>CM074724.1:240282476-240972060 GCA_037306005.1 Rhinophrynus dorsalis | reverse complement strand
TTTAATGCTGCTGTTGTTGCTGCAGGTACTGCAATGCTCTTGACTTCTCCAGCACCTCCTGAAGCCCACTCCATGTTTGTAACACCATCAGAGATGTTGATGCTGCTTCCATACCCTGTCTTAGATCAGTGCTTGTTATTTGTTTAGGTAGTTGGGTTCATTTGTTGTTAGACATCCACCACCAGTAGTTCCTCAGTAAGAACT
Organism: Rhinophrynus dorsalis; assembly: GCA_037306005.1. Lineage (NCBI taxonomy): Eukaryota > Metazoa > Chordata > Amphibia > Anura > Rhinophrynidae > Rhinophrynus > Rhinophrynus dorsalis. The sequence goes on along the minus strand of CM074724.1, from coordinate 240,971,856 downwards.
TTCTATAGGCCTTACTCCCGTATATATCTCTGCATATTGGTCTAAGGCTGGTGTTGCTGCTGGTGGTACTGCATTGGAAACAATTTGCTCCATTGCCCATGCTCTGCTAGAAACCAAGTTAGAGATGCTTCTGATGGTGGTATTACTATGCCATGCCCAGGCTCATCTCTTCTATCACATCCTGAGTTCCATACAATGCTTATAACACTGTCAGAAATGCTTCTGCTGCTGGTGGTACTGTGATGCCAACTTTTACCTCCTCCATCACTTCCTGAAGGCCATTCCATACTTGTAACTGATTCAAAGTTCTGCTACTTCATTCCTTACTCTCATAGTAATTTAGTAACATAGTAATTTAGGTTGAAAAAAGACTTGCGTCCATCTAGTTCATCCTTTTCCTATTCCTGTTTACCATCGTTGATCCATATATCACAGTGTATGTTCATTTGGTGGTGGTGGGGGTTGTGATTTTAGACACAGGCACATATACTTCCTCATTCTACAGACTTTGGTCTGGTGGGGGTGGTGGTGGCGGTAGTGGTCCTGCAATGCTGATTCTTCTCCTCTACCACCTTCTAAATCCCACATTATTCTTCTAACAAAAATACTGCTGCTTCTTTCCTTAATCCTACTCACAGTGTATGTTATTTTGGGGGCTTTCTGTTTTTAGAAACAGCCACCTGTACTTCCTCATTCTATAGACTTTTCTAGCCCATGCTGCTGCTGTATTTCAGTTCAAGCTCTCATTTCCTCTATCACCTTCTAACTCACATATCATACTTCAAGTTCTTACAAAGTCAAAGATGCTGCTCTTTTCTTACTCTCAGAGATAAGTGAGTGAATGTTTTTTTTTCATGAGGCTTTTCTTAAGGGAATGCTTCTTACTTAGGCAGAACATGAACAAATATAAACTAAATAAAAAATGCAGGCCTTTATTATTTATCTTTTTAGTATTTGTGTATTTACCTTTGTGAAAAATCAGATGGAATGGATAACCAAGTTTTATGTAGATTATTTTAATGAATCGTGTTTGAATGTCAGTCCAGAGGAGGCTGCAATGGCCTCCCCCATTAACAACAGCAGAAAAAAGTATTACAGTCAGGAACAAAAACGTTCAACAAAATTCTGACTAACTGAACTAAAATTTTTCCATGAATAATTCTTGCCATGCACAAGTCAAGTAGCTAATGCCATTGGAGAATGGTGTATTTGCTAATGTACTTCTCATATAGAATTATGCTGATTTCCAGTAGATATATTTTGGTATATATTTATGTAATACCAGAATATCTGAAATCTAAACTAACAAATAATAATGATATTGTCAAAAAAAAAAAAAAAAAATTTCATATGTTGTTCCACAATATTCCTAGTTTTTGCATTTTCAACAGATCACAGGGTATTGCAGATAATTCACAGGTCTCCAGATTCCAGCTGATACTGCTGTGAGGAGCCTGGGTCTGACTGCTTACATTCTGTCTTGAATGCTGGATAACTCCCATTGTCATTGCAATGTTGGTCTGTTCAATCCTGGCATATTCTTCAGACTAGCATCTTTCAGAACCTTGAGGATCTATACTGATGTCCTTTAAAGGGATAGTAATACTTCTTTTTATCTTTACTTTATTTTGGAGGCATTAAAAAACATGAAGAATGATATAAGTCTTATCTCTCAAGCCTTTATGGTTTGAGAGATATTAACAAGCAAAGATTCCCCTACCACCCCTTTTACCTAGTGTAAGCCATCTCTTCTCAGATGTGGAATCCAGTCCATAGACCAGTCAGATAAAAGCAGGGTACAATCTTCTTCCTATGAGAACAATGAAATCCAATATATGGGGTCAATCTATGTGGTTCTTTGGCTACCAGTAAAGAGGCACATGGTTAGGGGTCTGCACATGTGTTTCTATGGCTATCAGTGTGGTGAGACTAGTGTGGGAGAATAGTATGTGTGGTTCTATGGCTACCAGTGCAGTAAGACAAGGTTGGGGGTATTATGTGTGAATCAGAAGAGTGTAACAGGGCTAGGAGTCAGTGTGTGTGGTTCTAAGGCTACAGGAGTAGCGGGACAAGGCTGGGGTCAGTTATAAATGGTTCTATGGCTACCAGTGGAGTGGGATAACGCAGAGGGTTAACATATGTGGTTTTATGGATAACAGTGCAGATGAACAAGGCTGGGGTGACAGTATTAGTGGTTTTGTTGCTTCCAGCACAGTGGTACAAGGCTAGGGGTCAGTATGTGTGGTCCTATGTCTACCAGTGAAATTGTACAAGGCTAGGGGTAAATATGTGTACTTCTATGATTACCAGCTGGAAAAGACTGTTGGGACCATAATTTCAGCAACTTTCTCTCTGCCTTCTTGCACAGACTAACAATAAGATAAACTGACATTACACATTATTATAATTGATTTCAATGTGTGGAAAAAAGCAGAAAACTCCACTTTTCCTGTGAATTTCTGCTGAATGAAAAATGCATTGTTTAACATGTTTCTCTTTTCCTTAGAAAAAAAAAACACATTCCACTGACAAAAACAAACAAAAAAAAAAGAAGATGAGTGAGTACTAGGAATGCTACTTGGGCAGATGCCCAACCTTTTTAAAAGGTAATCCAAGTTTAAAATTCTCAGCCAATTATTGAATCCAAAAGACAGAAGGAGGTGTGTCAAATAATAGTGAAAAAAATATATTCTCACATACATGTCCTCACCGCCTGTAGAACCATCTAGCTGGTATCCCCAAGCAGGTCCTGTCCTGCTCGGGGATATACCATCCAGGATGAAGTAGCCAAAAAGGTAATTATAAAACAACTGGATCCTCTATAGCAATATAAATGTTTGCATTTTATTAAAACCACACTTGCCAATTGTTCTATATTTTCTGAGTTCACTGCTCTTTGTTCAGAATTTATTTTGGCAAAAAAATCAATTTGCAATATAGCTCCTGCAGAAAGAGCAGTGAGCTCAAATTTGTTTTTTTAATACAATTTATACATTTATTATTAAATTTATATTAAATAGGCCTATTGCATGCCACAGAGTAAACAATTTTTCCAAGCTAATAAATGTACTTTGAGGAAGGGGTCACATAAAGGTACACATTACACTAATGGTGCCTTCTACTGCCCATTGATTGGTTGAGAGGAAGAGGTGCTAGATTCCCTTTAAGTGTTACTGACCCAGTAAGCAGTACTGAGAGCCACACTTATTTTGGCAGCAGAATTTTTTCCTTTTTAAGACAAGCTGGAAGGGATGATCATGGTGTTTCAGAGACACCTACATCCAGGAGAGCAAAAGAAGGGGTAGTGTAACCCATTCCTTGGATACATTTAAATTCATATGGGAACTCAGAACACCTTATAATTCATTTAAATTTTTTAAAAGAAGTTTTAATAAATGAATGAGACTTTGAAAGCTGATTAGGCCTTTGTTCGTACTTCAAGAGTCCTGAGCTACTGAGGCAGAGTAGCCGTATTAGCTTCAAAAAAGAAAATTGGAAAATGCATGTTGGCATGTGATTTTGTTTTATGCATTCTGAATTCTCATTGACGGGATACATAGCAAGTGATATGTAGTGACCAGAGTAAAAAAAACGGCAAAAAATAGCCTCTTTGCTACTCTTTTGCCTGCCATTGGCTCATTCATATGGAATGGAAACTGACCCTAAAGTGGAAGTTTCAGCCAATAATGGAAAGTAACAGCCCCCCAGGGCTCACTGGTGAAAGAAACTCCAACTGTCAATATACTCTAGCTGCCCAATAGCACATTTACTAAAAATTCTAGATCTCCCTCTCCCTGATGATCTGGGGCACCCAATACACTCTGCTCAATGTATGAAGATGGGTGTGAAAATGCAATATTTTGTGAAGAAGTTCCCTTTGGATTTAAGGACCATAGGGTTGTACAACACAATATTTGCAACGGGTTGCACACATCTGATCCTTAATGGAATAAAGTTTGCTTTCTTTTTTTGAGTAGGCTCTCTTTACTATTTCCCAGAGATAATTAATTGTCATATGGATATAGTAATCCACATAGTTTGGTATTATTTGTATGTTTCATTTTTTTTTTCAAACCTTTAAAAACTACTCCATCTAATTTCTTTCTCTGGTGCTAAATTTCAGGATACAAAGTAACTAAGTGGTTAAATGAGCATATTCCCCTCCAGAAGCCCTGGTCTGAGATGACAGGGAGAAAGAACTTTGGGTGAGATGTTCAAAAAGTGATGGTAACTGAAATTGTCTGTAATCAGAATAAAAAAGTCCTTACGTCATGATCCTCATTCTTTTGGACCTGTCAGTTGCCTTTGACACGGTTGATCACCCACTCCTCCTCCAAGCCCTCCACTCCCTAGGTCTCTGCGACACTGCAATCTCCTGGTTTTCATCTTATCTCTGCAACCGCTCCTTCAGTGTTTCCTACTCCGGCTCCACTTCCCCACCCCTCCCACTGTCTGTTGGTGTGCCTCAAGGATCAGTACTGGGACCCTTGCTCTTCTCAATCTACACTGCTTCCCTTGGAAAACTAATAAACTCCTTTGGGCTTCACCATCATCTCTATGCTGATGACACCCAAATATATCTTTCCTCCCCAGACCTCTCCCCTTCCCTCCTGTCCCGAGTGTCTGACTGTCTGTCTGCCGTGTCTTCCTGGATGTCCTCCCATCAACTCAAACTTAACCTTGGCAAAACTGAACTAATTCTCTTCCCTCCATCTACAACCAGCCTTATCCCACATATTTCCCTCACCGTTAACAACACTTCCATCACACCAACCCCTACAGCACGCTGCCTGGGGGTCACATTTGACTCCGCCCTATCCTTCATTCCTCACATCCAGTCAATCTCCAACTCATGCCGCCTCCACCTCCGCAACATCTCTAGAATTCGACCCTTTCTCACAGAAGACACTACCAAAATTCTAATCCAAACACTCATCATGTCCCGTCTTGACTACTGTAACTCTTTACTAATTGGCCTGCCTCTCACCCGACTAACCCCGCTACAGTCCATAATGAACTCTGCTGCAAGACTAATCTACCTCACTCATCGCTTCTGTAACACCACACCCCTCTGTCAGTCCCTACACTGGCTCCCGTTAGCATACAGAGTAAAATTCAAAACTCTGGTGCTAACTTATAGAGCCCTCACTAACACTGCACCCCCCTATATCTCATCTCTCATTTCCAAATATACTCCCGCCCGCCATCTTCGCTCTGCACATGACCTTCTGCTCTCCACAGCTCTTATCACATCCTCCCACTCCCGCCTACAAGACTTCTCCCGTGCTGCACCTGAGCTGTGGAATTCCCTCCCCCGCCCCATCAGACTCTCCCCCAGCCTTCAAATCTTCAGACGCTCCCTGAAGACTCACCTCTTCAGGGAGGCTTATCAACTGCCTCCATAAACATCATCACCAAGATTCACCCCTTGCACGGACTACTGCACTCAACAGCACTTCTCACTCCAACCCACTGACTGGCAGTTCATGTGGCAGGAGGCACTTAAACGCAATAGCACTTACTCCTTCTGTATCAAACCTACCTTCCTCTAGACTGTAAGCTCTCACGAGCAGGGCCCTCTGATCCTCCTGTTCTACACATCTGATCGTACTATTTAATACCTCTGTATGTCTATTCCCAATTGTACAGCGCTGCGGAATTAGTTGGCGCTATATAAATAAAGAATAATAATAATAATAATGATCCGTTAATTTTCAGACATGTTACAGTAATTTTTTTTAATCCAATTCTGCCATCTCCTTCAAAGGGAAAAAGCAGTCTTAAAAGTGGGAGTGGTTTAATCTAACATCATATTCTAATGTATTTTCAGAAAAAAATATTCTTAAGACCATCACTTTTTTGTATAATTAACGTCACTTATTCCTGACAAAATAAAAATGGTCTAAAGTTGGAGAAGACAAATTACAAATTACTGATAGGAGGAGTGATAAGCAGTACTATACAATTAACTGGTAAAAAAATGTTGTCATTTTAAAGAGATAGTAATACTTAAGAATTACAAATCCCTATATTAAAGTCCTATTAAAAATACATGTATTGCCCCCAGTGTCATCTCTCAAACCTTTATGGTTTGAGAGATAATCGCTCCTAAAGTTGCCCTCCCCCTTCCCCGTAGTCAGCGTTCTAGTTGACTGCAGGGAAGCCAGTCGTACGACTTTCGGGCAGCTCTGCAGCTGAGCCGAGGTTGGTTAATAAAAAAGAAATCTTTCACTGAAATGGTCTTCTACGTGTGTTTGGTTTGCAAGCACACGTAGAAGACAGTTTTAGTGAAATATGTTTTTATTAACACGATCGCGGCTCTGCTGCAGAGCCACCTGATGATCTAAGACCGGATTTCCCTTCAGTCAGCTACAACGCTGACTGAGGGAAAGGGCAACTTTAGGAGTGATCATCTCTCAAACCATAAAGGTTTGAGAGATGACACTGGGGGCAATACATTTATTTTTAAAAGGACTTTAATATATGGATTAGTAATACTTAAGTATTACTATCCCTTTAAAGACAAAAAAAAAAATATTTGTTTCTTTGAACATTTACGATTCAAAGACAAAATCAAAGACATTTTTAACATTAGAATTTTTAAGGGCCATATTCATCCAGATCTTCTTACTGTCATTTTTAATTCTTTATGACACACCAGCTCATGATCTGACAAATTTTTCATTATAACGATTTTTTGAACATCTCACTCTGAATATCTTGTTTTTAATGTGATCCTGCAACAAAATGAATACATGAGTTGTAACTAACAAGTATGTGTTTGGGGAAATGCATTGTCTTGGAGATGCTGTTTGTACAACAACAAAGCAGTATAGGCATAAGGGTGTTCGGGAAGATCCTGATTGTGATAACTTGGATACAACAGGTAGAAGGTGGACAGAAAGTGGGAGGAACAGGGTGGGCAGGAGAAGAATTGGGCATAGTTTCATAAGGAACTCACCACAAACAGAAAATCAGCCACTGTCCCCGGATTCCCTATAATTAATTGCAAAACCCAATGACTCTGGAGCAAATACAGAGAGTTCCCAGATATATATGTTACTAATATGAAAATCACAGCCTAAGCCCTCTACTGAGCTACTTGTTCATCAAATATCTATAAGTCTGTGCTTATAAGAACTCTATTGCCTATGTTGCATTTGCCATTTTTTGTTTAGAAAACCAGTTTTTGAGTAATTTAGATTGATAGATTATGCTAATTAAGGAATGCCATGCTGGCACTTCCTTTCTTAGCCCTATGTTACCCCTCCTACTCATTGACATAAAACACTTTTAGGGGAGACAAGCCCACTTAATGGATTAAGTGTCAATGAGAGGGGTAAGTAATGAAAGGCTCTGTTTATATTATTTTGGCTGATAGGTAGTTTTTCCTTGTGTATTTTTGGTGGGTTTGTTTTGGGACTGGTATTGATCTGTAGGTTTGTGAGTGTGGTATGTGGCATATGCTATTGTTTATATTGTGTTGGGGTCTATACATTTATTTCTGTTGAGTATGTGCAGAGGCGTAGCTGAGGTCCCTTCAGCCCCCGCGGTGTGGGGGGGGGGCCCGCCAGCCTCAGGACCCCCAGATTTGTTTTCCCCACATGCTTTTGTATTGAAGGCCCCCCAGTCATAGGGGTCCCCAATTGTATTCTCAAATAAATTTAAGTTGAATTGGAGGCACCACCAGTCAGGGGCCCCCAAAAGAAAATTAAAAAGCCCCACAGAAGTGAAAAGTGCCGGTCAGTGCACCGGGTGGCTTCTCTTCCTCGTCCCAGTCGCGTCAGCCGCTTCCTGTGAATCCTCCAATCAGACTAGACTGTCTCCTGCATTGCTATGATGCTCACGCTATCATCACTCCTTATAGAGGATGACTGGTTGAGTTGAGCAGCATAGTGTCCTCCTGGCTCCTCTGAGAGCTTGTTGCTCCACTACGGTGTTTTATTTTGATTTTGATGTCTCTGTGAAAATCTAGCATTATGGAAAGCACTGTATTAAAACTCAGCAATGTTTTTGACAGGTGTGAAAACTCAGTATGATACAAAGACGGCTGTGCAAATTCAATACTTTGTTAAGCTACGGTAGCTGTAGCACTGTGTGAACCTAGGTATAAGCACATAACATTCTATGGAGTCTGTTTAATAATCTTGCACCCTAAAATCACAGAGCACCAGAAATAGTAATAATGATTGTGACTGTTATATTTAATAAAGTTGGGAAGTAATTTTTCTCCAAAAAAAAGTACGTCTTATAGAAAAAAAAAAAAATCACATGGCTAGTAAATTTGGCATTGCTGCCAATTTTACTAGCCATGCGATTTTATTTTTTTTTCTATACGACGTACTTTTTTGGAGCAAAATTACTTTCCAAAAAATACCAATGCTAATAAAAATGTGCGATGTTTCTAACAAAAATTATCACGGTTAATAAAAAAAGATAATATTTGTGAAAAAAATTATTATGGCTTAAGAAAAATTGCAAATCTGCTAATAAAAATTATTATTGCTTCTAAGACAGTCTAGAAATACTAATGAAATGTTTAAAGCCTCGACATTTTTTAAGCTCATCAACAAAAACACAACTGGAGTTGACTGTATAAATAAATACATTATCTACCAGATTGTTCTGCATTTTTCAAGTATGGTTTTATTAAATAGACCCCTATGAAATTAATATAAACTTAAAATTCTCTGAAGCTACTATAAGCCTTAGAGCTGTCCTTGAAGGAGGGGAGAATATGTGTAGATATTACTTAACCCCTTAACGACCCATGACGGTCTAGGACCGTCATGGGTTGTTTTCCGTTAAGGACCCATGACAGTCTTGGACCATCATGGAATTCCAGGCTCCCAGCGGATGGCGAAAAAAAAATGGTCCGTGGTCCTTAAGTCACGGCCGCATGCAAGATTGGCTGTCCTTAAGGCGTTAAAGCTGGACTATCATCAATCTTATATTGAGCCCCAAATCCTAATTATAATAGTGATATGCATATACCTACTTCTATTTTCAAGAATAATTGCGGCATTAGTGAAAAACAGAACTTTTTAGGCAGACAGGCATCAGCAGGGATCTTACCATAGGTGCTCTCTGCGCCTGCACAGTCAGTCCCTTCTAGTGCCTTAAGGTAACCAAGCATTCAACTCCCCAGTCAAGGAGGAGAAGTGGACAAACAGCAGACTCAGAGATGCCTTCTATACAAGATGTCTGCACTGTTACCCGCTACCTGTCTGCCTATAAAGGTCTATTTTTCACTAATGCCGCAATTATTCTTGAAAATACAAGTATGTGCATGCATATCGCTATTATAATTAGGATTGGGGCACAATATAAGATTGATAATAGTTATGCTTTAAACCCTTGAAAACCACAGAGCTCTCCAATGCATTGCACCTAGCAGAGCTGGGTTAAGGGGAAGCTGTAATTTATGCTGTAGCTTAACCCTATGAGTTTTATAGAGGTATTTAATGCATTATAACAATGGATACATTCATGGAACTCAAAGGGTTAAAGGGACCCTAAAACCTAAAAAAAAAATATTGCTTTTGAAAGAGCTTTCAATATCACTTACATGTTGTATTAACCATTTTTATTTAGAAAACTAGGTTCTGAATTATATAGATTTATAGTTAATGCTAATTAAGGTATGCATGCAGACACTTCCTATCTTAGACCTATGTTACATCCCCAACTCACTGGAACTACTCAGCAATGCATTGCCCACCTGCCCTAGCACTCAAAGGGTTATGTGTCAATGAGTACGGGGAGGCAATGCTAAGCTAAGATAGGAAGTGTCTGTATTCAGTATTCCCTCTATTGTGAGCAGTAGCGGTTGAACCAGCACTGAAAGTGGCATTAAAACTGGGCAGGTCTGAATGATGCATCTGTTATGCACTGCAGTCCTGTATAAGCAGTCCTCTTTAACTTTTCTAGGGCTGGTTGCTCACCTGTGACATTGTCTTTATTGCATGCCTTAACTCTTAGAGTGCTGGAGAGGTAGCCAATATGTGGATAACCCTCTGGCATCTATAAATCTAAATAACTCAACATAAATCTGATTTTGAATGCTTTTTCAAAAATCACAAAATTTGTTTTTAGGTGACGGGGGTGGAGATTTATAAAAGTGGATCAGAGAGAGAAATGACTGTAACCTTTGCTAAAACTGAAGTTCAGCATCTATAAAGAAGGTTACACCAGTTTTGGAAGTCATATCGCCACATAGCTGTGTTTTTGGAAAAGTGACGGTAGAGCTGGCAAAAATTCTGGCATTGAAAATTTATAAAGAAAGGTTGCTAAATGTAACAATTTAGCGACAGAATTTTCACCAGAATCTTAGCACCAGGTATAATCTGTTCTTGAACATTCCAGGGATTAACGTCAGAATAATAACACCATATTTATAATGATGCCCTTACTAATTTATAAATCAGACTGGACGTTGCCATGACAATTCTTTAACACTTTAACGACCCTTGACGGTCATGGCATGTCATGGATTTTTAAACGAAAACAACCCATGACCGGGACCGTAATGGAATTCCGGGCTCCCTGGCAGCTCGTAGCTGCACGCTGTTCGAGGAGCCCAAAACCGGAAGCAAAAAAATAAAAAATGGTCCATGGTCCTTAAGTGCCGGCCTCGTGTGTGCATGGCTGGTCCTTAAGGGTTTAAAAAGTACTAAGAAAGTTGTTTTTTAATTTTCTTTATAAATCTCCCCCCAGGGCCTCCTAAAAACAGCCCTGCTATATTCTGTATTTGTGCTTTGTCAGAGAAAGAAAACAAAACTCAGAGCTAAAATACCAGAATACACATATATAAAATGGTAAATAAATAAATGAAATATGAAGTGCAGCAAGGAATGACCCTCCATGATCCACAAACCAAGTGACAAAATAAACAGAATACAATCCTGTGCTACTCAGTACAAATTACTTAAAGGGATAGTAATACTTTGTTTTATCTTTATTTTATTTTGTAGGCATTAAAAAAACATGAAGAACGCTATAAGTCTTATCTCTCAAACCTTTATGGTTTAAGAGATATTCACAAGCAAAGTTTCCCCTCCTGCCCCTTTTTCCTAGTGTAAGCCATCTCTTCTCAGATGTGAATCTGGTTGTAAGACCAGACAGATAACAGAAGGGGACAATGAAAGCCCTTCTCCCCTTGACAAGTTTTTCAGTTTTTTCCCTTATCTTAATTGAAGATTGTCCCTCTCTGCAGTCTACCTGGGCATCTCCCTTCTGATCTGGCTGAACGGGGGGGGGGGGATACTTTGCTTGTGAATGTCTCTTAAACCATAAAGGTTTGAGAGATAAGACTTATATCGTTCTTCATGTTTTTTTAATGCCTACAAAATAAAATAAAGATAAAACGAAGTATTACTATCCCTTTAAATGTGAACCCTGCACCCTTTGAACTGGACAAAGAGGGACACTTGTTTTTCCCCTAACCATATGCCCCCCCAATTACAAAGAAGCCTTACTTAACTATGCAGCTTAGAACATACCTCCTTAGTACTTTAAAGACACTTAAACTGTGCTCTTTATTTTATCAGTTAAAGAACTCAGTCACTTCCACCACATGGCACTGTTGTTCATTTTCACTTTTTGCATGCCAGTGGGGTACACAATGCATTGCTTTGCAATGAGTTGCATACCCCTCTGACGTGCAAAGGGTTAATGGGATCTCACATTTGAGTTCATGTATTATACTGGCAGTAGGGCTACTTGTTCAGTTTTTGTTTTCAGCAATAATTTTACTATTTCCGATTAATTAACCCCTGCTTACCCCTGAGTCCTCTGGCACTCAAAGGATTAACAAGAAATGTCTCAAATTAATTGTGCTTTGGAGATGTGCACTTGTATCCTAGGATTTTAAATTAAAAAAATCACCAAAAAGGGGAAACAAAATATATACCTAATTGTATTGTTAACCCATTGAGGACCACAGGGGTGGGCAAGGCATTGCTGTTGCACACCCTACTTGGCCTCCAAAAGGTTAAGTTATAACCTTGCCCACCCCTGTGGTCCTCAATAGGTTAAGAATATAATTAGGTATAAATTTTGTTTCCCCTTTTTGGTGATTGATATTTTATTTAAATTCCTAGGATGCAAGTGCACATCTCAAAAGCACAATTCATTTGAAGTATTTTCTGTTAACCCTTATTAAGGATTTTCCCGATGATTGCTGCAGTAGCAAGTCAGCACAGGTAGCAAGGCTGCTGTACGGCTGTGCAGGTCTGAGCTGTCCACTCTGAACTGGCTGAGATCATTTGGTGCCACACGCCACTACTGCAGGAAATCTCTGAAAGTGCGAGCAATGAATTTTCCATGTGACCATAAACTTTATTAAAGCGCCATGCTCTTTGGGCATTTCATCTCAACTGAAACTTACATTGAGTACCTGACCAGAGATGTGACTCCCATTACCACATCCAGAGTCTGTCAGGCTCAGCATCGACATTGGCATACACATGCTTGCTTGCTCACTCATGTGACTCACTCATTGCAGTAGCGCACTATTACATAGGAGGACCAGCTCAGGAGGCGGGCATACTCTGCGTGCATATGTGCACAAATTATGCAGAGCAATGCGCATGTGTGGTACAATTTTCAACGTTTTCTGTTTGAAGGGCACTGAAGCAGCCAGGGAAGTGCTGAGAACGGGACATTTGGTTAAAGTGGCGGGATAGCAGGATTGGGCCCCAAAATCAGGTCTGTCCTGCATAAATCAGGACAGTTGGCATCTATGACACAATATACATCATTAACATACTTCCCAACATTTCAAATGGCCAAAAAGGGACACTTTTGTTTAGGGGGATGTGACTTGGGGTGTGACTGGCAAGCAGGGCATTACCAAGAATTTATAGTTTATTCCATGACCTAATGACACCTATTTGTGCAACTGAATAAATTATTTAGAGCAAGACCAAGGTAAATTATTTACAGAGACTAATTTTTAAGCAAATATAATGACATCTATACAAACATTAATGTGTGTTTTGTTGCTGTGAAGCAATGTGGTACACTTATATACACACCACATAGTCCAATCTCATAAAAAAGGGACACCAGGGGTGGAAAGAGGGACAGAGGGATTTGGGTCTCAGTGAGGGACTGGTCCTCCTAAAGAGGGACACTTGGGAGCTACGCATTAACTATTTAAGGGCAAGGGCGATAGCCAATGCAATGCATTGGCTACCTTTCTGAAACTAAAATGGTTAAAACTGTAATTACAGCATATCATGATGCACTGTGCTTCACCCTGTGTGTCGGATAAGTACAAATTAACCCTTTCAGTTCTAGAGGGGCGTGCAATGCATTGCAACATATTGGACACCCTTCTGATACTCAAAGGATTAACTCATTTATTTCCTACTGCCATTTTGTACGTAGTTTGGGTAAAATATATCTAAATTTACTAGCCAAAGCAAAAACATACAATGGCACTGCTGGAAATAAAGTTCCAAAATAATGACAAAGTGTTGAGTGGCGTGTGACTCACTGCCAGCCGGTTACTTGATCATGGTGCAGGTTCTCAGGATTCCCATCCCTTTTGTGAAGCTCAAAACATACAAACGAGGACTGCACTCCAGCGTAGTATGTAAAACCAGCTTTCTTTATTACATAATATCAACAATGAAAGCTACACATGCCGCATCTGTCTCATGCGTTTCACACCTGAGTGCTTAACCATAGACTAAGGGAATGTCCACCTCTCCCGTCTCTTAAAGTCAAAGTTCACACCTATCAGGTGCGGCAACCAATCCCGTCATAGAGAAACTACTGCTCAATTCACAGGAATATTTACTGGCCAAGTCAAGGAATTCTAACTATGGCAAAATCCTGTATGTTACACCTTATCATATCATATGGCTTACAAAAAAAAGCTCTGTCTATTGCCCCTATGGCTGAACTAACCTGTCTTGGGAAGGGGTTGTCTACAGTGATACTTGTACTTTGAATTTTGAACACATTGTAATTCACTTCACAGTAATGGAAAGCAACAAAAACAAGGGAGTAGAAATGTTTTCGATCCCACTGAGTAGGTCATTGGTTTTTGTACATTCTTCACTCAGCAATTCTGGGAATAAAAAGTCCTTCTTGAGAGAAGAACATATAACACCATTGTCCGACATCCAATCAGGATATGTGCACTGCTAAATAAATATTTCACCCCATGCCTCTTTATTTTGGAGTAGAAACAATGAAGGCACATGTTACATGTCCCAGATCTTGCCAATGCTCAAAAAATAACAACCGTTACTTGTTGCAGAATTCATTTTTCAATGTTATTATGGCCCCTCATAGTTATGTTGACCTTTTAATTTTAATGAATTACAGAAGAAATTCCAGAGAGAGTATCTTCTTATTCACTGCATGTATATTCATTATTTGTTCTGCATTCTTATGTTATTGAATTCCAATTTTTCCACATTAGAACCTTATTGTGGAATCAGTCAGCATCTTAAATTGCTAAAGCACTTCTATTATAATATTATAAACACTGTATGAAATATTACCTTTAGGGACCAGAACTGGAAGTGCCCAGCATGACTTCCCTTACAATTGTATTGATATTCACCAAAAATCAAATTAACCCTTGGAGTGCCAAAGAGGTATGGAATGCATTGATTTGCAGTGCATTGGATACCAGTCTAGCATGCAAAGGATTAACCCTTTGAGTGTCAGAGGGATATGCAACGCATTGTTCTGCAATGCGATGCGTACCCCTCTGGCACTCAAAGGTTACAAAAAAACAACTCCTTTTTGAATTTTATGGGCTTTTTGTACAGTTTTCTTGAGCTTAAGAGACATATAAGAAAAGCAGAGCTCTTCTGTGGAAACTAACTACACCATGGGGAAAATACATTTCCCAAATTCTCATTGATTTTCATGGATCATTTAACCCCTTGCATGCTAGAGGTCTCGAATACATTGTTTCAGAGAGTGACCAGAAAACTGGCAGTGAAGGAGGTGTTGTTACAAGGGCTCTGAGAATCAGCCTGTGTACCCAGAGACACAATAATTAAGTATAATAACCAGAGTCTCAGGGTCAAATCTTAACATTTTTACAGCTTTCTTATTCCTGACAATGAACTCACCGTGTTTCCATATAGCTCTCTATCAGGGACAGTGAAAAGAAGGCTGGAGATAGAATTTAACAATCTCCCTGCAGCAGAAAAGAATGGAAGGAGGGAGCTATGAAACTTTTTTTTTGTGAAAGTATTTTATCAGGAAGAATACATTGAGATTATCGTTTTTAAAGGGATAGGAATGTTTCACAAAAACAGCAGCTCCAATTAATCATCATAGTATTTGGACATTGGAGAGTGTTATTTCAATACTGTCAGAGTTGTAGTTCAAGAGTAATTGAATGATAAAGTATCTCCCCCCCCTTTTACCTAGTGTAAGTCCCCACTCCTCAGATGTGGAATCTGGTTGCAGCAAGGGACAATCTTCTTACTGTGATCATAAGGAATACCCTTCCCCCTCTTGACAGGTTTTTCCTTATGCTCACTGAAGATTGTCCTTATCTTCGATCCATCCAGACAGTATTGCTGCTCTGGGGGGAGCAGGATTACATCAATAAAAGGGGTGGGAGGTGGATACTTTATCATTCAATTACTCTTAAACTACAACTCTGATAGTATTGAAATAACACTCTCCATGACCCAAAATACTATGAAGATTAATTGTGTGTATCCTAGGGTTGCCAGCCGTCCGGTATTTTACCTGCACAGCTGTTAATTAGAGCACTGAAGCCAGTGCCGGTATAACTACTATACCAGCAACTGAAGAGCCTGTATTTATGTGTGTCAGGGGAGTGAGGTGAGCAGGGAGAGGAAATCTAAACACGGTATAATATCCAATGGGAGGTAGACACCGCAGTCACACAGATCTGCCTCTAGGTGGCAGCAGAGAACACTCACACATTCCGTTGGTGAAGGAAGCGATGTCCACCGCAGCACATAAGTGGGTTATTATCCTGCCTGGGGCAGTCAATGCCTGCTGAGCGTGTACTGATCACAGGCAGCATGGTGGTGGTAGTGGTGGGGATTCAAAACAGAAGAGGAAGAATAAATACAAAAATCTGAACCCAGAGGAAGGGCAGGACAACCTGATACAAAAAAGAGGGGCACAGACAGCAGCCAGTTGGAGCTTTCTGCCTAGGCAGAGCGGGGCACAGGGTGTCAGGGGAAGACAAAGAGAAAAATCATTCCAGGAAGAACATGCACCTGTGCCCTCTGCCTGATAGGTATGAGCTTCTGGAGGAGGGGGCACAGGAGCTAGCTGAGAGCAAAGAGGACAAGAAGTACAAAATGAAACAGAAAGCCAAGAAGTATGCCAAGGTAATGCATGGGCAGGAGATTGGGCATGAGGAATTCTGGGGGGATGGTTACCACTCACTCTCAGGGACATGGTGCATTGTATTGCCAAAGAGGTGTCCAACTCATTGCGGAACAATGCATTGGGCAGCTTTGGCAATCAAAAGAAGTACCATTATTAAAACCCCTCAACGTCAGTGTTGTCTAACCCTCTGAGTGGACGTCCCCTCTGGTAATCAGAAGGTTATAAGTAATCATATAAATACTCTCTGAGCGTCAGAAGGCAGTAGATCCAGAGTTAACCCTTTGAGTACCAAATGGTTGTGCAACGCTGCATTGTGCCCTCACCGATCCACAACTATGCCCGTTATTTTTTTGAGGAAAAGGTGGCAACCCTAGTGTGTCCTGGACTCATTTTATGTACCTCAGAATGATGAAAGACTGAGCTGACCTTGCTGGGACTAGAACCTGCAACCTTGTGGTGAAAGCAGGTTCTACAGCAGATGCATTAACCAACTAAGCAATTGCATCAACCTCTGATATGTTATACAGTATACAGAGCACTGTGCCTTCTGTATGCAGAAAATAATAAAGTAGACTGGAGGCAGAAAGCTTCCTAGATCCCACAAGTCTTATCTACTGCAGGGATAGTATTAGATTGGATGCCTATCCCTGCTTTTGCTGTCCCTGACAGAGAGTTACCTGGAAACAAGATATACAGTGAGTTCATTGTCAGGTATTTAAAAGCTGTAACAAGTAGTTTAAGATGAATAAAACATGATTAAAAAGTATAGGTAGGATTACTTTAACCCCTTCCTGACAATGGACTTATCAGGTACGTCCCGCAAAAACTGTCACTTAGTGACAGAGGATGTACCTTGTATGTCCCAGAAGTCCGGGTCTCCGTTCGGGGACTCCGGAATCGTTTGGCAATTTTTTTTTTAATACGGGCGTTAAGGTGACAGCCTCGTGCGGACGCAGCTGTCACTAAGGGGTTAAACATTAAGCAGATGAAGAATATGCCAAGTCAAAAACTAAGTTTACTCACATTTTTACCTTTTGAGTTCCTGAGGGCTATGCATTCAAATGATTAAATGGAAATTTCAACCCTGTGAACTCTTTGCATTGTATTGGAAACCTCTCTTACACCCAGTCAGAGCGGTCATTAAGATAAAGCAAGTGGGGGGTTATATTTCGGAGGGGTTGGTTGTGCTTTATGACATGCAGTTATGCTTCCTCTACTTCATAATATCAATCAACAGACAGCAAATTACAATAATATCATGTTTATTTAACTTGTCACAGTACATTTAATGATAGTTCATGGACAGACAGTAAGCCTGATTTATGGAGTTCATTCCTTGTTTGTATAACTTGATCATAAATTCCCACAAATTGCAGGGTTATGAAATGGTGACAAATTGTCCCATTTATCATTGTGTTGTCGGCTTTGCAATGATAATTTCTAGTGCTTACAGCTGCCAGCATCTGACTTTGAAATTTTGCTTGCCGCTCTGTACTCAGCGGGGCCTGTA
This sequence comes from Rhinophrynus dorsalis, assembly GCA_037306005.1. Lineage (NCBI taxonomy): Eukaryota > Metazoa > Chordata > Amphibia > Anura > Rhinophrynidae > Rhinophrynus > Rhinophrynus dorsalis. Next base: position 240,953,996 of record CM074724.1, on the reverse strand, counting down.
TACCCAACTGACCAATGAATGATAGAACCTAGCTCAGAAATTTAGTTGGAAACCAATCTATTCTAACATAATGACAAGGGGAAAGGCACCAAGGTACCAACCACGCTGATATGTCAGTGATTCCTCTTCACTGTGGGATTTATCAAACAGCCATATTTAAAGGGATAGTAATGTTTCAAAATAAAAGCAGCTCCAATTAATCTTCATAGTATTTGGGCCATGGAGAGTGTTCTTTTAAAACTGTCAGAGTTGTAGTTCAAGAGTAACTGAATGATAAAGTTTCTGCTGAAGCTCCTCCTTGTGTTGGCCGACACAGATCTCCTTCTGTCAGCTGTATAGCTGATATCAGGGAGGGGGGAACTTTAGAAAGCTCTATCTTTCAAACCATAAAAGTCTGAGAGCTAGCAATAGCACCGATGGATTTCTTATTTTATGCTGTACGATATGACTTTTTATGTAATTAGGATATTACTATCCTTTAACCTGTGGAATGCTACAGAGGTTTCCAAAGCAGATGATTTTTAATTTACTCCCTGTAGTGTAGCCGGTATGCCCAAAATTGTTCTACTTTACATCATCCTTTTGAAAGCTTTCTGACCTTTAATAGTATATTTATTTGGACAATGTGTTTTCTGAATTCCTATATAATATGCCGGACAACACTGAAAATACTATAATATTTTAAATGTTACATTTTCACACGTAAACTGGTTGTCCACTTTTTTCTCATTATTTAATTGTTCCTATTCAGTATAATAAGGATACTTCACCACTGGCAGATGTATCTTTCCACAGTGTAAACTTTTTTTTTTTTACATTAACAGTGTCCTCTAGTGGTTAGATTTCAGTTAGTTATTTTATTAACTTTTACGAAAGAAGGGAGTCACTGACAAACAGTCCTCCATATTCCTGACAGTTTGAACCTTCAGGAAGTAATAAACAAGATATATGCATGGGCCCAACTCCTTTGCTGTATGTCTGTCAAATAGACATTTAGAGAAAGAGTCCCATTTATAGTCCTCTGGGAATGTTATTGCTTATGCCTCAGGTTAACAGTTTGCCCAATTCACAGATAGCTGTAATAAAATGAAACGGGCAGCGCAAACAGTCTCTAAGTTTAGAACTTAGACAAAACTGTAGAATTTCAGTCTCCAACATTCTCTCTCAGACAGGTAAGCACATATTTTGAGGCTCTCCTAGCCACTAGGAGTCTTCACATGTACTAGAATTAACGCGTCACAAAAGAGCACTCTTTATACCTATATTGGACTACCTTACAGAGCGAATTGGGGAGATCAGAGAATATGTTAAAAAAAAGAGAGAGGTGGTAAGACAAACTACTGTTGGGATTAGACTCTGAATGAGTGCTGAGAAGTGGCAAGGGCTTAAAGGAATAGTAAGGTTTTATAATAAAAGCAGCTCCGATTAATCTTCATAGTATTTGAGCCATGGAGAGTGTTATTTCAGTACTGTCAGAGTTGTAGTTCAAGAGTAATTGAATGATAAAGTATCCCCCTCCCACCCCTTTTACTGATGTAACACTGCTCACCTCAGAGAGGCAAGACTGTCCGGATGGATAACAGAGAGGGACAATTTCAGTAAGCAAAAAGGAAAAACCTGAAAAACCTGTCAAGGGAGCAGGGTTTTCCTTATGCTCACAGGAAGAAGATTGGTCCTTATTGTGAGCTGTCTGGTCTGTGGACCAGATTACACATCTGAGGGGAGGGGGCTCACAGTAGGTAAAAGGGGCAGGAGGGGGATACTTTATCATTCAATTACTCTTGAACTACCACACAGTCTGATATCCTAAAATGAAGGACACCAGGGAGGGAAAGAGGGACAGAGAGATTTGGATCTCAAAGAGAGAATGTCCCTATTCAAAAGGGACACTTGGGAAGTGTGGAATTCTAGAGCAAACCAACCACATTATTGGGAACAAATAGACATTTTTTTAAATAAATTTTGTTTAAAATAGATGGGTTATCCAGTACATTGGCATTACAGGGATTAAAAGCCCCATTTAAAACAGTGGGATTTATTTTTTATCTCTCCTCTATGGTGTCTTTTTAGTACATCAGTCTTATTTTTTTTTTCCTTAAAGGGATAGTAATATTTCAAAATAAAAACATCTCTAATTAATCTTCATAGTATTTGGACCATTGAGAGTGTTATTTCAATACTGTCAGAGCTGTAGTTGAAGAGTAATTGAATGATAAAGTATTGCCCTCCTGCCCCTTTTTATCTAGTGTAAGCCACCTCCCCTCAGATGTGGAATCTGATCTTGAGACCAGGCAGCTCACAGCAAGGGAAATCTTCTTACTGTGAGTATAAGGAAAACGCTTCCCTCCTTGACAGGTTTTCAGGTTTTTCCTTTATGCTAACTGAAGATTGTTCCTGACCAGTGTTACATCAGTAAAAGGGGTGGGAGGGGGAAACTTTATCATAAAAATACTCTTGAACTACAACTCTGACTACTGAAATAACACTTTACATGGCCCAAAAACTATGAAGATTATTTGGAACTGCTGTTTTTGTGAAACATTACTATCCCTTTAAAAATATCTAAGGAAACTGTCTACTATAATGACTTATTAATATACTAAAGCACAAATATACTAAACGTCCATAAACAAAACTACTTCTCAAAATATAAATAAAGTATTGTTCTAATAACACTACAATGGATGCCTAAAAGAAACTATAAGAAAAAGATAAGCAAGTTTAAATATCAAAAATTGCAATCTACAAGTTGTTATGGCTACCTTTCCATGCCACTTCATTTGGAGGGAAAAACAGTCAAAATAACATTTCCATGTGTTGGCAACCATGGTGACCAGCCCACATGAAGCCTTTAAGGCAGAAGTAACTTATTTTTAATTAAAAAAATGTTGTATGGCTTTTCCTGTTTAGTATAACAAAGTTATTCCCACTGCTAAAAGATGCATCTTTCCACACTTGTATATATTCAGTTGCCACTGCAGTTTAAAGGTAGAGATTGTGCTATCAGAGAGAGAATTAAAAAGATATAAGCAGATGTTGAAGAACTAATGAGGAGAATGAAGTGTCTGAGACACAGACTGTTTTGTTTCAGGTGGCGTATCAGAGGGATTAGGGCAAGCTTTAGCTTGAAGCCCTTGACTCACAAAATATTGCGTTTTCCAAGACTTTAGTCTACAGAGCAAAACTCTCAGCTTCAACAGTTGGTTACTATAATGTTACGATGTTACTTTGGAACCTAACCAAGAAAAACACTGGACTCTCCAGCCTTGCTTACTTAGCCATAAATCATTATAACAAAATGAAAACATGTAATTTTCTGGCCACTATTATGCTGAATTCCCTATGAACAGTTGATAGTACTTTACTGTCTTTAGGTTTGTTTAATAAAATTGAGTTATTTAACCATGGTGTCTGGAATAAAGAGTCAGACCACAGCATGGGTTTAGCTGGGGAAATCAATGTTTCAAATGCAATCAATATGTACAATTCCCTCCTTTATGGCTCACTGCCAAATTTTCTAAAGCAAAAGAAAAAAAGTCCTTATGATATACCAAAATGATGGTGTTTGCCTATTTTCATCTTGGAATATAGTATCCCAGGAGCTTTCTAAATGAAAATAAAGGATATTAGTTGCAGCAATAATGTTCTCATATTACCAGTTCTATATGTGTTCAGAGCATTGGCTGTTAGTGCAGAATCTGAAAGACAAAGGAAGCATTTTCATTGCTGTTGATAGCCTCTTTCTCAGGAAATTGTTGTACCCTATTGCTTTATTGTGCATTTAAGTAAGTCTTAGTGGATTGACTTTCAATCTACTGTTTTATTTTCAGTGCTAGCTACTAAGAATGAAGGTTAGGATCATATTTTCAAAGAGGCTTTATGGAAATTCTGATGGAAACTGAAGTCAGTTTTTAGTGTGAACTTTTTTAAGAATGGCATGTTCAAAAGCATAATGCCATTTTTGCTGGTACAAAATTGACTGTGGTCATAGTTGCTGCTGCTTGTGCAGTAAATGCTGATGGACCTCCCAGGGCCACATTTCCCAATAGGCAGAGTAGGCAACTGTGGTATCCTTTTGGAAACGCCGCATGTGAACGAGAGTTCAACTATACAGTGCATTTAGAACATTGCTATGATTAAAATGGTGACATGAAAAATCTTGCAGTGCAGGAAAGAGCGAGAGTTTCATGTCGCAGCTTGAAATGTAGCCTGCAATGTCAGAACGAGCAGCACTCCAACTCCCATCATCCTTACCATCTTGGTCATCGCTACCCCGTCTCTCTCTCTCCCCTGTCATCCATCTGTAACAGTATAGCCTTGCTCAGAGCCATGCAGCTAACAGGCACAAATCGTCCAGCAATGTTCACATGAAGCACTGGAGGGGAAAAATACACTGCTCTCAATGATAGTACTATAGTACCAAAATAAATAAATTACAAACGATTTCTTACAGTGCCCGTTGTAAGGCAAGGTTGCTTAACAGGTCTGCAACAGCCAAAAAACACAATGTTAGGCTCTTTCTCTCCCCTTCTGCATATAACAGATTCTCAAAGTGGCTGAGCTCTGCCTCGGCTATCTCTCCCCTGTCATCCTGTGCCAACTCATTGCTTTACAATGTTTTGGTGAACTCATTAAACCCATTTAAATCAAAGGACAGTTTTATTTTTTTATTTTTACAGTGAAGTTGGTTTGCTCCAGAATTGCTCAGCTATTTTTGTACATATGAACTATGGTCTTTGAGTCTTTACAGTTCAGCCTGCTGGGAAATCATGTTTGCCTGGACAGTGGGAGAACTTATCCAGAGATAAAAAGCTTTAAAAAATCTGTCTTGTTCCATGAATCCTAGGTACAGTATGAAAGTTTATAAAACATCTCAGCATGATAGCTAGTCTTCACCGAATACCTGAGGAAATGAAAAGCTTTCTCCATCTGAGTTGTCTCAACACTTCTGGAATCTAATCTATGCACCGGATAACTGAGATGCCATCCATATAAATACAGAAGTGGTGATCTCTTCCATGTTTTTGAGATATGCTGAAAGGTTGAGCCTCAAATGAAAAATGCCCAAGGGCTGACACTCATCCTTTAAAAGACATCACAGCTGTAGATGGTATTATGATAAAAGTGAGAATATTTTACTTTAAACCCTTTGATGTAGGGATAAGCAAAAACATTTACTAAAGTTAGTGTCAATTCAAAGCTTTTCATTGGCAAGGCCTGGCACAATGTGCAAATTAGGGACCATCCTATGTAATAATTTGCTAAATCGTGTGTAATGCCGCGACATGCGCAGTACACACTGCTGCGCGTGCTGCAGTCATGCACAGTAGAGGATGCCCGCGCTGCGGCTGATACAGAGCTGGGCACTCCGAAGAAGCATCCAGCTCTGTATCAGCCGTGGCGCGGGCAGTCTCCACTGCGTGTGACTGCCCCGCAACCGGGTGGCAGTGGCACTGTGGCCCATGTGACGGGCTGTTCAACTAGTATTCAATCAACTAAAGATGTGCAATACCTGAATATATTAACTACATGATAAGGCAAAATAAAATTCTCCAAATTGCGATGAATTTAAATGTAGCTTATAACCCATTGAATGCCAGAATGTCTCTACTGATTTTCTTTATACTATGTTGCCTGCCTCTCTAGCATTCAAGAGTTTAAAAAAACCCTATTTAAATCAATGGAACTTTTTATTTATCCCCTGTGGTGTGGTTTGTTTGCTCCAGAACTGTACATTATAGCTTACTGAGCACATCCCAGTTTCAGTTGACAGTTTAACCAATCAGAATGTAGACAAAGTGACCATGTAATGATCATATGTGATGGCAGGTTTGCATACTCTTAAAGGAGCAGTAAGGTTTTTTTATGAAAAAATATATATTGTAGGGATTTTCCTATTGAGTAAAATAAGGGTACTCCCACTGCCGAGAGATTTATATTTCCAGAGTTGTTACAGTTTAAACCCATGTTTATTTACATTAGCAGTGCCCTCTAGTGGTCAAATTCTAATTAGATTTCCTTCTAGATTCTAATGGAGAGGAAAGTCAGAAAAGTCAATGATATACAGTTCTCCCTAGAATGTGATAGAAACTGTCTGTCACTTCTTGTCAGTTAGAACTATCAGGAAGTAAACACAGTAAATTCACTACCTGATTATTTAAACTGCTATAATTTTTTAATAAAACATCTGACAACAATGGGAGTGACTTTGTTTTATTCAGCAGGAAATGCTCTGTAAAATATGTGTTTTCATAAAATAAAGTTTACTGCTTCTTTAAGTCCATACCAAACAGGTTCCTATCCGGGTCACCGCTACTCTGCAGAAAGTAAGATAACTGCTGGAGGGGGTCTCTGCTATGTACAAAGTAAGACTATCTCTGTTTCTCTCTGCCTGTCTGCCCATCTCTCTCTCTCTTTGGCCTTGATTCAATCAGCCCCATTTTTCAAGCCTAGTAAGCCATTCAATTACCTGTGCAACAAAAAAATTACCAATCTGCACCTAGGCTTTTTGGGCACAGAGTCCCCTAATGCATATTTCAACCTGTTGACGCAGAAACTGAAGGGTAAAAAAAACCCTAATAAAACCCTAATTGACCAGTGGATGTATTGTTATGGGGCCCTAAGCCTCAAATCAATACCTCCTAAGTACTAAAAAAATGTGTGAAATATTAGTAAAATTAACCCTATGAGAACCAGTGAGGTATGCAATGCTGTGCAACGATTTGCATAACCCACTGGCTCTCGCATAATTAATTCCAATAAATCTAACAACATCACATGAAAATAAATACTTACCTGTAATCCTGATGTCCAGCGGGGTCTTCAGAACCCTGGGCAGCTACTGTCCATCTTCTTCTTTAAAGGGATGGTAATACTTAAAATGTAAAAAAAAATATGTTGTAGGGTTTATCCCCCTGAGTAAAACAGGAGTACTCCCACTGCTGAAAGGTGTTTCATTCAAAAGTTATTAATTTTCAAAGCTGAATTTTTTAGGTGCGATATCACAGTGGCCTGAAATTGTACAGTGGCACTGTTGCTACACCATCCTATGGAGATTTATGGTCAACTGACCAGAGCTGTCCATAGGATGGTGTAGCAACAGCGCCACTGTACAATTTCAGGCCACTGAGATATCACACCTAAAAAATTCAACTTTGAAAATTAATAACTTTTGAATGAAACACCTTTCAGCAGTGGGAGTACTCCTGTTTTACTCAGGGGGATAAACCCTACAACATATTTTTTTTTACATTTTAAGTATTACTATCCCTTTAATCTTCCATCTTCTGTCTCCTCTTTTTTCTTCTTATCTTTCTTCTTCTTATCTTCTTTCTTCTGTGTTCTTTTCATTATTGTTTTTGTCAAAAAAAGAGGCACTGTAACTTGAAATGAATTCCAAATTAGAGATGTTCCCGGAATAAATGGCACAGAGATATGATGTGCTTAACCCCTTTAGTACCGGAGGAATATACAACGCATTACTAAGCAATGCGTTGCGTACCTCTCCGGCAATCCAAGGGTTAAATTGTTGCTGGTAGTCCAGTGTAACAATAATTGCAGGCAGTCCATGGTACAAATAATTGAAAAAATAATTGCTGGTAGTCCAATATTAAATTACTTGCTAGAAGTCCAATATTAAAACAATTGCTGGAAGTTCACTGCGTAAATAAATGTTGGAAGTCCAGTGTGTAAATAAATGGTGCCAGCCAAAGGGTCTGAAGTATGCTGTTGCTGTCGCCGGCGGCAGGGATGCAGGACAAAAATCCCCCCCCTATACCTCTTGAGACATTGCCCGAGCCTTTCTGTGTAAAATTTTAACAGAGACTGGCTTTTATATGGCCAGTCTCTGTTCAAAATGGTCCCCAGACTTCCAGTGCCAGGGATGTGCTCTTATGCACATCCCAGCCAATCAGCTTCTAGTAGGGGAATGACAGTACCCTCTAGAAGCTGACTGGCTAGGGGGTGCATAAGCACACATCCCAGTCAATAGAAGGCTGATAATCATTTTGAACAGAGACTGGCCATATAAAAGCCAGTCACTGTTCAATATTTACACAGAAAGGCTTGGGCAATGGCCCAGGAGGTATGAAGGGAAGGATTTTTATCCTGCATTCCTGCCACCGGTGACAGCAACAGCATACTTCAGACTCTTTGGCTGGCACCATTTATTTACACATTGCACTTCCAACATTTATTTACACAGTAGACTTCCAGCAATTATTTTAATATTGGACTGCCAGCAATTATTTTTACAATTATTTGCCCCATGGACTGCCAGCAATTAGTGTTACATGTGACTGCCAGCAACAATTTAACAATTCGGGTGCCATAGAGGTAATCCTCCAGTCTTTGTTTTGTGGTATGCACAAGTGGCATAGTGACTGACACCACCTGATTTCTTGGGGGATGGTGAAACGTTGTCAACATACTTAATTAGAGCAGATTTGCTATGTGTTTTAACCCAGTCCTTCTCCCTCTTCACAATGTCCCTCTTCCTCCCACAGAAAAATATTCCAACAACTATTATTTATAGGAATTGGAAGAGAAGAACAATTAGAGTGATAAGACATCTTCTTTACAGGTTCCACGGAAGTGGTGCTGCCTTGTTGTGGTGCTGCTGCTGGTGTCTCAAAGCTAGGGCTAGTAAGTACCACCACTACTTGTCCTATGTCACTGCTGGTGCTGCTAGTTCCACCACCACAGTTGGTGGGGATGATGATCTTAGTCTCTCTCACACACCATTATTATGACTTCTACTCATGCGCATGGTGAATACAGCTGCCTGATCCTACCAAATTGCCCTCTGTGGATATAACTAAACCTATTAGGCCCTAAGACAATAGGCTCCTGTGCCCACTTACAACTGCACCCTCTGCACTCCCTGTAGCTATGTCCCCTCTGACTCTGGTCTTTAACAGGTTAGAAAAATGTAAACGATTATTAATATTATGAGAAAAGAGAGGTATTTTACATTAAAAATGATTAAACGTTCTATCTGGAAGCAAAATAACTAGTTTCTTTACTTTGATTTGATTTCATAACACAGTTTGAAATTACTTGGAATTTTTAACATCTGCAGACTTTCCTTTATTAATGTTATATTTCTTGTAAAGAACTTATTTTAGTTATGCCAAGATGAAAGTGGTCACGCACATTAGTATTAGTATTAAAAATTCCACTCCGTGCATCTGAGAAGCTCTGATATTTATAGGACCTTATGCACAAAAGAAATAAGGAACAAAACAGCCGCACCACAGGACACAGAAAAAGTTTCATTGATTAAAATGGGGTTTAACCCCTTGAGTTCTAGCAAAGTCTCCACTGTATTGCAGTTATTTTCAGGACAGGATTGGCATCCCATGTACCCTTAGGCAAGGCACTGTAGGTGTCCTTAGCTCCTTTAATAGCCCCACCCCTCCTCACATGTCCCACTCCTTGTCCTATACACTGTTTCAAAAACAAAAAAACTTTTAACACCTTTGTTGCAAAAGCAATCTCCAATGCATTGCTCTGCAATACATTTGAGATCTCTCTAACATCCAAGGGGTTAAATAATAGCCTGTAACGTGCTATAAAACCGGTATAGGGTCAGATTGCTCTAACCGCAACCACAATTTAGAATATTGGTGTGACCAAAACAGTTGAGGCTCCCCTAAAAATTTAGAGCTCTGGGCAGTTGCCTACTCACCCTATTAGGAAATGCAGTCCTGATTGTTTGGCCCAGAATTATTAATGCCATTTGTAGTACATCAGAAAGCAAAAGATAAGCTATTCTGGAGCAAACCATCTTGCAATAAATTGGCATCCTCTCTAGCATTCAAGAAGTAAAAACACTTTTAACTTTTGCGTGCTACAGTAGTCTACAAGTTATTGCTTCTCAATTTGTTGGAGACCTCTGTAGCATTCTATAATTTAGAAGCCATCAATGGGTATTTGGGGGCATTTCAATTTTGCCCTGTAGTACAGTTGGTATACTATAGAATTGTCAATCTTTTGCTTTCTGCATAAGGGCCTAAGGCTTTTATTTATAAAACATAAGAGAATACAGCATATCAGATATGCATAATTTCCATAACAAGTCACTTTTGTATCGATGATCAAGCGTATATTCCTGCCAAGCACACTCAAGTTTATAGTAGGAAGGGCAATAAGCCTAAATAGAAACTTCCATAATTACTTTTCTCCTGGTGCAACTGGGGATGGGAAGGAGGATCAACCAACTAGGGGGCAGCTGTCAAGGGGGCAGGAGACTAGGTTATAAGAGATAGAAAGGTGTGGTCGGGGGGAAAAAGAGAGAAGAGAGTGAGAGAATACTGGGAGGAAAGGAAGGAAGAGAAAGAGGAGAGAATAAATAGAGAAATATAGATGACAGAGAGAAGACTATGAGAAGAGAGATAGAGAAACAGATTTTTTTGTACCTAAAACATAATGTGTTTGGGCTGCAAATGTAAACAGAATATGTTTATGCTTGCACCACAGACTTACACAGCACACACCAGCCATAATATAGTACACATGTGTATTTAAGTAGCATTGCGTACTATTGCATAGAGTCATGAGAAAATAAAACATCATTGTCCATCCATGTAATCCCTAGCCAAATATTATATATATATATATATATATATATATATATATATATATATATATATATATATATAAATATGATGAAGTATCCTGAGTGATACGAAACGCGTTGGGGGAAGCATACATCTATGAGTCTAATTTTATTGAGCTCCATACCTGCCTGACTATCGTTAAAGTGATTTTTCTATCGGACTGTGGAAATAGGACGGGAAGTCTAGAATCATCACGCTGACCGGCATTCCCTCTGCCCCCTTTACCCATTGGAAGTGCACCAAGGACTTACATCTATTAGAGGTCAGTTTAATATATTCAGACCTGACACAAAGGACGGGAGACTCGGACATCTGCCCGCTTATCTACACGGGGGACTACATTACAGACGGGAGAGGACATAATTGGAGCGCTACGGAAGCCTGTCTGCTATACAATATACCATCTATATCCTTTTATCCATAGGATCCTGTGGAGGTCCATTATCCTTGCACTATAGACTGAGGAACTTTTATATAGTGCATTCTTTATATTCATATTAAGGATCTGTGTATGAGAGCTCTCTTATTTTTATTTTTATTCCTAGTGGACTCTTTATTGCTAACAATATATACATATATATACATGTATTTTATTTTTATTTGCTATATTACTGTTTTAATAAATGTTCATATATATTTCTAGACTTTTAAGGCTGGCAGATCCCTTCCCTCCCTCCCTCGGGCCAAATCCACTGTCAAAACAAGGCTTACTTGGCTGAAGTTTAACTCCCTCACTGAAGTAAGGGATCTGCCAACCTAAATTTTTTAAACTCTCATGTATAATACACCCCCCCACATCACATAAGGTGAAGTGGGGTAAAATTGTGCGTATTATACTATCACGGTGCCCGTGATTGGTGCTGTTCAGTGTCAGTCACTTGCTGAGTATCATGATTGGCTGTCTGTGATTAGCCCTCCTCACACAGCCTTTTTAAACCCAGGCTGAGCACTTCCAGGTTGCCCTTTCGTGGTGTTTCTGACTCCACTCTGCCTGACCTGCTTGTCAGGCTTCTGGGCCTGTTCCTGCTGTGCTTGCTGATCCTGTGTTCCAGTGTTCCTGTATGCTAGTGTTCCTGTGTTCCAGAGTTCCAGTGTTCCTGTGTTCCAGCACCTCGCGGGTTAATCTTACTGAGTTCCTGAATCTCCTGCTCCAGCCGTCGCTCTGGCGACATTGTTCTTCTCGCTGCTGATCATACTTTGTTGGTTTACTCCACTAAACCTGGTTGCGATATACATTGTTGGTCCCAGCGTGCGGACGCTGGTTTACTCCACTAAACCTGGTTGCAATATACATTGTTGGTCTCAGCGTGCGGACGCTGGTTTACCCCACTAAACCTGGTTGCAATATACATTGTTGGTCTCAGCGTGCGGACGCTGGTTTACTCCACTAAACCTGGTTGCAATATACATTGTTGGTCTCAGCGTGCGGACGCTGGGTTACTCCACTAAACCTGGTGACGATATACATTGTTGGTCCCAGCGTGCGGATGCTGGTTTACTCCACTAAGCCTGGTTGCTATATACATTGTTGGTCCCAGCGTGTGGACGCTGGTTTACTCCACTAAACTGGTTGCGAGATACATTATTGGCTCCAGCGTGCGGACGCTGGTTTGCTCCACTAAACCTGGTTGCGATATACGTTGTTGGTTCCAGCGTGCGGACGCTGGTTTACTCCACTAAACCTGGTTGCGCTATTACCATTAGTCCCAACGTGCAGACGTTGGTTTGCTCCTGAACATCCAGTACTGTGGTCAGTCGCTGTCCACTTCCTTGCAGTTGTCTGAGTATCCCTGGCAATAGACTCCTGCTGAGTAAGACCTCTATACTTATGCTCTATGCTGTCTTAGTCACCTGACAGCTGGTCTACTCACTCAGGCTGCCCTGCCCGGTATAGGTGAGGCCGGTAGAACCTTGACGATACCATCCTTTTGCCTCACCCGGTATTGGCAGGGCCGGTAGAGCCTACTCCAGTACTCCTTTGGGCTGCCCTGCCCGGTATTGGTAAGGCCGGTAGAACCTTGTAATTCACCATCTTTAAGGTTGCCTTACCCGGTATTGGCAGGGCCGGTAGAGCCTACATTCAGCATTCCGTGGGGGCTGCCTTGCCCGGTATTGGTAAGGTCGGTAGAACCGGTATATGTCATCTCACGGTTGCCTTACCCGGTATAAGCAAGGCTGGTAGAGCCTGTCATTAAAACTGTCACTTGGGTTGCCTTGCCCGGTATTTAGGCAAGGTCGGTAGAACCTATTATATGTTATATTACTGTTGTATTGTTATGTATGTTTACCCTACGGGGACTGCCTTTAACTTTTAATAAAGTTAAGTTATTTTACCAAACCTTAAGTCTGAGAGTCTTCAAATCCGTGACAGTACGAAAGGGCCATGACCTCAGACAGTAAGAGTAATGGTAACGCACAGAATATCCATTGGAGGATGGATACGCTCGAGCAACGTTTGGATCAGCTAGCGGTTGCTATCCAAACTATTCTTGAAAGCAGTTTGGTACTTGCTGATAAGTCCGGTTCTAGCCCGGTGGTCTCGCCAATTCAGACACCGGAGAATGAGTCTAGGTCCCCAGGGACCGCAGTCAAAGGGTTAACGGCTTCTGCACCCTTGCCACTGAGATATGATGGTGACCCTCAACTATGCAGAGGGTTTATCAATCAACTTGAAATATTTATGGAATTGACGGCACACGCATTTCCTAGTGATCGCAGCAAAGTTGGGTTCATGATATCCCTGCTGACTGGCAGAGCATTGGCTTGGGCTAACCCACTTTGGGAAAACGCTAAACCCTGCACAGAGAATTTCTGTGATTTTGTGCAATCCTTTCGAAGAATATTTGAGCCTCCTGGTAGAACTACCTCTGCTGCTAAACGTCTCATGGAGATACAACAGGGCAGGCGCACTGTTGGCGATTATGCCATTGAATTCCGCACCTTGGCAGCAGAGGTAGGATGGAATAACGAGGCCCTGTAGGTAGCCTTTGCTGAAGCGCCTGTGTTGTCCCACCCTAATCCAATACTCCCCTTTACTTTGGAAGTTGATGCCTCAGATATTGGGGTCGGGGCAGTGCTCTCCCAGCGACAGGTTAAAGGCGATACACTCAGACCCTGTGGATTCTTCTCAAAAAAACTGACTAGTGCTCAAAGTCATTACGAGATTGGTGATCGAGAATTACTGGCCATTATCCTCACTCTCAAAGAATGGCGTCATTTACTTGAAGGCACAAAAAAACCCGTTTTGATTCTAACTGATCACAAGAATCTGACGTATCTTTCTGAGGCCAAGAGATTTTCTTCTCACCAGGCCAGATGGGCACTGTTTCTATCCCGAGTCAATTTCGTTGTATCATACCTGCCGGGATCAAAGAATGTTAGGGCTGATGCTCTGTCTAGACAATTTGAAGCAGAGGTTGACAGAGAAGAGGTACCAGCCCCTATCATTCAACCCAATCGAATATTTGCTACCATACGTACTAGTATTACTTCACCACTAGGGGAGGAGATTTTGGCATCCCAAGCCTCTCCACTCCAGTGGGCAAATGTTTTGTCCCTGAGCCATTCCGTGCTCGATTACTTGAGACCTACCACTCCTCTAAGGCTGCGGGACATATTGGTAGGGATCAATTGTTCTGGTCTCTCTCTCAGCTATTTTGGTGGCCTTCTATGAGAGCAGATTGTGCCAATTGTGCCACCTGTGCCCATGCCAAAACCCCTAGACATCTCCCTGTGGGCTTGCTTCAGCCGGTGCCTAATGGTGAACGCCCTTGGTCTCACGTCTCTATCGACTTTATGGGAGAATTGCCCAGGTCTAGAGGGTACTCCTTCATATTGATGGTGGTAGACAGGTTCTCTAAAATGGCACACTTTGTACCCCTCCATGGCCTTCCTTCGGCCCAGAAGCTGGCAATGGTATTCGCTCGAGAAGTATTTCGGTTACATGGAGTACCCAGGGTGCTGGTGTCTGACAGGGGGAGCCAGTTTGTGTCCAGATTCTGGACGGCATTTTGCGAACAGATGGGCATACAGCTTTAATACAGCTTTAATAAAGTCCTTGTTCCAGTAATAAGCGGACCTGAGAGTGCTGTTTAATCTATGATCTTGTAATTATGTTATGAGTACCCAGGCTTTAACATGAATTATTGAGAGTGCGTCCTGAACCAAATTATATATATATATATATATATATACAGCTAGAAATGGTAATGCGGTACCATGAAGAAAATGCACGCTCAGGACTTGTGAAAAAAAACTGCTAATTTATTCATAAATCATATGTCGACGTTTCTGCCCCCTAGAGGGCCTTTCTCAAGACAAAACATAATAATTCAGTGTGACCTTAAATACAGTACACATTGAAAAAAAACCTTGCTTTTAGCATTTGCGATTTGGGGAGGCTCTCCTTCAAATGGGGTGGATGATGACTCTTGTAGTGGGGGAGATAGTTGCATGTAACACATGAGACACATTTAAAGCATCCTGTTTTTTTTGTTAGAGTAGACTTAGTGTAGCATTGTACTGGGTCAGTTTTTACCAGTAAATCTTTAAGGTTACGTCCCCTCTTGTAACACAACATAAGTGGATTTTTGTTAGTAAATGGTAATGTTGAATCTGTGTTAATTATTTTCCAATGTGTATGAACACTGGATCTGATAATATCTGATCCTGTGCTATATGTGGTTTGTAGACGTAAACGGTCATCTTTTTCTTTCCTCTGTTGAACCAAGCTAGTCTCCCTGCTGGTGTTTTGTATTGTCTTCTTATGTGTGTTCACCAATTCATTCCCGTAGCCTCTCTCTAGAAATTTATCTCCCATCTTATCAAGTTCACATCTCAATTGTTCCTCGTTACTTATAATCCTCCTTGCTCTTAGCATTTGCGATTTGGGGAGGCTCTCTTTCAAATGGGGTGGATGATGACTCTTGTAGTGGAGGAGATTATTTCTATCAGTGGGCTTTGAATATAGTGTAGTATGTATTTTCCCATCAATCAGTCGTACTAACACATCCAAAAATGGTATTTCTGTCAGACTATAATTCAGAGTCAACTGTATGTGTGGATGCAATCTGTTAAGATCATCAACCAATAGCTCCAGTTCAGATGTTGTACCCCGCCAAATGATGAACAAGTCATCAATATAGCGGGTATACATAACCATATGTTGTTTGAAGAGAGTATGTGTAGAAAGAAAGTCTGCCTCATAGACATGCATGTATGTGTTAGCGTATGAGGGTGCCATGCAAGCTCCCATAGCTGTCCCAGTAAGTTGGAGATAAAAAGTGTTCTCAAATTTGAAAAAATTTATCTGCAGGCACAGCTGTAAAATAGTTATAAAGTATTCAATAGGGTGGCCTTTGTATAAATCATTATTTGTTATGAGGTGTTTAACGGCCTCAAGTCCACCCTCATGTGGTATTACTGTGTACAAGGACTTTACGTCCATTGTACCTAGTATACAATTATCCAAAGGTGTATCAAGGTTCACTAATAGGTTCAGGAAACCGTTAGTGTCTTTTAGGAAGAAAGGCAAATTCTGTACACAAGGTTGTAAATACACATCCACAAACTGAGATGAAGTAATGATCCTATAGCTGAAATTATTGTTCTTCCTGGTGGGTCAGTGAGGGATTTGTGTATTTTAGGCAATGTATACAGAATTGGACGAATAGGATGTTCAGTTTTCAAAAATAGTCCAGTCTTTTCACTTATCCACCCAGAAGTAACCCCAATGTCAATAAGTTGATCAATTTCTTTTTTATACTTGACAGTGGGGTCACAAGGCAAGACTTTATATGTCTTAGTGTCTGCAAGCTAAGAGAGAATCTCTTTCCTGCAATCACCATAGTTCATCAGACTACTGGCTCCACCCTTATCAGCTGCACAAATAACACTATTATGATCATCAGATAAGGTTTTAATAGCCTCTCTCTCAATTTGTGACAAATTATGATAGATCTTTTGCTTCCTAGGATATTTTGTTATTGTATCCTGTTCTACTAGTCTCTGAAAGGTTTTAAGTGAAGGATTATTGCTCTGTGGGTCAAATGTAGAACTAAGTTTGAATGGAGAGATGTCTTCATGACCAGTAGGTTCTTTAGAAAATAATTCTCTTAATCTTAGTGTACGGTTGAACTTGAAGAGATCTACCTGCCATTCAAACTTAGAGAATCTATTTGTGGGGACAAAGGATAATCCCCTCTGTGAAAGTCTTTCTTCCCCCATAGTTAGTGTATGGGAGGAAAGATTGAAAACTAAGTTTTCGGAAGGGGGGTTTTGCTGTGATGTCTGTTTTTATTCTTCCCACCCCTCCTCGTCCTCTGCCTCTTATGCCTCCTCTTGCCTGTTCCTGGGCCCGTGTGGTCACCCCTAAAAAAGTCTCTGTAGTTTCACTCTCAGTCTCTGAGTCAGGAGAGGATAACAAAGTATCCTCTTTGTCTGTCAGTTCAGGGAATTTAGGCTTACGATAAGGTCTTCTCCTATGTGGTTTCCTAAACTGTTCAATGTCATACTCTGTGTGTAGTGTAATCTTCCAATACCTTGTTGAACTTATCACGTTTGTACTTGGCTAGTTTATTCTTATATACCTCTAGTTGATCATCTAGTTTTTTAAGCCAATCTGTACCCTTATCATTAGCTAGTGTTTCACTGTATTTGTTGTCAAAATCACTTATATTTTTCCTTATCTCTGTTAATTCTCTATTGATCTCCTCCACCACAAGAACCATCAAGTCCAGAGAGCATTGATTGAGTACACCAATCCACTTTTTGCAAAATTCAGCATTTGTCCGTCCTATTGTTGGGATATTTTTGATTCTGAAACCTCTGGGAATCTTCTTCTCCCTATGGTATTCCGATAAGGTGATGCCATGTAGAACCAAGTCCACTTCATGCTTCTTATGTTTCAAAAGTTGGAAGTGTAGCTCTGTGAGGGTATATTGTCCATATGTGGTGGAAAAGTTATCCTTGAACAGAATATCATCAATCTTAGATTGATCAATCTTATATATCTGTGCTCCAATGTCACTACCTCCCACAGCTTCAAAAAAACCTTCCATTTTAGTGAGAGTTGGAGAGTTTGCCCTGAGGGGTTTCTTTTTCTCTCCCCGATTTCATTTAGCTATAACATTGTGCTGCTGATGTCTCAACATCTTTCTTAATCTTAGCTGACACACGATACATAGATAACCTTATCTGTCCTCCCACACTAATAGATAGTTCAATTGATGGACTTTTTTCCCATCATCCTCTGCTGATCTCAGTGACGTTGAAACGATACATATGACGTCACTGATGATTGAGTGGAGGGACTTTGGCGGTTTTTTCAATGTGTACTGTATTTAAGGTCACACTGATGTATTATTTTTTGTCTTGAGAAAGGCCCTCTAGGGGGCCGAAACGTCGACATATGATTTATTAATAAATTAGCAGACAACGGACACAGACAACCAGGGGCAGCAATAAGGAGGAGATATTCACCTCTCTCCTCTATACTGCCTGTCCTGGAGATACAGGGGTGTGTGATTTTGACGAGAGTGGGCAGGGGCTGAAGACCTGTGGCCACTTGTGTCAAAATCTTTGCAAGGGGTTTGCCCTCCCTCAACATCTGCCTGAAGAAAATAAAAAAGATGACCAACACACACACACACTCTTACTGACTCACTCTGACTCCCAGTGGCCTCTAAAAAAATGATTGCTGCCTCTGAAAATAGCTTTTCTGGGGTCCGTGTATTGCTGGAATTAACAAATGACATGCATTGTACTTAAGCAGTGCAGTGCTGTCCCGGACCCTGTATGTGTATCCTGCCACCATATGGGGCCAGGATATACATAAAGGTGCCGCTTCGCATTGAGACACAATAGCACTGCTGATGGGGTGGAAACCTCTTTCTATATACCGGGGCAGACTTACACTGTCCCGCTCTGTATGGCTCTACTTCCTTTTTGGACACAGAACTTCTTTCTTTGCTTCTGTTTTACTTTTCAAGTCTGCTTAATTTGCTCTCCATCACCAAGTATTAACCGTTTGTAATGCATTGGATACCCCTCATGTACTCAAAGGGTTAATGACAATGGAGTCAGGGGGTATCTTAGGACTGGTGCATGCCTGTTCCTTTTATTTATTAATAGGCACTGCTTTAGGAGGTTGGGCCTGTATTTACTGTCACTAATGTGGGGCACAGCCAGCTCACATCCCTCCCCCGCTACCCACACTCTCTGTCTGTCTCTCCATGTGCTGCTCTGGCATCTGTTGACAAGTTTTTCTCTATGTTTGTCACTACTATGTGAGTTATGTACAATCAGACATAGTGATAATCTCTGCTGCAAATGCAGGAAACGGAACCAGAGTAACACTTCCATCTCCCTCCCTCCTCCTTACTTCATGGCTAATGTTCAAGGCTTGCCTCACCACCCTATTGTCACTTCTGCTTCCACCTCCATCACCTCCCCTTTCACCATGGACACTAAGTAGTTTTCACTATATAAGATCTACACTTAATTTTCTGTTGCACCGGTAAGCCCCGCCCCCACTCACAAGTTAACCCTGCCCATTTTTGGCCAAGATTTTCTTCACTTATATTCCCCAGTGGCACCAGAGGAGTCCCTGAAGAGAAACTTCCAGATATGCTTACTGGAGGTGCACACAGTATTTACATGTCACATATTCACCTGCATCACTATTACATTAATTACAGTCCAGTAATATCTAAAGAACAGCAGGTTTCTTATACACGCTACACTGACACTTACTGGGGGTGCACATATTACTTCCATGTGTGCATATTGGTTTGGTTGAAGGTCATACCTGTAGTTTAATAACAATTGGAGAAACACGTTTGCCCATTTCCACAACCATATCCAGTTAAGAAAGGGATGGGCAAGAGGCATAGGCAATAAGCTATATGCAATGCACTATAAGCAAAATGTTATATGCAATACACAAAAAACACAAACTCACACGCGCTCTCGCTTGCACGCGCTGTTGCTCAAACACCCACACACGCTTATATACCTGCTCACACAAAACACACACATGCACACACATGTTCACTGATGGACAGTTGTGTAACTCAGTGCTTTGCAATCGGCGTATACCGTTTTCCACCTCAAACAGCTAAATACTGAAAATTCAACAAGCCACTCATTAAAGCAGTCATTGTTTCATTAACCACATGGGCAACGCCGTGCTAATATTCTTTCTACATATCACAGGTCACTGGGAGATGCCACAAAACGACTTAATGGCTTCTCTTCTCAACACAAAAATATCCTGTTTATTCCAGCGGGACATTTCACTGATGACGTGTTTTTCTGCTTTGCCAGTGGAAATTTTGCCCATAGAGAAACCCATAGATTTTCCACAGTTTTACTAAGACCAAAGAAAATTTCATGAGAATGGTTCTGTGAGAATGGGGAAAAACTTCCCACCCACATACTATATGAACCCATAATTTCCACAAAGCAGTGTGGTGTAGTTTAGGAGAAAGAGTGACGGAAAGGAGACAAAGTGAGAGAAAGAAAATAAATACATTTAAATAAAATATAAAAGAAAATTAAAGTGGTTACAGATTCATAGTGCTGGTCACACTATGACAGCTAACAATGTTAAAAAAAAAAGACACTGCATTGACCCTGAGGCTAGTGATATAGGAAGTAATCAGCAGTGGCACAACCAGTGCTAAGAGGACTGGGAGCCCAGAATCCTCAGACCCAATGTTGCCTAGCTATCCAACATCATCTCTTAGAATCTGGGGGATAATTCTGAAGAAGGCAGAACTGGCTAGGAGTATGAGCAGAACAGGTCATCTGCCTGTGGTTGTTGTTATTACAGCCAGTGTGTCTTCTTCTTCTTTAGAGATGGCAAGACTGAAAGATCCTCAGCCATATTTATCATCACCAAGCAGTCCTGCTCACCATACAGCAGCTAGAGACTGGTTGGAGTCCTGCTGAGAGTATTGGTGGAGCAACTAGGACTAGCTGCAGTGACGTAACTAGAATCCACCGGGCCCTGGTGCAGAAATTGCCGCCGGGCCTGGGCCCAGGCCCCCCCCCCAATCTCCACGTTGCCCCATGCACATCTCTTACCTCCATCTCTCGCGCGGTTCTCAGTTATGCAGAGCGCTGGGAGATGATGTCATCTCCCAGCGCTCTGCATTACTAGAGCGCCGGGAGATTAGCTGAGCTGCTGCGGGCAGGGCTGTGGGTGAGTGGCAATGGGTTCGCAGGAGGCGGCCGGGCCCCTTGGAGTGACGGGCCCGGTCGCAGGTGCGACCCCTGCGACCCTTATTGTTACGCCACTGACTAGCTGGATGGACCTTGATGCTGCTGCTGAGATGGAAGGGGAAGTCAGCAAGGCTAGTTGCCCAGGGGGCCTACATACCCCTGACCCTATGATTCCTATTCTCCCAGCATTGTCCCTCTAGGGAATTATGATGAATGCAGAAAACGGCTAGAAGTATGAGCAGCAGCACACTTCAGATTCCTGTGCCTGCTGCTACTGCTGCCAGTGTGCCCTCATCTGAGGAGATGCAAGTGTGACAGCATGAGATCTGCTTCACACTTGTCATCATCACTCACTCCCATAGAGCAGCAAGAGACTGGTGGTGGTGAGGAGAGTGATGGTGATGGTGGAGCAGTTGGTGTGGAGGAGAGCAGGAGGGTGGTTTTGGCAGAAAGCAAAAAGGAATAAGAGAAAAAGATTCAAATGGGGATGGGCATCACTGCCACCACCAGTATTGACATTGTGGCATTTTCTGCTGCAGTTATTCTTGCTGCTGAGTCATCAGAGGAAGAGGTTTATCTCTCACAGTAGCAGGATGTACAATGTTTCCTCACACATACACTGTGTACATTGCAGTTGCTAATAAAAGGCACAGTTCCTTCCTGCTCTCAACGGAAAACAATGTATTCCACCACAACTAAGATTTCAGGAGAGGTTCAGGAGGTGATTGGGAGAAGCATACATAAATTGGTGTGGGGGCTTGTTGTGGTGTTGCTGCTGCCTCAGCAACACTAGGACTAGTAGAGGCAAGTAGAAGCATCATTGTACCACTGCCTATTTTGTATCAGTGCTGATGAATGATCCTAGCATCATGGAACAGCCTAATCTTCCTGCTGCTTAAACAACTAAGCAGCTACAGTTATAGTAGTAAAAATTGACAGAATGTCTCGAGTGGCATTTTCCAATAACACCATAATTGGAAAAGGGCATATTTCTTTCCTCAGGGCTTGGTTTTGCCAGTCCTGAGTCCTGCCAAAAAATGTATAAGGCTTGTTTATGACAAAAATGTTTTCTCTAGGCTTGTTTTTGGAAATCCTAAGTCCTCAAAAAAAAAATACCAGAACTTGTTTCTGGCAAATCTGAGTCCTGTAAAAACATTTCCCCTCAGAATTTGTTTCTGGTAAGCCTGAGCCCTGCAAAGTGTTTTTCCCCTCGGGACTTGTTTTTTGCAAGTCTGAGCCCTGCAAAACAATACTCAGGGCTTATTTTTGCAAGCCTGAGTCCTGCAAAAATGTTTTTATCAGGGGTTGTTTTTGGCAAGCCTAAGTCCTGCAAAAATTATTTTCTCAGGACTTCTTTTTGGCAAACCTAAGGCCTGGAAAACAATTTTCTCAGCCTGAGTCCTGGACACACAATTATTTTTAAAACTTTTTTTTAAGCCTACTACTATGCTGGCTAACCATTTTTTTAAAGAGCTTCAAGTGATTGATGTATATATATATACATATATATAAGCCAGAAAGGGAAGCACTCACGTTTCAAGTAGCCAGCTGCCTGGGTGCTCTACTAATGGCAATACGTATATATCCAAAGATGTAAGTAAGCACACGCAGGACTTCACAAAGTTGTGTTAATTCAGATGTATAATCAGTGCAACGTTTCGGCTGTATAACTCCTGACGAAGGCCAAAATGTTGCACTGATTAAACATCTGAATTAACACAACTTTGTGAAGTCCTGCGTGTGCTTACTTACATCTTTGGATATATATATATATATATATATATATATATATATATATACAGACACACATATACACACACATATACACATATACACACACACTGAGTAAAAATTCACTTATAAAAAGCCCTGTGAGTGCTGACTCATTTTTCTTCTGTCTACACCTACTCCCACAAGTATAGCACCGAGGCCATATAGGATAATTTGGTGAGAGTGCTTCCCTATGAACATGAATATATATGTGTGTGTGTATATAAATATTTATATATATATATATATATATATATATATATATATATATATATATATATATATATATAAATATATATATATATATATATATATATATATATATATATATATATATATATATTTATACACACACACACACACATATATATTCATGTTCATAGGGAAGCACTCTCACCAAATTATCCTATATGGCCTTGTGGGAGTAGGTGTAGACAGAAGCAAGATGAGTCAGCACTCACAGGGCTTTTTATAAGTGAATTTTTACTCAGTGTCAACGTTTCAATGTAAAATACACATCTTCTTCAGGACAAAAATAAAAGACCCCATCCCCCTTCTATATATACCAAATGATTCTGAAAGACCCGCCAAGTTTCTCAGTCATACGTCACTGATGACATAGTCACTCACACCTGGAGTCATAGTCAATAGTGTATATACATTCAAAGCCCAGTGTATATATACATAGCGTGGTACACCATGTGAACACCATAGTGTACAAATGTCCCCATTCATGAACAAATGCAGATTGTGAAAGTGTCTCAAGTATATACATCAACAGCAGCACCACTATTGCGTTGCGTATCAAATCATTAAATTTGTGTGTAGCATGTGTATTAATTCATACATATCTAGTTTGTAACGTAACAACATTCAGCTAGTTTCAGTATAAATATTAAACACATGTCTAACACACTCATTCCATGGTGATAAAGGAGTCTGCAATCATTATCAGTGAAATCATACTCCAAACTACATTACTAGCCGGTACTCCCGCACATCGCAATGCGTGCAGGATCTGTTAACCCTTTGAGTGCCAGAGGGGTACGCAACACATTGCTTTGCAATGTGCTGCATACCCCTCTGGCACTCAAAGGGTTAATTAAAGAATTAAAACATAGGGACTCATTTCTAGTGGGTGCTACTAAATACTTATAGATAGGTAGATTTCAATACATAGACATTATCATATGTCGGGTGTCGGGCACGCTGCTATTGCAATCCATGAATTACTGTGTCCGGACTTGCCGGATTCATCTCGGCATATGTGTTCAATGTATTCCTTACAATGAATACGTGGAATCATGAGGAAGAGTTGGCTCAAGCTGATAGCCAACCCAAAGTTATTGTGATGTCTGTGTCCTCTATAATACCAAAGGATGGCCTTAGTCCATGAACCCAGAGGTTGTCCAAGTGAATGAATGTGGCCTTAAATACATGAATCAGACAAAAGCCTCAATCAGGAACCCCAACTGAGGATAACGGCCGAACCATGAGAAATCCTCATTCCACATACAAACATTTAAGTGGAACAACATTGTAACAAGCAACCACTAGCTGAAGTAATTAACCAGCATTGGCCACTCACCCCAAAAGGTAACAAGAATGAAGATGTTAGTATTAACCACTAGATGTCCCTATATAACAAAACAAGTGCATATACACATTGCATCTATACAGTAAGTTCCCCTAGATGCAGTATAGAGTAATGATCCACCTTAAAGGGATAGTAATACTTCATTTTAACTTTATTTTATTTTGTAGGCATTAAAAAACATGAAGAATGATATAAGTCTTATCTCTCAAACCTTTATGGTCTAAGAGATATTCACAAGCAAAGTTTCCCCTCCCGCCCCTTTTACATAGTGTAAGCCATCTCTTCTCAGATGTGAATCTGGTTGTAAGACCAGACAGATAACAGAAGGGGCCAATCTTCTTGCTATGAGAACAATGCAAGCCCTGCCCCCCTTGACAAGCTTTTCAGGTTTTTCCCTTATCTTAATTGAAGATTGTCCCTCTCTGCAGTCTACCTGGGCACCTCCCTTCTGCTCTGGCTAAACAGTATTACATCAGTAAAAGGGGCGGGAGGGGGACACTTTGTCATTAAATTACTCTTGAACTACTCTTGAACTACAACTCTGACAGAATTGAAATAACACTCTCCAAAGTCCAAATACTATGATGATTAATTAGAGCTGCATTTATTATTAAACATTACTATCCCTTTAATAAAAGCAAGAATAAGAGATCTGTTCATTGAGACCATGTGGTGTATTAAAATTGTACATCCAATAAGTTTCTTTCCAAAGTAATGCATTATCCCTATTTCCTCCCCTTTTTCATGGAGGTACGTGGTCAATAAGGATTGTTTTCATGCTGGCCAGAGTATGTCCTTTCTCCAACCAAGGTCGGGCCACTGGTTTGTCAGACTGTTTCTTTTCAAACGCCTGTCTGATAATACTCCTGTGGTTAGCCATTCTTTTCCGAAATGTGGTGCTTGTTTTGCACACATAGTTTAATCCGCAGGGACACATAATTAGGTATACTACAAAATCCGTTGTACATGTAAGTCTGTATTTAATTTTTATTTTCCTGTTAGTATGTGGATGTCTGAAGGTATCCTCTGCAACCATTGTGTTGGATGTAGTACAATTTAAGCATCTAAGACATCCCATTTTTGCTTTAGGCATCCATTTTGCCTTAGTTTCAGTGTTCGTAGATGCAGTTATTGCTCTTTGTCTATCAGTCTTCATAAGAATTTCTTTCTTTTCCCCTTCTGAAAGCAACAAACGGGGGTATTTTATTAAGAAAAGGAAGTGTATTATCAATAGCCACAATAAGCCAGTACTTCCTAATCATTTTGCCAATTTTAGGTCCCAGTATTGAATGATCACACACAAGTACTAAGCTGTCCTCCTTCCAGTTTTCACAAGGGTTATTGAAAAGGTCCTCCTGTTTGATTCCTTTATACCTGGTTAGCTATTCTTCAATAAATTTCTCTGGGTAGCCTCTCTCTAAGAACCTGTTACTCATCTCCTTCAGTTGGATGGTAGTATTATCTTGATCAGTGTTATTACGTATAACCCTGAGGAATTGTGAAAAGGGAATCCTCTTGATCTGTGAGGGTGGATGGTCACTACCTGCCAGCAGGATTGAATTTCTATCTGTTGGTTTGGTAAATAGTGTTGAGCAGATCCTTGAGTCCCTAATATACAGTTTTACATCCAGGAACTCTATGCTATGAGTGCTGTAATTCATCTTGAACCGCACCAGGCTCTCCAGGTTATTAATTAAAGGAAACCATGCAATAAGCTCTTCACTGGTGCCTTCCCATAACAATAGTAAATCTTCAATATATCCTAGTTAATAATTCGCTAAGTTGTGTGTAACGCCCGACATGCGCAGTAGACACTGCTGCGCGTGCAGCAGTCATGCGCAGTAGAGACTGCCCGCGCCGCGGCTGATACAGAGCTGGGCGCTCCGAAGGAGCGTCCAGCTCTGTATCAGCCGAGGCTCGGGCAGTCTCCACTGCGTGTGACTGCCCCGCGACCGGCTGCCAGAGGCACTGTGGCCCGTGTAACGGGCTGTTCAACTAGTCCTTTATAAAAAGTGATATTGGAATTCTGTAAATATTGACGTTCATATGCAAACATATACACATTTGCATATGTGGGAGCCACGTTAGAGTCCATTGCAGATCCAATTAATTGTAGATAACATTTATTTTCATACCTGAAGTAATTGTGCGTCAATGTGATATACAGCAACACACAGATTAATTCAATCGGGATGCTGCTGTCATGGTAAGATCCAGTGAGTGCTTCCCTAACAGACTGCACACCATTCTCATGTGGGATGATGGTGTACAGGCTGTTAACGTCCATAGTGACCAATATAGTTTTGTTCTCAGTACAAGGGATGTCTTTTAAGGCCTACTACTATTCTGGCTGACCGTTTTTTTAAAGAGCTTGATGTAATTGATGTATTTATATTATAAATATATATATATATATATATATATATATATATATATATATACACACACACACACACACACACACACACATATATATATATATATATACACACACATATGCACACACATATATATGTGTATATTCATTCATGATCATGATTCTGCACCAATAATTAGCATTATCATCTTTGAACGCTCCCTGTTCATTTGCTCCTTTTCCCAGACTCCAATAAAACAGAGATAATAGCCAGATCAGGAAGAAACTTGGATCATGGCTACCTGTATATTCCAAGTCAGTCACATAGAATTTATGGTATTTGGAGTCAACCTCCTTTCTTCCCTCCTCTCTCCCAGAGTGCCCCCAGACTCCCCAAACACAGAGAAAAGATTTTCTGGTAAAAAATATGAGGTGAAAAAAGTGGAAAATCTGCATTTTTCACTAAAAATTACCGGTTTGGCAGGAACTGCCATTTCTCTCTTGTTTTGATTTTGAGGTAAAACATTTCACCCACCCCTAGCAAGTAGTGAGGGAGGAAGCACAGCACAAATGTCTGCATCTACAGCTATGAGAAAGTGGTGTTGGGGGAGAGGCAAAGGAGATGTTTTCATGGTCTGGCTTTATTTTTTACAGAAAACTAGCACAACTCATGTTTACTAGGCTATGTTTACCATCACTTCAAAAATTAGCTCATTATATTAGACATAATGGCTTCATTTTAACTATCAAGTACAAATGGATGAAGCCTATTCCTTCAACCTAGTGCTGAAACTATATGCGTCTTGAGCCAAGGTGCTCTGTTAAATTAATCTCAATTTTAAAGCTAACAGAAGGTTACTGACTGATATTGTTTTATGAATACACTAAATGGGAATCTATCTTTGTCATGATATTTGGCCTCTATCATTTTACCCAGATTTTTCCAGGAACTAATAGCCCATGGGGGAGATTCACTAAGTTGTGATAAAGAGGGATATAGTGAAGATAAAGGGGAGATGACTTCTCCAGTTTATCACTTCTCCATTTCCTATGCTATTCTGTAAAGCCTATGATTGACCATATTCCCTAACAACTGCCTAAACCCACTTAGTGTTTTTGCATTGATCAGTCTGATACTTGAATTTCAAAAGGCGCATTCATCAGGTGATCAGTTAAGCAAAGTGTTTGATGCCCTTCTCTTCATTGCTAATGCTAACACAACCCAATGAGTAACATACAGTTGGATAAGCCAGATGGATTCTGGTGCAGAAATTGAGTATTTCCACATCCTTATACTCATCGATTAAACTACAAATGAGTAACTCTTGGAAATACAAAAGATTTTCTTTGCATGTTTAGCCAATTGAAACTCAAAAAATGGACCCCCAAGGTGGGTTTTCCATCTGTAATATCAATATATCGTGCATGTCTATTCAGAATAGTAATAAAAAATTATCATTAATTTGTGGAGTTTTTGAAACTTGAAGTGGAAACAACAAGCTATGTGTATGTGTTTAACAAGACCTTTGAAGCAGGATTTAATAATAGAAGTGGAATGTTTAATAAAAAATGCTATTAAATAGTATTCCTAAGTGGAAACACATACTGGAAAAGTGACGTAAATCCATATGTGAAGTATGCCAGGTTCATGAATGATGATTGGGAAAAAGGAACAGGCAACTACGGAACAACTATTCATATTGAAATTCACTTCAGTGCTTTGGGTAAAACATAGGAAACTGCTCCAATGCATATGGTCTGGGGCTGCTTGCTACATTTGTATTGTAAATATGTAAATGGATAATAGAAACAGGACTGTATCTTATGCAGAAAGAAAATATGAAAACTAAATTTGACATATTATAATTAAAAATTACTATATGGAAAAATGGAGACTATCTTAAAACGAACATGTTCTAGGTAACCACCCACCATGATTTTCTTTCTCTGAAGTGCCCTGAGCCTACTTCTTTCTTGGTGTGCTGATATGATGTACAGACCCCATTCCTCCCTGCGTATTCTTCTCATACAGTCATTTGGCCTGGATTCCATACATTCTCTCCTCTGGCCTTCCAACTCATACTATTTGTTATTTCAACATCCCAGCTGACAACATTTAAGCCCCTTCTATCTAAAACCTGTTCTCATTATCGTTCTCTTTTGTCTCTCTCATAATCAAGTAGTTCTCTAAACTGTAAAGTCCATTCTCTTAACCTAATTCTTTTTCAAATTTCAGACTCTTATTTCTTTGACCATAATCTACAGAAATTCAATCTTACGGTACTTCTCTCAAGTCCCAAATACAAAATCTTAACTAGGGTGTCAGATCCTAGTGAACTGAACATCTAGCAATTCTGTAATTGCCGCAATTTTCTGTTATGAAAGCAACTTCATCATACAACGGTACAAAATAATCTGCTGATTATGTCTCAGTGCACCATCAAATAACTGTTCAGATACAACCATAATATAAACTAAACCAACCAGATAACTTCGAGGGTGCACTAAATGTTAGTGTAGAAATCCAGGCTCAGAGTTAAATGTACTGTACTGCAAACTCATTTTCCCTCATTCTCAATCAAGGCAAATGTACAATAGGGAACAAAAACTAATTCCAAGTCTGTTCATTGATTTTGAATGTGCAATGTGTTAAAGACCTCTCTAGCAGTCAAGGTATTAAAAGACCCATTTAAATAAATTCTTACCACATCAGTCATACTGGTAGCTGGAGAGTTATGAATAGTTTGGGATCTACTGTTGGAGACCCCTGCCCTAGAGAAATAACTTACGTTGTCTCTTAAAAAACAACATGATTTTCCAGATTTTTTTTTATCTTTAATGGTTAGGTCATATCAGTCATCAACTAAGCCCAGCACATAGATCTATGAAACATTCCAGTATGAAAACTAAATGAAAGAAAAACAAATTAATCTGTAGTAGCTATATTAGATATGAGTACTTTGGTATTTTGGTGACAACTTTTTTTATTTGGATTAACAGTTTATATTTGAAGACTACAGTGGAAAAACAAGAAGAACAAAAGTGCAGAAGTCCTTCTAAGTGTAGTATATCTTTAATTTGTTGAACCTTCACCAACACCCCATGCTCTATAGAATATCACTCACTTGTATGAGAGGTTAATAAATCAGCTCTCCTGGTATAAACCCCAGGAAGTTTTTTCTTAGTGTGCCTCCTTCTGGTCCTCTCTTCTAGATCCTTTACCTGTCTCAGAAATTAGGGTATTCAACAGAGGTTTGTCACCTCTCCCAGTGTTACCAAATGATAGACTGGAGGGTCTCATATTTTACATTTTTTTGATAAACAAGTTCAAGTGTCAGAAGCATGTAATGAAAATAATGAGGAAGAAATTGAGATGAAAACATGCTTCCATCAATTGCAAAATATGTTGAGTTCAGAATTGAAGTATTGGTGGGACTTTCTTTTATTAGAAAAGTATTTCAATCAAAATTTGGTCCCTAGTGGATTAAGATTATTTAAAGCTTCCCCATTCCAGACCCTAAATTTATGGAGCTGTGGAATGGAAGACTGAAACAAGCTTCAAACAATTTAATGAAATTAATAATTAAATACAGAGAAGATTGCTTGAAGAATTTAGAAGCAGAATAGTAAAATTTGAACATGTAATAACATTCCCAGATATGGATACAAAAGTACAAACAAATACTGATCATTTACAGAGAGAACGAAAAGAGAAAAAAGAAAGTAAATTTGATGGAAAATAAAAATAACAACAAAAATAAGGGAAGCAATAGGAATTTTACTAGATACCAGAACAGTAGATAAAAACATTTTGGTGAAACATATCAAAAGAAGAATGAGAGTGTATCACGGTGCCCGTGATTGGCTGCAGTTACTTGTCTGTCACCAGTAGGGGGCTTCTATTGGCTGTCTGCAGATAGCCCGCCTCTTATTGACTATTTAAACCTGGATTGGGCACCCTTTGAGTGCCCTTTCGTGTTGTTTCTGACCTTCTTGCTATCACTATGCTAGTGATAGCTGGGCCTCTGTTCCAGTGTTCCTGAGTTCCTGATCTCATGTGTTCCTGAGTTCCTGATCTCTACTGTTCCAGTGTTTCCTGCATGCTGAAGTACTTCCAGTCCTGGTTCCGGCCTAGTCTCTGGTGTTGCAGTTCCTGCTGATCTTCTCTGCTGTTTTCTGACCTGACTGATCGTTGCTGGTTCCTGTCATCTCATCACCTGTCTTCAGTATCCTGGCGACCTTCTGCCTGGTCGCGTTGGTGACATTGCTACAATTCCGTGTTGGTCCCAGCGTGCGGACGCTGGTTTGCTCCCAAGCCTTGCGGCTATACAAACTCGCTTGTTACACCAGTGTGCGGTCACTGGTTTGCTCCAAAGCCTATCAGCTATACAAATCTGTGTTGGTCCCAGCGTGCGGACGCTGGTTTGCTCCTAAGCCTTGCGGCTATACAAACTCGCTTGTTACACCAGTGTGCGGTCACTGGTTTGCTCCAAAGCCTATCAGCTATACAAATCTGTGTTGGTCCCAGCGTGCGGACGCTGGTTTGCTCCTAAGCCTTGCGGCTATAGAAACTCACTTGTTACACCAGTGTGCGGTCACTGGTTTGCTCCAAAGCCTTTCAGCTATACAAATCTGTGTTGGTCCCAGCGTGCGGACGCTGGTTTGCTCCTAGCCTTGCGGCTATACTAACTCGCTTGTTACACCAGTGTGCGGTCACTGGTTTGCTCCAAAGCCTATCAGCTATACAAATCTGTGTTGGTCCCAGCGTGCGGACGCTGGTTTGCTCCTAAGCCTTGCGGCTATACTCTCGCTTGTTACTCCAGTGTGCGGTCACTGGTTTGCTCGCTAAGCCTAACGGCTATACTATTCAGTGTTGTTTCCAGCGTGCGGACGCTGGTTTGCTCCAAAGCCTTGCTGCTTAACGATTCTGCTAATTTGCCAGTTCCATCTGACTGCTGCTATTATCTCTGGGCTGCCCTGCCCGGTATTGGTAAGGCCGGTAGAATCTTTTGCCACATTCCATCTGAGGTTGCCTTACCCGGTATTGGCAGGGCCGGTAGAGCCTACATTGTGTATCTATTGAGGCTGCCTTGCCCGGTAATTTGGTAAGGCCGGTAAACCGTTATGCTATTCCATCTGCAGGTTGCCTTACCCGGTATTGGCAAGGCCGGTAGAGCCTAAAGACTGTCCTGTCCGGTATTTTGACAGGACCGGTAGAGTCTGCCTTCTGTCTGTGCTATATTCTGTATATATATATTATGTATGTTATTGCCATCCTAAGTTATCATTTATTATTTCAATAAAATTGATTTTTTTTTACCTAAAACTTGTGTCTGAGAGTCATAATAAACCGTGACAGTACGAAAGGGCCATGACCTCAGACAGCAAGGGTGAAGGTAACGCACAGAATATCCATTGGAGGATGGATGTGCTCGAGCAACGTTTGGATCAGTTGGCAGTTGCAATTCAAACGATCCTTGAACGCACGGTACCTGCTGCCCAATCTAGCTCTAGCCCGGTGGTCTCGCCAAGTCAGACACCGGAAAGTGATACCAGACCCCTAGGGGGTACTGTTAAAGGGTTAACGGCTTCTGCACCCTTGCCGCTAAGATATGATGGTGACCCTAGTCTCTGCAGAGGGTTCATCAATCAACTCGAAATCTTTATGGAATTGACGGCACACGCATTTCCCAATGATCGTAGTAAAGTGGGGTTCACGATATCACTGCTCACTGGCAGAGCATTGGCTTGGGCTAACCCCTTGTGGGAGAATGCTAAACCTTGTACTAAGAACTTTAGTGAATTTGTGCGTTCCTTTCGAAGAGTGTTTGAGCCTCCTGGTAGAACCACCTCTGCTGCCAAACGCCTTATGGAGATACAACAGGGCAGGCGTACAGTGGGCGACTATGCCATCGAATTCCGCACATTGGCAGCAGAGGTAGGTTGGAATAACGAGGCATTATTGGCAGCCTTCTCTCAAGGCCTGAATGACCACATTAAAGACGAAATCGCTGCTAAAGATCTACCTATTGATCTAGATGATTACATTGAGTATGTTATGATAATTGACTCCAGAATACGTGAGAGATCAATTGCCAGAGATCGTAAGTTACGGTCAAAAAATAATGAGCCTAGTAGCATGTTTTGCCCACCCATCCCTCCCTTGGCATTGAAGTCTAGTGAACCAGTACGGGAAACAAGTGAACCTATGGAAATAGGCTTCACTAGACTATCCAAGGCAGAGAGACTATATCGCAAACAACAAGGGTTATGTTTATACTGCGGTAAAAAAGGGCACTTGCTAAATTCCTGTCCGGTACATCCGGGAAACGCACACACCTAGGGTATCTTGGGGGACAGGCCCTAGGTGGTGTACAATCGTCCCCAGTGTCGGGCATAATGAAACCCACCATACAGGTGGTATTGTCTTGGGCACAACGCTCTGTGGAGGTTTTGGCCTTGGTTGACTCCGGTGCAGCAGGGTATTTTATGGATGATACCTTTGCTGAATTGCACGGAGTTCCACGCATTGAAAGAGAAAACCCCTTGACTATTGAAGCGATTGATGGTAGACCCTTAGAACCGCCTCAGGTTATATTTGAAACTATGCCATTGTCTATGACTATTGGGGCACTTCACAGAGAAGAGCAGCAGTTTCAACTGATTAATTCCCCGCACCATGCGGTGATATTGGGATTTCCGTGGTTACAGTTACATAACCCACAATTCGATTGGAAAAAGTGTGAAATTGCTGCTTGGTCCCAGTTTTGTATGGACAAGTGCGTCATCCAGCCTATTAAGGTCATGTGCACCTCCTCTGCTATGCCGGATGTGTACCAACAGTTTGGCGATGTTTTTAGCAAAGGAGAGGCTAGTTTGCTACCCCAGCATAGACCTTATGATTGTTGCATTGAATTGCAGCCTGGTGCAGTACCTCCGAAAGGACGCACTTATCCATTATCTTGTGATGAAAATAAGGCTATGGAGGATTACATTTCTGATGCCCTTGCTAGAGGGATCATACGTAAATCTACCTCTCCAGCTGGGGCTGGGTTCTTTTTTGTAAAAAAGAAAAATGGCGAATTAAGACCATGCATTGACTACCGGGGCTTGAATAAACTAATGGCAAAAAACGCATACCCAATACCACTCATCACCGAGCTTTTTGACAGGCTTAAGGGCGCTTCGATATTTACCAAGTTGGACCTACGGGCCGCTTACAATCTGGTTCGCATTCGAGCAGGTGATGAGTGGAAAACTGCCTTTAATACTCGAGCTGGGCACTACGAGTATCTAGTAATGCCTTTTGGGCTGTGTAATGCACCCGCAGTTTTCCAGGAACTGATAAATGATGTTCTGAGAGATATGTTACAGACATGTGTTGTGGTGTACCTCGACGATATACTGATTTACTCCCAAAACATGGCACAGCACATCAAAGATGTATCCGCAGTATTGCTACGACTCCGTGAGAACAAATTATTTTGTAAAATGGAAAAATGTGAGTTTCATAGAACCAGTGTGCCATTCTTGGGGTTCATAATTGGCAATGATGGCATTGCCATGGACAAAGAAAAGTTGTCAGCTGTCCTACAATGGCCAAAACCCAAGGGTCTTAAAGCCATACAGCGTTTCCTGGGTTTCGCTAATTATTATAGGAGGTTTATTAAGAACTTTTCTTCCATTGTCAAACCTCTGTCCGATCTTACGCACAAGGGTGCTAATCCTTCTTGTTGGCCGGTATCTGCTGAGAAAGCCTTTGAGAATTTGAAGCTGGCATTTGCTGCGGCTCCTGTGTTATCCCACCCCAATCCTTTACTTCCATTTACGTTAGAGGTTGATGCCTCAGATATTGGGGTCGGGGCAGTACTTTCGCAGCGACACGAGAAAGGTGGAACTCTCAGACCTTGTGGGTTTTTCTCTAAAAAGTTGACTGTCACTCAAAGCCACTATGAGATAGGTGACAGAGAATTATTGGCCATTATCCTTGCTCTTAAGGAATGGCGTCATTTGCTTGAAGGTACTAAGAATCCTGTCTTAATCCTAACAGATCATAAGAATCTGACCTATCTCTCGGAGGCCAAGAGATTGTCCTCTCGTCAGGCCAGGTGGGCACTGTTCCTGTCTCGATTTAATTTCATCGTATCGTATTTACCAGGGTCAAAAAATATCAGGGCTGATGCACTGTCAAGACAATTTGAGGCCGACAGTGACAGAGTGGAAGCACCAGCTCCTATCATCCAACCTGATAGAATACTGGCTACTATACGCACGAGTATCACTTCTCCTCTAGGGGAGGAGATCCTGGCCTCTCAGGGGTCCGCTCCCCATGAAACCCCAGTGGGCAAATGTTTTGTCGCTGAATCATTTCGTACTAGGCTGCTCGAAACCTACCATTCCTCTAAGGCTGCGGGACATATTGGTAGAGACCAATTGTTATGGTCCCTTTCTCAGTTATTTTGGTGGCCTTCCATGAGAAACGATTGTGCCGAATTTACGAATGCCTGTGCCACCTGCGCCCGCGCTAAGACCCCGAGACATCTCCCTGTGGGCTTGCTTCAACCGGTGCCTAATGGCGAACGCCCCTGGTCTCATGTTTCCATTGATTTTATGGGAGAGTTGCCTATGTCGAAGGGGTACTCCTTTATATTCATGGTGGTGGACAGGTTTTCTAAAATGGCTCATTTCGTGCCCCTCCGTGGTCTTCCTTCAGCGAAGGAATTGGCAATGGTGTTCGCCAGAGAAGTATTCCGGTTGCATGGAGTGCCTAGGGTACTGGTGTCTGACAGGGGGAGCCAGTTTGTGTCTAGATTTTGGAGGGCATTTTGCCAACAGATGGGCATACAGCTGTCCTTCTCCTCTGCCTACCATCCCCAGACCAATGGAGCCGCTGAACGAGCTAATCAGGGCTTGGAACAATTTCTCCGTTGTTTCGTTACTGACCATCATGATAATTGGTCCGACTTGTTGCCTTGGGCAGAGTTCGCCAGGAACTGTGCGGTCAATTCTTCATCTGGGAGCTCTCCGTTTCTGATTAATTATGGGTTCCAGCCCTGTTTGCTTCCAGACTCATTTCAGACGCAACAGATTCCAGCTCTGGATGAGCATATCGAGCAACTCCGTTCCACATGGGCACAAGTTCAGAGGGCACTTGGTCAGTCATTTCAGCGTCATCAGCACCATGCTAATCGCAGAAGGCTTCCAGCGGTTTCCTTTCAGGTTGGGGATAGAGTATGGCTTTCCTCCAGAAATCTCAAGCTGCAGGTTCCGTCTAATAAGTTGGCTCCTCGGTTTATTGGTCCATACAGAGTTATTCGCAAAATTAACCCTGTCTCCTATGCACTAGACCTACCTGCATCCATGCGTATCCATAATGTGTTCCATGTGTCCCTTCTTAAGCCTCTGGTTTGCAATCGCTATACTACCACACCTGTGGTGCCAGGACCTGTTGAGGTCGAGGGCCAGGAGGAGTACGAGGTTCAGAGCATTATTGATTCCCGTAGGCTTAGAGGAAGGGTACAGTACCTGGTACATTGGAAAGGGTATGGTCCTGAGGATCGATCATGGGTGGATAGTACGGACCTTCATGCACCTAGGTTAACTAGGGCCTTTCATGCCAATTACCCGCAGAAACCTAAACCCTATTCTAGGAGAGGGGGTCTTTGAAAGGGGGGTACTATCACGGTGCCCGTGATTGGCTGCAGTTACTTGTCTGTCACCAGTAGGGGGCTTCTATTGGCTGTCTGCAGATAGCCCGCCTCTTATTGACTATTTAAACCTGGATTGGGCACCCTTTGAGTGCCCTTTCGTGTTGTTTCTGACCTTCTTGCTATCACTATGCTAGTGATAGCTGGGCCTCTGTTCCAGTGTTCCTGAGTTCCTGATCTCATGTGTTCCTGAGTTCCTGATCTCTACTGTTCCAGTGTTTCCTGCATGCTGAAGTACTTCCAGTCCTGGTTCCGGCCTAGTCTCTGGTGTTGCAGTTCCTGCTGATCTTCTCTGCTGTTTTCTGACCTGACTGATCGTTGCTGGTTCCTGTCATCTCATCACCTGTCTTCAGTATCCTGGCGACCTTCTGCCTGGTCGCGTTGGTGACATTGCTACAATTCCGTGTTGGTCCCAGCGTGCGGACGCTGGTTTGCTCCCAAGCCTTGCGGCTATACAAACTCGCTTGTTACACCAGTGTGCGGTCACTGGTTTGCTCCAAAGCCTATCAGCTATACAAATCTGTGTTGGTCCCAGCGTGCGGACGCTGGTTTGCTCCTAAGCCTTGCGGCTATACAAACTCGCTTGTTACACCAGTGTGCGGTCACTGGTTTGCTCCAAAGCCTATCAGCTATACAAATCTGTGTTGGTCCCAGCGTGCGGACGCTGGTTTGCTCCTAAGCCTTGCGGCTATAGAAACTCACTTGTTACACCAGTGTGCGGTCACTGGTTTGCTCCAAAGCCTTTCAGCTATACAAATCTGTGTTGGTCCCAGCGTGCGGACGCTGGTTTGCTCCTAGCCTTGCGGCTATACTAACTCGCTTGTTACACCAGTGTGCGGTCACTGGTTTGCTCCAAAGCCTATCAGCTATACAAATCTGTGTTGGTCCCAGCGTGCGGACGCTGGTTTGCTCCTAAGCCTTGCGGCTATACTCTCGCTTGTTACTCCAGTGTGCGGTCACTGGTTTGCTCGCTAAGCCTAACGGCTATACTATTCAGTGTTGTTTCCAGCGTGCGGACGCTGGTTTGCTCCAAAGCCTTGCTGCTTAACGATTCTGCTAATTTGCCAGTTCCATCTGACTGCTGCTATTATCTCTGGGCTGCCCTGCCCGGTATTGGTAAGGCCGGTAGAACCTTTTGCCACATTCCATCTGAGGTTGCCTTACCCGGTATTGGCAGGGCCGGTAGAGCCTACATTGTGTATCTATTGAGGCTGCCTTGCCCGGTAATTTGGTAAGGCCGGTAAACCGTTATGCTATTCCATCTGCAGGTTGCCTTACCCGGTATTGGCAAGGCCGGTAGAGCCTAAAGACTGTCCTGTCCGGTATTTTGACAGGACCGGTAGAGTCTGCCTTCTGTCTGTGCTATATTCTGTATATATATATTATGTATGTTATTGCCATCCTAAGTTATCATTTATTATTTCAATAAAATTGATTTTTTTTTACCTAAAACTTGTGTCTGAGAGTCATAATAAACCGTGACAGAGTGTTGACCACACTGGCTCCCAGAAAAAAGATGAACGGGAGGTAGTGATGACCGACACCACTATACCAACCCAAAATAGGTTTACTATTCTGGCAGGTATTAATCCTACAGTAATAAATCAGGATTTAATAAATAAAAGCTTTCAAGAACTGGAGACAGATATTATCATATATACAGGATCAATATAATGGAGAGATTCTTCAACATAAAGAATAAAAAAGATAAAATAAATGACTGTAAATCTAATGAAGATTTAGATAATCTCATGAGCTTGTTGAAAGAAAATATAGACAATATGGAATATAAAGAAAATTCAGAGAAATACAGAATTGAAAAGAAAATCTAAATTTTACCCTACTAATTACAAAGTTCCCTATATCAAGATGTTCTATAAATTAGTTATGGATGAATATAATACAAGTGTCAAAGGAAAAATGTTTAAAGGGATAGTAATGTTTCATAATAAAAGCAGCTCTAATTAATCATCATAGTATTTGGACTTTGGTGAGTGTTATTTAAATTCTGTCAGAGCTGTAGTTCAAGAATAATTCAATGACAAAGTATATCCCTCCCGCCCCTTTTACTGATGTAACACTGCTCCTTCATAGGAAGAAGATTGTCCCCTGCTGTTATCTGTCTGGTCTATGGACTGCATTCCACATCGGAGAAGAGATGGCTTACACTAGGTAAAAGGGACAGGAGGGGAAACTTTGCTTGTGAATATCTCTTAAACCATAGAGATTTCAGAGATAAGACTTATATCGTTCTTCATGTTTTTTTAATGCCTACAAAATAAAATAAAGATGAAATGAAGTATTACTATCCCGTTAAGAAAGATAATCTTACTAAAGAAGAGTGAAAGGCTTTACTAGATTTGTCTAAAAAACAAGAGTATAACTATTAGTGAAGCCAATAAGGGAGGAGCTATTATAGTATAAAACACTACAGACTACATAAGAGAAGGATACAGAGTAGTAACAGATGAAAATGTATACATTAAGCTAAAAGGGGTCCTAGTGAGATGTATAGTAAAAGTTTGGAGGAACTATTAAGTGGAACACTACAGAGAAACATTATTACTAAATCTGATATCGTAGAAGGACTATACAAGAGGAAAATAAAGATCATAGAGTCCCTATGCACTTACTGACATATAAAGATGGAGTCCTAGAGAACTTCCAAATAACAAGTCAAGAACATATCCCCCTAACAAGCCCAATAGATTCAATATTCTTTGTAAACAAGAGGCTTGTTGGATATATCAGCTAAGAACAATGGAGGAAGGGGGCATCACTTGAGATTCATTATATATATATATATATATATATATATATATATATATATATATATTTATATGTATATATATATATATATATATATATATATATATATATACACACACACACACACACACACATATCACGGTACCTAATAACTAAAATAACTCCTGAAGAAGTAACAAGATATTTATTAAACACATAGAGCATTATGTGGTTGTCATTATACTTTATATTGTGCATTGTATTGCTGTATCTAGCAATTGCTAATTTTTATAGTTTTTTAATAAATTTGTTGACTCATATCCCTAACCAGGCTCATATATTGTTAGATGGTGGAGTGGAGCCACCATCAAGTTGACCTCTATAACTGAGACCCTCCAGTCTATTATTGGGTAACACTGGAAGAGGTCACAAACCCCTAGTGAATTCCCTAATTTTTGAGACAGCGAAAGGATCTTGAGGAGAGTACCAAGAGGTGGCACACTAAAGAGGACAATAAAGAAAACCTTCCTGGGGTTTATATCAGGAGAGCTGATTTAACTGAGAGGCTGTTTCATTAGCCTTTCATACAAGTGAGTGATATTCTATAGAGCACAGGGTGTTGGTGAAGGTTCGACAAGTTAAAGATATACTATGCTTAGAAGGACTTCTGCACTTTTGTTCTTCTTGTTTTTCCACTACAGTGCATATTTTGGGGAGCCCCTACCCAAACCAATAGCTGTGAAGACCAAGCTAATCTGAATTGACTTCCCAAGTTGATATAACAAAGAGACTGTGAGAATCCATGACATATTCTTGTTTACTTTCTAAACCTCTATATTATTGGTTTATACTATATTATTATACTGTACCACTGTCTTATATTGTGTGGTGCTTTCCTGTGACATAGTAAGTACTGGGAACACTGTGCAATAGTGTTCTCAAGTACTATACCAGTATGTGTTAGTTTATTTGAGGATTAAGCTTTCATGAGATCAAGTCTTCCTCAGGTCAAACAATACGGCATCACAAAGTCTTTTCAGTTACAAAGTATTTTCAAAACAATGTACATTTCCTAAGTCAGATAATCTAGGATGCAACAGGGAAAGCTTGGAGAGGAGCAAAAGGTTTCAAGAGATCAACTTTCTTCCTCAGTTCAAATAATACTAAGAAAAATGTATGTATATATAGCATTCCCTTAATCATTTAAAGTCTGTGAACTCATTTAGTGATATTTTTGCACCTGGGGTATTTTCAGGTGCCCAGAAACCTCCAATATACTATATTGCCCCTGTCAGATCATAGAGCAAGACAAAACAATAAGCCACTTTTTGTTACAGTTTGAATATGACTATGCCATGGGTGTGAAACCTGCAACTGTCCAACTGCTGGATTACAATTTTCATCATGCTCCGACAGCCATGGTATATGCCTGGGTGTGGTATGTAGGGATGGGGGGCAACTGGTACCGTAATTAGGGCCCTATAAAGTGTAGCTCTGATGTAGAAAGACATTAGAAGGAGGTCAGCCAAATCACATTTACAAATGAGGTTGCTCCAGGGAAGACACCCATGGGACCTCTAACACTGCTTATGGTGACCCCACACTGAGAAAAGGAGCATTTATTACAATGGCTGAGCCACTATAACCCCACATCTGCAACCACTGACAGCAGTGGTGGGCAATGTAAGGCCCTCTGCCAGACTACAACTTCCATCATTCACTTCCAGCTTTTGGCTGGCAAGTAACGATGATAGTTGTAGTTAGTGATGGGCGAAAATTTCTTCCTCAAACTGAAATCAGCGAAAAATGGCACTTTCCGCCTGGCGAAAAATTTCCCACGAAAAGTGCTGATAGAGTTTTTCATAGAGGATGATTTGTTAGATTTGTTTTTAGAGGACCAAGTCCTGAAGAAACATTGATTTGTAGGACTGATGTTTGTTTGGTACAAGCCCTAAGGAAACATTGATTTGTTGGATTTAGGCTTGTTAGAAACAAACCCACTCCCCCTATTTTTTTTTTTTTTGTAGGACTATGTTTTTTTTATTTATTTCTTTTTTATTTTTCAAAGCACAAGCCCTGAGAAAAAAATAAAAATGCCCATTTTGGCCTAGTGCCAGCAGGTCATGTTGGCCAGTAGCCACTAGTCATTGTCAAATGTCCTGCTGCTGAGTTGTTTAAGCAGCAGGATGATTAGGCAGCTGAAAGGGAATGGGATCAACAATAGCAGTAACATGGAAGATGGATGATGAAGGTTCCACTTGCAACAACTGGCTCCAGTGATGCGTCTAAGTCAGTAGCAGAAGAATAAGTAGCCCCCAGTATATATGGAGAAAATAAGAAGTTGGCATTAAATCTTCTCCACCTGCCCCTCCTCCAAAATCATGGGTGCGTTGTTATTAGATTATATATTTTTTCCCTTGAGAACAGGAACTGTGGCTTCCATCAGCAACTGCAATGTGCACAGTGTGTGTGTGGTAAATAACATCTGGAGGCACAACTGTATCAAAACACCATAACACCCATGCCTCAATTTTTGCAAAATGTCATGGCAGAACAGCACAGCACATCTATCTTGCTCTTTAGCTGCTTCTATTGTGTCTTCCTTCAGTGAAAATGTCACCTTTTCTATAGCGGAAGTGCGAAGACAAGGTAAATCAATGGGCGGAAACTTTATAGCCATTGAAAAAATGGTGAAAAATTTTGGCCAATGGGCGAAAGATGCAAAAATTTTAACAGCTAGTTTTAAAGTGGATTTTCCCATGAAAAAGCGGATAACAATGTGGCTTTTGCAAAATTTCCCACAGGAACATGGAGACAGGATTGCCTACCCCCAGTTGTAGTCTTCTAGCAGCTGGATGATTCCACTTAGGCCATTCCTGACTTAGATGGTAGAGATGTCTCCAACACAGTGAGCTGAAATTTATTGGATATGTCTTTAGCACTCCTGTGGTTAATGATAGTAATCACGTTTGGTTTATGCTAGTATGCAGATTTTAATGCTTTTTTGCCAGAGGAGTGCCCAACGTATTATCTTGCTGGTCTAGATAAGGATAAATATGAATAAGTAAAATGAAAAATACAATAACCCAGTGCATTGGAGCCCTCTTTAAAATTCAAGGGGTTAAAGATCCCTTTTAAATCAGTGGGAATTTGTCTTGTATGGTGTAGTTGATTTGCTTCATAACTGCTCCTCTTTTGTCCATAAGGCTCTGTATGTGTGCATCTAAGTCTAAGCAGTCACTCAGATCAGAATGGCTGATTTTCTTGTAACTGTTGTGGTTGTGCTACGTATTACAAGGGCTCCTGTGACTATTCAGTGCTAAGCTGAGGATTTCTTGACAGCAATGTAAACTGTGGCAGGCTGTGTTTACACAGTACAAGTAAGCAGTACTTTACAGTGTTTAACATTTTCTTCCCTGTGGATCAGCTGAAAGGCAGTGAACCATAAGAAAGCTCCTCACACACTATATATAACATCATTCCCAACTTGTCATCGTCTCCAGGCAGCCTCTTCAGCATTATGAGCCTGGTAGCACTCTGGTTAAATAACAGATGGTCCACTAAGGTTTAGAAAGACAGACTGTGAAATGAGAATCTCATCACCTATGTAAGAGATTCTAACTAAGGTTTCTTCTCATAGGGAAAACAGAACGTTTAGACTCATTCTACAATACAATATATAAAACAGATTTATGGTGTACTAAAAATAGATATATAGCACCTAGACTCTCAAAAACCTGATGTTACTTACTATTTTTCTTTCAAGAAAAAATATATAGATTACATAAAACAAGGCAACTCCCACTGTACGGAGATTTTCCCTCAAAAAGTATTAGTACTCAAATTAGTCTATTTTTCCTTATTTCAAATAACTTTATTGAAAGTAAAAGATAATACACAGCGGTACGTGGGCATATACAAGTACATCAGAAGTTCATAATTGGGAGAATGACATACAATGGCACATACAAAGGGAAAGGAGGCTATTTTTTCCAATAGCATCACCTTCTGGAAACATTTGTGCTCACCAGCCTAGGGGCTGAAAGAAAAGTTACCCATCATTAGGTGTAGTGAGTTCTTCTCTACAAAATGGTATACCTTATCTGCCTTTCCTTCATATCTGTTGTTATTATAGCCATCTTTGCAAAGGGGGGAACATAAGAATCTAAGAAAAACAACAGTGTTTGGTAATGGGTAATTTTGTACTTGTGGCACCTACTATTGTATGTCAGTTCGGCAGTAAGGAGTTATTTCTCTCAGGAGATGGGTTGCAGTACTTTTTTTCCTTTAGCACCATCTTCCAGAAACATTTGTGCATACTGGTCTAGGGGTAAAATGTTAAGTTACCACTCACTTGATGTGGAAGGTTGTCATCTTTCCAAAAGGATATGCCTTTTCTACCTTGTATTTTTGTCTGTAGTTCTGAACATTTAAGTGCATGTACATTGTGAAGTTGTGTGATACACCCCTATGATATGCCAGCTTATTCTTTTGAGTACTGTTTTACTAAGGAAGCCTCTAGATACCTAATCTAATATGGTATTTCATAGTTTTCCGTGATTTCAGTATATTAAAGAAAGGAAACGTGAAAAATACAATTACTTTTAGCACAGTCTTCAG
This sequence comes from Rhinophrynus dorsalis, assembly GCA_037306005.1. NCBI lineage: Eukaryota > Metazoa > Chordata > Amphibia > Anura > Rhinophrynidae > Rhinophrynus > Rhinophrynus dorsalis. The sequence goes on along the minus strand of CM074724.1, from coordinate 240,910,355 downwards.
AATTATTTAGCATTAAGGTTTACTTGGTTTATTTCGTGTTATTGTGTGCCTGAAATGCAGAATATTGCAAAATAAAAATAATCATTTGAATTGCTCATTTTCATATGAAGACCAGTACCTAAAAAATACAAATGTTATTGTTTTAAAAAAGTAAGTTTATGCTAAACTAAGGATTTGCTAATGGAACATTTTAAAAATACACACTAGGACGGTTTTTTGTGATTCACCTTATTGAAATGAAAAAAAAACAACAACCTTTTTTTGCATTCTGGGTAAAATCTTTTTGTCATGTTAGGGAATATCTGCAAACCAATCTAATCTTTTGAAAATGCAGGATCTGCTGAAAAAACAGTATAAGACATGTGTGGGTTGTTCACAGAAAAGCACCAAAAATTGTCATTTGACTGTAAACTGCAACAAGTGTGAAAACATGGTTAGCACTAGAAAGAGGAATCCTTAATAGCAAAGTAGTTAAAATTATGTAATGATTCAGAAATATCTGTAACCATTACACACTGGTATATGTGCTGAATACTCAATAAGGCTGATGTACTAAGAAGGACTGGTGCAAGTCTGCATCAAACCAGCTGCGCCATAGGGACAAACAAAAATGTCCCATGATTTAAATGGGGGTTTAAACCTTGGAATGTTATAGAGACTTTTCAATCATCCAATATGTTAGTAATGTAATTTAAATTAATTGGATTTTTAATAGACCCATTTTGTATTTTGTTTATTCCAGAATTGCTTCAGTTCTTCGTGCATTTATTACTTTTTTCCATATTCACGTATTACTTTTTTGAGCTTGTATTGGATTTAGATATGGTGATGAATGTGAGAAACAAAGCTGATTGTAGTAATCTACTAAGACAACTAGTAATGATTAGTAATTGCTAACAGACACACAGCTGTGTTCATCCTTAGGTCTTCTTTGTAATTTGATACACAACAAACCATTGGTAATACTTTCCATATTCACTGGGGAATGTTAAATGCTCATATGTTAGTGACAGATGCTTTTCAAAATAGACATTTCAGATCTGTGACTGGATTTTTTAGAGAAAAAAACATAATGGGAGGAATGTACGACTCTGCCTATGAAGCTGCATTGGCATTAACTTTCAATGCCAAAGGGATATGTATAGAACTCAGGTGCCCAGACTTTAGTAACATCCGATCTTATGTGATCTACTAACTTACCAGCATGTATCAAGAGTCCCACTTCAACACATTCAAGCATGTTGCATTGTGTTGTACATACAGATGCTTATATTGCCTATCTATATAGAACAGTGGTTCTCAAGTAGGTTGTCATTGACAAATCACCAATAAGGTTGTAGGAGTGCTCTGAAAATCCCAGACTATGTGTTAGTGGTGCCATGAGGGAAAAAAAAGATTGTGAATCACTGATATAGAATAAAAGTGGACCAAAGCAACATGCACATATTGTAAAATGATGTTAAAAACAAGAAACTGTAAGGCAAACCAGGTGTAACATAGAGGACAAATAAAATATTCCAAATGTATCATTGATTTAAATGTGTTTTTTAACCGCTTGAATGCTAGAGACGTATAAATCATCTCATGGTCTAACAGTAAGCACTTAGTGAACTACTGGTAGTTGAGATCTTCCTATTGGGTATTTATGCATTAGATGGTAGGATCACTTCAATGCAAGCCATCACACACGCTTCACCACTGTTAAAATTTTAACCCCTTAAGGACCAGATGGGGGTGCAGCGTATCGCTCTGCAATATGTTGCACACCCCTCTGGTCTTTAAGGGCTTAATACAGGTGTAGGCAGTGTGAGGCCCTTCAGCTTTTTCTGAAGTAAAATTCCCATCATCCTCTGTCAGACATTGGCTGGATTTACATCCCAGCAGTCCCTAGGTAATGCACCATAAGCACCCTTAACTCTACCAATGGTCACACCCCCAATCCCCATGACTCCGTCCCATCCCATACACTATTTCCTGGCAACAGAAAATACCCTTGTCCTATAACAAGCACAGACAAAAAAGCTTTAACCCCTGTGCAATGTGTTGGAGATCTCTATAGCACCCAAGGTGTTCCATAATAGCCTGTAAAAGTGTATACATCTTGCGCAGGTGCATTGAGATTGCTCTGACCAGCATAGCGGAGGTGACTTTCAAAATGTTGCACTCTAGGCGGTTGTCTACCCTGGTGGGAATTCCGGCCTTGCCTCATGTTGCCCACCTCTGCTATAATGCCAGGAAATGGGAATCACCATTTAATCTGATCCTTGTTTCAAAAAAAGTCACAAAGGAAAAGAATGCACCGAACATCCATATGCTTCCTCACTGCCCTCCCCTTGCCCCATACAGAGTTAAAGACAGAATTTCCTTCAGTTAGCTTAGAAAACTACCATTACACAGATGTAGATAATGCATATAAATCAGGGAAACGAAGAGAACCCCCAAGAAAGAAGTCCAATATAAAGAGGCACATGACTCCAAGTATAGAAAAATATCAAAAGAGTTTGTTACATATACAATCAAAACAATGAGAAAGTATATAGACTCACATTTAAAACATCTTTAAAAACAATAAACACCCAGGAGGGGTACACTATTGTGCCAAATGACAGGAAGTAGCCCCCAAAAAGTGATTTTAAACATACAAATAACAAATGAAAAGTTGATGTAACAGACGGGTCTCCCAATAGCCTATAATATATCCTCAAATAATAAATTAGGAGGAAGGGAAATAAACATATACTTTCTTTCCCTAAAAAATAAAAAAAAAACACCAAGGAAATATATCTACTGTGAATCAAATCTGTAAAATACAGACGTAGGGCTAGGCCAAAGTTCAACGTGGAACCATACTGGCACATCTCCCCATGAGACTGATGTACTAAGATGAACTGGAGCAATTCTGAGGCAATTCAACTGCATTCTAGTAGACAAATAAAATTTTCTGTTGATTTGTATGGGGCTTTTCACCCCTTGAATGAAAGAAGAGTTTCTAACACATAATGGTGTAGAAAAGGGTTTAAATGGCCCATTTAATTAAAGGTGTATAGAAACATAGAATTTGACGGCAGATAAGAACCATTCAAGTCTGCCCATTTTCCTACAGTAAAAACCTCAAACCTTTTTTGGCCCTTGGTCTTTTCTTCAGTTAAAGACAGCCTTATGCCTATCCCATGCATGCTTACATTCTGTCACTGTATTAACTTCTACCACTTCGGCTGGTAGGCTATTCCACTTATCTACTATCCTCTCAGTGAAGTAAACCTTTCTTACATTACATCTAAACCTGTGTCCCTCTATTTTTAGACTATGGCCTCTTGTCCTAACAGTTTTACTCCTTTGAAATATACTTCCATCCTGCACTCTGTTGAATCCCTTCATGTATTTGAATGTCTCAATCATATCTTCTCTCTCTCTTCTCTCCTCAAGCTATACATGTTCAGAACCTTTAGTCTATCCTGATATTTATTTTCATGTAAACCGGTCACCATTTTAGTAGCCCTTCTTTGAATTTTCTCTAGAGTATCTATATCCTTCTGGAGATGGGGTCTCCACTACTGTACACAATACTCTAGGTGAGGTCTAACTAGAGATCTGTAGAGTGGCATGACCACTTCCCTTTTTCTGCTACTAATGCCCCTAGCTATACAACCCAGTACCCTGCTTGCATTCCCCACCGCATTATTACATTGCCTACCTTTGTGGAATGTTTATATGTCCTCTATGATGCAGTTGGTTTGCTCCATTTCTCAAGACATCAGCTTCAATTGATGTGGAGTATTTAAGACCCACATTTTTTCAGATGGTGGTAAGGAGAATCTTTGCAGAAATAACACCTGGTTTGCTATGTTTTTTACCATATTGTACAATAAAAAACACCTGTTTGAACACTAGGCTGTATGGAATTAGCTGTTTCATTTTCATGCTATAAATACAGAATTGCATTTAATCATTTGCTGTTATAAATAAGCACAAAGTATTTTGTAACTATTTTAAGCACAATCTAATATCGGGATACATTTAAGAATATTGGATAGATGAAAGCATGTTTTGTTTTATTATTTCACATTTAATTGCCTGTTCTAATTGTAAAAGCTTTAGTTATAAACCAGGGGAAATCGCCATGCCATTTGTGTTCTACAATAACATTTTTAAGTAAATGAAAACTATAAATAGGATTGTAGTAGACATTAATGAAACATATTTTTTCTCAAGGAAGGGTGGATTCCCAAAGCAATGCATCTCTAGAAAAAGGAATATAATGTCATCCCTTTAAAAAAATGCAGACTCATGAAAAGCAATGCATCTTTATTATACAAAGGTAAAGGATACTTAAAGGGATAGTAATGTTTTGTAATAAAAGCAGCTCTAATTAACCCTTTGAGTGCCAGAGGGGTACGCAACACATTGCTCTGCAATGTGTTGCGTGCCCCTCTGGCACTCAAAGGGTTAATCATCATAGTATTTGGACTTTGGAGAGTGTTATTTCAATTCTGTCAGAGTTGTAGTTCAAGAGTAATTCAATGACAAAGTATCCCCCTCCCGCCCCTTTTACGGATGTAACACTGTTCAGCCAGAGCAGAAGGGAGGTGCCCAGGTAGATTGCAGAGAGGGACAATCTTCAATTAAGATAAGGGAAAAACCTGAAAAACTTGTCAAGGGTGGCAGGGCTTTCATTGTTCTCATAGGAAGAGGATTGTCCCCTTCTGTTATCTGTCTGGTCTATGGACTGGATTCCACATCTGAGAAGAGACGGCTTACACTAGGTAAAAGGAGCGGGAGAGGAAACTTTGCTTGTGAATATCTCTCAAACCATAAAGGTTTGAGAGATAAGACTTATATCGTTCTTCATGTTTTTTTAATGCCTACAAAATAAAATAAAGCTAAAACGAAGTATTAGTATCCCTTTAAAGGGATTACATTATATAGTGTGCTTCTCTTTTGTATTGGACTTATATATTTGGAAACTGATGGAGAGGTTTGAAGCAGCACAATCAATGCTCTACTGATTTATTGTAGACCTATATTTAAGGGCATATATTATTGCAGTTGAATCTCTTTTGTTGAATCAAAATGGTCAGCCATCCATTAAAATCCTGCCAAAATAGCCATACACGAATCACTACTGCTAGTACCAAAAATATAAAATTAAGATAATGCAAAAAGTAATGCAAACTGACCTGCTGAACTACCCATTCCAAAAAAGAACTCAACATGTTAAACAAAATGACAAAATATACAAAATTGTGTAGCCCATGGTTAAAGACATAAAAGAAAACACAACCATTCAGATAACATCACAAATGAAAACACTCTTGTTGAACCAGAAGCAACTGAAATGTGGACTGAATAACTGATTAAGTAAATTAGCCACCCTGAATTGTAGTGTAGTGCTGCTGGGAACATCCTTCTCTGAGTCAGACAAAATATTTTTCTATAGGCTGCAGGGGAGATGATTTGAATAGACCTGGGAGTACTAGAGCATTGTGATGCCCTAGAAGACCAGGGTCCCACCTCCTCTAGACACCAGGATGCTGGAAACCAGCTGCATCTCTCTGTTGGAACCAAAAACTGTTGGGCAGGAAATATCCAGCTGCAAAGGGGCACTCCTAACAGACATTCCCATGGACTTCTGTGGCACCTAAGGGAAGGACCGCCTACTTCTTGAGAGACACCGGATCCCAGACTACATCATCACAATAGGTCTTCTGGAGTGACCTACAGAATCTTGGTGGCAATATTGTAAAGCTGCATGGGGAATAGTTCATATACAGCCTGTCCAAGGGAAACAGATCCAATCAGGAGGGGAAGCACTGCGTGAGGAACCAGAGAACCTGCAGAGGCTGAGCAGAAGTCTCCCATGAAGCAGATGTGCCAACATCAGCTGGAGGGGGGTGCCAGTGCTGAGAATAAAAGTTACTGAAGCCAGGAGCTATAACCAATAGCAGCCAGGGTCCATACTCACTCCAATAATGGAGACAGTGAAGCCGGTTCCATACTAGAAATACCCTAAAGGCCAGAATGAATAGAGCTTGATTTCCTTGTGAGGCTACTGGCACAAAATCAGGCAATATTTATAAAGACCATTGATGACCACCACATCAATAAATCACAAATATTATCAAGTGGAATAGAGATGTGTCCAGCAGTCAAGTCCTTCCTTTTCCTTTGGTCCAAGGAAGGACACCTTTCTTTCCTATCAGTTCTATTGTGTACTTTACAGTAAAAACACACACAGCAACAATTTAACTCTTTGAGTGTCAGAGAGGTATGCAACCTCAGCAATGTTTTGCATACCGCTCCGACACTCAAAGGGTTAAGCCCATCATATCTTTGTTCCATTTATTCTGGGAGCATCTCTAATTTGGCATTTTATTTTCTGTTTCAATGCTTCTTTTTTGGACAAAAAGAATAAGGAAGAGAAGACAGAAGATAAGAATAAGGAAGATAAGAAGAAAGAAGATGACGGAAGATAGAAGATTAAAGAAGAAGACTGACAGTGGATGACAGGTAAGTGTTATACAGCTCCGGCTTCTGAGTGTTAAGATTGTATTAGGGCTAGTATTATTGCACTTTGCTGTTAGGGGTAGTGTAGGGTTAGTGTTTGGGAGGGCGACTGTGTGTTGAGCTCACGCTCAAGATGAACATTTGGCTAAAAGTCAGGTTCTTTGGCCCAGCGGTCGTTATGGTGTCAGCTGGTGGGGAAATTGAATTCTTCTTTTGACCCAGTGTGTGTGCCGATCTGTAAACATTTTTGCCCTACTTGCTGTTTTAGTGTCCACAATTGAGTTGAGGCCTAAGACTATAATACCAGCAAGCCCTGAGTGCCACTCCTTCGGCATGCACACTAAAATGGAGTAAAGTTACACCTGTTTCCTCTGTCCCTTCTTAGTAGAAAGGAATGTTCCAAAACACACCTCTCCACTATAATCCCCTTGGCACATGGGGCATATGGAGGATTTTATTCAGTGTACAGTAAGTAGCTTAGCAAATTGTAGTTAGGCAGGCATAGCACTACGGATTCCTTTGCATAGTTTAGCACTGAACCTTACATGTACATCCCCCACCCCAATATCCCTTCTGTTATCACTAGGTAAGGGGTTACCACTGTTGGTGTAAAAAATCATGATGCCACTTTATATTATCACATAAACATTATCTTTACCATACTAAAGTCCTGTCATTATTAGTACAATTATAAAACTATTAAAAACAACTATGGATTTAATACCAGTTATCAGCTGATGATATCTAGTGTCAGTAACTTCTTAGGCGATAATGTCAGGGGATAACATCACACATGTTAACACTCCATATAGATTTTGACCCTTAAAGTATAATAATAATAATCATATTGCAAAAAAGGATTACTATGCCATTTTGGTAAATAAAGATTTCTTATGCCTTACAGAGGCAAACAGTGCTCATGGGGTATTCATTTTGTAAACAAAAATACTAATGTTCATGACAAAAACACTTCAGTGAATTGAGAATTACAAAAACAGCAATCAGTAAACTATAAAAATAAGCAATATTTCATAGTGCTCACATTCCATTTTCTGGAGAAATTACAGCAATATGGAAATCTCATGCATGCTGTTATATATTTCTTCCTTCTGCTCTTAATTCACTGCTAGTATGGTGCCAGCAGACTCATGTGAACCAGGACTTAGGTAGAGTCATCCTTCAGTGTGAAGTGACAGACTTTATCACCTTGCAATGAAATACCAATACAATTTTAGGGCTTTCTCAGTAGTTTTTTCTAGGGTTGTTAATCCCTTTGCATCCAGTGATGTACCAGGACCATCACGGCTGTCCGGCACTTAAGGATCAGTGACGGTCCTGGCACGTCATGTACTTTTTACTCTCAGCGCTCCTGCAGGAACTCTGTGAGTAATAGCAGGGACTGAAATTGATCTCTCCAAGACCGGATCTATCTCTTCAAGTCCCCCGTTCGGCGTGCCGCCACACATTTCAAGTCACGTGGGATGCCACGTCAAACTTTCCTATCTGGTCCTTAAAGAACCACACACCCCGGCCCCGCTGGTCCTTATGGGGTTAAATAAATATGTAAACATGGTCAGGATGATGTTCAAATTCACTTCACTAAAACAGTTACTAGTGACCTGCTTTTTTGTGCTGCTCCTTTCTAATGCCTCTGTATAAAAATGTTTACATCAAACAATAGCTGATTTGTTCTACTTGTGCCAAGAAACCAGGAGTGTGGGAGTGTATGGACGTTTCACAGCATTTAGACCATTCCTCTGCTCATTGATTTACACAGTGTAAAAATCAGTGTTAAATTCTCCTATAATCTTGAGAATGCTATAGAGGTGTTCAGGGTTGCTCACTTTAAACACTTGTGCTAGCAGTGTTATGCCCTAATGGAATTTGTTCATGAGCATAGGTGCAGGATTTTAAAAGTTATCCCTTTGAGTGCCAGATTGGTACTGAACGCATTGCACTCAAAGGGTTAAAATTAGTATATTTTAGGGCAATATTCTGAGAAATTATAGAAGATCTTTTTCTTGGATGAGACCTGCATACTCGCACATTAATAAAGTTACCCACCTTCCTCACTCCCAAATCTGGGGACGCCTGACTTGCTAGTGGGAGGTGACCTGTAACATTTTTGATACCCCCATTACCTGTGTGAGAGGAGAAGTAGCATTAAGGACCATATTTCTTACTTTATATATGTATGTATATATATTGCATAAATATACAGTTATTATTAGGTCTTACAATCATAATAACAAAAGGAAACATAATGTGCATAACAATTTCTATAAATCTTTAAGTCCATTTTTGATAGTCTTCATAGAAAACATGGGGCACCCTAAGTTTATGTCCGTGGCACAACAAAGCGCCACAGCACCCTGGTTGAGAATCACTGGAATAGTGAGACCTCATACATACTAGATGCCCATTGTTCTCATTGATTCCCCTTCCCTCAACCCCAGCCCTCCTATGCCTTTGTGGGTTTGCTGTATTCCCTTTAGTAACTATTACATGTACCTGAGTGTCCTTGTTACCTTCACAGCGTGAAAATAATTTCTAATTTTCTACTGCTCTTTTAACACCTGGAACTGCCCCCTTTTTCCCTCTGGAGCACATTCCTACCCCTCCAACCCCCATCGGAGAGACTGCCCACCTCCCATTGTACTTGGTGTGCTATTTCCCCCCGGCCTGGGAGCAAGGGAAGAAGGAGGGAGAAGAAAATTGGCTTCCTTAATCAGCTTTGGGCACATTTTTGTGCCATCCACCATTTCCAAATTTAAGAGTTAAGCACTGTGCAGTGAAATGCACAGTAAAATGAGGATCTTGGAGTCCTCAAATGAACAGAAGAATATTAAACTACTTAAATATTTACATGTTTAAATGTGTGGAAGGGATGTTTGATGTAAAAGGTGTATTAAGACATTAATTTAAAAATAATAGTTCTCCTGACATTTATTTTCCTTTTTTCCATATGTTGTAATCAGGGCTTAAAATTGGAAGTCCTTTGCTATTAGCCAGACCTAAAAAGTTACTCTCCACTGCAAGCCATAGCATACACACCAGGGCTGAATTTCTACTCGCCAGGGCTAAATTTTGGCGAGTGGAAATTTTGAGCCCTGTTGTAATAATACGAAATTGAATTAACATTTTGGGCACACTATGCATGTATGCTTTTGGACTCATCAGCCAGGGGACCTCCCAACTTGTATTTATACCCCATGTGTACTCTGTAAAATGCTACCTGGTATGAAGTATTTAACCAGTCAGCACCCAATGCAGTGACTCAATGAATGGATGTTTTTGTAGTTAGTTTTTTTTATCACACATTTCATGATAACACATTAATGGCATGATCCAAAAGCTAACCGTTTAGTTAACTATTCAACCTTCAACATTTCTCTGAGGTATTTGGAAGGGTTTTATATAATAGACTATTTGTCCCAAATCTGTGTCTCCATTTATATTTTAGATAGAGCCTTGAAAGGAGCTCCATTTACCAAGCTAGAAAAGAGAATAATGTAGGCAATTTGTATCATTCTAGACCAAAAAGGCCTTTTGAAATGGTTAATCCAAAAATATAAAAAAAATATTAATAAGTGTAAGGAAATTATTATTTGGAAAACACCCTTTTTCACACTAATAGCTATAAGAAGTATTGGTTCTTTTGGTCAAATTAGGGACCCACAACAATAAGCTATCATCCACTAAGCCGTGCTGGATTTTGTTCCGTTATGGTTCATGTGTTCTGTGAACAAGTAAGCTACACACTTTACAGTCAGTTGGTGAACTCAGTCTATTAATCTTAAATGAACAATAGTTACAAACCACATTCCATGACAATGCCGTTTGATAAACCACAGTGCTGTAATTCTAAAGAGAGGAAGCTAGGTGTTGTCATATGGGCTTGAAGTATTACTTCATTAAGTACAATACTGTAAGCATTTGGCCAGGAGTGTCTTTTGTTTTTATGTTTTTGTTCTAGAGTTTTTCCTACTTGGTGACTTGAAGAATCCACTTAATTTTTTGCTGCACGCCATACCTTATTCACATGGATTCTTATTTTAATATATATATATATATATATATATATATATATATATATATATATTATATGCAGGGCTTATAATTTTAAGTCCTTTACTACTAGCCAGACCTGAAAAGTTACTCGCTACTGCAAGCCAAAACATACCCATCAAGGCTGAATTTCTAGTCGCCAGGGTTAAATTTTCACTCGCCATTGGCTAGTGGCGAGTGGAAATTTTGAGCCAGGGCTAAATTTTAACTCGCCATTGGCTAGTGGTGAGTGGAAATTTTGAACCCTGTTATATGTATAAATCATGATTTTCTAGCTCTGTGAGTTTTCTTTCTTTTTTGTTTTGTGAACACTTTTTCTCTCTCATTCTTGCTGCTTTTCACCATGTTTCAGTTCACTTTAATGGATAGTAATATTCCACAAAAACAGCAGCTCCAATTAATCTTCATAGTATTTGGGCCATGGGGAATGCTGTTTCAATACTGTCAGAGTTGTAGTTCAAGAGTAATTGAATGATAAAGTATATCCCTCCCTCCCCTTTTACTGATCTAACACTGCTCATCTCAGAGCAGCAAGACTGTCCAGATGGATCACAGAAAGGGACAATCTTCAGTGAGCATAAGAAAAAACCTGAAAAACCAGTGGGGCAGGGTTTTCCTTATTCTCACAGTAAGAAGATTGTCCCTTGAGATCTGTCCAGTCAAGTAACCAGATTCCACATCTGAGGGGAGGCGGCTTACACTAGGTAAAAGGTGCGGTACGGGGATACTTTATCATTCAATTACTCTTAAACTACAACTCTGACAGTATTGAAATAATACTCTCCATGGCCCAAATACTATGAAGATTAATTGGAGCTTCTGTTTTTGTGAAACATCACTATCCCTTTAATTTAAAGTTTATAAATATAATATATGATAAAATGCACTTAGAGTTTCAGTATGCACAATTGTTTTTCATTGTTAAAAAAGGGGTTATCTTAAAGGCATAGTACATAATCTTATTTTTTGATTGGTTTACCTGGCCATGGTATTGCCTTTAATTGCGGTTTGCTCCAAAAACTATGTCACTCATAGTGGGGGATGAGATGAACCTGTAAAAGGGATTGGTGGTGTTCCGGTCCTTTTGGGTCCCTACTCACCCACTGCAACCGATTCCTGCTTGAGAGCAAGTCAGTGTAACCAGGGAGATACTATATATATTATTTCTATGGGTAATGTTTTTAGTTGTTTTAACTTGGTCAGCTATGCTTTTCTTTAAAGGTAATTTCATCAGGAGGAAATTTTAAATGCAAGGGGTTTTAATCTAGAATGATTTTGTGGGTCATAAAAATGTTTTATATATGTATAGGTTTGGACTAGTTTGAAATGGGGTACCTTGGTGAAGTAAGCAAGCTTAAACATACTTTGGCCAAACTATGCAACAAAGCCCTAATTGTTTTCAAATAAGTTAAGTAACACATTGGTATGAAACATGTCTTACACAGGGTTTACATTTGGCTTATTTGTATGGAACAATGCAGAAGTGTCTTTTATCCATATAAGGAGTCAACAAGAGAGTAGATGTGATCCGCCAAGGCTGTCAGGACCTTTGTAAAGACACTTGGAGTGAAAACCAACCCCAAATGAAAGGGATGTGAACTAAAAATATGGTCTTGAAAAGCAAACCACAGGAAATGCTGATGATCTACATTTATGGAAATATGCAGATAAGTATCCTTTATGTCCAAGGAGGCCAAAACTCCCATGGACACATGGCAGGCATTATATAGCACAAAGACTCCATCTTGAACCAGGATTCTAAAACAAAAAAGTTGGGGAGCTTCAAGTCCAGAATAGGACAGCATGTGCCATCTTCTTTGGGAAATATGAAAAAGAAAGAATAGAATTCTGTGAACCTTTCGTGAGAAGGAGCTGGTAGCAAACACTGCATATCTACCAGGGAAGAGACTACCAGGACTGAGAGGAAGAAAGCACAGGGAGGAAAGGACTTGAAGTCTATAAGGTACCCTTCTGAAATCACTGCAAAATCCATTCATCCACCACAAAAGGAGCCCACACACTGTGAAAAAGTCTCAAACAACCTCCTGATGTCTGAAGAAGACCAGACTTCTGCAAGCCATGCAGAGGTGTATTTATCAGCTGTGGACTTCTGAGCAGGCATTTTGCCTATCCAAGCATGTTTGGGTTTTGGGTTAGGATGTGCCTGTGTTGGTGCAAGGCGCAAAGATATGCAGGCGGGGGTAACAAAAATTTACACAAAATGAACAGTCCAAGTGCTACTAGAATCTATAAAAATATTTGTTAGATGACTATATAAAATAATATTACATTTCTAGTGTGAATTAGGAACAGGGAAAAAGTGTAGACTTATATATATATATATATATATATATATCCATGTAAAATGTATATGTTATCCAACCTGTGCACCATGCACATGAACTTATGCTAGTCCTCTGGAATATGACAAAATACAACGCTCACCGTCCTGCACGTCAGGTTGTATCTCAGTGAAAAAAAATCAACAAGACCAGCAAGTGTCACCACATCCCTGAGTGTTGTTACATCAAAAAATGGGAGTTACCAAAGCCCAAATGACTATGTGCACTATAATGCCTGCATAGAGAACTAATATGGCTAGAGTGGAAACAGCCTAAATGGTCAAACAAAACAAAGTATCACCAGTGTAAAACTCTAAATAAACAAAACAAAATTAAACAGTAAATTAACCATACACTAATGATCCCATGTGTCAAAGTTCTAATAACCAACAATAAACAAGTAAGCAAAAATATAAATAAATAGACAGTTAAATAAAAAAAAATAAGTAAGATGCAAAAATGTATAAAAAATAAAAATATATTTGTTCTTGAATAGACTAGCAAAAGAGTACCAGTTTAACTTGCAAGATATAATGACCCAGGAAGACTTAAAAGTGTACGCTCAAAAAAAGGGAAATATAATCCAGTTAGAATATACTGAAATGTTATGGAGCCAGTATGTTATAGGGTGAGCAACATCAACTTTAGGTATCAGATAGTAATTAGAGTGACAAGAATATTTGGACTTGTTTTCTCATCAGAGTAACAGCCCATATGATTATGGTTACTTGCATTTATTGGAATGTGTGTCTTCGTATCTGCATACTTGCTTATTGCCAGACCTCTCATTATTCCAGACACATGTACAGGGGAGGGATAGCAACTTTAGTTAATTTTAATATTTGCATTAATGCTGTTAAGTAAGGCAAACAAGACTACAGTTGAAATATGGCTAGTCTATTGATACCATTGAGCTTTCAACTTAAGTACAGCTACATGACTTATACCATAGAGATTACAAGGGAAATGGGTTATGCTGCTAGTGTATCTCTATTTGGATTGTAATTCTATGGTATCACTTGTGTAGCTCCATTTTAATCCTAAGCTCTGTGTTATCAATAGGGTAGCTCCATTTACAGCAGCAATTGGGAGATTGAGTGAGGTAGTGGCCCACTGGCCCAGACATATAACCAGCCCAGAGGGCAATTGCCCATCTGCCCCCCAGGCCATCCCTCCCCTGCACATGTATCAGATCTTCAGACAAGCCTATTAGTTCTGATAATCATGGTATATTTGTATCTCAGCTTCCTCTTATATACCGCCAGCTGCTTTGATATAGATCACTTTAACTTCTAATCATGCCTCCCACAAATGAACAGTATAGTTCAACGATTAGAACATACTTCATCCAATGTGTTTCAAGATGCTATTCTCATCTATTCATCAGGGAATAGATGTATTGCCGCACATCTTCCATCAAAAGAATGAAAGTTTAGGAGTTTAGGAGATTAATAAATCAATCTTACCTTCAGTGACATGACTAATAACCTCCAGCTGTGGGCCAAAAAACTGCTTTCCCAAAAAACAAATTGACCCTAAGGACTTCTTGGAAAATTGGTCAGTAGACCAGATCTTTAGCCACTGAGTATGATGTATTGAAACAAAAAATTCAGAGGCCTTCCCAGTAAACCTGTCAACATCAAAAGCCATATCTTTAAGTTACACATTAGCCTCAAGGATCTTAGTCACAACAACATCCTCCTTAGATGTGTCCACATGGACAGCCTCCAAAAGCTGATCCTTCCCAAAACAGCAATTTCCCTACCCAGAGGCTGCTAAGTTTGCCTTCAAAATGGAATTCAAGATTTATTCTCCTGGTGCTTCAGTGCCTCTGCATTTTTACGTGGCAAAGCAGTAAGCTACTGTTTCGGGGGTTAGTCCACTGTGATAAGGCCTTAGAAGAAAAGGGATACAAGAAACAAATACATATGGGAAGTAACAACTTCTTGTCAGTCATCTTCCACTCCTCCTTGAGTACCTGAGCTAAGGAATGGTAAGGAGGAAAAATACCAGTCTCTTTCTTTCAACTTTTAAATATATCAGTGCAGACAAACTGACATCTGGGGTCCCAGTGACCTTCAGGGTCTCCAGGAAGGCCTGGATAGGACCCTCAGCATGAGAATCAAGGTCTTCCTCAAAAGAATCCCCAACAATGAAGAATAAATTCAAGCCATCCTGATTAGAGTCCCCGTCCATATATGAGGAATCCCTACCATTGGAAATTTTACCTCTGTGAAATGGCTGGGACTTCTTTTGGGGGAACAGAATCGTTCTGAGACCAAAACTCTAGAATCACTTGAATAGAGGAAGATATAGAACTCTTACAAAAAAGCAAGAAGAACATAAAGTACCAGGGGAATCAACAGGAATACCAAAATAGCATGAAAATCAAAGGGTTAAATGGGCTACCTCTGAAGCCCTTGTAATTGGGCCTTTCCCTTGTGCTCAGACATAGCTACAAGAACCCTTAATACAAAATACAGGACAGGAAACTCAAGATAAAAGTACTAATCCATCTGAAATGGTTAAAGCAGTGTGCAAGGAGGGAGAAACCAGCTTCATTAATTTCAGGTTGAAGCCAAATTAAATGGACAAGTGAAGAACTTCCCCTTCCTATTCCCTAAAGCCTGGGAAAAAACAGGATTTTTGCGAAATATATTTTTCCCATTAAACCTTTATAAAATGCCACATGGCTCTCGAGCCGCCTGCCTATATTGCCAACCCGATATTGGAGGGGGGGGCAAGGGCAGGGTTATCAATTATAAAGATAAATAAACATCAGCAGCACCTGTCTCAGCCATCGCATGTGCATCTGGGGAAGGGGAAGGCCACTTTTATCCACCTCTCCCTCAATAAATTAGTGTGAGATTAGGTACAATATAATCATCAGCAGCTACAGCATGTACAGTGTGGGTCAAGGTAGTGAAATGATTGCACACTGGCACATCTGTCCTCATTATGCACATGCAACATGAATACCCTGACATTTATGTAAAGCATGAGAGATCCTCCACTAAAAACAAGAACATTGAGTGTTGCTGTCACTGTGCCCCTTGTCCCTGCCCAGGTCAGAGAGGAAAGCAAAAACCCTACCACCACCACCACAACCACCAGCCTGGAAGTTAAATGATGATGTAACACCTGCATCATCATTGTTTTCTTGTGCTAGTTTCTGTGTGAAAGAAAATATCCCTGCAGAACCCTCTGAGTCCTCTTCCTCCTCCTCCTCTTATGACCTCTGTTATCACTTCTAGCAGCTGATATTGATTCAACAGATGTGAGGATCTGGCAGTTCATCTCTACCCATTGCACCTTGTGTGGTGCACTGACCACATATGGCAATGTGGTGAGGCACAATCAATTGCAGGGTACCTGGGAGTATCTGCAGACATTCCAGCCTGATAGTAGGGAAGATTCATTATTTCTACTAGATCTTGTCACCCACCACCCAGTGACTTGTCCTTAGCAGATGTGTCAAATGTGATTCTTCCCAGTCTTTCCCCTCTTTCACAATATTTCCACACATTGTTCACATTGCAGTTGCTGATGATAACTACAAAGTTTCTTCGAGCTCACAAAGGGAAATAATAATAATAATACAACATGCCCATTACTTTAATGATGGCGCAGATAGAGAACCATGTTTGACCATATGAACTTCATGTGTTTGCTGTGGTGAAGCTACTGCCTCAGTAGCACTAGGTATAGTGGTAAGTGGAACCATCATTGTACCTCCACCTGTCTTGTGTCACTGCTGATGACCCCAGTTCTTTGCAGCAACCTAATCATGATGCATAAAATGTTATCACTAACAAATGCCATAATGCCACTAGTGGGTGCCACAGGATGGCATAATGTTTCTGGTTGTAGTTTCATAACACCATCTAGGATACTGGCACTAGGCCAGTAGTGCATACAATGTTTTTCAAGGCTTGGTTTTTGCAGCATGAAATGTTCAAACAAATTTCTTTCCAGCCTTGTTTTTTTTGCAAACCTGAAACCTGCAATTTGTTTTCAGGCCTTGTCTGAAATTTTTTAAGATTCTATCACCACAGGTCTAGTGCCATAAGACTGATATAAAGCCAATGTAGTGCCTTTATTTAAGAAGGGGATTAAAATAGAGCCTGGGAATCATAGACTGAGAGTTTGACCTCAGTAGTGGGAATACTGCCAGAAGAGATAATAAGGGATTATATTCAGAATAACACAGCAGAAAATAATATTAGAAGGAAACAATATGGTTTTATGAGGAATGGATCTTGCCAAACAAATCTTTTGAGTTTCTGTGAAGAAGTAAATAACAGCCTAGATGATGGTAAAGCAGTAGATGTAGTATATCTAGATTTTGTCAAGGCATTTGATACTGTGCCAGACATGAGACTGGGGTATAAAATAAGGAAATTGGGGCTAGGCGATAACCTTTGCAACTGGATAGAAAGCTGGTTGAAAGGTAGGGAACAGTGTGTTGTTCTAAACAGAAACTCTTCTAATACAGTAAAAGCTGAGAGTGGAGTACCACAGAGATCAGTTGGTCCACTGCTTTTAACATATTTATAAATTACCAATCAATAGGTATAGAATTCAATATTTCAATATTTGCAGATGACACTAAATTATGCGGGGTAATACATTCAGAGTATGATGTTTGTTCTCTACAGAGGGATTTACATAAAATGGTAGATTTGACAAACAAATGGAATATGAGGTTTAATCTGCGAAAGTGTAAAATTAAGCATTTGGGAAGAAAAAATCTCAGTGCTAGTTATATACTTAATGGAATCATTTTCAGAGACTCGTTGCTAGAGAAAGATATATGAGTCCTTGTAAACTACAAACTTGGAAACAGTGGCCAATGTCAAACAGCAGAAGCAAAGACATAAAAAGAGGTATTGAAGAGGTATTGAAGCAAGCGTGTATAACATAATTTTGCCACTGTACAAATCATTGGTAAGACCTCAGCTTGAATATGCTGTGCAGTTTTGACCACAGCTCTGAAAAAGATATTCTAGAAATGGAGAGAGTACAGCAAAGAGTAACAAAAACAATTAAGGGAATGGGGTTAAAATGAAGAATGTCTAAACAAACGTGGTTTATTTACTCTAGATGAATAAAAGAGAATTTTATTATACTGTATAAGTATATGAAAGGTCAATACAAGGATCTCTCTGGTGAGCTTTTCATTCCAAGGCCTGATCAAATAACTAGGGATGACCCCTTAAGATGAGAGGAAAATGATGTTTCAACTTCAACAGAGGAAGCATTTTTTATAGTAATGTCTGCACTTGGTAATGACAGCTACAATGGAGACATTTAAGTGAAGGTTAGATGCAATTCTAGCAGAAGGGAGCATACTGTGTAGTAACAGGTAAAACAGGTAGTTCTGGTAAACAGAGTAATACTCACTTAAGAGTCAGAAGACTTATTTAATTCTCATTTTCTTCATTACAGTGTAAAGGTTGAATTTGTTTCTTTTTGTCAACCTAATGTACTTATGTAACTATTCATTCATTGTTTTTTCAAGTCTAAAGCCCTCAAAAAATGTTCAGGACTTATGAAATCCACAATAATTTTTAGGACTGCATATGCTGCAGTATTATGAAGGTTTGGTGGTGGTCATGAAGTAATTTGATAGATAGATAGATAGATAGATAGATAGATAGATAGATAGATAGATAGATACAATTACATTATTATCAAACATTAATCAGTGGTCTGCTAAAGCTATTGGTGGTAGAGCCATTGTGAACATTGCATTTTCTGCTTCTGTCTTCATCGCTATGATCATGAGGAAGAGGGAAGCAGAGAACACACATCCCCACAGGGGAAAATTACCAAAATGGGGGGCACTTTTAGTTTAATTATAGGTGCCTGAGGCAGGATTAGATGTAAAGCATTTGATACTCTACTGCCACATCTATGAGTTACTGAGTAAATGATTTAGACAAGACAAAAATATTTATTTTATACAGATTGTTTCATAAACACATATACTGAAGTTCAGTACATAATGTGAGTTTTATAACACACAACGTCTGATCTCCTAAAGGATGGACACCAGGATGGGAAAGAGGGACATAGGGATTTTCACCTCAGAGGGACAGTACCCTCTAAAAAGGCACACTTGGGAATTATGAACAAAACTTCCTACGTTTATGAAAAGTTAAAAAAAATTTGAGTACAAATTATCACAGGAAAATGTAGTTGTTTTTATTATTTTGTTTTTCATTTTTTATTATCAAATTAAATGTTGGGTTAATAAATATAAATGTGGAATCAAAATTGCTCTAGTGTAAAAAATTCTTGGTCACTAAGGGATCAACAGTAATACCAGCAGCACTGAAAACCTGCACAGACTGCATACTTCATGGTGGGCAGCTAAGGGTTTCTGCAGCAATACTCATCAGGGCCTGCCACACACACTGTTTTGTTTACTAGTAGTCAACGGGTCATGGTTTCAGCCTAGAACATAGCTATCCAACAAGAATTCTGTAACCATCTCACAAGAAGTGGGGCCACTCCTAGGAGCTATATAGTGTTTTTGTAGGTATCTGTTATCAGCCCATACTCTGGGAGCAAGTTCCTTAGTGGTGTGCCTCCATCACTGCCACCAGCAGAAATGCTAGATTGCCGCCCCTGAGACCCATGAATTACTTTCTGTGATAGTGGTGACATTTGTTCAGAAAAATGTTGGGATGTTCCTGTTGATGATGTAGTTGCTGATTCTGCTGATGGTATAAACTCTTTTCTTACTTCTTTTTCACTATGATGTTATACTATTTTTTTGCCCTTTCTCTCTCTCATCCTCCACAAAGCAACTCTCTACTGTGTCTATAAGCATATCTTTATATTTTTTTCACAGAATCCATTTTTTCAGGGAGCACAGCTCACTCCCTGGCACAAATTCAGAAATGTTATTTTTAATGCTGGGGCCCAGTAATGCAGCAATAATGTATTCCTCATTGCTTTCCACTATGTGAACATCTTGTTGAAGCCATGCTAGCATTCACTAGCTAGTGCATGTCTGTGTTGTCATTATGGTAAGATTCATTTGCCAAGCTCTGCAGGTTTTTCTGCTAAATATATATCAATGGAAATATCTCACTAATTCCACCATTTTAAGCTGGTGGCAGGGCGGGTTGTTATGTTCTTGTAAGGAATGTGTATTGCAATGTAATGTATTACATTCGCTATAACAGCAGCTAAAATAAGTACAGATGTTTCTGGCAATATTTAGCATCTCTCTGTGGGTTTCAGATTCTGTGAGGAACAGGGCTGGATTTATATCTAAGGAGCCTGTAGGCACAGAAATCTGAAGCGCCCCCCCCCCCCCAATTGGCCATCCCCACAATGCTCCAAATCTCCACATTACTCCCCATATCCATACTACCCTCACATTGCCCCCCATCAGCTCCATATTGCCCCATCATCTCCAACTTGTCCCTCATCAATGTCATATTGCCCTCACATTGCTCCCATCAGCTCCAACTTGCCCTATCAGCTCCAGCTTGCCCTCACATTGCCCCCATCATCTCCAACTTGCCCTCACATTGCCATCAGCTGCACATTGCCCCATCATCTTCACATTGCCCCCATCAACTTCATATTGCCCCCATCAGCTCCAAATTATCCCCCATCAACTTCAGATTGCCCTCACATTGCTCCCATCAGCTCCAACTTGCCCTATCAGCTCCAACTTGCCCTCACATTGCCCCCATCATCTCCAACTTGCCCTCACATTGCCATCAGCTGCACATTGCCCCCATCATCTTCACATTGCCCCAATCAGCTCCAACTTATCCCCCATCAACTCCATATTGCCCTCACATTGCTCCCATCAGCTCCAACTTGCCCTCACATTGCCCCCATCAGCTCAGACTTGCCCCATCAGCTCCAACTTGCACTCACATTGCCATCAGCTGCACATTACCCCCATCATCTTCACATTGCCCCCATCAGCTCCATATTGCCCCATCAGCTCCAACTTATCCCCATCAACTCCATATTGCCCTCACATTGCTCCCATCAACTCCAACTTGCCCTCGCATTGCCTCTATCAGCTCCAACTTGCCCCATCAGCTCCAACTTGCCCTCACATTGCCCCCATCAGCTCCAACTTGCCCCCATCAGCTCCAGCTTGCCCTAACATTGCCCCTCATAATCTCCACATTGCCCCCATCAGCTCCAACTTGCCCTCACATTGCCATCAACTCCATATTGCCCCCATCATCTTCACTTTGCCCCCCGTATCCGTTTTCTACCTCCCTGGTGGCCCAGCGGCAGGAGATGTCTGTGCCTCCTCCTGCACAGACCTGTAGCAGCTGGAGCTCCTGCGCGGTCTTCTATGTAGGAATGCAGAGCGGTGGGAGATAATGTCATCTCCCAGCGCTCTGCATTAGAGCCGACGAGGGGGAGCAACAGCAGCTACAGGAGTTACCATGCAACGGGCGGGCCGGGGTGGCGGGTTACTGGGCGCAGCGCTGTGAATAGTAAAAACAAAATAAAAAACAAACAAATTTTTAAAAAAAAGGCTGTGAATAAATATAAAAAAAAAATTATTTCAATGACAGTGAGGGGCGTCTGTAGGCAGGTGCCTACTCTGCCTTATGGCAAATCTGGCCCTGGTGAGGAATTTAGGCATAACTAAATTTAGGACATGGCCAAAGCAGGGTACGTGCATCACTTATCTATTCTCAATGCAGATTGTATGTTGGAGCCAAAGTGGCATGCCAATTCTATGGGCTACCCTAATATTGTCCTTTAATAATACTTACAGAACCAGAAGCAAGATTACCTGTGACCTGATGCTGCATGCTTTTGCTGCCCACTGGTGGTACAAAATCCCAGTCAGCAGTGACAGTCATGTAGTCTGTACTCTGACAACTTGTCCTCATATCTGTTGTTAGGTGAATTTTCTTTCTGTATGAGGTTTTCTGCCCTTTTCCACCACTATAACCACACACTTGTACAATTCTGGCACAGCCATCCTTGAAAAATAAGTGCAGTTTGAGATTTACCAGCGAGATGCAATGCATGACATCAATTCTTTCAAACCTCTGTTTTCTACAAAAGAATAGCAACTTTCCCATTCTACAGGTGTACTTTAGGAAACCACTACTATTTCTGTTGCGGCTAGATTTTGCAATTCTATTAGCAGTAGGTTTCAGTGGTGCTGCATTTCTAACAACAACAGAAACATTTATCATAGCTTGGATTGTGGATGTTGAACTTGTAAGTGGTGACTATGATGATGACTGAGAGGACAAGTGTGTAGTTTTAGACATCTTTTTTGTCCAGAGTCAGACTTTCCAGCTGATCTCTCAAACAGTTTATAAACAGGCAGAGTGCTTATTTTCAGTGATAGAAGACTGAGACTTTTTCTTCCAACTAATTTTCTGATGCTGGGGGACATATTCTTCATCAACATTATCATCAATAATTAGGGAGTTGAAAATGCTTTTGAGTATTTTTCCATGGAGTCATATGTTCTGACAATGCTTCTACACCTCATGTTCCTGTGTTCTGTTGCCATGCTGTATTGATGTCCTGTATACTGTGCTTTGATGAATAAAGGTGAGATGCACCTTCCTCCTGCCTAATCCTACATAGTAATTTAGGTTGAAAAAAGACTTGTGGCCATCTAGTTCAACCCTTTCCCTATTCCTGTTTACCATCATTGATTCAAAAGAAGGCAAAAAATCCCTCAATATAGCAATTTCAAATTCTGCCTTGAATGGGGGGAAAAAATTCCTTCTTGATTCCAAATGGTAATCAGATTTCTCCTTGGATCAACAAGCACTAACTACATATTAATCCCAATACTAACATACATAGCCCTCTATGTTCTGCTCTTTTAAATAAGTATCCAGGCCCTTTTTAAAGGCATCTAATATATTCGATAGCGCCACCTCCTCAGGCAGTGAATTCCATACCTTTATTGTCCTTACTGTAAAGAAACCCTTCCGCTGTTGTAGATTAAATCTCCTTTCCTCAAGTCTAAGTGGGTGGCCCTTTGTCCTTTGTACTGTTCTGTTAATGAACAGGTCTTTGGAGAGCTTTTTGTATGGGTCCTGAACATATTTATATAGTGTTATCATATCCCCTCTAAGATGCTGTTTCTCTAGTGTCTACAAGTTTAACTTTTCTAGCCTTTCTTCATAACTAAAACCTTCCATTCCTCTTACTAGTTTTGTAGCCCTCCTCTGTACTTTCTCTAGTTCCATAATGTCAGAAAGGGCACCCAGAATTGAACAACATATTCAAGGTGGAGTCTTATCATGGACCTGTGAAGAGGCCTCCTAGAGTCAATACCCCTTTTAATACATGCCAATATCTTACTGGCCTTTGCAGTTGCCAGCTGGCACTGCACGCTAGTGCTAAGTCTATTGTGCACCATTACTCCCAAATCCTTTTCATTAGTAGATTTCCCCAGAGAAACACCATTTAAACTCTATGTTGCATTTTTATTATTATACCCAAAATGCATGACTTTACACTTGTCTATTTTGAATCTCATTTGCCATTTACCTGCCCAGTTACTCAATTTGTCCAAATCCTCTTGTAATGAAGACAGATCCAGTTCAGACTTTATTACCTTACTTAATTTTGTGTCATCGGCAAGCATCAGAATCACAATCATCATCAGCACCAGTAGCATCCCCAGCACCAGAAGCAACGGAATCCCATCATCATTTGCTGCCAATCCACAATTCACCAGTATTTCTATTAACCTAAATGATGTGACCATACAGAGGAGGTTGCTGAGAAAGACACAATGACAAAGCAGAAGATGTCTGTGCACTGACCAGGACATGCACTGTGCACAGACTTTTGACCAAAAGGCCAGTGTGAACAAGCCAAAAATTATGTGAGAGGCTCTGAGTACAAACAAAAGCACAATGGCCTGTTTTCCAGCTAGTCACCGCTCAAGAGCATCATATTTTAGCTCTCTAGTGCCATTACAGAGGAGAAATTTCCACATACATATTAGACTAACCCCGCCCATAAGGGCAGTCCAGTACCAAAATGATATGCTTCCCTAGGCCAGTTTTTCACGAAAGTTTTCTTTTTCTCCAATGCAAAATTTTCTTTCTTTTCACCTATTCCAGCAAATTTTTTTGCATATTCCAACACCTCATTCTCTTATTATAACACATTTTTTGCATATTCTAACACATTTTTATGCCTATTCATCACATTTTTCTCCAATTCTAACACATGTTTCTCCTATTTCAACACATTTTTTCCTATTCCAACACATGTTTTTCCTATGTTTAATATGGTGCAACATTTCCCAGCACAATATTTCTTCTTCTGAGGGCTGTAGTGGAGAAATAAGTAGCTGTAATTCAAACTGGCAAGTATTCATGATGATGATGTCAAGTGATTAAAAAAAATTAAGTACAACCTACAATGTGGAATATGTGCATAGTAGTGGTGGTGGTGGGGGACTGGCATGGTGTGATTGGTGGGACCTTGACACACTGCATCCACCCTGGGAGGAGAGGGATCATCATCATTTATTACACATGCTGCAGAAACGATTGCTGCAGTCAGTTTTTGCACCAACACTTTACTCCCACGTCCCTGTACTTCCTCCACCTTTTCCCCTCTCGCTTGTGCATGTGCTAGACATTACTTAACTACTATGTGTGTTTTTACTCTCTACAGAACACAACTGATGGAGTGTGATGTCTTGCCTTGGTCCTCAACAAAGTTCTTATTGTCGTCTGCTGTCAATCAAGTCTGCCTCAGTCACAGATCTTCCAGTCTGCTGTCTAATATATTTATTTGTTTAATTATTTATGTTTTTTTATTTACTTATTTATTTAGTTTTTAAGTTGTCCACCATATCTTATCACAGTTAGTCCCAAAAAATATATATATGACTAAAAAACAAAATCAACAACTTCTTTCCGCAGACTTCCCCAGCACAGAGACAATAAAAGTAAAATCAGCAAGCAATTTGGATCCTAGCTGCCTGTGTCTTGCCAGTCAGTTACACCAATTTTTGGGTCAACCTCCTTCCTCCCTTCTTCTCCCCATTGTGCCCCCAGACCCCCCCTAGTACAGAGAACAAATGTCCTACCTAAATGACTTCCTAAAACTAAGCTTCAATTCCCTTTATTTGCCTATCTTTTCTAGCTCAAAAACATGCTGCTCTCTCCTCTCACAAGCACAGAATGGCTGCTGTGAGAGCCTGGCAGCCTTTTATATGGCTGTAGAAAACTTTCTTGAGGTGAAGAAAACATTTTCTACCCATTGATTTCAATGGAATAAGCTAGGCAAAAAAAGCAGGAAAAAGTGGGAAAAACTGCACTTTTTATGGGAAATTTTTACCAAGCAGAAAGTGCTGTTTTTCGCCGATTTCAGTTTGATACGAAAATTTTCACCCATCCCTACTAGTAAATACCCCAGTCTTCCAATTTCTAACATTCCCATTATCATAATCCACACTTTTTTCTCAAACTTACATAGCTCATCATTCACCTTTTTGTTTAAACCCTGGATTTCCTTATATTGCTTTCAATACCCAGTGTTTCTGTTTATAGGTGAAAGACTCTAATTTGCTTTCTCTATTTCTATAAACAATATTATTAATTCAGATGATATTCCACTGATTTAGAAAAGTCTCATCATCTTTGAAAAGTGAATTTTTGGAACCCCACAAACCTAGTGCAATCTTATTGTATAAATATATTTTGAAGGTGACTATGTACCCCAGTGGCACAATGTTCATCTTTAACCCCTATTCCAATTAGACAAATCAGAAGTTGAACACTTGGGGGAATGGACAAGCAAAAGATTTCTCTGTGAGGTACTTCATTTTAAGTGAAGAGGTGAGCAGCATCCATTTGAAGTATCTGTGTGAGAGTAGTGTAATATCCCTCAGTGGTTTGTATGCTGGGTGTTAGGTAAGTGGCCAACTTTTATGTACCTTTTGTAGTGTCTCTTTATTAAAGGGATAGTAATACTTTGTTTTAACTTTATTTTATTTTGTAGGCATTAAAAAAACATGAAGAATGATATAAGTCTTCTCCCTCAAACCTTTATGGTTTATGAGATATTCACAAGCAAAGTTTCCCCTCCCCGCCCCTTTTACCTAGTGTAAGCCATCTCTTCTCAGATGTGAATCTGGTTGTAAGACCAGACAGATAACAGAAGGGGACAATCTTCTTTGCATGAAAACAATGAAAGCCTTTCCCCCCTTGACAAGCTTTTCAGCTTTTACCTTATCTTAATTGAAGATTTTCCCTCTCTGCAGTCTACCTGGGCACCTCTCTTCTGATCTGGTTGAACAGGGGGGGATACTTTGTTTGTGAATATCTCTTAAACCATAAAGGTTTGAGAGATGAGACTTATATCATTATTCATGTTTTTGTAATATCTACAAAATAAAATAAAGTTAAAACGAAGTATTACTATCCCTTTAATCACACTGTGGCCACCCCTATTTATATATATATATATATATATATACTGTATATATATATATATATATATATATATATATATATATTTTATTTTTTTTTTTAATTTTAAACCTTTATTAATACAAATGCGATCATACAAAAACAGAAAAAAAGTTAAAAGAGAACCCCTCAGTCGAGGTGTACAATAACATGTACATCGCATGAAACAGAACACATGATACAAAACAATATTACTGGTAAGTGCAAGGTGACCAAAGTGAAATTGGTTAAACTGACAAATTGTGTATGAGAAAGATACATGCATCAACAGAATTTCCAACAGTAGAAGCGCTTAGCCTCTATGTAGCATATAATTTAGTAAGTGTAGCTCCTAAAGAGGTAATAAAATAGAGGAAAGGTGGACCACCGCCGTAAGGCCTAAAATCTGCAGGATAAGAAAGTAAGAGAAAGAAAATGAAGAGAAGAAGAGAAAGTTGAGGCCATGCCCTACGTGGGAAACAGTTGACCTGTACTGATATGGTCAGTCCAAGGTGCCCAAAACTGCTGAAACTCAGAATGGGTATTTGTAGACCTGGCATGAAATTCCTGCATTGAGCGATAATACTGCAACCGACCAAACCAATCCAACAGGGTGGGTGTAACCGAAGATTTCCAATGCAAAAGTATAACAAACTTTGCTGCATTCATTAAGTGCATAAACAACTTCCTCATGTGAGGGTTCTGTTGGACAGCGAAGGGCAAATCATAAGCGAACAGGCAATGTAATGGGTTTGGGGAAATAGCTATGAACAGAACTTGGGAAGTATGAGACAATACATCTCCCCAAAAGGTAGACAAGGAGGGGCACTTCCACCAAATGTAGAACATAGTGCCCAATGAAGTCCGGCACCTCCAACATAAGTCAGATTCAGAGTGAGGATATTGCATGTAGAACCTGTGGTGTCCTATGCCATCTAGACCACAGCTTATAGTTACACTCTCTGGTAGACACATCCTGATGCCAACGGGACATAGGGAGAAAGACCCATATTTCCAACTCCCACCGTAATATCGGCGCAGGTTTGGGTGGAAGTGGATTCAGTAATAGGAACTTATACCAAAAAGCTAGGCAGCTAGGTTTACTCTGGTCCAAGAGAATGCATTCAAAATGGGATGCAGTCGAAGAGACCGACGAATGACCTAAAAGCGTCTTTATGTAATCCCGGCACTTGGTATCGCTTTGAGGAATATTCAGGTTCAATATTTCTGATTTTGTAAAATTTACCTTAAAATGGGAAAGAGAGCCATAAGAAGTAAGTAATGGTATAAGATGATTCAGAGATTGCGTAGGTCGGGAAAGAAAAAACAGGACATCATCTGCAAAACACGCCAACTTTGTGGTGAAAGAGTACTTTGGGAGGCCATAAATCTGAGGCATCAGGTGTATAGTATTTAACAATGGTTCCAGAGCTAAAACAAATAAGATTGGAGAAAGGGGGCCATTCAAAATAAAAAACAGATCTGATAGATGTCCATTTACCTTGATCCTGGCAGACGGAGAGGTGTAAAAACTCAGAACTGACGTAAGGCATCTTGGACCTAGATGAGACAAGACCGCTGAAAGATAAGGCCATGCAATACCGTCAAAGGCCTTTTCCGCGTCAATGGAAACCAAAAGTGTCGGGATCTGTTGTGCCAAAGCAGTTTTAATCACAGTGATCAGAACCCGGGCTCTTTCCCAGCGGGAATCTCTTGATGGTCTGCATAACTTCTTCCTCAGAGAAAGGGCGCTCAAGCTCTTCCAGGGCACCGGAGGGGAGGTTCGGCATGCGTGATCTAGATAAAAATTTGTCAATCCTACCTTTCCAGACAACCGGGTCCATCTGGAACTGGGTTGGTTGGATCCTGAGAAAAGGCCTGGAACACTGCAGTCATTCCGGGGAATGATTGTGAACAATCCCAGACTGGTCCCTAATCCCCTTAGTAAAGTGCTGTGTACGCTTGGCCTTAACCAAAGCAGCCAAGGACTTACCGCACTTGTTGCCCTGAATATATGACCAATATTTATACCAGTGATAAGATTTCAAGAATCTGCCCCTCAGTAGGAGAGACAACTTATCCCTAGCCATCAAAAGGTTCTGCCACAAGGTAGATGAAGGAGTAAGCTTGTGCTGCTGCTCTAAGGTTTCAATATCTGTGATTAAGGCCCGAAGAGTCTGCCTCTGCTGTCTTATCCTCATGGTGCCTAACCTCATAAATTCCCCGTGGAGTACGCACTTGTGCGCTTCCCATACGATTGTTACATCCGGAGTTGAGTTATTATGAAAGTATTCCTCAATTGTAGTAGAAATAGAAATGACCAAAGAGGGGTCTCTCAGAAGCAAGTCATTTAGACATCAAGTCGGTGTACCCTTAAGGATGAAAGGGAAGGATAGCCGCAGAGTAATAGGGGAGTGGTCAGATATAGTCATGGGTTCAATACGTGTACCCAGCACATTATGGAGTTGAGCTTGGTCTAACAGAAAATAGTCAATCCTAGTGTAAGATTTATGACTTGCGGAATAAAAAGTGAAATCCTTTGTAGACGGATAGGACATCTGCCACACATCTACCACATCTGCTGTGGACAAAAGCGCTCTGATACGGAGGAGGACAGAGCCAGAGTATTGAGAGGCTGCTACGGAGGAATCAATGAGTGGGTCTAGTGCCACATTTAGATCACCTCCTATCAATAAATAACCCTCCTTGGAATCATTAATCTCTTTCGTTAGATGAGTCAAGAAGGGAAGCAAACCTGTGTTAGGGGCATAGACATTGACCAAAGTAAACAGGTTGTTATAAATCCTGCCTTTGATACACAAAAACTTGCCTTCGGGTTCAGCCAATTCACCCTCATGTTGCCAAGGAAGTCGTTTATGTAGAAGAATGGCAACTGCTTTCTTTTTGATTGGGGCTGATGCATACCAGCTGGATGGGAAAGCAGAGCTGGTCAATGAAGGATGAGAGGGGCCCTCAAAGTGCATCTCCTGTATAAATAACACATCCGTGTTCAATCGAGAGGCTTCACGCAACAGAGAAGACCTCTTCTCCGGGACATTCAGCCCCTTTGCATTAATAGAAGTCAATGAAAAACAAGGCACATGACATCAACACTGTACATAAAACTAATTAGAAGCTGAGTTCCTCAGGAGGGGGCCATTAAGTAATCACATTCTGCAGCCATACTCCCAGTTCCAGGGTCTAAAGCCACGGGCCATAGTAAAGAAAAATAATCAATACCTGCAGTGTCAGATCCTGCACAGCGCTGTACTACAATTGGCCCCTATGCATACAGCTCCTGAAATACATCTCTACGATTGGCCCCAGAGAGGTAGCCCCAGGCAGGCCCCCACCCAGGAGGCGACCCCAGCAAGGTCCAATAACCCAACCATCCTTCACCACCAGCTACCCAAAATTCCTGTACCCAATAACATAGAGCATGCCACATGACATTACCCCTTCCACCCAACGGTCACAATAGAGTATAATAAGGACCCAGCCATTGAGTGGGCCCCACCTCCACCGACCCCAGGGAACCAACCCACACTAGGATGGCACCCTGCGGATGGCCCCGGCAAAGCCCGCCACACTGCCAGGGACCAGAGCATATAGCAGGAACAGTGTACACAAAAACCACAAAAACAAACCCCTACGGATCACCCTGGGAAACCTTCAGTTGTGAAACAGAGTCTTATTTGCATCTGGGAAAGAGATGCCTTATGTCTCTTAGGGTCAGGGCCTTGTGCTCTGAGCCGTTGGTCCCTCTGATCCCTGGGAGCACCATCCGGGGCCTGAGGTCAGTCAGCTGACACCATCAAAATCACTGGGGGTTCGATACCCAACGATTTGCAGAATGCCGGTATCTCCGCTGCATCCCGCAAGGTTGCTGACAATCCATTATGCGAAGCAGTAAGTTGGAATGGGAAGCCCCATCTGTAATAGATTCCACAATTCTGCAGGTGGTCTGTCAAAAGCCTTAGAGACCATCTCTTCTGAAGGGTTTGGGGAGAGAGGTCATTGAACAGCTGCACACTGCAGCCTTCAAACTTCACCTCCAGGAACTCCCTACTTCTCCTCATTATGCGCTCCTTCTCTACGTATGAGTTAAGGCAGCAGACAACATCACGTGGCATGGATCCAGGTGGGCCCCTGGGTCTCAAGGACCTATGTGCCCTTTCAGTCAGAATCAGATAATCCTCTAGGGCCCCCAGTAGGGTCGAAAAAAGTTTCTGTAGAGAGGCCAAAAGGTCCTTTTCTGGAACGGACTCCGGAAAGTCTATAATCCGTATATTATTACGACGCCCTCTGTTATCCAAGTCCTCCAATCTCTCAGATAGGTGAGTAATTGTGTCTTCGTGTTGAGACACAGTTTGTTCCAAAACTGGATCTGTGTCCAGGAGGCCTCCCTGTCATCCTCCAAAACGTGAATCCATTGCCCCAGTTGACTCAGATCCTTTCTTAGCTACAAGAGTTTGGATTTCACTGTGTGTTCAAGATCCAATTTAATGTCGTTGGCGATATCCTCTTTAGTAAGGAAGGATGCAAGGTCGTCCTTAGTGATAGCTGGGGGTACATAGGACATTCTCGGGGAGTTTTCCTTATTCATTGCCGAGGAAGGGAGGCACACAGAGAAGTCAGGCGGTTCAGAGTTGGATGTCTCCGAGGGCTCCCCTGAAGCAAGGGTCCAATTCTGAGTGGAGTGGCATGGTCTAAGTGGCGACGTCAAGTCACCGCCACGCCAGTGGCGTATGGGCAACAAGTCCCCATCATGCAGAGAGAGAATTCTGTCCAGGTGTAGTCACCAAACGGCCAATGTAGAGGAAAGAAGCTAGTAAACGGGCCTGTAATTCCAGGAGATCAAGCAGCCATCTTCCACAGCGTGCAAGCCACGCCCCCTTTATATATTTTTTTAATCTTCCCACTAAGGCATATATACATAAACACATGAACAGCACCATATAACAATAAAGGTTATTATTATTATTCTTAGTAGTAGTAGTAGTAGTAGTGTGCTTATATATAGGTGAATAGTAAGTGCTGCATTCTCATTTTATAAATCCCCCTTATTGGGTTGAATCGTTTTTCAGCCCCACAAACAGCAAACAGTTTAATCCCTTGGCTGATAACACCTAAATTATATTGTGTTGGAGGTATCTCTATCAGCCAAGGTTTTACAATTATGAGTAGATGTTAAAAAAGTATAATACATTGGATTGTAGGAGTTTAATTAATGTAAATGTATATTAATAATATATATGGCGACCATACTGAATGATTTAGAAATCAAAGCTGTATAATAGGATCACTGAGCATTGGCTTTCTCATTATCCTAGTGCAGTGACAAACAACTTTAGACTCTCCAGTTGTTGGAGAACACAATTCTCATCATCCCAACAGGCAGATTTCTGGTTGGGAATAATAGAATGTAGTCACCAACTTCTGGAGAATCAGAAGTTGCTGACCCCTGTCCTAGTGAGTTCCATGAAAATTTGTGCTTTTAATAAACAAGGTGAATTTCACCTGCTTAGCAGTTGGAAGAGATTGATAAATTACCACTTGAGAGTACCCTCAATGCGCCTAAATCACCCCTCAGGCAAATGAATGATGTGCTGAGGATTTTTTATCAAGTGCCATGAAAAAAAATTAACTCTATCTCAAGTAAATTCCTCAGGCTTAAATATTGAAGAAAGACAAGCTCTCCTTAGTCTCCA
Source organism: Rhinophrynus dorsalis (assembly GCA_037306005.1). NCBI lineage: Eukaryota > Metazoa > Chordata > Amphibia > Anura > Rhinophrynidae > Rhinophrynus > Rhinophrynus dorsalis. Next base: position 240,878,282 of record CM074724.1, on the reverse strand, counting down.
ATCACTGAAAGCTGCCATTGTTAGCAAACTTCACTGCCAAGCTGCCCAGAGCAAAGAGGGCTTGTTAGAAAGGCCATTCTGAATAAAGCAGACTCTCAGAGAAGAACTGAAGCGTGCTAAATTACTTAAACTAACAATAATGACATTGCACCCACTCTTAGTCCAAGGGCAGCTTCTCCTTCTGTTCATCAAAAATTCATAGCAAAGGCCCTTAGGCCCTCCTTTGTCTGGCTCTGCTGTTCAAAGTTTTTTTTTTGTTTTGTTGTTTCCAGTTCAGTAACTTTAAAAGGAAGGAAAAATGATGCTTAAAGTACAGATCAAGTGGCCTTTTAACTACGACATTAAGAAAGGAAAAAAATCCTTGCGCCTCCAGATGTAAGGCTACTGTATTGGCATTTGATGTTTTCTTATATATTCACAGATGCCATTCCATGACAAAAGCAACACAGTGGAGAATGATACCATGCCAAGACAAGTACTATAAGACGTTTACAGCCTTATTCATCAAGAAAAGGAGGTGAAATTCTGGAGTAAACCAACTACACCATAGGGGGGAGTGAACATTTCCACCGATTTAAGTGGGGCTTTTAACCCCTTAAATACTAGAGAAGTCTCCAACGCATTTTTAAGCAAGCTGTTGGTTGTCGGTGTAATTTCCCTGCACCTTGAAATTTAAATTCATGTTGACTTAATTTAATATTTTTAGCCCTTTGAATGCTGTTGCAGACCTCCCTGGTGCTCAAAGAGTTAACATTCTTAGTATTCTGGGGCTGATGTACTAAGAAAATGGAGCAAATGGCTTGCATAGGGGACAAAATAAACATTTGCATTGCACAATTAGCTGGCCCAAGTCATTTTTACTCCCTATCAACTCTTTGCCACAGCCTCTGAAAGAGACTCAAGTCCCCCTGTGCTGCGCAACCCGGATCAAACATCTCAGAGTAGAGATCTCCATTGATCATAACTTGGAGCTGCTGATTTCTCTGCGCCATGAAAAATGTACGATGTGGCTCACACTCCCTTTAAATGTTATAGACCATTCTAATTTCTTTAAAATTATTTTTCTCCCCAAATTTATCTACATTTTTCAGAATGTACCAATCAGTATTCCCAAACAGTACGTTAAAGCAGATTGTTAACATTATTTCATTTTTTGTTTGGAGTGGAGGTAGACCCAGCATAAAATTGTGACCCTTAAATGTCCCACAAGTGAGGGGGGAATTTCTCTGCCAGATTTGTATAGGTACTATATGGCAACAAGTGGCCAATTTGCTCGGGCTTATGTCAACCCAGATACCACCTTCGAGTTTATCCACTTATGACATTCCCCATTTCCAGAATCTGGGCCGGACCATTAGTCTAAATCGGATATTAATCACCATTTCTATCTGTAAAGCATGGCTTGACATACAATGCCTGTCTGACTTCGGTGTGGTTGACCTCTCCACTCCCTTATGGGGGCCGGTGACACTTTCCCAGGTGAGAGGTCTAGACTTTGGACTTTTGTCGAGCATGGTGTCCATACACTTGGTCAACTCTATCACAATTATCACAGTGCCCGTGATCTTCCTCTGTCACTCTTTGCTGTGCTGCGCTCCCATTGGCTGAGCTTGTTTGGCCCGCCCATTATGGCCATTTTATACCCAGCCTTTGGCACCTGTCAGGTGCCCTTTTGTGGTGTTTCTGAGCCAGTGTTGCTGTGTAGCTGTGTTCCAGTGTTCCTGCTTCCTGTGTACTGACTTGGCCTGTCTGACTACGGTCCTTGATTCCTGCTCTGTCATCTGACCCGGCCTGGCTGATGGTCCTGTTTCATGACCTGACCCGGCTTGTCTGAGGATCCTGCTCCGTGATTTGACCCAGCCTGGCTGACTTCCTGCTCCATGACCTGAACCCTCATTGATTTATGTATGCAACTGTCTGACATTGATATTCATATCCTTGCTACACAACTCTGTATACTTTATGTTCCTCTGCTGTCACTAATAAAAATATATTAAAAAAAAAAGGACATTTTTATTCCTACCCTAATGTGTCCTTGATTTACTCCAAAATGATTCCATTGCTTCTAAATATGCCATCATTTAACCCTTTGAGTGCCAGTGGGGTATGCAATGCATTGCAAAGCAATACATTGCATACTCTGTGAGTATTCAAAGGGTTAAAGGGGGATTTTCTCTAGGAATAAGTGACTCAATTTTAATAGATTAACATAGCTAGGTAGGAGACAGTCATACAACAGCCAGGTATATCAAATATTTTCATTATACCTATAGTTTACAGCATACAGTTCTGCCTCTAGATTAGTGATAGCTGACAACAGTGCTGCTTTTAGGTATTTTCCTGCTGGTGCACAGGCAGACTAATTTGTGGCTCAGTCACTTAACTGGTCCATTTGTGCTCATTTACGCATTTCCTGAAAACATGCACTGATTGTAGCTCTTGAGAACCAGGGTTAGCTACCTCTACTCTAGATCACAATTTCTCATTCCCTACAGGTCGATAGACCTGTATGAATTGTGTGTATGAAGAACAATTACTGTTTAACAAAATATTGGCAACATATTGTTGTAGTGTTGTAGTTGCTTTAGTTATTACCACAATTAAATTAGTTATTATCCCCTGGACCAGGGGTCACAATTATTTTATCCTAAGGCCACATCTCTGTTCAAAAGTTTGTTGACGAGCAGAGTTTGTGTTAAAATGTGTATATAATTTGCACAACTTCTAATTAATCCTCACTGTTCCATTAATAATATTCTTGACTGACATGTAAGTGAAAGTGAGAGGGTTATATCTGGTTGTTCATTGTGCCTATAATTAACATATGTGCTATTATAAAGAGAATTATCAGCTTTGACCAGGGCCGGATTTTCCATAAGGCAGAGTAGGCATCTGCCTACAGGAGTACCCTACAGATGGACGCCTTCTATAGATATCAATTTTTTTTTTTTAAAGTTGCGTGCTGCTCTGCGCCGCACGCCGCATGTAAGGTCTGTGCCTTCTTCAGCACAGACCTGTAGCTGTTGAGCTCCCCTGGCTCTTTAGTAGTAAGAGTGCTGGGAGATGACATCATCTCCCAGCGCTCTTCATTACTAAAGAGAAGACCGTGCGGGAGCTCCATCAGCTACAGGTCTGTGCAGAAGGACAGATCTCTCCTGCCGCTGGACCACCAGGTAGGTAAGAAATGTGAGGCTTAATGTGGAGATGATGGGAGCAATGTGAGGGCAATATGGGGATGATGGGGGACAAGCAATGTGGAGTTGATGGGGGCAATGTGGAGCTGATGGGGGGTAATGTGGAGTTGATGGGGGCAATGTGGAGCTGATGGGGGGTATTGTGGAGATTTGGGGCATTGTAGAAATGGCCAATGGGGGGGAGCACTTCAGATTTCTGTGCCTACAGGCCCCTGTGATGTAAATCCGGTCCTGGCTTTGGCCCTCTTTGTACTAGTAGAATGATACATTTGTATCAAGCATGTTTTTTAAGCAAAGATAAAGGTTATATTTTTTCTGTATAGCATTATTGCTGGAGTTGCACAGTGAGCTAGACTCAGGAGCCAGATTAAGTCAACTGAGGGCCGAATCCATCTTCCATATTTTCCCCTTCTCTGCTCTAATCAAACAATTTTTTTTAAATCTTAAGATTCACAAACAATTTAGAATGATACATCTAAGGTAAAGTTATACAAAATGTCTCTTACTCACAAAAGAAGAGTAGCAATTCTTTGGTAAACCAACTACATCATGAGGAAGAAAGAAACGTTCTCCAAACCTCCCATCCCAGCATTCCAGGGGTTAAAATGATCATTTAAATCAATGGGACATAGTCTTTTATGGTATACAAGGGCCAAAACTACATTTGATAAAACCTCATTTGTAAAAAGTTGTTTTTAAGAGGTTAAACATAGACCCATATAGCTAAATTGCTGCAAAGTCATCTGAATCTTTTACCCATCACAACCTGTGGACAGTTGACAAAATAAATGTTTGTGTGCCTGACAGATGGTCAGCCTGCTGACATATAGTTATGCAAAGTGATTATGCCTACAATGCTTATGAAGTGTGAGGGCATCTGGGAAACAATGAACCTCTGAAAAGGCTGTTGGACCTTTCATCACCACAAATGGTGGTTATGACATATGTGAGATACAAAATATACACTACTATCTTTCTTCACTACTATCTGCCTTTATTCTGTTGTCACACAGAATTTGGTATACTAAGAAGAGCTGAAGTTATACTAAAGAAACACAGTTGCACCATCAATATTCCCCAAAGTCCCATTGATTTAAATAGGGGTTTTAATCACTTGAATGCTTTGCAATGTATTAGAGACCTGTCTAATATTCAATGGGTTAAAGCCCCATTTAAATCAATGGTGAATTTATTTGACCCCTATGATGTAGTTGTTTTGCTCTAGAATAACTTTCTTTTAAGTACATCAGCATGGAAAATCTCTTTAACTGTAAAACTCATCTGTAGCTTTAAAGGGGAACTATCACGTCTTAAAGGGATAGTAATGTTTCACAAAAATGGCAGCTCCAATTAATCTTCATACTATTTGGGCCATAGAGAGTGTTATTTCAATACTGTCAGAGTTGTAGTTCAAGAGTAATTGAATGATAAAGTATCCCCCTCCCACCCCTTTTACCTAGTGTAAGACACCTCCCCTCAGATGTGGAATCTAGTCCTGGGACCAGACAGCTCACAGCAAGGGACAATCTTCTTATTGTGAGAGCAATGAAAACCCTGCTCCCATTGACAGTTTTTTTCCCTTATGCTAATTGGACATTGTCCCTCTCTGTAAGCCATCTGGAATAATCTTGCTGCTCTGAGCTGAACAATGTTACATCAGTAAAAGGGGCGGAAGGGGGATACTTTATCATTCAATTACTCTTAAACTACAACTCTGACAGAACTGAAATACTTTCCATGGCCCACATACTATGAATATTAATTGGAGCTGCCTATATATTGTGAAACATTACTATCCCTTTAAAAAGTTTTTAGCATAGGTTTAGTTATTAAAGTAGTTTTAGGAAATGTGTGTTTCTTTTTTAAATTTACTTACTTTTAAAGATATTTAATCTTCTGTGCTGTGCACTTCCGCAGAATGGGCAAGCTGAATCTTCGGCACAGCTCTTCTTCTCCTCTAACATCCCTCCCCAGGGAGCACGTTCATGATTCCCTTCGGTGTGGTGTGAATGACTTCTATTGTTATATCAAGCTCCAGTTAGAATTATAGTTAGGTTGCAACCTCAGTATGATGCTAACCGGAGGTTGATATAACAATAGAATCCATTCACACCACACCAAAGGGAAGCGTGAATTCTCTTCCAGGGGCAACTGGGAGGGAGTTGGGAGGAGAATTAGGAAGTCAAGAAGAGCTGTGTCGGAGATTCAGAGTGCTGTATTATGCTGAAGATTAAATATCTTTAAAAGTAAGTATGTGAAAAAAACCCACACATTTCCTAAAACTACTTTAATAACTAAACCTATGCTAAAAACGAGGTGATAGTTCCCCTTTAAATACAGCACTACTTTTTATTAACTCCTTAAGGCCCAGAAGAGTGTGCAATGCATAGCTTCACAATGTATTTTATACCCCACTGGTCTTCAAAGATTTAAACAATACACATATTTTAAATGAGAAGCACCAATTAATATATTCTTACGGGACTACATTGTTTATTACTTTTGATAAATTAAATTTTTATTAATGATTCTACAACAAGGAAGTCATTTCTTATATGAAAGAAAAAATATTGAAATATATGAATTTTTTTGTATGACTGCACTTATATTTACTGTCACTAATCTGTGCTCAGGCAATGAAAAAATGCCTGGGTTTTCTTTGCTAAAGATCAATTGAATGCAAGGGCTATTAAGGCTCTATGATCAATGTTCTGTCATAAAGCAGGGACAAATCTGTCTTTTTGATCAAGAATGAACAGTCTGTCTGTCTGCTGGTTTGTCTGGTTTTCTCAGTGACAGGGAACCATATTCAACCAAAGTACCTCATAGGCGGCCCACAGGTCCACCAAAAGGCCATGCACTGTGGTTCTAATTCTAGCTAGGTATTTAAAAGTATGTTAATCTTTTGGGTTTTAGAGATGTCACAAATGCATTTCGTTGGAACAGTGTAAAGGGAGGTATGCTCTGCGGTCAAACAAAAAAGATGCGGTTTGTTTTTTTGTTAGTGACAACATAGAATGTGTCATGTTGGCTAAATAAATTACCTCAACTTCTCACTTTACCAAAAAGCTGATTGGTGCCAGAGGAGAAGCCACCAAGGGCCCCATGCAGCTTTAGGGATGTCTGTTGCCCACTCATATCCCTCTCCAAATTGTATTGCGCCGGTGAAAAATTCAGCCTGACTGGAGCTATATAGAGTTCCTGATGGAGAAGCAATGGACACTTATAGGAATGTGGGGAGACCCTGGCCCGGTGGCCAGAAGAATGGATAACCTAATGTCCCTCCTGGGACCAGATCCATTGGTAGGAATGATGGACCGACTGATGATAGCAGTGGAGCAGCGTTACCTCTGCTAACTTTGGGAAGCCTGTTCTGCATCCCTGCTTGGGAGAGGAGGAATGAGGTCCTCCCCAGCAGCTATGTTGACCCCATCCTGGTGAGGGGGAATCCGCTCCTCACCAGGGCAAATGATGACCCTGAATTTGTTGACCCCCAGCCTGGTGAGTGGGAATCCACTCCCCACCAGGACAAATGATTACCGTGAATTTGTTGTCCCCAGCCTGGTGAGTGGGAACCCGCTCCTCACCAGAGCAAGTAATGTCCATGCAACCTTAGGGAGTGGGGCCACTGTCCTCCGTAGGGGCTCTGTCACCCCAGCACAACTTTGTGGTACCTGCAGTAAGTAAAGGGGGAGACACCTCCATCCACCCACAGTGCAGGCCCAAGCTGGACCCCTGGAATTTGAAGAGGGGCTGCCAGAATCAGCATTTCTTCAGCTCAGTTGCGTCGGTGGAAACCCCGTGGCCCCATGGAACGTCACCTCATAGACTGGCCCTGGACCCAGAGCCAATGGCCCCAGACCCAGTAAAGCTTGCTACCAGCTCTGTCTGGGCCACTGGACCCCTGGGTTTCCCTAACTTTGCCCAGCCCAGGACAAGGAGCCACCATGATGTTACCAGCCCAGAAAAAGGGGCTCACCAGTTGTTTCCTGGCCCAGGACAAGGGGCTTCTACCTTGTTTCTTAGCCCAGGACAATGGACTAACCGTGCCTGAGGACAAAGGGCTAACATTTCATTACTGGCCAGGACAAGAGGCTAATGTTTACTCCTGGCCCAGAACAAGGGGGACTCCCCAAGCCAGTGTTTGACCAAGTTGCCACTGGCTTGGTACTGAAAAGGCGGATAATGTAACAGACCATAGTCCATTACTGGAAGCCTTCCCTGGGCGCATGTATGTGCAGTCACTTATCACAGTCTAGGAGAACTTTTAAGACATTATGTCAGTAGGCAGCGGCGGTGAAAAGGACTAAATCCACAGAACTGTCCTGTTGTAGGAGCATCAGCAATTTGCAGAGTAGCCACGGGTTCAAGGGGACTGCGCAATACATGTTCCCTAGAATGTGTATTCTAGCCCCTTAAGCCTTTTTGGCTATTGACTACGTTAGCCCAAGCCCTTTGTGTATTAATGTAGTCATATCTGCCTTATTGTGTATCCCTGAGCCATCTGTTGTTAGTTCCTTTGTATTTGGTGTTGTGATTACATTATCCCTGTGAATACTCCCATTGTGTTATGTCTTCACCATTTGCTGTGACCTATTGTATCCAATGTGATTGTATCATGTCTTCTGTAGTTGAGGTGCTGTGATTTCATTATCCCTATGAATACGCCTATTGTGTTATGTCTTTACCATGTACTGTGATTGAATCATGTCTCCTGCACTGCCCAAGTTAACTGTATAAATAAGATGTAGTTTCAAATAAAGTGAAGTTAGTTGTTCTGAACTAAGGAGTACAGAGTCTTTATTTTGGATGGTAGAAAAGGACCACTTTCAGGAGTTATCTTTTTCCAGCGCTGCAGGCGTTCCAGCTTTTCATCTTGCTTCACCGGCCAGGCTACCCACTTGTAGCTGCATCCAGGAGGGAGACACCCTGCAACGACGGCCCAAGGCTTCTATTACACCCACCACTGATGTGCATAATTTAGCCTATCACGTGCAAGAACACTAAGGTTTGATTTAGAGAATAGTTAGTGATAGGATAGGAAATCACTTGAAAAGGTTAAGGTTTTTGAAGATTCTTTGACTTTTAGCAGTGCAGTTCTTTGAGCTCTAAGGAATTTGGTCCTAACTGCAACCATTCTTTTGCATCCAAAGAAAGAGAATTAATTGTGCATTTTCCATCAACCAAGGCAGGAGGTACATATGCCAGAAATGGCAAGCAGAAAGGTTCAGATTATTTCTAAATTTTTCTTTTCAGATAATGTAACAAAATGCTCCAGCATTTCCACATTGGAATGCAGTCATGAGGTTTCAAATCACAAATATCTCCATTATTAGGTCAGTGGAGAAAAGAGAGGCCAAGTGGGACCTTGTGGTTAAAACTGATGCTAAGAGAGTGAGACAACTCTTTTTTTCACCTTAACCCATAATCCTAAGGGAGCAGAAGTACTAAGAAGTCAAACATTTTCTGTACTTGTAGGAAAATAAACAGCCATAAAACTATTAAGGGCTTATGAGAAATCTCGGCACTTTGGAGCTGGCTGGCTTTCCTTTTTAACACTAGCACTAATTGTCTGAATTAAAGTTTCACACCTCTTCAGGACTGTGTTGATAATATTATGAAAAGCTCTAGTTAGAATCACACATATAGAGTATGCAGTATGCATAACACAATGACAAACTGTTATGCTTAGCACTTACAAGTCACATCAATGTAACAAGATAGCATAACTAACCCCATATCTATACACGCGTACTAATCAGTTGTGACACTGGTCTTTATTCAGGAAGCTAATGAGGATCGATTCTAGAAAAAGCAACTGCATCATAGGGGCCAAAAAGCAATTGTCATGTTGATGTAAAAGGGCCTTTTAACTCATTGAATGTAAAATAATTCTTCAACTCATTGAGAAGCAATGTGTGGAGATCTTTCAAGCACTCAAGGGGTTAAAAGACCCATTTAAACCAAGGGTAATTTTATTTGCCCCTATGGTGAATATGGTTTACTCCAGAGCTCTTCCTCTTTAGCTTCCAGAATACTGCCCATGACTCCTCTATTAAAAGAGAAATTACACCTAACACCTACTAGTAATAGTAATCCCCCTTTTACTAACTTTACTAAAGCCATCCTCAATCCTTCCTGGATTTTATCTCCATGGAGGCAGACATGACAACTGCTAGCAGACCACAGGATGTCAGACTTATTGCATGTGGTAACCTTTAAACAGCTCCTAATAGAAACCCCACACATACTTTACAACGCCCAGAAAATCCTAATTGTCCTTATTAATGTTCCCTTTATGCTTTTGTTTGACATAATATCTTCAGTCAGTTCTGTCTGTCATGTCCATGCAGAAATTCCCATAAAAATACATATTTTTTATTTATTTCCACTTTTTTCATTGCATTGAAATCAGTGATAATAGAATAAAGGTATGTCTGAGGTTTGCTGTATTCCCTTGAAGAGTGGACTTGCCTGTCATTTTGGAAATGAACTGTGTTCTTTGGTTGGATTAGTCTGATATGTACAAGGAAATGTATCCTCTGTGATGGCACTAGAGAGACAAAATGTGAAACTTCTGGTTGGGAAAAGCAGGATGATATCCAGGAACATTCTCACAGAGATCCCACAGAAGCACATCCAGAGATCTCATTGGAAGACACACCAGCAGTGCTTCAGAGGTTCAATGACTAGCAGCAGTAGAAGCACTTCTAAACTTTCACAAGTCAAAGTGTTGTAGAGTTCTCATGTAGTGGGACAACATTTTCCTCCATACAGTATCACTCATGTCTTCTACTGTTGTACAAATGCAAAGTATAGAGGAGGAGGATTCCTCTGAGTTAGCTGGAGGTGGCAAGAGTCATAAATTCTCCACACCTACCTCGACCATCACCTCCACCACCACAGGTCATGCTTTTAAAACAGTTAAGTTACAAAGTTTTTCTATGTGCTACCAACCCACAATTTCTGAGTTCTTAGAAAGTAGTAAAAAAAAGTACACACAAATAATCCAAAAACATGCCTTTGGAATGGCAAACTTGGCAAAATATTGATGTTCACCAACTACCCTTTCTTTTTTCTGACCACGGACATGTGGACAAGCAGCCTGAGTATGGACTTTATGACTATCACTACTCTCTGGTTATCTTTTACTTCAGTGGGCAGCAGTATGTAGCAGCAGGTGACTTCCAATGTTGCCACTAGTATTAAAGACCAGCTGCAAGGTAGCCCATACCATCAGCTTTCAACTTTATGCATGCAGATCTTGAGAGACATTCCAACAAAGGTGTAGATGTGCTAAAGAAACTGTAGCAAATCACATATGAATGACTTGCACCCTGCACTTTGAAAGCTAATTTTGTGTATGCTGACACTCTCTCAACATAGTAGGTGGGGCATATTTTATTGAAATGGATAAATGAATAAAATGGAGGTCCCTACCAGGTGGAATTCCACATTGTACATGTTGGGGTATTCTCTGGAAGACTTTGGAGTGGATCTCTTTGTCATCTGGTCAATAGCAATTAATGTACGGCATATTTTATCTTAAGCCTTTTGAAGAGGCTGCCATGCTTGTTAGTCATGCTCGTGCAGGAATCAGTGAGATAATCCCACTAATGTATTTATTACAAAAAAAAATGAAGAACAAAGCTGATGATTCTTATAATTACAACTATACGAACAAGAACCAGTTTGTGAATCACATTAGCATGGTTTGAGCAGGATCCTTGCATGTCTCCATTAAAAAAAATGAGGAATACATTGCTGCTACATTGATGGACATCCACTTCAACCCCTTAAAGACCAGTGACTTGCCAGGTCCATCATGCCAGTCCAGACGTTAAGGATCAGTGACGATCGGTCCTGGCAAGTCATGGAATTCTGGGATTGGATCCTAGCTGCACTCTGCTTTGTGTTCCCAGAATGCATTGTGGTAAAAAAAAAAAAGATGCTGTGGTTCTCTAGGGCTGCCCACCCCGGATTGCGCTGTCATTAAGGGGTTAAGTAAAATTATTGAATTTGTGCCAGCTGAGTAGCAGCAAGTTTTGTGAAAGTATATAAAGAAATCCTTGTTGATCAAGTGAAATGTTGCATTGAATAAAGAGGATGTGGGAAATGTAGGGAAAATGCTAGAAAGTATAGTGAAAATGAAGTAAGTAAAAGAATTATATCCTTCAGCATAAACAACAAGAGCAGCACAACATTTTGCAGAACATATCATCACAGAAAGTAATTAGTCTTGTGGTTAGTCTAACATTTGCGGGGATTTGTCACTCAGACTAGCTCCAGGAATATGGGTTTGTAACTGATGCACATGAGCAAAGTTTTTTCAAAAGATTTGCCCCATTGCATGTGAGATGGTTAGCACATACTTACAGGATAATTATGTTCTAGGCTAAAATGATGACCCACTCGAGTACTGGCAAACAAAATAGTGTGAGTGGTCAGCACTTGTGCGTTCTTCTGTGTTAGCCATTAGCTGTACAGCAGCAAGCAAGCAGTCAGGGTGAGTTTTCAGTGCAGCTGGTTATATAGTTAATGGCCATAGGGCATGCCTATGCAGAAGCAGTGTAGGTAGGATTTCAGTTTTAAAAATGAACCAGCATCTAATACTATATGAGATAATAGTAGAAGTAGAAAAGATACAACAACAGAGAAGAATATTGCACACGTAGTGGTGATAAAAACAATGAGTGGGAGGAGGAGTGATTAGCACAGTTGCAATCATCTACAACAGTTAGGACCAGTGCAATGATTATTGATGATTGATTAAAGGGATAGTAATACTTAAGTATTACTAATCCCTATATTAAAGCCCTATAACAAATAAATGTATTGCCCCCAGTGTCATCTCTCAAACCTTTATGGTTTGAGAGATAATCGCTAGTGATGAGCGAGCATGCTCGGCCGAAGCTCGGTTCGGCTCGAGCATCGCTCTGCTCGGCACATGGCGGTACTCTTACGAGTACCGCATGTGCTCGCCCGCCATGTTCGGGTCTCCTCCCCGCACATTTCGCAGCTGCTGCGCAGCCAATAAACGTGCGGGGAGGCTCTGACATCAGTGTAATGCCAGCAGCCATGTTGGCTGCTGGCATTACACTGATTGGTTGGCCAGAACCCGTGATCGGGTGCTGTATAGCACCCGACGCGCGAGTTCGGCTCATTCTTAGCCAGGGAGAGATGCGCTTAGGCAGGGAAAGTCAGTGTAGGGAGAATAAAATTGTTGAAACTCTTTCAAGACCCAAAAGTCCTTTTTAGGACTGTTGTGTGTGGGGGCAGCATTTATATTTTGTTTGGGGGGGCACAATTTCCTTTTTTTTGTGGGGGGGATATTTGTAAGGTGACATATAATACTAGATGCACAGGAAGTCAGTGTAGGGAGAATAAAATTGTTGAAACTCTTTCAAGACCCAAAAGTCCTTTTTAGGACTGTTGTGTGTGGGGGCAGCATTTAATTTTTTTTGGGGGTGGCAGAATTTCATTTTTTTGTGAGGGGGGACATGTTCTAAGGTGACATTGTACTAGGTGCACAGGGACAAATATTTCACAGTGCAGTGACAAGCTGACATATTCTGTTAGGTGCACAGGGCCAATGATTTTACAACGCAGTGACAAAAAGGGCCATTTTAAACGTGTGCCTAGCCATAGATTATTGTCACATTCTGTTTAGTGTGCAAATTCACAAATTAACGTCACATATTCCGTTCACTGTGCCTAGCCGCAGATTAGCGTCACATTCTGTTTCGTTTGCCTAGCCGCAGATTAGCGTCACATTCTGTTTCGTGTGCCTAGCCGCAGATTAGCGTCACATATTGTTTAGTGTGCCTAGCCGCAGATTAACGTCACATATTGTTTAGTGTGCCTAGCCGCAGATTAGCGTCACATATTGTTTAGTGTGCCTAGCCGCAGATTAGCGTCACATTCTGTTTCGTGTGCCTAGCCGCAGATTACCGGCATATATTCCGTTTAATATGAAGAAGGCGGGTAAAAAGGGATGGGGAAGTGGATGTGATCCTGATAGTTCAGGGCGCGGGTCAGGACGCGTAGAAACTGTGCCTGGTGCCAGAGCACAAGAAAGAAAGACATCCACCATACCTAGCTTCATGTCTCAGTTTACAGGGCGTCGCAGGACATCACTCTCGAGGTCAGACCACTGCGAACAGGTGGTCGGTTGGATTTCAGCTGATACTGCTTCCAGTCGGTTAAGCACCACCCTGTCTTCCACCAAGTCCACTCTCACTAGCCAAGAGTCTGGTCAACATAATCCTCACCCTGATCATCCTTCCTCCCACCATAGAGGGTCTGGCCAAAGAAGTGATCCCACACTGGGATATAGTGAGGAGCTTGTCTCATCACCAATCCTTGATTTGAACCTCTCTCCAAGCACGCTTGCAGAGGAACATGAGATCTTGTGCCCTGATTCACAACCTCTAGAGGGTACCCAATCACAAGAAGATGACAGAGGGGAACGGCATTTAAGGTCAAAGGAAGTGGATGATGATGATGATGAGACACAGTTGCCATCAAATCAACCACAATTACTGTCTCAAGACCTTGATGAGGAGGATGATACACAGTTGTCAATGACTGAGGATGTGGTGGGATCAAGAAATGAGGAGGATGATCAGAGTGAGGAAGTGGAGGAGGACTTGGTGGACGATGAGGTCACTGACCCCACCTGGGAAGGTGGAAAGCCGAGCGATGACAGCAGTCCTGAGGGTGAGCCATCTGCAGCACCGCAACAGGCTGGAAGAGGCAGTGGTGTGGCTAAAGAAAGAAGGCGGACCGCACCAAACCGGCCCGCAAATGTTCCACGGAGCACCCCCTTGAGTAAATCTCCCTTGCCAAGGGCTAGGTGTTCCGCGGTATGGCGTTTTTTTAAGGAAAGTGCGGACGACAAAAGAATTGTAGTTTGCAACCTGTGCCACACCAGAATGAGCCGAGGCATGAACACTAGCAACCTCACCACCACCAGCATGATCCGACACATGGCATCCAAGCACCGTAATAAGTGGGAGGAACGCCCGGATCGCCAATCTGTGTCTGCAGGCCACACCACTGCCTCCTCTTCTCCTGTTTTCGGTGCCGGCCAATCGCCTGTCGAAGGCGCAGGCCCGCATACCTCCCGCCCTGCACCTGTACCATCTGAAGCACCATCAGCGACCACATCCACTTCCCTGTCCCAGCGCAGCGTCCAAATGTCGTTACCCCAAGCATTTGAGCGCAAGCGAAAATACCCAGCCACCCACCCACAGGCCATAGCACTAACCTCACACCTTTCCAAATTACTGGCCATCGAAATGCAGCCATTTAGGCTTGTGGACACTGAGTCCTTCCGCAGCCTGATGGCAGCAGCTGTCCCTTGGTACGCAGTCCCCAGCCGCCACTACTTTTCCCGGTGTGCCGTCCCCACCTTACACCATCATGTGTCCCTTAACATCACCCGTGCCCTGACCAACGCAGTTACTGGGAAGGTCCACTTAACGACTGACACATGGACAAGTGCTTGTGGCCAGGGACGCTACATTTCCCTGACGGCACACTGGGTGAATGTCGTGGAGGCTGGGAGCGACTCGGACCCTGGGATGGCACAGGTGCTACCCACGCCGAGGATTGCGGGCCCTACCTCCATCAGGGTTTCCGCCAGCACCTACGTTATTGGCTCCTCCTCCTCCTCCGTTTCCACCTCCGAATTCTCTGCGCGCAGCGCCACTCACCCATCAGCCGGTAGCTGGAAGCAGTGTAGCACTGCAGTGGGGAAGCGTCAACAGGCCGTGCTGAAGCTGATCTGCCTTGGGGACAAACAGCACACGGCCTCAGAGCTGTTGCAGGGGATTAGTCACCAGACCGAGCAGTGGCTCTCGCCACTCAACCTGCAACCAGGCATGGTTGTGTGTGATAATGGGCGTAACTTGGTGGCGGCTTTGGAGCTCGGCAAGCTCACACACGTACCATGCCTAGCGCATGTATTTAATTTAGTGGTTCAGCGATTTCTAAAAACCTACCCCAATTTGCATGATCTCTTGACGAAGGTGCGCCGCGTGTGTGTACATTTCCGTAAGTCATCTACAGCTTCAGCCGGCCTGTTGAAGCTGCAGCAGCGCTTACAATTGCCAGCTCACCGGCTGCTGTGTGACGTGAGCACGCGCTGGAACTCCACCTTCCACATGTTGGCCCGGCTTTGTGAGCAGCAGAGGGCAGTAGTGGAGTACCAGCTCTTACACGGTCGTCGCCTCTCCGTTCAACTTCCTCTAATCAGAAGTGAGGAGTGGGAATGGATGTCAGACCTCTGTGAGGTTTTATGCAATTTTGAGGAATCAACACAGATGGTGAGCAGCGATAACGCTATTATCAGTGTAACCATCCCACTTCTGTGTCTACTGAAACGCTCGCTGCTCACAATTAAAACCGACGCTTTGCATGTGGAAGAGGTGGAAATGGGGGAGGAAGAGCTTACACAAGGTGATAGCCAGAGCACCCTCACTTCGTCTTCTCAGCGACAATTGGAGGAGGCGGAGGAGGAGGAGGAAGACACGGTTGCCTCCGCTACAGAGGGTAGCCATGGAACTTTATTTCTATCTCTTCAGCGTGGGTGGGCAGAAGAGGAGGAAAAGGATGAGGAGATTGAGAGTCATCCTCCTGGTGAGGACAGCGAAATCTTGCCTGTTGGTACTCTGGCACACATGGCTGACTTTATGTTAGGCTGCCTTTCCCGTGACCCACGCGTTATACGCATTTTAGACAACACGGATTACTGGGTGTTCACCCTTCTGGACCCCCGCTACAAAGAGAATTTCTCATCTCTCATTCCTCCGGTGGAGAGGACAAGCAAAATGGTGCAATACCAGAAGGTTCTTGTCGAAAAATTGCTCCAAAATTTTCCATCTGACAACGCTGGCGGCAGAGTACGTGCTACCTTGGCCAACCGAGAAGGGGAGAAAAGGGGAGCACACAGCAGTTCCGACAAAGGCAGGGCAACACTCTCCAAGGCGTGGGACACCTTCATGACACCCCGCCAGCACCCTCACCCTGATGCGCGGCCTAGTGTCACAAGGAGGGAAAAGTTTTGGAAGATGGTGAAGGAGTACGTAGCAGACCGTGTCAGCGTCCTCACTGATCCCTCTGTGCCTTACAACTACTGGGTGTCCAAGCTGGACACGTGGTATGAACTGGCACTCTACGCCTTGGAGGTGCTGGCCTGCCCTGCCGCCAGCGTTCTGTCTGAGCGGGTATTTAGTGCTGCTGGTGGCATCATAACAGATAAGCGTATCCGCCTTTCCACCGAAAATGCTGATAGGTTGACACTTATAAAAATTAACAAGGCCTGGATTTCCCCTGACTTCTCCACTCCACTGGAGGAAAGCCCCGGGGGAACATAAAGTCACTTTAGATATGTTATTTACAATGATGGGAATACTCTGTATTCCCATTCACCCCTTCCATCCAAAAAACGGGTATATGGTTGACTCTTAATCTTCTCATCCTCCTCCTCCTCTTCCATATGCCCTGTGATATAATTTTTATATAGGGCCAGCTCACCAGCGGGCCCTGTGATATAATTTTTATATAGGGCCAGCTCACCAGCGGGCCCTGTTTGACAATTTTTGTATAGGTCAGCTCACCAGCGGGCCTTCTCATATAATGTTTTATTGGGTCAGCTCTCTAGCGGGCCCTCTCATATAATGTTTTATAGCGTCAGCTCACTAGCGGGCCTTCGCATATAATGTTTAGGATGGTCAGCTCCGCAGCAGACCCTCACCCATAATGTTTTAGATGGTCGGCTCAGCAGCAGACCCTCATTCCTAATGTTTTAGATGGTCAGCTTAGCGGCATGCCCTCGCCCCTAATGTTTTAGAGGGTCACCAGCAGGCCATTAATCCTAATTTTTCAAGGGTGTGTATGATGCCCTCCTTTATGTGTAATAAAGGGTGTATTGGAGTGACATTTCTGTCTAATTTTTGGCAGCCCTTTCACTTAGTGCATAGGCTTTATGAGTGTTGGACCACTACCTGAACTATTGTACCACAATGTGAATGAGGCCCTCCATTTTGTGATATACAGGTTGTATCGGAGTGCCTCAGGTCCTCCCATTGAATTAAATAGGGCTGGGGTGTTCGACAGAGCAGAAGGTAGTTCTTGGCTTCATCCACTAAGTCACTTCGTCACTTTTACTCAATGGATCAGACCCCACTGTTCCGACTATAAATTTTGGACTTAACAAGGGCAAACGGACATGTTGTAAAACCTGTGGTAGCTGCGGCCTCCGTTCCTGAATGCTGTACCTTACCCGGGCCATAACCACGTTGAACACCTGCTTTACGCTGCGCACGTTTCCCTCTTAATCATGGCCCCAGTTCTGAAAAATCGATGAAATTTTTTGCAGAATTTGCAGATGATATACAAGTAAATATACAGCAAATACTGTTTGGTAACAATTTTTCGCCTAAAATCGTTTTTATCTTCCTTTTTGTGTGTTTTACAGTCAGTCTGTAAAAATGGCGTACTACGGGCGAAACATCGTTCCCAGCAGCGACGTTGGAGTCCAAGATGCATCCAGACATCCTCCCTATGCTGTCCCTGAACCATTTCTGTGGTGTTTCCATCATTTTCTGACCTTTTCCTATGAACCAGGCACCCTCCCCTCATCAGAGCAGGGGGTGCCTGGTGTAATGCTCGAGTCCTCCCATTGACTTCAATAGGGCTCGGGTGCTCGGCCGAGCACTCGAGCCTCCGGGGGCGCTCGGCCAGAGCACCCGAACACCCGAGCATCGGGGTGCTCGATCATCACTAATAATCGCTCCTAAAGTTGCCCTCTTCCTCCCCCTTCCCCATAGTCAGCGTTGTAGCTGACTGCAGGGAAGCCAGTCGTACAGCTTTCATGCAGCTCTCCAGCACAGCCGCAATTGCGGCACACGTAGAAGCCATTTTACTGAAAGATTTTTTTTTATATTAACACGATCGCGGCTCTGCTGCAGAGCCGCCTGATGATCTATGACCAGATTTCCCTTCAGTCAGCTACAACGCTGACTTCAGGGAAGGGGGAGGGAGAGGGCAACTTTAGAAGCGATCATCTCTCAAACCATAAAGGTTTGAGAGATGACACTGGGGGCAATACATTTATTTTTAATATGACTTTATTATAGGGATTAGTAATACTTAAGTATTACTATCCCTTTAACAAATAATCTCCTCCTCTACCTCATTTTAAATCATGAGTGTGGGAATATTTTTCCTTAGCGGGCAGGGCCTGTGAAAAGGGAGGGATGTGGGATCACATCTCAGCATGTCTGATCTAATTAAGTAATATCCACCCCAAGATTTATGTTGCAATTGTTAAACTAGTCCCCAAGAAAAAATCAGGTGCTGTTGCTGTCACCACTGTGCCCCTTATCTGTTCTCAACAAAAACCACAACCAAATGCCCCAAAATCCCATACTGACATGTCTGTTCATGTTAGAGACTAATAGGATGCAGGGTTTAACAGACTACAGACTGTTGTTAACCCTTTGAGTGCCAGAGGGCTATGCAACGCATTGAAAAGCAACGTGTTGCGTACCCCTCTGGCATTCAAAGGGTTAACCCAGTAGAATATGTACATCGCCAGCACCAGTAACTTATTTTTGTCAATTGTCAATCCACCAGCCAACCACAACAGAAAAAAAAAATCAAGGCTTACCTTGCTGTATGTTTTCAATAAGTGCTAACAATTTTGTCATGGCTTCTGTTGCCATAGACCACAGTCTGCTAACAAAATATTACATTCCATGCAATTGCATAACCAACTGCCCCGCTGCCAGCTTAAAATGGAAGTCTCTACTAGCCTGCTAACAATTTTTCCAAGGCTTATGTTGCCATTGCATTAACCAAACAGTAGAGGAAAGGAATGCACTGAATCACTCATATACAGCCACATAGCCCTTCCATTGGGGCAAGTAACATAAAAGGGAGAATTTGCTGTATAAGTAGTTTAGTAAATCTATGTTAGGAAAACATAGGCTTGAAAATCAATTATAGTGCATAGTTTTGTGTGGAATCAGATCTTTGCATTCACTGAGGTGTAAAATATTTGGCAGCATATAAAAAGTTACCTCTTTGTATTGATTTTCTTTTCCAATAAAGCTTTTGAAATGGAAAAAAAAAAAAAAGTTACCCATGTTGCCAAGTTACTGGGAAGGAGCAATTTTGGGCTTACCAACTACACCATAGAGAAGTAATAAAACATCTCCAAATTCCCATTTATGTAAACTGGGTTTATAACCACCTGAATGCTACAAAGGTCTCCAAGTCATTGGTTCGTAATGCATTGGAAACAATTCTAGCATTCACAAGGTTGAAGCAACATTTAAATCCAAGGGAATTTTAATCATCTACTATGGTGTAGCTGGTCTTCCTCAGAACTATTATTCTTTTCATTTATCATCCACAACGAGAATAAAGGATATGCCAGCTGGTTCTACAGTATACACATGATTTATTAGCAATCCAGCTTCACCAACACAATGGGGGAGATTCACTAAGCGGTGATACAGAGGGGATAAACTGGAGGTGACTTGTTCAGGTTATCACTTCTCCGGTTCCTATGTTATTCTATAGAGACTATTCATGAAGATCTCCAAAGCTGAAGAAATCCTAGTGCAGAGGCTCCATAGAATAACATACTAATTGGAGAAGTGACAAACTGGAGAAGTCATCTCCACTTTATCACCGCCTAGTGAATCTTCCCCAATATTTTGGGTACCCCTGAGGCATACAAAGGGTAAAACCATGAGAACTTTATTTTTTTTTCTTATGGATCAGTTGGTTTACCCCAGCAGTGTGGCACTTTTCTTTTTTACATCAGCCTCCTTGAGAAAACATCTGTATTCTTCAAATCAACTCTAATAAACATTTTGAAGTGATTTTTTTGACTTGAGAGATTTGACTCTGCTTGATAAATCTACATCAATTACACCCACTGGGAATGAAAGTCCAAGGCAAACAGGCTAGTGTTGAAAACTTTGACAGACGGGAAAGGAAACCTGTGAATGAAAGAGAGTTAATTACCCACTCTGCTACTGGTCTACGTATGATTTAAAAAATGAATATATCAGTTCTGGAAACGGAGAACTAGCAAGAGGTACTAATGTCCCTTAAATGATTAGTAAAGTTTTTTTATGCAAAAAAATATATTGTAAGGCTCTTCCTCTTGAGTAAAAAAAGAGTACACACAATGCTGCCAGTTGCCTCTTTCAAACTGTCACAAACTGGTGTACAATCACTTTGGATGGAGAACTGTAGCCAGTGGCTCACCTCTTCCATAGAATGCAATAGCATAATTGTCTGGACACCAGGTAAACTGTTTGGACACAAGGTGGTACCATTTTTAACAGGTTCATTAAGAATATTAACTGTAATAACTCTTCAGAGAAGCAACTCCCAACAGTGGGGGTACCCTTTCTTTACACAGCAGAACAAAAACCTAAAATATACTATTTCCATAGTAAAGGTTTACTACTCCTTCAAGTTTGCGTCTCCAAAGCTTTGCAATAGACTAAAATGAATGTATGTTTTGCACAGAACGTGCACAGCATCAGCAAAGCTGAACTAATTTATATCAGGAAGGGAAAGCTCATGCACAGATATTTTTTAATTTAATCTGGACTCTTCACTCACATGATATGTCAATATCCTAGGGTAAAAGCTTCCTGGAAACAAAGTAATTAAAATGATGTGAGAAATAGTAAAAATCCCCAAATGTAGGCACCCTAAAACAGTGACATGCAAATCTTTCTGTCTGATGGCCGCAGTTCACATTAGAATTTATTCAGGGGCCAGAGCAATCATCTTATGCAGGTGGTATTGCACTTGCATGCACACACACACACACACACACACACACACACACACACGCATTTACACAAAAAAAGGCACACACACACTCATACATACACCCATGCACATATATGAACATACACACAGGCACAAGTGCACACACACAGTTTTTACTTAAAGGGGGGAGTTACATGTCAATAAAGACTCTATTGTGCCGCCTGCACACACGTTTCAGATTATGGTGCTTCTAGACTTATATTACCAATTAGGTCTCTCTCCAGACAGTCGAGCACTCAGATCAAATCAATAAAACTTGACTTTTATTTGGTCATAATAAAACTCCGATTTTTCAGTCCTATCTAAGGACTTTCATCAGGAATAACACAAACACAGTTTGTCCTATTTGGTACTTCACCCTCACTATAGTTTTGTTGTAGTAACTATTTACCACTTGCAGAAAATCAATAAAATACTTCCTGAACTTAAAAAAGAAATATGACTTTAAAGGGATAGTAATGTTTCTTAATAAAACAGCTCTAATTAATCATCATAGTATTTGGACTTATTTCAATTCTGTCAGAGTTGTAGTTCAAGAGTAATTCAATGACAAAGTATCCCCCTCCCGCCCCTTTTACTGATGTAACACTGCTCAGTCAGAGCAGAAGGGAGGTGCTGTGGTAGACTGCAGAGAGGGACAATCTTCACTTAAGATAAGGGAAAAACCTGAAAAACTTGTCAAGGGGGGAGGGCTTTCAATGTTCTCATAGGAAGAAGATTGTCCCCTGCTGTTATCTGTCTGGTCTAACAACCAGATTCCACATCTTAGAAGAGATGGCTTACACTAGGTAAAAGGGGCGGGAGGGGGATACTTTATCATTCAATTACTCCTGAACTTCAACTCTGACAGTATTGAAATAACACTCTCTATGGCTCAAATACTATTAAGATTAATTGGAGCTGCTGTTTTTGTGAAAAATTACTATCCCTTTAAAAGTAAATTAAAAGAGAAGAATGTTACTACTTTTGGGTTGGGAAGAACATTATTATTAACTCTTTGGATGCTAGTGAAGCCAGCAGCACAATAAGAAGCAAAGCACCAAAGAAAATTCTAGCATTCAAGGAGCAAAAGAAATAGTAATGATTGATTGGGATTTTATTGTTATAGTAATGTATTTATTTTATTTAAATGATTGTTTCAAATTGTTTAGCTGGTTTATATTTGAAATGGTTCCCTCTTATATGGTACATTTGTCTCATATATTTAATAGGCAGGAGGAGCTCGCATCACTTATACTGGAAGAAAGAAAAATAAACAGCAAAGAAAACAAGTAGATTATATATATTTATATACTCTACAAAAATAATTCATATTAAAAGAAAACATTATTATTTGTTTAAAGTAGAAATCACACCTCGTAATAATAACTCATCATTATTTACCTTACTATGGCCAGAAGTTTGCTCTTGTTATGTCATTGTTCAAGAGATAACGAGGGTTATGCACTAGTGCATGATAAAGAGGTGATGGCTTCTCTAGAGATTTCACTTCACCAATTCCTAAATTATTCTATAGAGCCTATGCACTAAGATCTCTCCTACTTGAGAAATCTTGGTATGTTGGCTCCATAGAATAACATAGGACTTGGAGAAGTGATATCACTGGAGAAGTTATCTCAACTTTGTCACCTCTTTATCAGACCTTAGTGCATTGCCCCTATCATCTCCAATCAGAACTGGATTTCAGGTCCATGCCAGAAAACACGATAGTTGCTAGCAGTTTTTTTTGTTATTATCTGAAGCAGATTGAGCACATGAGCCTACTTAAGCCTTTAAAGGTTTGCACAAAGCATTTCCAATATATATTATTATATTGCATATATTACGTGCAATGTGTTGCACAGCCCTCTGGACCTTGAAGAGTTAAAAGTAGCGTGCAGTGAGTGTCATTCGTGTCCAGCAGCCTACTAGCAAATGTCAAGTCATCTTCCATGGACATGACATCCAGGTCTGATTGAAGATGTTGGGGGAGATTCAATAAGGTGTGATAAAGAGTTCAGATAACTTCTCCAGTGATATCACTTCTCCAATTCCCATGTATCATTAACATAGTAACATAGTAAATTAGGTTGAAAAAAGACACAAGTCCATCAAGTTCAACCTTTTCCTCATACCCCAGTAACTGAGAATTTTACAGCTTTTCTGCTACCAATTAAATTAGTCTTTATCAGACCTTCCTGATCAGCCTACTGATAAACAGTATAACTCTGTATGTTCCCTTTTGAAAGAAATGTATCTAATCTTCTATTAAATGTATCCATTGTATCTGCCATAACCACCTCCCTGGGCAATGATTTCCACAATTTAACAGACCTTACCGTAAAAAACCCTTGCTCTGCTGAAGTTTAAACCTCCTATTCTATGGAGCCAATTCAAATACGATTTCTAGAACTTTGGAGATCTTAGTGCATAGGCGCTATAGAATAACATAGGACCTGGAGAAATTATATCACTGGAAAAGTCATCTCTGCTTTATCACTCTTTTGTGAATAACCCCCTTGTATCTTGAACCAAGGAGAAAAGGAAATAAATCATGGGGTCATTAGTATTTTTCATAATTGTAAGTGAAGGGTTATTATTAGGAAGTTTTATTTCTGCTTTTAACTATGTGGCATTAGATATCAATTTAAAAATTGAGATACATTCATTGTTGAATAATTTTTTATGTAAACACACATTGGGCATAGATTTCTAAAAAAAAAAAAGAGACTCTAAATTAACTGTATATTTAACTAATTAATTCTTTTTTCATGACAGCTTATTGGTCAGACACCTTTGACCTTTGAAATACTCTCAGAGCATTCAAAGCCTCATCCTCTGAAATTCTTTTCAGCAGTCCTTAAAGTTATTATATGACAGACCTCGGCCATTTTCACATATCATTCTCCAACACCTGCTTGCAATTAGAGGAAGACTCCTTCCTCACCTCCTGACTCCCATGCCACATTCTCCTTTCAAGTGAAAATTTTAAAAAGCATGAATGGCCAAGAAAATGTTGCAAAACACATTGTAGATCAAGGAACGGGTCTGCTTGTAGTATTGATACTTTGCCTTCACATTTCAAAATGACTGATGCCTCTGACAATAACCTCCAGAGACCTAAAACCATAACCATCTGCAAGCCTTTGGCAAATTATTAATTAACATTTATGCAGAACGTATGTTGTGGAAGAAGAAAGAGAAATGTAAACTGTGTCATGGTTATACATATAAACAACCAAATCTGCGCTCCTCTACATGACATCCCTTACATGACTTTTGGGGAAGGTTACAAATGGAACATAGTTCTCTATGTAATCACTTTATTAGTGCAGGCCCATAAGGTTCCTGCACCAGGTAAGTCCTTCCTCTACACCTTTTTTATTTTATTGTATGTCTGTTGTTTTTAATTGCACTACACTGGGACCTACAAATAAGAATAAAAACATCAAAGTAACATTTAAGAGGTCCCTTCCGGCGCGTTTCAAAACAACATCTTTCTTCAGGGATTTTTAATTTAGATAGTATTTGTAAGTGTATTAGAGTAGGACTTACCATAAAGTGAGATACCTTGACGTTGGTGGTAAGCTTACACATGGATTGGCCAATTCGTGGGACGAAATTCTCACTTATTTTACTTAGATTTACTAAGGATTATTATATATGCCCATTACAGGGCACACATTATTCACAGCATATAGAGGAGCGCAGATTTGGTTGTTTATATGTGTTTTCACTTTTGGGTTTAGGCCCAATGTTAGGGGGACTGGAGAACCCTCTCATTTCTTGCTGCTATCTATAGCTTTCATCTTTATATTAATAATTTATTTATATTTATTATATGGATATTTCATGATGAGTTAGCGCTGAGAGCTTTTTTTCTCTTTTTCTGTTATTGCACATATTTCTCCTTTAGCTCACTTTAGCAGCTTCTCATTTTATCCACTTAAATCACACAGATAAAAACACATTATTACTTTACTTTATTTCACCATTCCTTTCCTTTTCTATCCCACTTGGCCTTTAAGAACCAGGCTGCTTGGCCTGTTCCATTGTGTATATCCCCTGTCAGTTTGGTATCAACCATCCCTTACATGACTTTTGGGGAAGGTTACAAATGGAACATAGTTCTCTATGTAATCACTTTATTAGTGCAGGCCCATAAGGTTCCTGCACCAGGTAAGTCCTTCCTCTACACCTTTTTTATTTTATTGTATGTCTGTTGTTTTTAATTGCACTACACTGGGACCTACAAATAAGAATAAAAACATCAAAGTAACATTTAAGAGGTCCCTTCCGGCGCGTTTCAAAACAACATCTTTCTTCAGGGATTTTTAATTTAGATAGTATTTGTAAGTGTATTAGAGTAGGACTTACCATAAAGTGAGATACCTTGACGTTGGTGGTAAGCTTACACATGGATTGGCCAATTCGTGGGACGAAATTCTCACTTATTTTACTTAGATTTACTAAGGATTATTATATATGCCCATTACAGGGCACACATTATTCACAGCATATAGAGGAGCGCAGATTTGGTTGTTTATATGTGTTTTCACTTTTGGGTTTAGGCCCAATGTTAGGGGGACTGGAGAACCCTCTCATTTCTTGCTGCTATCTATAGCTTTCATCTTTATATTAATAATTTATTTATATTTATTATATGGATATTTCATGATGAGTTAGCGCTGAGAGCTTTTTTTCTCTTTTTTTGTGTCATGGTTATATTTGTATTTCTCCTGGTTGGATAGCAGCCAGCACTCTCTGATAATCTTCCCTTGTCTTCTTGACTAAATGGTCTCTGGGTCAAGAAGTAGCCAGAATATAGACATATGAGCAGAAAATAATGTATACTCTATAAAACTGCATGATTGTAGATAATTGAAGAAGTGAATTTTACATCCAATCTATCAATGACGCTGATATATTACTTAAAGGGGAGCAATTCTGGAGAAACCAACTACACCATAGGGAACTAATATAAAAAATACCCACAAATCTGCTTGATTGAAAATATGTTAAACGGGTCTTTTAATCCCTTGAATGCTAGAGAGGATTCCATTGGTTTAAAAGTCCAATTTAAATTAAAGGGGCTATAATTTGTCCCCTAAGTTGCTTTTAGTCTGTTCCAGATTTGTTTGACAAAGAAATAATAGAGCTGTGTGTAAAATTATAAGATGAGATACAATGTATGTATAGAGTTTCAGAATAAAATGATTAAAATAACATGCAGTAAAACCTATTTCAATACCATGTATCAGCAGTTCTCAGATATTTTACAGTAGTTGTACCCTTTTATTGCATATGAGATCTGAGTGAAATTCTAACAATTGAACTTTTTGACCAGCTGAATGCTAGATATTTATCCAACACATTGCTTTACAATGCATTGGAGACGTCTCTATCACACAAACATAGAAACATAGAATTTGACGGCAGATAAGAACCATTTCGGCCCATCTAGTCTGCCCAATTTCCTATAGTAAAAACGTCAAACCTTTTTTGGTCCTTGGTCTTTTCTTAAGTTAAGGACAGCCTTATGCCTAGTTCTTGATGGCAGATAATAACCATTTGGCCCATCTAGTCTGCCCATTTTCCCACTGTAGAAACCTAAAACCTTATTTGGTCCTTGGTCTTGTCTTATGTTCAGGATAACCTTATGCCTACCCCATGCATGCTTACATTTCGTCACTGTATTAACTTCTACCACATCAGCTAGTAGGCTATTCCACTTAACTACTACCCTCTCAGTGAAGTAAAACGTTTTTACATTACATATAAACCTATGCCCCTTTAGTTTTAGACTATGGCCTCTTGTCTTAACATTTTTACTCATTTGAAATGTACTCCCTCCTGCACATAGTATCAGTATCAAATGTAATTACATGCCAGCTGGTACAAGACATACATTTCAGCCTTGTTGGGTCTCATCAGTGAGGTGTAGTTAATTTCTTTAGACATTTTGGACATGGGGTGCATGTTTGGACCTATAGAGAACTGGTCCTTTTCTAGTCATATGACACCCTGTAGTAAGAACTTTCATTATTATATTTGTTAGGTTACAGACAAGGTAGCAATGAAATGTATTCCATCTTCCCCCAAAGAGCCACATCATCCTCACTGCTCATGTTTACATTTGTATTAGGCAATTTAGACTTGATGTCCAGTTTATATGGAAATAAATGGTATAAAAGAAATGCACCTCTTTCAGTTCATATCCATCTTATGGCTAAGGACGTGCTTTATGAGTGAAGTGCATTTCAGGATGTATTATTAGTTACTTTCTTTCTGCACCACATCCATGGTCTCTTGTGCACCCAGTGCTGCCAGAGTGTGGATATGGTTTTTAATGTGTCTTTGAGTGCCTGAAATAGGTGACTGTTCCCCTATGCGTGGTATTCCTTTACACCTGTTACCCCATGCAATTTTTAATTTTGTTAGTAAAACTCTTTCTATAAACCTTTTAGCAAAAGTTATATCTTTATATTATCATTTCAAGCTCCAAACTTAAAGGTAATTTTATATTTGTGTATGTTATAGTAGTTTTCTATTAATTCTATATGGTTTGCGGAGAGACATCACTTTGGTAACATCATTATTTGTAGATCTAATACATTAAAAAATGTGTGTTTATGTGTGTGTGTGACTGTGTTCATTTTGTTGTGGCTTAGATTTAATTTTAAAATATTCTCTCCTTTTTCTTCTTTCGCTTCTCTTTCCTTCATATAAGACAATTTGCATGCAAGTATTATTTTATATTGCTTTTATATTTAAAACATTTTCATAAAGATAGTCCATGTGTGTATGTGTGTGTGTGTGTGGGGGGGTTCAGGCTGCCTTAACCAAGTTGTAAAAATAAATAATGTTGTTGCTTTAAAGAAAATCAGGAGAGCATTGGTAGAGGTAAAGAGTACAGTGATAGATGGCTTGTCAGTGGGCCACATTTAAATATTTATTTGCATGGTGGACCATACTGACCATGTTCTGGGACATACGTGTCTCCTGAGGCGTAGTTCTGGTGACATTCCCAAAAGTCAGTCGTATATATTTCATTAAATCTTATTATTATTACATATAAAACACAGTTCCTTTTTTAATATTGTTTTCTTCCAAATACTCAATTTTTCCATTGATAATTTGAAATGTTTGTGTTATATTTATAAATCCTGAAATTAATTAACTTGTTGGGCAGTGAATTATTCTGCTAATATTTATTCCAAAGTATTCCAGTTGAAAATGGCCTGTATACACACACCCACTGCATTACGTAGTTTTCCAACACAATATTATTTTGCCATTAATAATTTGACATCTCTCTTTGGAAAAATTGAAGTGAATAATATTGACATGGAATGGATTATAATAATGAACCAGTAATGTTTCATGCTATGGTAAATATGTACCACATTTCTGCTGTGGTAAACAAGAGTACTGAAAATGCTGGGATGTTCTTTATTTAGGCTTGTATAGCTCAGGCTTATTTTTTTATCAGACTGTTAATAACCGTACTAGCTGGAAACCAGCTGGCACAATTTATATGTTTTATTAATGTTTATGAAAAGCTTGAAGCATTAGACTAAAGCTCTCAATAAAATGCAATAGCAACAGTCCCACCTTGTGTCCAGAAGGCTTTGCTGAAAAAGCCGCTGTTTGGTAGTGGGGAAATCTTGTGCAATTTTAAACTGACATTTCATGTTTTATTATACATTTTCATTTTATTTCACATGCAACTTATAGGTGATTTGTACAGATGTGTTATTTGTACACAACTGAGCAAAATCACACTGAAAATACAGCTACCTGCATCATTAATGGGATTCCATTGAAATCTATGTGACAAATTGACAGAACTACACCATCAATTGAACACAGGAGGCAAATATAGTTTTTGATACCTTTTATTGGCTAACTAAGCAGATTTAAATGCAAGCTTTCAAGACCTTAGGTCTCTTCCTCAGGCATGTTATACAGATAAATATGAAAACATCTCTCTTAAATACAAGTACACATCACATTGTTTAGCATGGAAATCAGATAACAGAATGCAGTCCAGATCCAGATTGACTGATCAAAGATATCTGGATCTGGACTGCATTCTGTTATCTGATTTCCATGCTAAACAATGTGATGTGTACTTGTATTTAAGAGAGATGTTTTCATATTTATCTGTATAACATGCCTGAGGAAGAGACCTAAGGTCTTGAAAGCTTGCATTTAAATCTGCTTAGTTAGCCAATAAAAGGTATCAAAAACTATATTTGCCTCCTGTATTTATACGGCTAACACGGTACCAACTCTCATCAATTGAACACTGCATCAAGCTGCTTTTACATGTGACATACATTGAAAAGACTGTCTAAATATACAAAATGTACACATCAATAAATATTACTGAGGAATAAATACAAGAGGAGCAAATTAAGACCATAATTGTTTCTGTTAGATTACTATCTACAGGTATGTAAATGACAGAAAGATTAAGATTGATATAGGCCCTCTTAAAGCTGAGGAAGGGGAACAAATTAGTGAGGACAAGGCCATGGCTTATGTATATACAATGGAAGCAACAATGGCAGGCTATGGGCAAACAGAAGCACAGAATTTCATCCATCATGTACTTAGTATTTATTGACTCGCTATCATCAGGCATAGTGCTCATCGATTGGAGGAAAGCAGATGTAGTACTATTATTCAAAAAGTGGGTAAGAGCTAAACCAGGAAATTATAGTCTTTGAGCTTGACTTCAGTATAAGATATTAGAAGGGTTACTAGCTGATAATATTCAGAACTAGGTGGCGACCAACAACATTAGTAAGAGCCAGCATGGTTTTATGAAGAATAGATCATGTCACACTAATTTATTTACATTTTATGAAAGGGTAAGTAATTTGGACAAGGGTATTTCTGTGGATGTAGTGTACTTAGATTTTTTTAAAAGCTTTTAATACTATGCGGATTACTGCATAAATTAAAAGGCTTCCGTTTGGGAGGTGATATCTGTGCATGGATACGTAATTGGTTAAATGTTAGATAGAAGAGGGTTATTGTAAATGTAACCTTTTCAGGCTGGCCTAAAATTGTAATTGGGGTGCCACAGGAGTCAGTTCTGAGCCCAATAATTTTTTACTTGTTTATTAATGATCTAGAAGTATTGAAAGTGGTATCTGCATATTTGCTGGTGACAAGCAAGGGTGAAGGCACAAATTCATCAATGCAGTTCTACATGTGCTAGCCTCTAACACCAGTGGCTGCTCATCAGTGTATGCAATACAGTGTATGATCACAATAATGCATACTGGCAGAAAATTCCACCAGCGTTAGGACAATAATGCCAACAAATAATGTACATCTGTCCCATAGTATTCACTGGGAAATGGCATAAAATCACACTATTTCCTCTAGGTCTTCTTTAATACATGGATTTAAATACGGATAAAGGAAAGCAAATGTCCATAGATTGACTCATTCTCCTCTCTTTGGTGTGAAAGTGGCATTAAGGGGACTCATTTTGGTGTAAGTAGCTTAGTAAAGTGGTATAAGGCAGGAGTATGATGTAAACATGTATTCCAGAGTCTGATTTAATGGAGAATAATTTTCATACATTCATGACAGAATGGAATGGGGAGAAATCAATAGTTATCTTCCGTGACATAATTTCTTCATGTCCTTTTTGTGCAAAAAGTTACCTTCAACTATGGGACTGAATCATTTCTAATCTTGACAGAAGACATTGACTAGAATGTATTGTTGTGTAGGAACAGCAGTGCATTCAATATGCTACTCTCTGAGATTGTACAAATGAGATAATTCATAAATATCTTAAGACACTGGTGTCAAACCTCATTCCTAATGGGCTGAGACAGTGCAGGTTTTTGGGATATCCCTGATTTAGCACAGATGATACAGTCATTATCCCTGTGCAAAATCAGGGATCTCCCAAAAATGTGTACTGTCTTTGCCCTTGTATGTATTGTATTGAATGTAATTCGACAGCCCTGGCTTAACCTATTGAGTAAGACATTTGACAGTGGCCACTGGCCAACATGGCCTGCTGGCATTAGGCTAGTATGGCATTTTTATTTTTTTTCCTCAGGCTTTGGGTATTGAAAATAAATAAATAAATAAATAAAATAGTCCTACAAGAAATAAACAATTTTTGGTTTCTAACAAGCCAAAGTCCTACAAATCAATGTTTCCTCAGGGCTTGTGCCAAATAAGTCCTACAAATTAATGTTTGTTCAGGGCTTTGGCCTCTAATTTAAGTCTAAGTCCTACAAAGGCCTCTAACAACAAATCAAACAAATCATCCTGTACAAAATACTCTATCAAGTCAAGTATCAGTTCACCCCAGTGGCAGCTTATGTCAGTGGGTTCCTATCTCTATCACTTTACATACAAATGAATTATTTTATGTTATTGATTTATTTTTTTATTAACTGTCCCCCCAATAGTAGTCAAGAAACCCCCCAAAACAAATTCCTTGTTCAAATAATTCATTCATTCACCAACACAGGCACCCTCCTCAGACCCCTTTTATACCATGTCTTATGGGTTGTTTTTTAATTTTATTTAGGATTTATTTTTTATTAACTGCCCACAATCCCAGTAAACAACCCCCCAAAAATCATCCCCTGTTCAACAGATCTTTTCCTAACACTCCACCAACACAGGCACCCTCATGCCCTTTTTATACTTTGCCTTTGGGAAATTAAATACTATTTATTTTATGTTGTTTGTAACTTCAATGTTCCCATTGATTTCAATGGAATGAGCTAGGCGAAAAAAGCAGAAAATCTGCACTTTTCTCTGGAAATTTTTTGCCAAGCGAAAAGTGCCATTTTTCGCTGATTTCAGTTTGAGGCAGAAATTTTCACCCATCCCTACTTAGAAGCAGTGGTGCCTGTGGTCAGACAGTCAAAGTTCCTTGTCACTTGGCTTCAGTTTAACTTCAGAAAGCAGGAATTACTTATCGCATATCTAGGGTGAGCATCAATAGCAGGAATTATTTAATACAGTCCCTAGGTCAAACGCAGGCCGTGTTTTGATTGTTTGCTGCTTGTTCATCACTTGTTGCATCCCACTGGCTGGAGCTGGGTGCAGCAAGATGAAATTATATATTGTTTACATTTGGAATTCTATACCTAAATATGTACCCAGTGTTCTCAAATAAAGTTTTTGGATCCCTGTTGTCCTGTCTGGCCTGGCCAGGAATCACTCACATCGCCTGGTGCCTGTTACATTGCCCTTGGGGAGAGACAGGAGGTACAGAAACAGTGGCTCCCAATTTCATTTGTGGGGGTTTGGCTTTAAAATGCTTCTCATAAATGTTATGGTGTCTCTATTTCTTGTGTGTTATTAGGGTGGTCTTGCCAAGGTACGTTCACTCCTTTCCCCTTTTCACTGACTTATCACAAAACATGCACAGTGCCATCACTTTGCCTGCCCCAAAAGAAAAATAGCCCCACACCCATGGCCTTAGAGGGTAGGAGAAAGGTGGAGAAAATGGCCTCTTTCTTCTTCTCCACAATCTCCTTCACTGGCTGGGACACAGGATGATGCTGCTGCTTCATCAGAATCAACACTAGAACTAAAACCAGGACTATTGCTAGCATGTGGAACTAGGTTTAGTCATGACGTACTACTGCTGAACCCCATTCCTACTGTGGCCACTGTGGTCTATGGCACACTAACCTGCTCATCATCAGCCTTCTGCCCTTGCAAATCAGCAGCAGTAGGAATTACAGCAACAGCCTCTGCAATGTCTCCCATTAATTCTCGATTTTGGCTAAAAAGGCCCTCATTGTCTCTTCCACCACAGCTGTTCTACCACCACCACCAGTCCCTTGCTGCTGCTGCTGCTGCCCTTGCTGCTGCTGTTCTATGAGAACTGGTTGGGTTGGACATGATGACAAATGTGACCGAGAGTCCCATACTGTCAAGCTTGCCATCTCTTTTGAGGTAAAGAAGGGAGACTGGCAGTACTAGCATCAGACACAGGCAGTTGATCTGTGCTGATGTTATTACTGCTAGCCAGTTCTGCCTTCTTCTTCATCATCATCATGTCCCGGAGGCAAAATGCTGGGGGAAGGGGAATCATAGGGTCAAGGGGATGTTGTGGGATCCCTTGACCGCCAGTCTGGCTGGTCGTCATCATCACTTCCCCTTCCACCTAAGCATTAGGAGGAGCAACACTTATACTAGTCCCACCACCAGCTGCTTCATCACAATTACCATCATCACCACCCTCTCCCTCACCCCCACCGCTCTCTATCTGCTGCAGGGTAATAATGGGACTGCTTTCGGATGACAAGTGCATAGCTATGTGCATAGCTATGCGCATTGGAACTATGGTATTGCCCTACAAGGACCTTGCAGTCCTCGCAAGACACTACCATTGGCTGGGCAGAGGAGGTCCTGACAGGGCCAAGCGGGCGGTGGATGCAAGCATGCCGCCCACTGGGACACTGTCAGGAGGTGGAATTTGGACTTCCATGTGAGAGAGGCAGCAATGGGTAAAAGCAGGGAGGAACGGAAAATTTTAAAATGTTTTCTTTAACAAAATGTTTTCTCATGCATAACACACACACACACCCCCATTTCACATAATGTGAAGAGGGGCAAAATTGTGAGTATTATATGTGAGATTTTATGGTATAGATATATATATATAAATATAAGTCTATAGATTGTAGGAATGCACTCACTGCGAATAATTCACGATGACCTGGGTGCTCATCAAAGGATGAAGTCATACAATCTTGAGAAAGGCTGCGGCGACAGCCGAAACGTCGATTTCAATAAATGTAACTCATTTCAAGCTTTGAAAAATAGATCCTGTGAGTGCTGTTATTCCTTAATGGATTATTTATATATATATATAAAATTGCAGGAAAAGCACGCTCAGAAGTCCATAGTTCACATAGATCACACAGGTGTTTATTAAATCGACGTTTCGGCCACCCTCAATGGCCTTTATCAAGAGGGTGGCCGAAACATCAATTTAATAAACACCTGTGTGATCTATGTGAACTATGGACTTCTGAGCGTGCTTTTCCTGCAATTTACATCTGTATAACTACCACTTCTTGGGCGAACACCCAGACCATTTAGAGGTCTCCCTTGCATATATATGTATATATATATATATATATATATATATATATATATATATATATATATACACATAATGTATGTATACGAAATAAAACAAGACCTGACAGCACTCCATTATGGTCACAAATATATGATACATGATAAATGATCTATGAGGATAAATGTGAATGGAGTGAGAATTAATAAAATAATATAAATCTAAACGAGAAAAATGAAAATAAAAGGCATGACTGTCAATGAAATAAAAAGAGTAATGAAAACATATCTTCTAAAGAAACAGACAAAATTGGCATTAGACACAAATCTCCTAGTAACCCAATAGTGACCAGAATACCTGTAATGTATTCTACCACTAAAGAGAGTAAAAGTCTACATCTAAATACATTACTATGCAAAGAACCTAGAAATGTGAAATAGGAAAGTGAAAATATTATAGAAATGGACAAGAAGCAACAAATATAGAGAAGAAAACTCTAAAAAATATTACAAATCAAAATCAAAATAAAAATGAATTAAAAAAACAGAATAATAGAAAGAGAGAACCAACTAAAGTCGTACTAATAGGTCATCCCTATAAATTCATTGACACCATTTGTGCTTAAAGTGTGTAGCTATTATTAAGAAATTGGACTATATAAATATTCAGTATTAATGGATACTCTATTGTTTTATCATTTGGACGTACATCGGATGAGTGAAAAAAGGCTGATACAATTAATACTGCTTGCACAATTGCTGTATTATAATATATGTCACCCCTACTGAAATGTGAGTACTTGCCCTTAGTTGGGAGATTTGATTTGTGGTCCTTTACATACTATACTACTGTGTGCCCTTCTTTTCTTTTTTGATCAGTATCTAATTGTCATTTAAAGAGATAGTAACCATTTATTTTGATGGAGTAGGTACAATAATATTTGCCACATCTGTATTGAAGTAAGTTCTTCAGTTATACTAATAAAGAGTCACTTTTTCCTATAAGTATAATTCCCTTAAAGGGATAGTAATGTTTCACAAAAACCGCAGCTCCAATTAATCTTCATAGTATTTGAGCCATAGAGAGTGTTATTTCACTACTGTCAGCATTGTGGTTCAAGAGTAATTGAAGAATAAAGTTTCCCCCTCCTGTCCCTTTTACCTAGTGTAAGCCATCTCTTCTCAGATGTGGAATCTGGTTGCTAGACCAGACAGATAACAGCAGGGGACAATCTTCTTCCTATTAGAACGAAACCCCTGCCCCCCTTGACAAGTTTTTCAGGTTTTTCCTTTATCTTAATTGAAGATTGTCCCTCTCTGCAATCTACCTGGGCACCTCCCTCCTGATCTGGCTGAACAGTGTTACATCAATAAAAGGGGTGGGAGGGGGACACTTTGTCATTGAATTACTCTTGAACTACAACTCTGACAGAATTGAATTAACACTCTCCATGGTCCAAATACTATGATGATTAATTAGAGCTGCTTTTATTATGAAACATTACTATCCCTTTAAAAGGACATAGAGGGTAATGTGGATGATTTTTTGTGTTAACCTTTTTAGTGTCAGAGAGTTACGCAATACAGTGCATAACTTTCTGGCACTCAGAAGGTTAATGTTAATATTTTTTTTTCCAACACTTGTTTCTTTACAGATTGTTTCTTTACAGATCTATATTTTACTAGTCATTTGTTTGTACTATATTTAACCGTTATTTGCTGGTGGCACAGAGTGGCACTTTATGGTAATCCCCATCATGGTATGCTAATTAGAACACATTGAGGTCAAACTTATCACTGGTGCTGATATTAGAAATATTTATATCACAAAGAAATTGTTAGCACATCAACTAGGCGGTTTTTAATTCTCTATTAAATTAAATAAATGGATAATAATGGGTACTCCAACAGCTGACATGTTTTATTGAGATGTTTTTGCAGCTAAAATTTGCAATTTTATGTGCAGTGCCCCGTGGCCTGATATATTACAGTGTTACTGTTGCTATAACATCCTATAGAGATTCATAGTCAACTGATCATAACTGTCAAATGACTGTTGTAGCAACAGCGCCTCTACAAAATTTCTGGCCACAGATGAACTGCACTCAAAAAAAATGCAAACTTGAGTTGAAGTAACTTTTGAATAAAACATCCCTCAGTTGTGAAAGCACCCTTGTTTACTTATCTGGATAAACGGTGCAAAAATTATTTTTGTCATATTAAACATCCATGTCCCTTTAAACTGATTTTAGGATTACAGGTATACTTTTAAACAAGGGAAATTTGTAATTGTCCACATGGTGCAGTTAGTTTGCCCCATACTTCTCCAATTCTATATCAACCTTACTGAACAGTTAATATTAAAGGGAAACTACCATTGCATATATTTGTGATCATACTTACTTTGTATCACAGCATGAAATTATGTTCGTTATTAGTTTCTGTGCTGGGACAGTAGTAACACAAACAATGCTATAAATTAACCTAGGTAGATCCCACAAACTTGGGCATTTCTATTAGCACAGTAAGAGGTAAGTTAGGCCTTGATTTTAACTAATTAACCCCTCGACAACAACCCGATCCAGCACAGGATGTCCCTTAAGGACCACGGTGCATTTTTTTTTTATCACCTAGAATTCTGGGATGTCAGAGTGGCATGTAGATGCTCTGCCATCCCAGAATTCCATGATGTGCCAGGACCGTCACCTGTTCTTAAATGCTGGACCAATGTGTCAGCCCTGACACAGCGGTATCCTTTTAAAAGGTCACACGCAAAAGAGCATGTGACCATATGGCACATTAACCATGTCGCCATGATAAAAATGGTGACCTGAGAATCTCGTACTGCATGAAATCGAGAGATTCTCAGGTCGCACTATGAAAGGTCGCAATGAAATGTTGATGACTGCTGCTCCGGGCAGAGAGAGAGAGAGGGAGAGAGCCCAAATCAGCGATGGATGTGGGTGTATTCTCTGGCATGGAAGGGGTTAAAGACTTGATGACCAGATGTCACTTTCTCTTATTGTCACTTTTTTTTACAAAGATAAAACTGAAATGAGCACTCTGGTTACCAAAGCCGGCTGCCCTGACATCTGACATTGCCGTCATATTATTTAACTTTAATAGAAATCCCCTTTATCGTCCCCTCTTCGGTCACCACGTAGCAGCATTCTGGGAATGATCTCTATTCACAGCTCTGAGCTTTCCTCCGAGAAGTGCTACAGTGTGAGTCTGTGACTTGAAAAGCCCTGCTCTGGGCTTAGCTCTGTCAGTGTGCACACACAGAGAGAGGAAGAGAGAGCCCAGAGCTCAGAATGCTCAATTCAATTTGATCTTTCTCAAGAAAGTGACAGTAAGAGAAAGTGACGTCTGGTCATCGAGTTTTTAACCCTTTCTATGTCAATAAACCCACATTCAGTGCTGCTCCGGGCTCTCTCTCCCCCTCTCTTTCTCTCTCTCTGCCAGGAGCAGTGCTTATCAACCTTTCATAGCGCAACCTGAGAATCTCTCGCTTTCATGCAGTGCGAGATTCTCAGGTCGCCATTTTTATCATGGCGACATGGTTAATGCACTATTTGGTTGCACGCTCTTTTGCGTGCGACTTTTTAAAAGTGAACCAGCACAGCATTGGTTCTTAAGGGGTTAATAAACAGCTGAGGGAAAAAAGCATAAAGGTTAATTACAAAAATTCCATTTATTTTATGTAAAAATGGCTTGTGTGACCTATATATATATTTTAATTCTCTGTAAAAAAAAATTAAATTTTCTTAAGGTGCCATGTTGTCTTTAAAACATGATAAAAAGAGGTAAATTATCCTCATGGTTAGTAGAAATAGCTCAAACATATTGTGAAACAAAGTGTTGGAGATATAACTAGCATCCAAGGGGTTAAAAAACTTCTATAGCAGGAGTGGACAACCTAGGGCCCTTCAGCTGTGAGCACTACATTTCCCACCATCCCCAGCCAACTGTTTGGAATTGTAATTCTTGACAGCTAGGAGGCCTCAGGTTCCTCTTGTATATTCAAAGTAAAGCTTCTTAGAATGCAGAAAAAAACTCAAGCACAATGTTGTTTTACATCTCTTAGTAACTCTTAAATACACCATAAGCACTGAAGTGAAGGAAGGTAAAACATCACCTCTTCATCTCTAGAGTATGTCCCAGTTGGATCACAACTCCATATTGCAAGCTGCGACAGACTATGGGTAAATAAATATGGTACAACAGAACCGTTCTTTGTGGCTAGTATATTTCCTGTGTTATCCGCAAACTGGACAACAGCCAGACTCACTTAATCCCTGTTTCTTTCTGTACAGCACGCTGCCGGCAGGTTCACATTTTGTGCATTCAAAGGCTCTATTCTGTCACTAAAATTGTTGAAACAGGTTTTGGCCATAAATATTTAATGACACTTACAACATCTATTGACGTAGTATGAACACTAGCAAGAAAAATAGGAAATACACTCAAATACTGAGAGGTCGTCTGAAGAAGATGTGGTTGTGTACAATACATTTAACTCTGAACTTTGAACTAAAGTCAGAAAAGAGCTTTCATTTATGAACTGTGGAATCAAAACAGTTCAAATGTTAACCCTTTGAGCGTCAGAGTGGTATGCAAAGCATTGAAAAGCAATACATTGCGTACCCCTCTGGCACTCAAAAGTTCAATGGAAATTAGGGAAAAAAGGGAAAAAAATGTTTTCAAATCAAAAAACACTATTAGTTTACCTGACAATATTGTAGCATCTAAAACAGGTATTTATTTCCTGTTGAAGCTGATTATACTAGTAGACCTGGAACACATTTAGGGTAAACTAACTGCATTCTATGTACCATTGATTAAAATGGGGCTTTTGAGTGTTGATCCCTTTTGTAATGGAGACCTTTTTAGAATTCAAGGGATAAACGCCCCATTTAAATCAGTTGGGAATTTCACAATTTCTATTTGTCCCCTAAAGTTAATTTAGCTTTCCCAGAATTACTTCACTTTGCTTCAGTACATAAAACCCATCATATACTTTTTCTAACTATACCCATGCCCCCAAAAATATAAAGGTTACTTGTGTAGATAACAAGGGGACTTCAAAGGAAACAATATGTTTAAGGCTACTCTCTAGAATTCAAATGGTTACAAATCTAATTTAACCCTTTGCGTGCCAGAGGGGTGTGCAATACATTGTAGAGCAATGTACGGCACTCCCCTCTGGAACTCAAAGGGTAACATTAATGGGATTTTTTTTTTTTTGGAGACACACACACACACATATATATATATATATATATATATATATATATATATATATATATATATATATAAGGCTTCAAGGCTTTGAAGTCCTTTGCTACTAGCCAGACCTGAAAAGTTACTCGCCACTGCAAGCCATAACATACGCACCAGGGCTGAATTTGTACTCGCCAGGGCTAAATTTTCACTCTCCATTGGATAGTGGCGAGTGGAAATTTTGAGCCCTGATATCTTGATAAAGGCTACATTGCTGGCCGAAACGTCGATTCCAATAAACATGTAACAGCATTTTACGATCTTATGAGATTCTGCGAGTGCCGTCTTTTCTCAAGAACTGTACTTATATATATATATATATATATATATATATATATATATATATATATATATATATCACTTGGTGTAGTTGTGAAAGTTGTAGGACCGGGAGCCTCCATTTTGTGTTTGCTGGATTTACATCTCAGGAGCCTGTAGGCACAGAAATCTGAAGTGCCCCCCTCCCGTTGGCCATTTCCACAATGCTACAAATCTCCACATTACCCCCCATCAGCTCCTCATTGCCCCATCAACTCCACATTGCCCCCATCAGCACCACATCCACATTGCCCCATCAGTTCCACATTGCCCCATCAACTTTTCATTGCCCCCATCAGCTCAACATTGCCCTCACATTGCCCCCCATCATCTCAACATTTCCCCATCATCTCAACATTGCCCCCATTTTGCCCTATCAGCTCTACAGTGCCCCCATCAGCTCTACATTGCCCCCATATTGCCCCATCAGCTCCACATTGCCCCCATCAGCTCCACATTGCTTGCCCCCCATCATCTGCATATTGCCCTCACATTGCCCCCATCAACTCTACATTAAGCCTCACATTTCCTACCTCCTTGGTGGTCCAGCGGCAGGAGAGATCTGTGCTTCTGCACAGACATGTAGCTGCTGGAGCTCCCGCACGGTCTTCTCTTTAGTAATGCAGAACGCTGGGAGATGATGTCATCTATGAAACATACAAAGAAACCGCTCACATAGATACACTTGCAATTTAAAAGTAAAAACGTTGTTTCCTTTATTGAAATACAATGTATAATTCCAAATACCTTCACAATACGATATCTCGAAGAGAAGGAGGAGAGACTTTTGGAGATATTCAAATATACCCAGCAATTGGTGCCATACACAACCCTTCACAGATCAACGCGTTTCGCGCTACATGCACTTAATCATGACCACAAACCATAACGCTGTTCGCTAGGAATTTTAAATCCGTTCCAGCCAATCAAACCATTCAAATCATCAATCCATTACCAATCCCGCTGCGATCCATATGCAGACAATCAACAGACATGAAAGCCAAGTCAATAGAGGATTTGATAGAGGATTTAAATAGAAATCTTAACCTCTTCAGTGCCCGAAGTGAAACCTCTCCCCATCACACTCCAATAGCGATTGCAAGGGACCACTCCGGATAACTATGATCTTCCCTTAAAGGGAATTTCCAACATACTGGATCGCAGACAGTCAAATACAAATGGCAATGCATTAACGCATGGCTTGAATTGAATATATGCTAGAACTCAAAAGAAAGCTCCAACCGAACAGCACATTACTTTGTATAAATAAATATAAATAAAATGTAAATAAAAACAATATAGGTCGGGGAGATGTTAACCCTACGAGCTGTGGTAATATTATCAACAGGCAGGATTTACAATATATTTAGCCAGTTTATGCCTTTAAAAACCAAAATACACTCACTGTAAGCACGTTTGAACTAAATATAACACGTAACATCATATTCTTTGTTTAGACCATGCGGGTGCCTTGTTCCTAATTCAAAAATCCAGAATACTTCCCTTCTGGATAATTTATCATCGAGGCAACCTCCACGTGGTCCCAAACTTACACGTTCAATACCTTGCACAGTGAAACCAGAGTTACTGCACGAGCCAATTTTGAAATGAGACGATATTCCAGAACGAAACTCTTTACTCCTTATATCACTTTGATGTTCATTCATTCTTTCTCTCATTGATCTCATTGTTTTACCCACATATTGTATATGACAGGTAGAGCAGGTTATTAAATACACTACTCCTCTAGTCACACAATTGGTATATCCTCTCATTTCATAAACTTTACTCGTGACAGATGAAGAGAAAGTCTTGGTGACATTAATTAATCTACAGCAACCACACCTTAAGCTGCCACATTTATAAGTACCAACAACATCAATCCAAGTTGATTTTTTAGATTTTGATAAAAATAAACTAGGTGATATTCGAGAGGATATTGTTGGAGCTTTACGTGGTACAAATTTGAACCCTTGTTCTAAAGTTTTATGTAATTCAAAATCCGCATATACAGTGGGTAAACGTCGTTTAATTATTTTAGTAATATCATTAAATTCCACGCTGTAAGCAGTGGAAAAAATAACCTGTTTAAAAGATGAAACGTCTTTTTTTCCCACAACATTTCTAACCGGGTTCTCAGACTGAGACTTATAGTTCAAAAGATCATTCCTGTTCTGTTGTCTTGCACGCATCAAAGCTTTGTCCAGTACCCAAGCTGGATAACCTCTTTGGACAAACCTGTGATACAGCTCCCCCGCTCGTTCTTCAAAAAGCGCATCAGTAGAACAGATGCGCCGTAAGCGGAGGAACTGACCCACAGGAATGCCTCTTACAGTGTGTCCAGGGTGACAACTGTCAGCCCTCAACAAACTGTTTCCTGCAATGGATTTCCGAAAAATGTCAAAAGATATCACTCCTGTGAGTGAGTTACCCTTCAAACTAAGGTCTAAAAAGGAGATAGTATCTACTGAAACATCTGAGGTAAAGACCAAATTTAAATCATTATGATTCAAATATGTCACAAAAGTATGTATCTCTTTAATAGGACCTTGCCAGATGAATAAAAGGTCATCTATAAACCGACCAAACCAAACAACCTCATTTCTGTACGGATTCACATCTCCAAAGACGCGGGACTCCTCCCACCAACCCATATAAAGATTGGCATATGTGGGGGCAAATTTTGCCCCCATCGAAGTCCCGCGCCTCTGGAGATAAAATGAACCATCAAACATGAAGAAGTTGTGAGTAAGAAGGTACTCTATAACCAATAGAATAAATTCAATCAAAACCTCAGAAAAACTGCTGTACTTAGTCAAATGATATTCCACTGCTCTTAAACCCAACTTGTGTGGAATACAGGAATATAACGATTTAACATCACAGCTGATCCAAGTATAACATTCCAACCATTGTACATCATTCAGCTGTTGTATAACTTGAGTGCTATCCTTAAGATAGCTATGCAACCGTAAAACAAAGGGTTGCAATATAAGGTCAACCCATTCTCCAAGTGATTCGTTTAGAGATCCAATACCAGAGACTATTGGTCGGCCCTCTGGGCTCTCCATAGACTTGTGAATTTTTGGTAGATGGTGAAAGATTGGGATGATAGGATGAGGATTAAATATAATATCTGCCTCTTCATTAGTAATAAGTCCCAATCTTACACCTCGGTCCACAAGAGAGCCCAGAAGGCCAAGATAGTCCCGAGTAGGATCTCCAGACAATGGAGTATATGCCTCTTTATCACTCAATTGTCTCAGAGCTTCATCCTTATAATAACCAGTATTGAGAACAACCACCGCCCCTCCCTTATCTGCTGTTTTCACTACAATATTGGGGTTATTACACAAGGCATGTAAAGCATCATGTTCCGGTTTACTCATATTATATTTAAAATATTTCTTTCTTTTACTAAGTGCAACGAGATCCCTTTCAACCAGACTCTGAAAAGAGTCTAGGACACTCCCTCTCGCAGCCACCGGATAGAAAGAAGATTTCTTCCGCGTAAGTTTAACCGGAACATGATGCAAATCCATAACTTTCTCCTGTGCATTACTTTCTAAACCCAATGTGGCTAAATCATAAAGCATACAAACATCCTCAAAATCTGTTATTCGGGGAGAAGCTCTTGGATTTATGTTATCACATTCCAAAGCATCATCAGTAGGGGTAGGAGTAAAAGGAGCAATAATGGTTTCATTCACTCTCTCACCCTGTTCCCCATCAAATTCAACAGCACCAAAGTGTTTCCTCAAAGTAAGCTTACGAATAAATCTATTTAAATCAACTATGGTGCTGAAGAGATTAAAATGGACTACAGGTGAAAAATTAAGTCCTTTTTTAAGAGAAAGTTATGGATTTGCATCATGTTCCGGTTAAACTTACGCGGAAGAAATCTTCTTTCTATCCGGTGGCTGCGAGAGGGAGTGTCCTAGACTCTTTTCAGAGTCTGGTTGAAAGGGATCTCGTTGCACTTAGTAAAAGAAAGAAATATTTTAAATATAATATGAGTAAACCGGAACATGATGCTTTACATGCCTTGTGTAATAACCCCAATATTGTAGTGAAAACAG
Organism: Rhinophrynus dorsalis; assembly: GCA_037306005.1. NCBI lineage: Eukaryota > Metazoa > Chordata > Amphibia > Anura > Rhinophrynidae > Rhinophrynus > Rhinophrynus dorsalis. The sequence continues at coordinate 240,834,472 of CM074724.1, read as the reverse complement.
CAGATAAGGGAGGGGCGGTGGTCGTTCTCAATACTGGTTATTATAAGGATGAAGCTCTGAGACAATTGAGTGATAAAGAGGCATATACTCCATTGTCTGGAGATCCTACTCGGGACTATCTTGGCCTTCTGGGCTCTCTTGTGGACCGAGGTGTAAGATTGGGACTTATTACTAATGAAGAGGCAGATATTATATTTAATCCTCATCCTATCATCCCAATCTTTCACCATCTACCAAAAATTCACAAGTCTTTGGAGAGCCCAGAGGGCCGACCAATAGTCTCTGGTATTGGATCTCTAAACGAATCACTTGGAGAATGGGTTGACCTTATATTGCAACCCTTTGTTTTACGGTTGTATAGCTATCTTAAGGATAGCACTCAAGTTATACAACAGCTGAATGATGTACAATGGTTGGAATGTTATACTTGGATCAGCTGTGATGTTAAATCGTTATATTCCTGTACTCCACACAAGTTGGGTTTAAGAGCAGTGGAATATCATTTGACTAAGTACAGCAGTTTTTCTGAGGTTTTGATTGAATTTATTCTATTGGTTATAGAGTACCTTCTTAGCACAACTTCTTCATGTTTGATGGTTCATTTTATCTCCAGAGGCGCGGGACTTCGATGGGGGCAAAATTTGCCCCCACATATGCCAATCTTTATATGGGTTGGTGGGAGGAGTCCCGCGTCTTTGGAGATGTGAATCCGTACAGAAATGAGGTTGTTTGGTTTGGTCGGTTTATAGATGACCTTTTATTCATCTGGCAAGGTCCTATTAAAGAGATACATACTTTTGTGACATATTTGAATCATAATGATTTAAATTTGGTCTTTACCTCAGATGTTTCAGTAGATACTATCTCCTTTTTAGACCTTAGTTTGAAGGGTAACTCACTCACAGGAGTGATATCTTTTGACATTTTTCAGAAATCCATTGCAGGAAACAGTTTGTTGAGGGCTGACAGTTGTCACCCTGGACACACTGTAAGAGGCATTCCTGTGGGTCAGTTCCTCCGCTTACGGCGCATCTGTTCTACTGATGCGCTTTTTGAAGAACGAGCGGGGGAGCTGTATCACAGGTTTGTCCAAAGAGGTTATACAGCTTGGGTACTGGACAAAGCTTTGATGCGTGCAAGACAACAGAACAGGAATGATCTTTTGAACTATAAGTCTCAGTCTGAGAACCCGGTTAGAAATGTTGTGGGGCAAAAAAGACGTTTCATCTTTTAAACAGGTTATTTTTTCCACTGCTTACAGCGTGGAATTTAATGATATTACTAAAATAATTAAACGACATTTACCCACTCTATATGCGGATTTTGAATTACATAAAACTTTAGAACAAGGGTTTAAATTTGTACCACGTAAAGCTCCAACAATATCCTCTCGAATATCACCTAGTTTATTTTTATCAAAATCTAAAAAATCAACTTGGATTGATGTTGTTGGTACTTATAAATGTGGCAGCTTAAGGTGTGGTTGCTGTAGATTAATTAATGTCACCAAGACTTTCTCTTCATCTGTCACGAGTAAAGTTTATGAAATGAGAGGATATACCAATTGTGTGACTAGAGGAGTAGTGTATTTAATAACCTGCTCTACCTGTCATATACAATATGTGGGTAAAACAATGAGATCAATGAGAGAAAGAATGAATGAACATCAAAGTGATATAAGGAGTAAAGAGTTTCGTTCTGGAATATCGTCTCATTTCAAAATTGGCTCGTGCAGTAACTCTGGTTTCACTGTGCAAGGTATTGAACGTGTAAGTTTGGGACCACGTGGAGGTTGCCTCGATGATAAATTATCCAGAAGGGAAGTATTCTGGATTTTTGAATTAGGAACAAGGCACCCGCATGGTCTAAACAAAGAATATGATGTTACGTGTTATATTTAGTTCAAACGTGCTTACAGTGAGTGTATTTTGGTTTTTAAAGGCATAAACTGGCTAAATATATTGTAAATCCTGCCTGTTGATAATATTACCACAGCTCGTAGGGTTAACATCTCCCCGACCTATATTGTTTTTATTTACATTTTATTTATATTTATTTATACAAAGTAATGTGCTGTTCGGTTGGAGCTTTCTTTTGAGTTCTAGCATATATTCAATTCAAGCCATGCGTTAATGCATTGCCATTTGTATTTGACTGTCTGCGATCCAGTATGTTGGAAATTCCCTTTAAGGGAAGATCATAGTTATCTGGAGTGGTCCCTTGCAATCGCTATTGGAGTGTGATGGGGAGAGGTTTCACTTCGGGCACTGAAGAGGTTAAGATTTCTATTTAAATCCTCTATCAAATCCTCTATTGACTTGGCTTTCATGTCTGTTGATTGTCTGCATATGGATCGCAGCGGGATTGGTAATGGATTGATGATTTGAATGGTTTGATTGGCTGGAACGGATTTAAAATTCCTAGCGAACAGCATTATGGTTTGTGGTCATGATTAAGTGCATGTAGCGCGAAACGCGTTGATCTGTGAAGGGTTGTGTATGGCACCAATTGCTGGGTATATTTGAATATCTCCAAAAGTCTCTCCTCCTTCTCTTCGAGATATCGTATTGTGAAGGTATTTGGAATTATACATTGTATTTCAATAAAGGAAACAACGTTTTTACTTTTAAATTGCAAGTGTATCTATGTGAGCTGTTTCTTTGTATGTTTCATGGTTGACAATAGAGCATATGGAGATGCTCTTTTTTCGCCCACATTTACACTGCAGAGCATTATCTGGATGAATATTCCTGTGTTTTATTACATCACAGCTGTCTGATACATCTATGTTGGAAGTTAGAGCTGCTGAATTGTTTTTCTAGATGATGTCATCTCCCAGAGCTCTGTATTACTGATGAGCCGGGGGAGCTCAGCAGCTACAGGTCTGTGCCGAAGAAGGCACAGACCTTACATGCGGCAGGCGGTGCGGCCCAGAGCAGCACACCACTTGAAAATAATAAAAAAAAATGAATTCTATGGCAGGCACCCCTCTTTAGGGTGTGCCTGTATGCCGATGTCTACGCTGCCTTATGGAAAATCCAGCCCTGGTCTTGATTTGTGCAGTGCATGCTTTCTGTCCAGGTTCTCTTAAAGAAAGTAATTATTTTCATGGTAAAAGACACAATTTCCTGCTTTTTCACAGAAATTGTTTAAAAAAATCCAGGAAATGTCCACCTTTTCACTTCTGCCCATGAATTTCTCATGAGAACTTTGCCCTTTCACATCTATACTTCCTATGGGTGTGATTATGTCCACTACAATACTATAAGAACCCAAAAATGTACTGCCGTGCTTCAAGGTTTAGTGGGTAGTAAGTATAAAGCAGAGCCAGACTACAAACATAGTTTATTCCTTTGCAATGCATTAAATACCTCTCTGGCACTTTAAGGGTTGAAAAAATAGGTTGCAGTTATTGAGTTCAGTGTTGCTGTAGTTGCTTGCTGCACTGTGTAGTGAGTGTACTGAGCCACTCTCTCCATTGACCTCAAATGAGGACTAAGGTGAATTGGAAGACTGCTGCCACTGCACAAGCATCAGTGGGACTCACAATCTAGCAGCATCAACAGCAGACTGTGCTGAAAGCACCACAGCCACATCACCTGGACCCTGAGTAATACAATTCTAAAGAGTGGAAAATTGTTCCTCCCTCAGATGGCTTTGACTGTGAAGAGCAGTGGCAGCACAGAGTTGCAGAAGCTGAATGACCCTGAGCTTGCTATGAATGTGACACCAGGTGCACCTCCTTTACCTTTGTCATACTTATTATAACCCCCCCTGGCAATGGAGGAGAAAGAAGTTTGTTGTGATACTGGTCAATGTGACTTAGACATGAAAGCATTCCGAACTCAGAACAACAATAAATGGGAGAGAAAGTTGATTGGAATGGGTATAACCTGAGTCAGTTTGTTCTCTGATGATGTGATAGCTCTTCCTGCTATTGAATTGTCTAAATCAGGGGAGGGTGGGTGCACATGTGGGAACTGTTGGGGCTGTGGTGTTGTTAGTGACCAGGAACCAGACAGACACAAAAATGTGAAGTGTAAAACACCTTTATTGAAATAACCAAAGCAAACAAAGCAAAATTGTGATCCAGGAGCGTAAACCAAAATACAAGCTGGGGTCAGGAACCTAGATGGGTACTCAGACAAGCCAGGGTCTGGAATACGGAGGTCATCAATGTCAGGAACAAGCCAGGAGTCAGGAGCCAGAAGGGACGTCAGAGGAAGCCAGGTCATGCACAGATAATCCGGAACACAGGAGAACTCACCTGCAAACATAAACAACACAAGGGCAAGGAGGAAATGAGCCTAGCTGCTTTAAATAGCCTTGATGGGGTTGGCTGAACAGTCAGGTGAGTAACCATGGAAACAGAGAGGTAAAGGCAATTTATTAATCATCAGCTGAGTCAGCCTGACACAGGGAAGGAAAGGCAGCTAGTATACACCAGCAGAGTGTAGAGTGGTTCAGCCAAACCATGACAAATAAAGAGTGGAAGGATATGCCAAATGCAGTATTTATATTATCAGGTTCAGAGAGGAACATCCTATGTTAGTGAGGAGCATCCTTATGTATATGTATAAAGTGAGACTGAACCAAGAGGAACTTGAATAAGCCTGGCACAAACCAGCTGCACCACAAAGGGCAAATGCACATTCCAATTGATTCCAATGGGGCCTCTAACTCCTTGAATATAGTGAAGGTTTCCAACTCATAGCTTTGTATTGGAGATTTATCTCACATTCAAGGGGTTAAATATCCAGTTAAATCAATGGGAGTGCTGAATTGTTTCCTATGGCACGATTATTTTATTCCAGAATTCCTTCAATTATTTTATTGCATCATCTTCACTACAAAAATCTGGTTTATAGGGAATAATAAAAAATAAAAAGATGCTTTCATTTAAACAGTACTTTAAAACCTACAATGATAGAGTTCTCCAATGCTCCACAATGCACTGCAGACCTCCAGCTATCACGAAGTTAAAAAAAAGTATCATTTACACCAAAAGAAATATTGTAAATGTATTTTCTCCCATATGGTGCAATATATGTGACAATAAGCCAAATGCCATGCTAAGCATGGACTATTCTGCACGTACTTCTACAGATAAAACCAATCAGTGTAGGACTGGCGCTTTGTACACAACGAGTCTCATTTTATCCAATTCAGATGTTGGGTCCTCTCTTCAAATGGTGAAGTGAAGAAGGTATGCTTTTGTGATCATACTCACCATTAACTCCTTAATGACCCATGAGCTCATCATGACTTTTTTGATTGCAGTGCTACTGAGGGTGTGATGTTATAATGCGAAGAGTCTAAAACTGACTGTTCTAAGGTGGAGCAGTCAGTTTCAGCCTCTCTTTCGGCTCATATTTACCAGCTTCCTGAATGTAGTCTATGAGGTCCGTAAGGGTAAAAGTACCCAAAGTTTGCTGGTCATTAAGGAGTTAAAGTAACAAATTACCAGGAAAAACACAGCAACCTGGGGAAAACCCATTTACCCTTTTCAGAAGTTCACCCCAGGAAGACCTTGAGGATGAGGCAGCAACAAGTGCAACAATATCTGCTGCTGGTGGTGGCTAGCTCTGAGGCACAGGGGATGTGGTGGCAATGGAGGCAACACTATCTGCTAGTGGGCTCTGGCATCTCTCAGTCACAGCAGGAAATGTGAAGGGTGTGGTGGTGGTAACACTATCTGCTGGCGGGTTCTTCTGATCAATGCTACTACTATAACTACTGCTGCTACCTGTGGATTCCTCCACATCATCAGCAGTCCACCAACTGTTCTTACTCACCGCCTGCCTCTGTCACTTATCAGTAACTAGTACTATTTGTTTGAACAATTCGACTTTTAACAAAGTTTCCCCTTTATCCTCACAGTCATACTCCTCACTTGTACATAACATAATAATAATCCAGCATGAGCTTCTGCATTCATGTGCACTACTCTCTGAATATTAGTGAAGAGTGCTAAAAACAAACTGCCACAGCCAGCCCCAGTATTCAATGCAACCAAGATACACTGTTGCTATATGCTCAAGGCAAGCATCTAAATAAAGTGTTATGCATTTTATTACTTGCACTGGCAAATGATGTTGAATCTAATCCTGGCACTCAGACTAAACATAACAATAGGCAATTTCAACTTTAAAAAAGGACTTTCTTTTATACATTGCAACATACTCAGTATACTACCCCAAATGGATGAATTAAAATTATTGTATTATGTGTATTATGTGAAAAATCAAACAGACCATATGGTACTGGAAAAAGAGATGACAGAGGCAAGCAACTTATCGAATTTGCAGAAGAACAAAATTTGTACATCATGAATTCATTCTACAGGAAAAAGGCCACAGAAAAGAAAGAAAGACAATGATTCAGATCAACAAAGGTAAAGATCGAATCCAGCCAGCTATTGAAAAATCATAAGAATTTTGAGATAGCACTGTCTAATAGCTACATTGTGTTGCAAGACCTTCCACACACAGACATGTTGACCCACAATGAAAAAGTTATTGAGACTATCGTAGACACTGCCCATGCTCTTGCGCCTACTATAAAACAAGAAAAATCGACCCGAATATCAAAGAAACCGTTACCATGATGAAAAAGCGACAAAAAATGAAGCAAAACGGTAATATTAGAAACAGGATAGAATATGTATAAATGCTCAAGACCATATGGAAGCGCACTGGAAGAAAATAAAGGGCTAAAGAAAGCAAAATCAAAGATGCCCACACATAGGAGCCAAATGTTAGCATTAAAGCGTGAAGATGGTACAACTGCAAAAACACAACAGCAAATACTACAACTAGTGAAAGAATTGCATTCAAATCTTTATAAGGATGAAGGACAACAATTGAATGCAGTGTCAGAGGCTGAAGCTGTGCCAGATGTTTTGGCAGAAGAAGTAGAAGCTGCAATAAAATCAATGAAAAATGGCAAAGCAGCTGGACCTGAAAAAGATACTATTGAAATGTTGAAAGCCGGAGGTCAACTCTTATTCAAATCCCTACCTAAACTATTCTCAATATGCCTTCTACTCTCAAAGTGCCTGAAACATGGAAAAGTGGAGAAGTCATTCTATGGCACAAAAAAGGTGATAAGGAGAATCTAAAAAAAACTACTGGTCAATAAGCCTATTGCCAGTGGTCTGCAAGGTTTTCACAAAGGTACTATCAAGAACAATGGACACAGTACTTAACACAACTCAACCTAAGGAACAAGCAGGCTTCAGAGGTGGTTTCAGTAAAATGGACCACATCCAGGCAATGCAACAAGTTATAGAGCAACATTAAGAATACAACCCTTCATTATGCATAGCCTTCACTGACAATGACTCTGGGAAAAAGCAAGCAACAATTGATACCCTGATCACCAAGGAATAGATAGCACTTACATCAATACCCTGCTATCAATATATGAAAATATAACTGCATCAATACAGGTAAACAATTATAAAGTCCAGATCAACACAGAAAAAGGGGTCAGACAGGGTAACACCATTTCCCCAAAACTATTTTCAGCTTGTTTAGAAGAAATGTTCTGCAACCTAAGTTTGGATGAAAAAGGACTTAAAATAAATGGAGAATACCTACACCACTTACGTGCAGAGGATATCATATATTTTGCCAGTAGTCCTGAAGAACTGCAAGAATGCATTGAAGAACTACAGTAGGAAAGAAAACATTTTGGTCTGAAGATAAATATCAAGAAAACACAAATTTACCATACAAATGAAATTTAGAGTAGATGGACTAGAACTAGAAAAAGTGGACAAGCATGTTTGCCTTGGATAAGAAATTGTGTCCTCCCTGTCCTTATGTATAGCTGTGAAACATGGACCTTATTTCCCAAACCATACAAAAACTTAAGATTACACAGAAAAGTATGTAGCAAATTTTATCATAACAAAAAGAGACCAAAACATGTGCACGTAGGTTCATCAGGAAACAAAGGTCTATGATGTAACTGAAAGAGTAAAGCGCCTGAAATGGAAATGGGCAGGCGTAGCAAGAATGGATTCCACTTGATACTAAACACCCAAGAAGAAGACCAAAGATAAGATTTGTAAATGAAATTACCAATTTTATTGATACAATGTGGAAACAAAAGGCACAGGATCAAAGTTGTTGGAGGTTTGCTGAGAAGGCCTTCATCCTGCAGTAGATTAACAATGACTGAAGGTGATGATCATGATGATATATATATATATATATATATGTGTATTACTATCACGTTCTAATGATTATGAGAATAGCCGCTTTTCTTGATAATAGATCATTTTTGTAGGTATCCTAGATGAAGTGGCGCTTCTGATGACTCAAAATGCTCAACCTCGTAAACACTGGGCAGCTTCTCCCACACAATGGAAAAAATAAAAATGTATAACACTAAATTCGTTGAGCGCTCCTATAGTCAATATCGGACAGAGAATCCTATAACATTACAGATAAAATACGTATTTACTACAATCAAACAAACATCAAAAAGCCCCTCATATGTCCCGAGTGAGTAAGAACAAGCCAATCCACACCCGTCCACGGCCTGTAGTACCGAAACAAGGGAACACCCGTAAATGGAAACCCCAAGGTAACCTGGAATACACCAGTATTACGTTTAATAGGTACCTCCAAAATCAGGCGCACCACTTAGATATCAGTCCCACAAACCATCACCGTGCAGGCAGGCACGTAACTAGCCCTCCAAGGACATATCAGCATAATAAAAATACATGCATATATTTGCCATAAATGTAGTTGATACCTTACACCATATCTAATATCCGTTTAATAAAATGCAATAAAGCATATATATAAAAATCAATATAAAAAAATGAGATAATTGGTGTTCAGACTGACCAATCGCATTCAGGCTGATCATCAATATAGACCCCTACTACTATATGACTGATAATCCCACCATAGATCACCCGTCCATTAAAGGAATATCAGGTCACATGTATAAAATAACCATACGTAAAGAGTCAATCCAAAAGAGTAAATAAAACACAACAATACTATACCATAGAGGGCTAGCACCTCTATAGTAATAAAGATACAAATACAATCAATTCCTGCATCTGTTCCTCGCAAGCACGTTTAAATTAAATAAAAAAAATGAATCGGAAAACTAAACTTCTTCTTTAATATCCCCCTTTTTTAATATCAATCTTCTTCACACGTGTCTTCAATATAGAACTCGTGTTATAACTGTTAGTTTGTTGTTACAGGACACTCCAAAGAAGAAACGTATAGTTCCGTAACTGATTGTGTGTGTATCAGCCTTACTCTCACCACACCTGCTCTCCTCACAGGTTAATCTTTCAAGTATCTTATGATGTCAATTATACCTTATAATCAAAGATGGATACTGATCTCATTCTTTCCTCCGTGATCCAATATCCATTTCTTAAGTGTCTGCTTACCCAGGTGTCCCGTCACCTATCTATGACTTTGGTGCCTTTCACCTCCACCTCCACTTATTTTCATTTATAGACACCAAAATATGTGCCTGTTGTATCACGGGGCATACGTCTTGATGACCTCCTACGTCACTCCTCTGTGACCTTAATGACTGTATGCTCCACTCTTCTCTCCCCCAACTTCAACAACCCATCCTCTGCACAGATGATACTAAGGATGTATATTTCTCCATTGCAGGGTGCCCCTCCGGCGGCGGCCGCTAGATAAATAGTTTAGCAGCTCTCAGTACTCACCGGGTATGTGTATCCCAGGGCTATTCCGGACAAAACATGTTCAGGTAAAGCGGGCAGAGTGTGAGAAGATGTCAATTGTAGGTTGTTCCAAAACAGTCAGCATTCAATTTGCAGTGATATAATTGGCCTCTCACTCACAAACTTCGTGAGCTCTAGAACTGGACAGCAATACAATGCCACAGGAACTCAGCAAAATTAGCTGTTCGAACGAGGTAGGTGCGTTATACCTGAAAGGCAGGGATTAAAAAAAAAGACATATGATTATAGTACATTCATATTGCAACTTTGCATTAGAACTCCTTTCATCTCCTTTCATCTTGTTTGGTCTATATGCCCAGCTCCTATTGGATAAAAGCTTTTCTAGTTCCTTTTGTTCTTTTTCTAACAGGTTGACATGGAAACTGGTACCCTAGAAAAAACACAACTGTACAGGTGACTGTATAAATGTATAATCAGCAAATGAAAGGCACTGCTTAAACAAATTATTGCTTTGACAAGCCATAAAAGAAGTTTAGAGAATGTGGAAATTAGATCACTAATCTGACCTCCTTTTGGGACCACATAATATAGGTGTAGGGACTACTGAATGGGAAAAGGAATGAGGATTAAATATCTGTCTGAACAATAATGTAGATTTTTCTCCCTGGAGTGAACATTCTGAAGGGTCAGGTTTTGTCATTCTTTCAGAATCACAATGTTTAGTCTTTGTGTAGACAATAAACTAGACGTTACTCATTGTTCTGTACTTCAAAATATATTCAAAATTATTCTGCTACAAGCAAAAATAATGTTATACAGTAGCTTAATCGGTATGTTTACACATGTTATAAACAAGGACTGTTTGAATTATTTTGTAACTGCTATTGTTTTCACATGTGGGATTTGAAAACACAGAGATGTTGAAGTCTAACAGTAACACATTCAATGGAAATATCCCAAAACAAATAACCTTTTCTGTTTTCTGGATCTGTTTAAATCATTTGGGTTTAGTGGGAAGCTTACACATAGCAGGTCCGAAAGCTTAGGCTTAGATACAGTACCTGGGCAGGATCATTAGGATAGGCAGTTTGTGAAACAGAGTAACTTACTTCGATATCTACTCTCAAAGAAAATCAAGTGGTAACATGATATCCAAATGTAAATGTTCAGCATCATTGAAGAATGGAATTATCAAGGAGTCAAAAAACTTTCCAGATGGAAACGTTCTCCCTCTATTATGTTATTCTGTGGAGACTACTAGCTCTCAATGGCATCTGTAGAATACACCAGCAATATGACAGCACAACACAAATTAGCTGTTGCATTTTAATTATAATGACATTAGCACCAGTACCCTATATTTGCTCAATACTGATACTTAAAAATAGAGATGTAGAGAGACATTTTCCCTGCCTTGTCTAAACAACAGACCTGTCTAGTAGCTGCTTCCTGCTCAGTCAGCTAAATATTTTGCTTTTTCACCCAGTCCTGAGTAAATAAAAAAAAAAACAAAAGCAATGTTTGGCAGAATAAGCAGGATGAAATCACTATACAGGTCTGTTTCTAGATAATTCAGGAAGGACGTCTCCCTGTGTCTTTATAGTTACAAATAGTATAACATAAATTAAGGATGTTTTCTAAGCTGTGGTGCTAATATGATTATAAATTAATTACAACAGTTAATTGGAGCTACACTGTCATAGTGCTGGCTTTTTAAATAGACATATGTATCGAAATTACACTAGGTTTTTGCCTGATAGGTATGGAAATATTTTTATCTATGTTGTTTTCTTGTTGCTTATAAATATAGTCTTTATATTCTTTGTATTCTGTTATGAACAAATTATACTCTCATCCTTACATAAAGGTCAATGTTGTCATTCCTTAAGCCTAGACTGTTAATTTTGCCTTTGCAAGAACTCTACTGTACTAAGATGAACTGTAGTAATTCTAGAATAAACCAGGTGCGCCATAATTCCCAATGATTTAAAGAAGGCTTTAAACATATTAATTGCTACTGAGGTCTTGTACATATTCAAGGGATTAAAAGCCCCATTTAACTCAAAGGGGATTTTTATGTCCTCACTATGGTAAAGCCGGTCTATTCCAGAAGTACTTGAGGGCCGAGATGCACTAAAGATCTGTGAGGGCTCAGGATGGTGATGTTGTGTTGGATCTGTGTCAAAGGCACTAATGTGTCTTCTCCATCATATCCCCTTCAATATTCCACCAATCCTCCATGCCTTCAACAGGTTTATAAGTTTGGTTTGAACACTTCAACAATGACTCATTTCTATATGGAAATGCAGGTTAATGAGCCATCGTCGTATTCATGTGGATTTGCTTATATGTTAATGTGGCTATTCAGCACATTCACTAAACTCCGATAGAAACCACTGAGGCTGGTGATGTTGGGATGTTCCGTAGCTTCCTATGCAGTAACTGTAACAGCTCTCAATCAATCATAAGCATGGAGGAGGCCTTCCCTTCATCAGCAGAAGTAGACAACCCTGAAGTCTGAGAACATCCTCTCCTCTGATTAAGAGTTGTGTGTTTAATCAGAACCACAAATAAATATATATATATATATATATATATATATATATATATATATATATATAATCTGTGTCAATGCTACTTATAGTGGTGTCAGATCTGACAGCAGAACTCGTACAGAATGGGTAGACTGAGTCAATAATGGAGGTACATGGATAGAGACAAGTGGAAGTGTGATGGAATAATGTAGACAGGTAAGATGTAATAAAAAAGAGCATGGCTCCTTACTGCAGAGCACAAAGTTTTTTCCACGTGTATAGAGATGGATGCCGAACTCCTGGAGACCTCAGTAGGATGTGAGGAGGATTTGGAGGAGGGAGGATTTCACTTGGGGGAATTGATGATATGCGGAGGTACGTCATGTTTTAAAGTAAGAGGCCACAAACACTGTACAGAGATCTGGAGTGAAGCTCTGCAGATATTGTATCATACCAGCATAGAATCCAAGTTGCTCTCCAGTAAGGGGCCATCCTCTTTTTTATTATATCTTCCCTGTCTAATTTATTCCATCACACTTCCACTTGTCTACTACATATACCACCATTACTGGGAGAGCGGCGCCAAGCCGGTAGAGAGCTCAGGGCTGAGCTGCCAGTGATCAGCCAGTGGCAGCCCCTCTACCAGATCATCTCTTCTGTTCTATGTATGTGCAGGAGAGGGGAAAGCTGTTTGTGTTACTTACTTACTTTTTAACCTTTTGGCTGAAAAAAGTATTTCCAAAGTCTCTCCAACACATTGCAAAACAATGTGTTGAAGACATCTCTACCAGCCAAGGGGTTATATTCAATATTCCATTGTTTTAATAATTTGGTGTGTGCAGTACAAATATGAATTAAAAAATGGCATCCAGATATAAACTGGAGACATGAGATTTTCCAGAGTGCTCATGAAAGCAGGGTTGTGAGCATGCTTAGGGATACATGTCACAAATGACGAAAGTGCCAACAAGAATCAACAATGTGTTGGACCTAGTGATAAAAAATGACATAGACATGGTGTCCAATATTAAAGTAGGTGAATATTTGGGAAACAGTTATCACAGTATGGTTTCATTTGAAATCAGTTTGACAAAGCAAAACTGTATAGGTTCAACCAAAACCCTTAATTAAAAAACAACTACATTCAAAATGTTAACAGCATCGATGCAACAGATAGATTGGGATACATTATTTAAAGAGTAAAAATGGTCCAAATTTAAATTTAGGTTGCAGAAATATATTCAACGGTGTATGGGGAACAAATGCAAAAGAAGTATATCATAATCAATGTGGTTAACTGCAAATGTAAAGAAAGAAATGGCAAGGAAAAATGCATTTAAACTATTTAAGTCTGTAGGAACAGAATATTCTTTTTTGAAATAAAGGAAGTGTAACAAAGGTTGCACAAATAGATAATGAAACTCACATTGCAACGGAGAGTAAGACTATTATAAAAACATTTTTCCAATATATAAATAGCAAAACATTTAAGAGGGAGTACAGTGGACCTTTCAAAAATCAGATTGGTTAGTTGATTAGGGAGGATAAGAAGAAGGCTGATGTTCTGAACACTTTCTTTGCATCATATATACCAGGGAACAAGAAATGGTAGAATAGCTTAACAAGTAACAAATAAAACCATACCATTATCAGATATTGGGTTAACACAAGAGGCGGTCATGGGAAGACTAGGCACAATTAAGATTGACAAAGGACCTGGTCCTGATGGTATACATCCAAGGGTTCTTTCGGAACTCAGTGTTCGCAAAACCACTCTTATTTAATTGTTTAAAGACTCACCAAAGACACAGTGCCATAAGTTTGGTGTTAAACCAATATAGTACTTATATTTAAAAAGGGAACTAAAACAGAACCGGGGAATTAAAGACCTGTGAGTTTGATTCTGTAGTGGGAAAACTGCTAGAATGGATAATAAGGGATTATATTCAGGATTACACAATAGAAAATTAGATTATAAGGAGCCAACATGGTTTTATGAGGAATAGATCTTGCAAAACTAATCTTTTTGAGCTTCTATGAAGAAGTAAGTAGCAGCCTAGATAATGGTAAAGCAGTAGATGTGGTATATCTAGATTTTGCAAAGGCGTTTGATGCAGTGCCATGCAGGAGGCTGGTGTATAAAATAAGGAAATTGAGGCTATTGAAATTGGCCTTTGCAACCGAATAGAAAACTGGTTGCAGGTTAGGGAATAGTGTGTTGTTAATAATGGCAAATTCTCCAATATGGTTAATGTTGAGAGTGGAGTACCTCAGGGATCAGTATTTGGTCCACTACGTTTTAGCATATTTATAAATGTCCTGGAAATAGGTATAAAAAAATTAATTATTTACAGATGATACTACATTATGCAAGGTAATACATTCAGAACAGGGTGTTTCTTCTCTACAGAGGGATTTACATAAAATAACAGATTGGGCAAACAAATGTAATATGAAATTTAATGTGGGAAACTGTAAAGTTATGCATTTGTGAAAAAAAAATCCCAATGATACTTATGAACTTAATGAAATAATTTTAGTAGACTAGTTGCTAGAGAAAAACCTGAGAATCCTTGTAAACTACAAACTTGGAAACAATGGCCCGTGTCAAACAGCAATAGCAAAAGCAAACAAAGTCATGTCTTGAGTGATGGCTCTTGAAGCAAGAGTGGATACCATAATTTTGCCACTGTACAAATTGTTAGGAAGCCCTCACTTTGAGTTCTGAAAAAGGATAGTCTTGAACTGGAAGAGCAACAAAATAACATAAGGGAAAAGAGGACTTGATATGTGAGGAACATCTGGACAAACTTGGTTTATTTATTCTGGGTAAAATAAGACTAAGAAGAGATTTTATTACAATGTATAAGTATATGAAAGGTCAATCTGGTGAGCTTTTCCTATTAAAGCTGGATCAAATAATTCAACCCTTAAGATTAGAGGAAAGAAGGTATCAACTTCAGCAGAGAAGGGTTTTTTACAGTAAGGTCTGTTAAATTGTGGAATTCTTTGCCCAGGCATGTGGTAATGACTAGTGTTGAGCGAGCATGCTCGGCCGATGCTCGGATCGGCTCGAGCATCGCTCTGCTCGGCACATGGCGGTACTCGTCGAGTACCGCCATGTGCTCGCCCGCCATGTTCGGGTGGCGGGGATCTGTGCCGGAGGAGGCACAGATCTGAAGACGCTCCGCTGAACCACCAGGGACTGGAGGTACGGGGGCATTGCGGAGATGAAGGGGGCATTGCGGAGATGAAGGGGGACAGTGTGGAGATGAAGGGGGACATTGTGGAGATGAAGGGGGACATTGCAGAGATGAAGGGGGCATTGCAGAGATGAAGGGGGCATAGCGGAGATGAAGGGGGACATTGCAGAGATGAAGGGGGCATTGCAGAGATGAAGGGGGCATAGCAGAGATAAAGGGGGACGTTGCAGAGATGAAGGGGGCATTGCAGAGATGAAGGGGGCATAGCGGAGATGAAGGGGGACATTGCAGAGATGAAGGGGGCATTGCAGAGATGAAGGGGGCATAGCGGAGATGAAGGGGGACATTGCAGAGATGAAGGGGGCATTGCAGAGATGAAGGGGGCATAGCGGAGATGAAGGGGGACATTGCAGAGATGAAGGGGGCATTGACCAGGCACCCTCCCCTCATCAGAGCAGGGGGTGCCTGGTGTAATGCTCGTGTCGCCCCATTGAAGTCAATGGGGCTCGGGTGCTCGGCCGAGCACTCGAGCCACAGGCGGTGCTCGGTCAGAGCACCCGAGCACCCGAGCATCGGGGTGCTCGCTCAACACTAGTAATGACAGATAAAAGGGATACATTTAAGAGAAGATTTGATGCATTTCTTTCAAGAAGGAACATACAAGGTTATACTGTGTATTAGGTAAAACAGGAGGTTCCAGTAAATAGACATACTCATTTTGGTGGCAGGAAGGGATATATAATTCTCATTTTTAATGTGTTATGTAGCAAAGGTTGAACTTGATGGACTTGTGTGTTTTTTCAACCTATTTTATTATGTTGCAGTGTTACATATATCTGAGAGGATGATTGTGTATTGGTTGGTATACTGTACTTTTCTAACCCACTGAGTGCCACAGGAGTGTGCAGTGCACATCTTTATGCATTCAAATGGTGAGGGAGTGATGCTGTTTGTGGTGCTGAAGCCTGAGAGGATATTCTCCTCTCCCCCCACTGAGCAAGTGGGGAAGCAGAGTGGATGTTCTCAGACTTCAGATTTGTCTACTACTGGTAAAGTGTAAGGGAGGGAGCAGTTTCTCAACCCTGTATGCTAAAGTGGAACTTCTCCTTCTCTCCCCTTGCTTACCTAATACTTAGTGCATATGGTGATGTGTGGTCTACACAACGCTAAAGTGATGTGCTCCCCACACATCACCAGATACACATCGAACATTAGTGCTTCTACCCCCAGTTCTTTTTAGTACATCAACCTATAAGGCTTTTATTATTTAAATTATTTTTAACCTTTTGAGTACTAAAGACTTGTGTAACATAATGACAAGCAACAGACTGCACAATACTCTTGTACTCAAAGAGATAATAGGGTACACTCCACCAGCATGTGGGCCAACCCCATGAAAAAAATTTACAACATTGCTCTAAATTAAAAGAATGAATGTCTTCAAAAGTTGAAATTGATGGACTTAAGACCTTTAGACTCACTATGTTTAGTAAATATTCACCTAGACTACTTAAGAGAGAGAAAATGTGACCAAATTTAACACTGATCTATGTGTTTGTATGATGTGGATAACATGCCACATGTATACTCCATTTTGCAAAGTGATTCCACTGCCTTCACAAGATGGGGTTATTTGCTTTGACAAACGTGTGCTGTCTGTATATACTATATGAATTTTGGCATTTCACTAAACCAAAATATGAGAATATTCGACAACAAAGGCAGCAATTCTTAAAGTATATATGCTGTCCAACCTGTTTGACTACTGGCATATATTGGCTTAAACTAACCTTGAAACACAATTGCATGACTAAACAAGATTTAGCAGTTGAAATGACTTCAAAATTTCTGGTGCTCAGATTGAAAAATTCAGGCAAGTTTGGGAGCAATGGCCCAGCTCCACCTTGCTATTACTTAGAGATGCACTCTTAACTCCTGAGATAACTTCTCCTCAACAGAAATGAACATGGATTCCAGCAAAATTAGTCCCCACATCTGAAATATATTCTTCTCCCCTTTTATTTCTTTTTTTAGATATTTTCTTTCCCTTTTTCTTTTTTTCCCATTTTACTTTGTCCTATCTCAGTTGCAAAGCTATTTTATCTCTATATGAAACTGGCATATTGTGTTATATTTTATGCACATACACTATGCTTTATTATACTATTGTTATTATAATGTGTTACAATTTTTTCCCATTTACAAGATCAAGGCATGTGCAGCAATGTCTAGCATGGCCAATCCTAACTACCACAGTTCTGTGATTTTGTCTCTCTCATGTTTGTCGGTTGAAGGAATAAGTTTATTTATATAGAGCTACAAGTATGAGCATTGCTTGATGATATAATTGACTTATCCGATCCCTAGGCATGTCATGAGGCTTTCTACGTGCAAAACATAGTGTTAAACACCTTCGCAATTCAGTCTTTCCGTCCAGGTGATGAATTTGTCATCCACATAACCCATAACCCACATGACCCATCACCATGGAACTGTAATCATTTACATTACTTTTTTAAAAGAGCAGAACATAGAAGGCTATGTATGTTAGCATTGGGATTAATAATTATTTAGTGCTTGTTGATCCAAGGAGATATGTGATTGCTATTTGGAATCAAGAAGGAATTTTTTCCCCACATTCAAAGCAGAAATTGACATTGCTGTATTGAGGGGGGGGGGTTCCTTTTTTTGGATATACAACAGTAAACAGGAACAGGAAAAGGGTTGAACTTGATGGACGCAAGTCTTTTTTCAACTACTATATAACTATGTAATATATCAGATAGCTCCTTGCTCTCCTCTTATCTGGTGCTGCAATTTCAGTTTTGAGCTGTATATTTTAAAATAGTACAAGGGATAGGAAAATCATACATTTGAATATAATCAGTTATTTTTCTTGAAATTATCTTAAGCTTACCCTCACTATTGTTAACCCTGCTTAGAAACCCATTGTAGCTGTTTATTATATGTGAAACTAGACTGCAAAGCCTGTGCAATGTTATATGTAAAATAAAATATTTTAAAGTGCATTACTCATTGTGAGATTTCTCTAACTATAGCCTAGCATTTAGAACCAATCCCCCCTCAGAATAACAAACTACTATAAACCTAGATAAGAAGAAAAGAAGAAGGATTGAAGGTGTACTGTGATGGTATCTGGTCTGCTACCCCTTCCATAGGACATGTAACGATACATGCAGGAAAAGTATTGTTCATGGACTAGATGATGGAATTCAACTAAGGAAACTGAGACAGAGACACACTGCAGAGGTGTTACTTTTCTTCCTGAATGGGTGGCAGGGAAAGAGAGCACCTGCGTAACAAATATTAATAACATAGGAAGTGGAGAAATGATAAACTGTAGAAGTCACTCAATTTTTTCACCTCTTTATCATTGCTTAGTGAATCTCCACCATTGTGTACATGTACGCATAGGTAGGATTTTCCTCTCCAAAAGTTCTATTTATTATAATTTCTTTGAGCATTTCCCCACCTAACATCTACAAGTGCATGCTAGGTAACAATACATTCATTATCACCCATAAGTAACAGAGAGGAATGTCTTAATGATCACAGTGAACACGATAGGAAAGTTCTATATCAGATACAATACTATACCTGCTCAATTGTAAATCAAACCCTGGAGAGCTGCAATACTCGACTATGGTCAGTAGAGTCATTGAGTCTTATGTATAAAAGCAAATAGAATAATTTTAGGGCAACCCAGTTGCACCATGGGTGGAAATAAAATAAAAAAAACTCCTTATTTAACCCCTTGAGTGACAGAGAGATAAGCAATGCATCACAGACTAATGCTTTGCATACCTCTCTGGCATTCATAGGGTTAAATGGGGCTTTTAACTAGAGGTGGGTGAAAGCTGTCGCCATGTTCCCGTGGGAAATTTTGTGAAAACCACGTCTGGCCCATTGGCCAAAATTTTTTGACATTTTATCAATGGCTACAAAGTTTCCACCCATTGATTTATGTTGTTTTCGCACTTCCACTATAAAAACGTGATGTTTTCGCTGAAGGCAGACACAATAGATGCAGCTACAGAGCGAGACAAATGTGCTGTGCTGTTCTCTTGTGATATTTTGCAAAAAGTGAGGCAGGAGAGGCTCACAGTGACTCCTATCACTATGAGCAGGGTAAAAAATAATCAATGGAGGAGCTAGAAGGACCCTTATGTGTCAACTGAGTCTGAAGAGGAAGAGACCACTACTGTACCAATGCTGTCCAGTGCCCCTAAATCACCCCAAGGGATCTTGGGGAATTTAATGGGAAGGGAGGGACAAAAGGGAATGGGAAGGAAGGGAGAAAAGGGAATGGGAAGGGAGGGAGAAAAGGGTAGTACTAATGAGAGCAGGACAGGTCAGATGCCTGTGCCTGTTGCAAGACGTGCTGCCTCTGCTGCCAGTTCCACCATTGCTGTACCTGCAGCCACTAGTGTTGTACCTGCTGTCAGATGTGCTGCCAATAGTATTGAACCTGCTGTCAGTGCTGAACCTTCTGTCAGTGCTAAACCTGCTGCCACCAATACTTTGCCTGCTGCTAGTGTTTCTTGTAGTACTCGGGGGGGGGGGAGAAAATTATGCCATGTGTGACAGCAGGGGCCCCTCTGTGACACTGCTTGTCATCTCCTTCAAGCAGCAGTGAGATATCTGGAATAGAGCAGCAGCATGTAGAGACTAGTGGTGGTGGTGGTGTTGGAGAAGCTGGGGTGGAAGAGACATTGATGGCCTTTTTAGCAGAAACTAAGAAGGAATGGGAGACAGGGATGAGGATGGGCATCACCACCACCACTAGCAATCAGCTTTTAGAATTTGCAGAAATTGCAATTGCACTAACTACTGCTGCTGCTGAGATGAAAGGGCAGCAGGGTGCTGAATAGCAGGCTAGTAGTGTGCCACAGACCACTAGGACAGGTTCCACTTGCCAGCAGTAGCAATACTCCTCCTGATCCTAGTTTCAGTGCTAAATCTGAAGGAGTAGCAACAACAGCAGCAACATTATCCGCTACCACAGAAAGTGAAGGGGAATGTGGAGGACAAGAAGAAAGAGGCCATTCTTCTCCACCTGTTCCCTATCCCTCCCCCCAGAAGTCATGGGTGTGGGACTATTTTTCTCTTCCGGCAGGTACAGTGCAGTCATCATCAACAACTGTATGGTGCAAAATTTGTGACAAGTTAGTAATAAGGGGAAAGGAGGGAACACACCTTGGCACAACCTCCCTGATAACACACATGAAACACAGACACCATGACATTTATGTCAAACATGTTAAAGCCAAACACTCATTACAGAAATCTATCACCGCTGTTACCATACATCCTGACTCTCAAGAAAGGTGGAGATCAAAGAGGAGGAAGAATAAAGAAACCCAGACAGATACTGGAAGTTCCATGACGAGCAAAACAACTAGCTTGTCATCAACATCACCTTCTTCCACTAGGGTAACAAGTACATCTCCTGCCAATCCACCTCGTTCATTGTTACCTCCCCCACTAAATGATAGCCACTCTGTTAATGTTAGGATATGGCAGTTCATCTCTACCCACATGCCAGTGTGGTGGAGGAGAATCGATACCAGGTCATCAGGTGGCATCTGAGGAGATTCCATCCCACAGAATATGCTAGGATTCTGGCAGGGAGGGTTCATCATCACTATTAAACTGTCAGCAAGTTGTCATGTGTCCTTAGCAGGGTCTGGACAAGGGGTACAGTGACAGTGGCAGTATTTGTTTTCGGGTGTCATGGTGTTTGGATCCATTTGTGCCCCAGATGTTATTTACCACATACACACTGTGCACATTGCGGTTGCTGATGAGAGCCACAGTTCCTGCTATCAAGGGAAAAATGTATATTCTAATAACAACACAACCATGATTTTGGAGGAGGGGCAGGCGGAGAAGAATTATTGGCCAACTTCTGCTTTTCTCCACATAGACTGGGGGCTACTTATTGCGTTGCTACTGCCTCAGGTGCATCACTGGAGCTAGTTGTGGCAAGTGGAACTTTCATCATCCATCATCACCCATGTTACTGCTATGGTTGATCCCATTCCCTTTCAGCTGCCTAATCATCCTGCTGCTTAACCCCTTAAGGACCCATGACGGTCCTGTTCCGTCATGGGTTGTTAAACCCTTAAGGACCCATGACGGAACTGGACCGTCATGGAATTCCGGGCTCCCCTTGCGGCTGCACGCCGTTCGGGGAGTCCAGAACACAGCCGTGAAAAAAAAAAAATGCTCCGTGGTCCTTAACGGACCACAAGGTGAGTGCGTGGCCGGTCGTTAAGGGGTTAAACAATTCAGCAGCAGCAGTATGAACAACAGTTGCAACTCAGGACTCAGGAGGACATTTAACAGTGGCCACTGGCCAACATGACATGCTGGTATTAGGTCAGTAGAGCATTTTTTTTTTTTCTCTGGGCTTGTGTTTTGAAAAAAAAAAAAAAAAAAAATATTCCTACAAAAAAATAAACAATTTTGGGGGGTTTGTTTCTAACAAGCCTAAGTCCTACAAATCAATGTTTCCTTAGGGCTTGTGCCAAACTAGCTTAAGTCCTAAAATCAATGTTTCTTCAGGGCTTGGGCCACTAATAACTCTAAGTCTACAAAGGCCTCTAACAACAAATCAAATAAATCATCCTCTACAAAATACTCTATCAAGTCAAGTATCAGTCCACCCCAGTGGCAGCTTATTTCAGTGGGTTCCTGTCTCTATCACTTTAAATACAAATTTCTTATTTTATTTTTTATTAACTGTCCCCCTAATAGCAGTCAAGAAAGCACCCCAAAACAAATTCCCTGTTCAAATGATTCATTCATTTACCAACACAGGTACCCTCCTCAGACCCCTTTATACCATGTCTTATGGTTTTTATTTTATTTTATTTTATTTAGGATTTATTTTTTATTAACTGCCCCTCAATCCCAGTAAACAACCCCCCAAAAATCATCCCCTGTTCAACTGATTCTTTCCCCACACCCCAACAACACAGGCACCCTCATGCTCCTTTTATACTGTGCCTTTGGGAAATAAAATATTATTTGTAATGTGTTGTGTGTAACTTCTATGTTACCATTGATTTCAATGGGTGAACAAAACGGAAAATCTGCACTTTTCTCAGGAAATTTTACACGAAGCAGAAAGTGCAATTTTTCGCCAATTTCAGTTTCAGGAGGAAAGTTTCACCCATCCATACTTTTAACTCCTGGAAGGCTAAAAAATTTTACAATGGATTTCAATACAATGCATTAACAAAACCTTTAGCATTCCAGGGGTCAAAAGCCCATTAAATCATTGGAAATGTTTTGTCCTCTATATTGCATTTAATTTGCCCCCAAATTGCTCCACATAAGGCCCACTGATTTCTTTTATTTCATCTTAACATTTTTGTTGCACAAGAGTGTACTATTCCCTGCCAAGAACAGGGGTCTGTGAGCTGCTCAAGATTGGGCGCTGCAGTTCACTTTGAAATAATGAGTCACCTTCTGACAGGCAACTCATTCATTTTTATGGAGAGCTAATACGCAGAATTTCACACCTGCATCCAGGACTTGGCTGTGGTTAAGGTGAACAAGCTTTACTTTTGTATACATAATTAATTCACCTGGTATTTCTGTGCCACTCCACAGTGTACTACTAATCATGCATTTTTACCTCTTCAGTCATGAGAGCTCCAGCCATCACCTTCAGTTGGCTTTACAATGAGCAGACACATTTAAGAGACAGTTTTCTTTTCACCTCACTATAGCGATCAAATGTGGCCTGTTAACGTGCCAATTATTGTCACCCCTGCTGTTTTTTATTTGTTTAAAAGTCTTGAAAACCAAAGCATAAAAAATAAGCCTCCATTTCTTTTAAAAGGAAGTGTCTGTGGTAAATTTGGTCTTTAAAAGGCCTATAAAGGAACCCTAAACTTTCACTAACTATTAATAGCATTTAATAAATGCCATTTAACCCCTGAATGCTAGGGAGATAGCCAATGAAGCTCTAATGTAATATTGCTTCAATCATCATGTCAAAATGTATTCTATTTTTTTAGCATATAAAGCACCGACACAGCCCATCACATTATGCAAATTAGATACTATCTTAAACAGTGAGAATGGGCCTGTGTACATAGATGACATCTAGCTTAGATATCTACTGCGGTGCAAATCTGAGGCTCAAATGACAAGCTTCATAGAGCCTAAGGAATAAAGCAAAGGGTGAGTAATTCTGGAACAAACCACTGCACCATAGTGATGGGGTAACTCCCATTGATTAAACTGGTGCTTTTAAACCATTGAATGTTGGAGAGGTTTCCAATCCATTGTGTTGTTATGTGCCCCACCATAAAAAAATTCTAGAACATTTGGTAGACATTTTAGTCATTGCCTGTTCCAAAAGATCATCAATAAGTGGAGTTCTGCAATATTGAGAAGATGACGAGAAAGGAAGAGGATGGTCTTCCAGCAACATCTCATATCCGACCCTCAGCCAGCATGTAAAGTAGAATCTGTCAGCTATGGCCTGACAGATTATTGTAAGGTAATGGATAAGGGAGAGGAAATGTAGTAAAGTGTGTGTACCTAGTATACCTAGTTTATTAAGAGAAAAAAATCCCACTAATTTAAATTGAGGTATTCACTAAGCAGTGGTAAAGAGGTGATAAAGTGGAGATGACTCTTCCAGTTTATAACTTCTCCATTTCTTATGTTATACTACGGATCTCCAAAGCTGAAGAAATCTTAGCGCATAGGCTCCCTAGTATAACATAAGAACTGGAGAAGAAATAAACTTGAGAAGTCATCTCCACTTTATCACTGCTTAGTGAATCTCCCCCAATTTTAAGCAATGCTTTGGGGACCTATCTAGCATTTAACATTTTAAAAGGCCTATTTAGATTAATGTGGGTTTGGCGACTTTTTTGTTTCTCCTCTATGCTGCAATTGGCATAGTCCTGTATTGCTCCTATTTTCTTTTGTGTAAGGCCCTCTGAGAATGGACACCTCTTTTACTTCTTTTCTCTCTCTCTAAGTGGAAAGTATCAAAGACATTGGACCTTGTTCTAGTGCCTAGAGCGATTCAGCTGTACCACTCTAGATGTCAAAGTATATGTCTGTGATTTTGCTATTTTCTGATGCAGAGGGATCTTGTCTGACATTTCGGTGCAGGACTGCCTGTGGGAAGGAACAATCTGTTATTAATACGGACATTTCTTTCTGTAATGACACAAGGGAGGGAAATGTGATTGTGCAGCACCTATGTGGAATTATTCTCAAGACTACACCCCCTTTGTTTAAAGGGTAGTTTCAAACCAAGTAGGTAGTAGCTCATCAGTACTGGTGCTACTTGTATGCCTTACATACCTCAGTTAAACACTGAAAGCACATTTTTACTCCTGAATGGTTAGAGGGATCATAACATCAGCATTTATCACATCACTGATGCTATTCAAACATCTTTACATTGTGTAGCTTTAACCTATGAGAACCAGAGAGGTGCAAAACTCATTGCACGCTCCTCTTATTCTCAAATTTTTAAATCCATTTAACTAATATAATCTTTTAACCCTTTATATGAAATGTTGAAAAAGTTTGAGGAAGTAATTTTTCTATAAAAATTAAGGCACTGCTTATTATATGACAGAATCCACAAATCAGCACTCTCTACAACCAATGAGAATAAAATTAAATGTATTTGGTTGATAGACTCTCTAACCTATCCCCTCTTTCAGTAGTGCACTTGTTGTTAGTAATGCGTGTTTTGCCGTTGCATGATTTACTTTGTTCGGAAACTATGAATCTGTGCCAGCTGGTGCTTGCACTCTGACCTCATTAACGGCTTGTTTATAGTTGAAACAGCAGAACACATATTTTCCAAAAGTGTCATTAATTGGGGAAAAACTTCAAATGACTGGCACCACATAAATCCCAGTCCTCTATATAATGCTCTCATATCAGCTACACCATAAATCTCATACTGGGTGCTTAAATCTTTACTGCTGAGTAGATAGCACAGCTGCAAGTGCAGCTGACATTTATATAAGTGATTCACTGGTGGAGTCCAATAACTCCCACTATCATTGGCAGAAATAAGGAAGTCAAGTACGACCATCAATCTAATTTTGAAAATGCCATCCCTATTTACATAAAAAGAACAATACTGTTTTTAAACCGGGTTCCCAGATATGCAGTATTTCACATCGGAGGTCTTGTTAAAGTGTTCGCATTGTATACCTTTTAACCTTTTATGTGCATTTTGACATAGCTGAAGGATGAAAAATTATTTAATTTTCATAGGGGTCTGTTAGTTTTTGTGCATGCAATGTGATATGACTCAGTAGAGGGATGTGTTAATACAATTCTGCTCTAAAATAGGCTCAGAGAGCAATTTTTATGTACTGGAACTGCAAAACACCTTCACACACACATATATACAGTATACAGTACTGTGCAAAGGCAGGTGTGAAAAAATGCTGTAAAGTAAGAATGGTTTCAAAAATGTAAATGCTAATACTTTATTTTTATCAATTAACAAAATGCATAGTGAGTGAACAGAAGAAAATCTAAATCAAATCAATATTTGGTGTGACTACCCTTTGCCTTCAAAATAGCATCAATTCTCCTAGGTACTCTTGCACACAGTTTGTTAAGGAACTCTGCAGGTAGGTTGTTCCATCTTGGAAAACTAACCACAGTTCTTATGTGGATTTAGACAGCCTCAGTTGCTTCTCTCTTCATGTAATCCCACACAGACTCAATGATGTTGAGATCAGGGCTCTGTGGGGGGCCATACCATCACTTCCAGGACTCCTTGTTCTTCTTTACACTGAAGATAGTTCTTAATGACTTTGGCTGTTTGGGGTCATTGTCATGCTGAAGATTTTGGGGTTAATCAGATGCCTCGCTCATGGTATTGCATGATGGATACATATTTGCCTGTACTTCTCAGCATTGAGGAGACCATTAATTCTGACCAAATCCCCAACTTCATTTGCAGAAATGCAACCCCAAACTTAGAAGGAACCTCCACCATGCTTCACTGTTGTCTGCATACACTCATTCTTGTAACGCTCTCCAGCCCTTCTGGGAACAAACTGCCTTCTGCTACAGGCAAATATTTCAAATTTTGACTCATCAGTCCAGAGCACCTGCTGCCATTTTTCTGCACCCCAGTTCCTGTGTTTTTGTGCATAGTTGAGTCACTTGGCCTTTTTTCCACGTCGGAGGTATGGCTTTTTGGTCGCAAATCTTCCATGAATACTACTTCTGACCAGACTTCTTTGGACAGTAGATGGGTATACCAGGATTCCACTGTTTCCTGACAATTCTGAGCTGACGGCACTGCTGGACATCTTCCAATTGTGTCTTTCATCTGCTGCACTAAGTTTCCTTGGTCGACCACTGCATCTATGGTCCTCATTGTTGCTTGGACAGCACATGTAGAAACCCCTGTCTGCCTTTAAATTTCTGCCTGGGAGAGACCTTGATGAGGTAGTATAACTACCTTGTGTCTTGTTGCTGTGCTCAGCCTTGCCATGGTTTATGACTTTTGACATTAAACTGTCTTCTGCAGACTTGTTAGTGGAGTTTGGATGTTCATCACACAGTTTTATTCCCCCTACATAGCTGTTTCTGTTTCAGCTAATTATTGTGTTTCAACCCACATATTAAACTGATGATCATTAACATCTGTTTGGTATAATCTTTTAATCATACACCTGACTATGGGGTAGATTTAAAGGCAGGCGTTAGTAAAAAAAACACTAACAGGTGTGTTAACGTCTTGTAAGCCATTCAAAGGTCCGTATTAAGAACAGCTAATGGCCATTCACAAATCCTTACGGCCGATAGACTGACATGCATAGAGACGCATGGAACAAGAGTCCCCAGAGCCATTTAAAGGCTTGCGGTACTGTTAATGGTGGAAAAAAAGATACACTCAATGGACATAAGTTAAGACCTACTCTTCTTAGCCGTTAGACACTTAACAGGCAAAACAAAACACCCGTTACATAGGAAAACAGACAAAAGGCTTACCTCACAAGCATGTAAATGGAAAAATTGACCCGTGCAATGCCAAAAGAACACAAAAACATGGACAAACACCACAAATCACTGTCACACACAACAACAAGCAACACCACAGGGACAAGGATCCCCCAAAAAACACCAACACAACATGGCAAGGAACAATGTGGGTTATCACACAAAATGGACACCTGCCAATACAAAACAAGCTCACCTGTGCAACATCACCACACAATCCAGACACAACCTGCACCCCACAACTTCACACCCGCAACTGACAGAGACACAGCAATCAGAACACACCACATTTTAAAACACAGACACACTGCAAACACTTTCCTGGACAACAAACACCTTCCCATTGGTCATCACTCACCTCATCACCACACCTACACAACGCTCTACCAGGTTCTTAAAGGGACAACTCACCACACTCACTTGTGACTTGTTTTGCACTCAGGGAGAGAGAGAGAGAGAGCAAGAGTGAGAGAGAAATAGAGATAGAGATAGAGAGAACAATAAGTATGTTGGGATTCTTATTGATGAGAAGACTGCGGAGAAGGCGTGCAAAGGCGAGAGCTAGGGAACACAAGCAAGCCCTAGGCACACCTGATCAACACCCTTCACCTGTTGCAAGTGAGGAGGCTCTGGCTCAACAGCCACACAGGAGCCCATCACCACCTGAAGGACAGCACCTGCCTACAGATGCACAACTTCATCTACAGGATGCTCCACAGCAACAAGATGCTCCCCAGCTGCCACAGGGACCCCTGTAGCAGCAGAGGATGTATAGATGACCACCAAGGCTCAGGATATACCACCCAAGGGTCAGCATCTTTGGAATGACCAATGATGTGGTGATTGATCACTACAGGTTGAGGCCACACAGCATCATTGCCTTGTATGAGGTCATCAAGGATCAGGTGGATCACATCTACATCCACAACCATGCCCTATCTGGCCTGCAAAAACTCCTCTGTGCCATACACTTCATGGCAAGTGGCGCTTTCCAGTCCACAGAGGGTTACGGATCTGGCATGTCACAGGCCACATTCTTCAGAGTACTGGCCTAGGTCTTGCCAGCCCTCAAAAGCAAGGCCAGGACCTACATACATTTCCTCACCACTGACACGGACTGGATACATCTCAAGCAGGGCTTTTATGCAACGGGAGGCATGCCAAGGGTCATGGATGCTATAGATTGCATCCATGTCCGTATCAAAGACCCAGCATGTGACGCACAGCTATTCATCAACAGGAAGAACTTCCACTCCATGAGCATGCAGATGGTGTGTGACAGCAACATGAGGATCATGAATGTCTATACAAAATATCCTGGCAGCTCTTATGATTCGTACATTCTCCAAAACTCCTCAGTACACAGAGACTTCGAGAATGGAACGTATACAAGGGGCTGGCTTCTGGGTGAGTTCACAATACTACATCACACCACATCCATAGGTGTATACACAACACTGCTCACCATGCTCCTGACCTACAGCTAGTACGTCCACAACACAAAACATAATTCACACAACATGTGCTGCCTGTCTCAGCTCACATTCCACAGGTGATGCTGGCTATGGCTTCAAATCCTGGCTACTGACCCCAGTCGCCAATCCACAAACAGATGCCCAGGAAAGATACAACCAGGCTCATGGCAGAATGAGAAATACCATTGAGCGGACCTTTGGCAATGCATTGGATAACACTCTGTCACATCAGGGGTTAAAGGGCCATTGGAGTCAACATTTACATACTTTGCTAGAGCTGAGAAGAGCAGCAGAGGGTCATGAAACTTGGCTCAGATCTCCAGGGACACCATGCTGACCTGTGAGTGTGCAGTGATATGTGGCCCTGACATGAATGCATACATCAACAAATATGTCCTAATAGTTCCATGGAACAAATAAAATTGGGCTGTCACTGTCACCCTCACAGTGGCAGCCCAAATACATTAGTTTCATTGAGCTCTCAGAACATAATTGTTGATGTTTGTATTCATGTCAGGGCCACATATGCCTAGGGCTGCTTCATATTTTCTAAGTTCACCACATAATGGGTTACAGAGGAGTACACAACACATTACAAAGCAATGGTTTGTGTACTCACAATGAAAGAGATTGAGGGGATTATGAAGTTGAAGTTGTTGCATGATGATCAGTTCGAGGGTGCTGCTCCAAATCATATCCTCTTGTCCCACAGGCATCCATAGCATGATCCATTCCTGAACTGAAGATCTTCCATGTGACTGGATTGATGTCTTGACAACACTTCTATGAAGCTCACCCCTTGCTGTTTTAAGTGATTGTGTTGGTGATGCAATGTTTGACCCGAGATTCACAGCAACCTCTATTGGAACATTCTCATATAGGCACAGAAAACATGAATTCATGTGTGTACTAACCTGTACAGTTAGGATGCTCATCTACAGAGTTGTCAAACCTTGTGGACAACACATGAGCAGGACAGTAGTGTTACTAAAGTAGTAAGATTTAATTTCAAAGTACATTTAGTGTTCTCATACAAGTGTTTAATGCATATAGGCAATATACCCAGAAAACACATGTATGTTCTAATGTACTTTGAGACACAATAAAGAAGAACCATCACTATTCATTCTGTGTCTGTATGATGAAATGTTGGATTACACATTTGTCAATGCGTAACCACACTCAAGGCTAGAGTATCCCCAATACATGGGAAGGCATACCCACATCACAGGAGTCCACTACTTGTTTGCCAGTGATTAGACTCTGTGATGTATTCATGGAAACAGATGATGGCAGTGATACACTAATGTGTGTTGGGAGTGATAAAGAGGTGATCCAGGGGACATACTTCCACAGTGATTTCCTGTCGACAGTTTCTGTGTTGCTCAGTTTAATCAATGTTCTAAGATTGCTTTAGTTTGACATATCTCAGTACATGGGCTACATCAACGAACAACCAGATTAAGTGGACAAGTGTTATCACTGGTGAAGTGTGTTACAACCCTAGAAAAACAACAACTCAACTTATTGGAGAACCCAATGCTCACCCCAGGGTTTCAAAGTGTGTGCTACACATTGTAATCATAGGGTGAACATTGGGTTCCTCAGTAAGTCAGTTTCACAATAATAGTTTGAATCAAAGACTATTTGGCTGCATGTTCCATCTGTTCTGCTTGCTAGTTCTTTGCTAAGTCAAATAGCTGTTTCGGTATCCCCTTAAACACAACAATTGATGAAGATGAATGTTCAGTGTTGCACCAGTTGTTGTGCTAAGGGGTATGTTTTGTTGTTCAAATTCAACCCACAACATTGCCATATAACACTGTCGTGTTATATGGCTCCAGGCATGGATTGCCAGTTGAATTTGGTGTGTGTGTGTGAACACATGTTGTAACATCCCACAAACATTTTACCTAGGCAGAAGTTGTGTTCACTGCATTGTTTGGCAATGCATTGGAGACAACTCTGCCAAAGCAGATCAGACAGGATTCAAAAGCACAATGTTCCTTTATTCAGGGGGAAGATGACAAGTTGGCCATTTTATTTTATTTTTTTGGGGGGGTCCTCAGACTGGGTGCCAGAGGTGGATGCCCTGGATGATCGCCTTGTCACCCTTTGACCCCTAGGTGTGGCTTCAGGGGTCACATTGGAGGGAGTGCTGGGTGCAGTGGACCCCGCTGTGGAATGCAGGTTCTCCCTCTCTAACCGTAGGTTCTCCCTGCAGTTCTGCTCTCTCAACTCCACCAGCACCTGTGCAAACATGTCCATCACCCCTGTGTGGAGCTGATGGAGTTGAGTGTTGATCCTTGAGAGCTCCGACTCCAGGGCATGGATCCTTGCCTCTATTATGTTGGTGTTCCTCCAGGATTCCCTCTGGCTCCTGGTGATATTCTCATCTGTGCTATGGCTTGACCGGAGTAGTCTCCTTTGTAGGGCCATGAACTCCACCTCCATCCCCATGGGGCATGCAGTGCTGGAGGTGGATGTGCCCAGTGACCCTGGTGCGGCTGTGTCCTCAGCTGCTGTATCCTGAGCTGCTGTGTTCTCAGCTGCTGTATCCTGAGCTGCTGTGTCCTCAGCTGCTGTATCCTGAGCGGCTGTGTCCTCAGCTGCTGTATCCTGAGCTTCTGTGTCCTGAGCTGCTATGTGTGATGTGTCCTCTGCTGCTGCTGCTGAGTGTGCTGTGGCTGCTGCTGCTGTGACAGCTGTTGGAGTGGCTGATGCAGATGATGGGCATATGCCCACCACATCAAGTGACTCCGAGCTGCCCACTGATGTCTGTGCTGATGAAGGTGGTGATGTGAAGTCGTCCATGGGTAGAGGGTGCTGGGGCTCCCCAATCAGGCCCAGGTGTTGGTAGTCCAGTGGCCAAGGGTCATACCTGGGATCATACCTTGAGCCATGCTGGGGAGCCATCCACCTCTCCTCCTGTTGCAGCCAGCCACTGTAATGAGGAGGTGCAGACTATGTGTGTGTATGTATATGTGTTAGTGTTTGTATGGGTGTATGTGATATGTGCAAAAGTGTAATATGTATATTGTTAAGTGTACCTCTCTCCAAACTCCAAAAACTCCTTCTACCTCAAGTGTATGTGCCTCTCTCTCTCTCGATCACTATCCTTCACTCCTGGGTCCTGTGCCCTAACTCGCTAAAATTCGAAACACAGACAGGGTGTGACCGTTATTTTGGGTTATATATAGGTGTATTTGAACATTTTTGCTACTTTGGGGCCTTGGGATTGGCTGTAGGTTTGAATTTTGTTTGTGCATCTTTCAGGGTTGCTAGCCAACGCCAGCCATAATGTTACATTTTGCCTTAAGTTGTGTTTTAACAGGTGTTTGGGACGCACAGTGATGCAGAAACAGGTGAGACTTAGGTTTTTGTGTTACGTGTTTTTGTTGTGCCTATGCTCGTTAGCTATTTTTTGTATACTTTTAAATCCACCGTAAATCATTTGTTATTTGAGGCCGATGTGCCTTTTTGACTTAGCGGCTGGCTTAACGCAAACCATTAAATCTACCCCTATATGCCTACAAAATCCCTAACTTTGTGCAAGAGTACCTAGAAGAAATTATGCTGTTTTGAATGCAAAGGGTGGTCACACCAAATATTGATTTGATTTAGATTCTTCTTATGTTCACTCACTATGCATTTTGTTAACTGATAAAAATAAATTATTAACATGTCTATTATTGAAAGCATTCTTACTTTACAGCATTTCTTCACACCAGCCTAAGACTTTTGCACATTACTACATATATATATATATATATATATATATATATAGAGAGAGAGAGAGAGTAATGTGCAAAAGTCTTACTCAGGTATGTAAAAATATATATTGGAGCCCTTTAAATGTACATATGGTACCTTAGATGTAATTGCTGGTGTGGGTGGTGCTATACCATGCTAGCCCATGGCAGTGAATGACATTTAGGGCCATATGCATATTTTTTATTCCATTGATTCTCACTATTACCTTTTGTGGAATATATGCAATACCTTGTGTCTAGGCTGCACCACTGTGGGCCTCTGTGTGATGTGAGGGAGTCCCGCTAAGTGCACCGGCTATCAGTGAATGTTGGGATTCTCCTAACTGGCAACATTGAAGGTTTCTTCTACTTATGTAAATAATAGAGTTCTATGACTGTGTTAAGTTACACACAATTGCGATCAGAGGTAATCACCTAGTTAGTGGGGTGGTTTATAATACAGATCGAATATACAGGTCAAACTTTATTTTCATTATAATAATTTATTTTCATGGTTTAATATTTTTTGTGCATTGTACACCTTCCATTGTCCTCAGTGGGACAAGGGGGATTTTAATTTATTATTGTTATTGTATAATTTCATGCAGCTTGTTGGGGTCAACACACACACCAAGGGGTATAAATGGAGTTTGTTTGCACCTGATGTTTGCCTTGCTAAAGATCCCAGATGGGGATCAAAACGTTGATCAAAATAAAAGTTTTATTGTGTTTCACAAAAAGTTCTGTGGTTGCTTAACTACTACCCATTCCATCTACATGGGCAACCAAGCACAAGACCTATATTTTGAAAGTGCTGCATTTTGTTATATATCATCATCCTATATAATAATTTTCTAAATAGCTTGTAACAACGCAGTCATGCGCAGTAGAGACTGCTGCTCGTGGTGCAGTCATGCACATTAGAGACTGCCCTTATATATTGATAGATAGATAGATAGATAGATAGATAGATAGACAGATAGATAGATAGATAGATAGATAGATAGATAGATAGATAGATAGATAGATAGATAGAGATATGGGCATTTTTAGACATTTAGTTCTTCTTTCCTTCTTTCTTGCCATGAATTAACAAATGGTACAGAAGAAATAGCCATAAAACTACTTACTTGCACATTGGATAGGATTTGTGTTTAGGAACTGTCTGCATCAAAGTCTTAATGATACAGTGTATGTTTGTTTGCCAGTGTGCACTAAAGGGATCATATGTGTTTGTTGTGCATACCCCACTTGATACCAAAGTAAAAGCTCAGAAAATGGCCTAGTAGATTTGTAGATTACCCTAGTGAGGATCATGTACTAAAGAGAGCTGGAGCTATTCTGGGGCAAACCAATCCATAAAGAATTTGTTTCCTTCAGTGTGAGATAGGTATCAAACTATTTTGCTTCTGAATACACTGGAAACCTCCTTAGGAATTCAAACATTTCCAATGGAGCCAACACAGCCTGTTTTCCTCCTGTTTCATCTCATTACTAAGTTTTTTGACCATTTCAATACATGTTCAGTATATGTCAAGACTCCTCAAAGTGATATAGGGCATGCAAGTATTGAAGCACCACTTAGTTATATACCAGTGAGATCACCAACACAGATAATAAAGAGAAACCAAAATGTCTATGTGACAGGTAAACTTTTATTATGGAAAAAATATTGCAGGGCTTTACCAAATGCTGGGGTATGTTTAGTTCCAATGTTATGGCACCAATGTTATTACATTTGCAGGTCTTGGTGTGCAAGCTGTTCTGAATAAAAAAACAAAAATAAATATAACATTTCAGTGAGTTCTAGCCTTTTACATTTATTTTGTTATTACAGTTGAAAACATTGTATATTATATTAAACTGGTAGCTACAATGCCAGTACTACTGTTAGCTATACTTAAAGGGATAGTAATACTTCATTTTAACTTTATTTTGTTTTGTAGGTATTAAAAAAACATGAAGAATGATATAAGTCTTATCTCTCAAACCTTTATGGATTAAGAGATATTCACAAGCAAAGTTTCCCCCTCCCGCCCCTTTTACCTAGTGTAAGCCATCTCTTCTCAGATGTGAATCTGGTTGTAAGACCAGACAGATAACAGCAGGGGACAATCTTCTTTGTATGAAAAGAATGAAAGCCCTTCCCCCCTTGACAAGTTTTTCAGGTTTTTCCCTTATCTTAATTGAAGATTGTCCCTCTCTGCAGTCTACCTGGGCACCTCCCTTCTGATCTGGCTGAACAGGGGGGGGGATACTTTGTTTGTGAATATCTCTTAAACCATAAAGGTTTGAGAGATAAGACTTATATCTTTCTTCATGTTTTTGTAATGCCTACAAAATAAAATAAAGATAAAACGAAGTATTACTATCCCTTTAACTAATCTTAACTAATCTCAACCCTCTCTGCACACACTACAGAAAAAGCACATTGAATGTTCTTCAAGAAATGGAGGGGCTTAATTTAAAAATTGAAACACATATAAATGATGTGACACCCCCATTATAACAAATGCATAATTTGTGTATGCCAACATAGAGAGCTATAAGAGCATGTGGAGGGAAGTTCTTCTTTCCCTCTTGATCCCAAACATCTTTTGCTTAAGGGTATGTTTGCTCAAAATGTTGCCTGGCTTCTAGACTCCTGGCCTTCACAGTGGTCCTTTGGCACAAAGACAAAACCAACTGCTATATACAGAAAACAAATCCCAGATTTCCCATTGATTTAAACAAGGTTTAAAATTCCCATTTAAATCAATGAGATTATTTCTCCCCATGGAACCGCTGATCTTCCCCAGAATTTCTCCTCTTTGTGCATGTATCCCAGTGCGTGTTCTGGAGTGGTAGCCATATAGCTGTCATGCATACTGTACTTTAATCTGGTAACCCACTGAATGTCAGAAGGGTACATAATGCTTTGTGTTCATTATTCTAGTAAAATTAAATATATTTGTACTTGTTTGTATTCATACTTATTTAAAGGGTTAGTAACGCCTTCTAAGAAGTTGCTGTTATAGTGTATATATTTTTTTTAAATAAAGTATCTTGAGCAAGTCCCATCTCTCAAAACTTTATGGTTTGAGAGATATTAGCAGCTAAAGTTATCCTCTCCCTCCTCTTGCACTGAGGTCAGCAGAGCCGAAATAGAGATATTTAAAAAGAAATACTTAATTGGAACGGTCTACAAATTGCGCTTGGTTTGTAAGCACACTTTGTAGACCATTCCAATGAAGTAGTTCTTTTTAAATATCGTTATTTTGGCTCTGCTGCAAAGCCTCCTCGAGTCAGCCAACAAGGATTTCCTTCTGTCAGCTTTACAGCTGACATGAGGGAGAGGGGAACTTTAGCTGTGAATATCTCTCAAACCATAAAGGATTGAGAGGTGGGACTTACTCAAGATACATTATTTTTAAAAAATCTACAATATAGCAGCAACTTATTAGTGAACATTACTATCCCTTTAAAATTTGAAACTATTTAGCTTTAATTATAGAATTAAATCTAATAATGAAGAAGAAAGACAGAGACGCTGATGTACTAAGTTGAATTGGCGTTATTTTGAAACAAACCAACTGCAACATACAGCATGGATAACATTTCCAAAAATTCTCATTGATTTAAATGGACCATATATTCCCTTGAATGCTTTTTTGACCACTCCATACAGAAGGTTGATCCCAAATGACTCAGTTTCTTCTTCTTAGATAAGCCTTATAGTCATTCAATACTTAATCAAACCAACAAAAAGAATACATGAATTACATTTGGGCAGCTGAGTGAGCAGAAATGCAGGTCATAAAGCAACAATATTATACCTATCAAAGATTAAAAATATGGTAAAAAATGAATGTCTAAATGACAAAACCAATAGGTATTTTAAAAGATGGAAACATGATGGCAGTGAAAGTGTGCCCTCAATCCACAATATATATATCC
Source organism: Rhinophrynus dorsalis (assembly GCA_037306005.1). Lineage (NCBI taxonomy): Eukaryota > Metazoa > Chordata > Amphibia > Anura > Rhinophrynidae > Rhinophrynus > Rhinophrynus dorsalis. The sequence continues at coordinate 240,797,830 of CM074724.1, read as the reverse complement.
TTCTAACATAATGAAGAACAAACAAACAGACAAATTACTGTTACCCAGATCAAATAAGAATAATTATTTAATAGTATACACTCGAGTCTGTAATTGTGAGTGTCTAAAATTTGTACAAACACAAGAGTGTGGACTAATAAATGTATCTGATTCGAAAAAAAATGGTTATATTCTGAAAGTATTAAGATAAAATTAGACAACTGTCCCTGTATCATCACTGACAGGTAAAACCTGCTAGAAACTATACAACCTTATGTTCATCCCATAACCAATGTGTAAACTTCCCAAGGAGATGCATCAGCACCAGAATAAACATAATCTAAACTCAATCCAGTGTGGCACTATACACAACCTACCTCTTTAATGAGTAAATATACTAAACTATAACTATTAACAACCACATATGTGCTAGTAAAGAACATAATTCTTCTAAAAATGTATGTAGACATATGTTCTGGTAGGCCATGACCAAAAGCTTGTGTCCTGAAATCAAGGGGCTCATGTGGCTATACAGCTGTATATAAAAAAAAATTACTATAAATTATTAACCATAAAAAAGGTGGCCGTAAAATTAAAATTAAATGAGTGTTATGCTTATTTTTGCTATGCACTATTCTAGGGGGGTTTGTTCATATTAATGGATCTTTTAGGAATATTTTATGTTAAAGATTATGTCAGTACTGCTTCAATAATAGCTGTTGTGTATATTTCATTTTTTATTCAATTGGTTTGTAGGCAATGGTTTTAATTATTTTACTATATTTTTGCTATCTGATTGTTTTAATACCGTGGCTTTATAACCGCTATCTATGTTTATACACTTGCCAAAGTGGTTGGGAAGCTTGTTCCAGTTGGGGTGATCTGTTAGCTGTGTCCCTTGATTCAAATCAGATAGACAGTTTTATCCCACATAATGAGGTGTGTTCCTTTGACCAATTGGATGCTCTTTATTTTGTTTCCCATTTGATCTGTATAACATTAATTTGTTTGTTATTAGTTTTTTTATTTTCATTTTGGCAGAGATTGATAGCAGCATATGCCAAATTGTTATATGTGGATACTTGATCTATAAAGATCCAACTGACTGGAAGACCCACATTTTCTGCTTTCATATTTACTTTTAGGGCATGTGGTTGATTTTGCTGTAGAGCTGATAATTTTAGATCCCAGATTGGTACAGCATTATTGTTTAAAACCAGCATTTCTGTTTAAATATTGGTCCAAGTGGGCAGGTAATCTGTCCCAATTAGGATGCATGGCTGGTCTGATGAAACATGGGGATGCTTGTTTCCTCGAATGACTGGGCACACAGTTGGTCAATTTTTTGCCTGTATTTGGCACCTGATCTCCCTTTTGTACTGAGGACTTTGTCTTTCTAGAAAGCAGCACATGTGGCATGGAATGCACTGAAACTTTTTTACGTTTCTTACATTTTAATATATATATATGGACTTCTTTGCTGTTCGACTAATGGGCTAGAACCTGTATGCATGTAATGTTAGTGTATGGCATTAATCACCATTAAATGGAACTTGATCATATTTTGGCATAATACTTATACTGCTAACGGGGTAAGCCACCATTCCTTCAGAATGAGTTGTGCTGGGAAGTACATAAGCACTTAGCCCAACCATATGCATTGTAAGTACCCTGCCATATGTGAGTATCTTGTAATATTAGTGAATGCGACCAGTCTTCAAGCATATTGCACTAGACGCACCCCTTTTTATCTTTTGTTTTTCTATAGTTCATATGTGTATACCCTGTGAGACACACAGTGTTTCAGCTATTGGCCTCTCTCAAGGGATATATGGTTTAACCAATAAGAAATAGTACCTTTTATACACAGCAATTATTGCTTCTGGTGGGCTTTGTTAAATGTGACATCAATGTTGCCTTACCAACTTACCATACACATGCATACACACAGAAATTCTACACACTATTGGGTAAATCCTTGTTATGTGAGAGATCAGTTAACATGCATTTCACATATGTGCACTAAGGCACCTCAGCCAGACTAAGTTCTATTACTGGCACAATGTGCATGTACAAAATACAGCCAACCACATTTCTTTCCACATTTCTATTCAAAATGCTGCCACTAGATTATTAAATCTTTGTGTTTTATTACAGCCATTTCCATAGTAACCCATATACAAAAATATTTTGTTGTAATACTTAAAGCAAAAGATAAAGTGCTATATTGTATAAAAATAGATAACTTAAAATTATTTGAATATTCACAACCAAATGTACTCTCATTCTTATACTATGGTCACCAGTGACATTTGCCAAGTCTTGAAAAGTACAGATGAAGATGTGGGGGGTTATTCACTAAAGCAGGATGAAAAGGTGATAGAGTCGAGATAACGTCTACAGTGATTTCACTTCTCCATTTCCTATGTTAGTCTGTGGATCCTGTGCCTAACTTCTACAGTGATATCACTTCTCCATTTCCGATGTTATTCCATGGAGCCCGTGCACTAAGATATCCAAAACTGGAGAAATCGTAGCGCATAGGCTTCACAAAATAACATAGGAATTGGAGAAGTGATAACACTGGAGAAGTCATCTCCACTTCATCACCTATTTATCACGTTTTAGTGAATCTCAGACCTGGTGATCTGTAGCATTCACACCAGATAAAACTTTAAAGACAAGCAGGGTTTAGTTTCAACCAGCCAAACTGAATCCACTGCATGTTTCATTCACTGCATGATGGAGCACCTCTCAATTTTTTGCTAGAACCACTTCCATGTGTCAATCAGGATGCCTATCAGAAAAAACATAATTAATAACAAAAACATGAGAAATTCTTATCTCTGTTCATCCCCTAAAAGGAATGAAGATGGAGATACATTGTTGAAAAAAATGCTCCATATTATTATGAGATCCAAAGGTGTTTTCTCTTTCTGAAATAAAATTACATGTCTGGCATTGTTAGATCTGTACTTAAAGGTATGTCTCAGGTTAAAAAAAATTATAGTGGATGTATAAAGTTTAATTTTTCAAATGATTTACTGAACCTAAAACGGTTAGTACAATTTAGAGGCAGATATTAATTATCTATAAAACAAACTAAACTTGTCTTAAGGTGAGGTCCACTTTAACTCAATGTTTGTGGTTAAGTGAAACAAAATTCAGTTGCATTCTAAACATAAACATACGACAAGTATGATGTAGGTTTAGTAAATAAACCATTTCATGAATTTTATTCTGACTTAATTTCAAAATCTCATAAATAACCTGGATCAAACATCCATGCAGTTAAGATACTCATGGGTGCTGTAAAATATATTGTAATGGCCTTATGTTTAACTATTTTCCCAAAAGAGGAATGAGTAAAGTAAAACCTTCTGAAGAGTGGCAGCAGTAATGGGGTAAGTGGCAGATGCTGTACTAGAGTTTAAGCACTGTAAATCGGTTCAAATTATAATGACATCACAGAAGGGTTTCCAAGAGCCTAAAAGTATTGATGTAATGAAATATGGCAGTGCCAGGAAAAGCAAACTTATTTTAATTAACAGGATTCCCTTAATGAATATAATAGGAAAATGCCAGGTGTTTTTATGTGGTAAGGACACACCTGTCTTGAAGCTTTTCTCATTTAAGTTTGGTATGCTCTTAGGGAAAAGAAACCAGACAGATATGTAACTCACTTCTTTAACTCCCCTACTGAAAATTTACGATGTGTTACATTGTGTCATAGCTTGATACAAGGCAACAGAAAAGCATCATAAATTGTGTATGAGGCTCAGTAAGGTGGACATTTTATTAAGTGTTTCTTCTATGTATGTTATGGATCATGAGAGGTTCTCAAAATATTAGTGCACTTAAAAATACACAGTAATTTAACTTAATAAACATTAGAGGAATGTCAGAACCAGAGTCTTATTATAAGTACTTACATGAAAATCTTGCAGTGAAGAGGCTTACAGACAAGTGATATCCCATTAGAATGGCACTGTCTAAATGACAACCATCAAAAGTGCAACATCAAAATGCTACCCACATCAAAAGTGCACCATCAGAATGTTTCCCATGTCACCTTCATCTAAAGGGCATGATGGATAGTATAAATATGTCCCCTGCACATCTGTGCTACGAAGAGAGCCTTTAGAGTTTGAAGACAATGAGAACCACTACACTTTTATCCATGCACTATTGTTAGAGTATGCTGAACTGTTATCAGAACTGTCCTGGAAAGCAACATTCATGTAAGTATCGACAAAAAGTTACCTATTTGGTCCTCAATCCATGTTACAGTATTCACATCTCATGGTAATAACTATTTGTTTCTTTACCAGAGGTGTGTACTGTGCCTGATACATTTTGCACCACTGTTGTCCTTAAATTTTTTTTTCATACCGCTTCCAGTGAACAACCCAACTAAATACATTGAAACATTCCCATTTCACGGTAATACAGAAATCATAAAAGGCTGCTACAAGCACTTTTAATTGGACCTTTGCATGACAGTACTCTAGCACGTAATGGGTTAACAAGATTAATGGATATATGAGAAAATAGCTAACTTTTTCTCTGTTCTTACATAAATTATGCTTTCCACAGTTCTGATGACAATGCAACATATCCTAACAAGTGCTTGCAGCAACCTTTTTGAGTTTTGTGTTATCATGAAATGGGAATGCTGTAATGTATTCTTTGGGTTGTTCACTTGTAAGAGATAAAAAAAAAAATAACCCTTTAAGGACCACAGAGGTGTGACATGTATCAGGCAAAGAACACCCCTCTGGTCAATAACCAACTAGTCACAACAGTTCTGGGATGTTTCCCTCAGGGGAGATGAAAGACGTCTGATAGGCTGGATTAAACATAGTGATGTGGTAATCGGAGAGAGGGAGAGAGTAAGAGACATGGTTAGGGTGAACGGAATGACAGAGGTCACCATTTTTATGTTAGCAACATTTTGACATCACTGTTTTGACGCAGGCGGCATTTTGAAGTCATCTTTTCACCACTTGCTATTTGCATGGCAACATTTGCATAGACAACCTAGATAAGTGGAGTTTGAAATAATCAGATAAAAAAGTACATAAAAAGAAATTATGGGTGTATAAAGGATTAAGAATTACAAATTATTTTATAAAATGTTTATATTTCCTCCTGTGTGTTTATTCAAGTTTATTCAAAAAGGACTATAGATCTCTGTGGTGCAGGTATTCTCAAGGGATTTGGTTTCATGATAAAATCATGGCTTGAATTACAGACAGGAATTTCATTTCAGATTGTATTTTCATCAGTTTAGAAAAGAAAATTTACTGGACCCCCTTATTTACTCCTGGTATATTTGAGCTAAGAATGTGAGTTAGTGAACATTGCAATACCGGTGGAATTGTAGAACTATAAGCATGAGTGGTAGCAGGTTGCACAATCTCATGCAGTGTACATCTTGTCCCATGTTTAAACACTGACAGCAGTCATTCTAAGGGGTATACCTCTGTAGCATGTGTGACTATATTATCTTTATGGACTCTAAGATAAGAGTACTGGAAAGAAATATTGTAGCTCTGTGTGATACTGGAAATCTACAGAGGAGCCTGGAGCTCTCTGAGCAGGTAGTTTGTGGGGTTAATTGTGAAGAGGTGGAGTTGTAAATGAGGAACAGCAGGCATGCAGTACCATGCACCAATGCAGGTAGGCAGAGGGAACTTAATGCATGACTTAATTATTGGTGTAAGAAGGAGGGTTTGGAGTTTTTAGAACACTGGGCTGAATTTGGTTCCTTATAGTAGTGGTGGATTTAATGTAAATAGAAAGGGAGCTACTGTACTAGGGGTTAGAATGCTTATAAGACTGGAGGAGATTTTAAACTAGGATATCAGGGGAGAGTATCGCTAGTAAAAATGGGGTAGATAGTGTAGACAGGAACTGGGGACAAGTAAGTACATAGGGGTAGAGAATGAGTGGGTATAGATGTAGCTAACAGGGAGGAACGCCTATTAAATTCACATGCAGAAAAAAGGCAAGTAGTGGGTAAAATATATAAGATAAAAAATAATTTTATGTTAGTGAATGCATGAAGTGTGCTAAGCAAAATAGGGCAGCTGGAATTGCTGGCAATTATTGTACATTTTTACATAACTGCTTCAAGGGATAATAAGGGATTATATTCAGGATTACACGGCAAACAATACAATTCTTAGCAGGAATCAACATGATTTTAGAAGGAATAAATCTTGTCAAACAAATCTCTATAGCTTCTATGAAGATGTAAGTAGCAATCTAGAGTGGAAAATCTTATATGTAGTATATCTAGATTTTATAAAGTCATTTGATACAGTGCCACATGGAAAACTGGTATGTAAATAAGGAAATAGAAAGGGAGCTACTGTACTAGGGGTTAGAATGCTTATAAGACTGGAGGAGCTTTTAAACTAGGATATCAGGGGAGGGTATAGGTGGTAAAAATGGGGTAGATAGTGTAGGCAGGAACTGGGGACAAGTAAGTACATAGGGGTAGAGAATGAGTGGGTACAGATGTAGATAACAGGGGGCAACGCCTATTAAATTCACACGTAGAAAAAAGGCAAATAGTGGGTAAAATATATAAGATAATAAAAAATAATTTATGTTGGTGAATGCATGAAGTGTGCTAGGCAAAATAGGGCAGCTGGAATTGCTGGCAATTATTGTACATTTTTACATAACTGCTTCAAGGGATAATAAGGGATTATATTCAGGATTACACTGCAAACAATAAAATCCATAGCAGGAATCAACATGATTTTAGAAGGAATAAATCTTGCCAAACAAATCTCTATAGCTTCTATGAAAATGTAAGTAGCAATCTAGAGTGGTAAAGCAGTATATGCAGTATATCTAGATTTTACAAAGGCATTTGATACAGTGCCACATGGAAAACTGGTATGTAAATAAGGAAATTGAGTCTAGGGGATAAACTTTGCAATCCTGGTTCAAGGATAGGGAACAGTGGGGGAGATTTATAAAATTGGAGTTAATGGAAAAGAAGTGTTAAAATGGCTGTAAACTGGGCCAGCGAATTGATAAAGAAATGTTGCTATTTGTGACAATTTAGTTACAGAATTTTCACCAAATATTTAAGGCCATCTATTCTTATACTTTATTGTCAACACATTTGTAGATGTAATTAGAATATGTTATAAATACCAACACTCATAATAAGAAATAAGGACATTTTAAAGATCTGTTCACAAAAAAGAACACTATTTATAAATCCCTCCCCCCATTGTATAGTTGCAAATGGAAAACTCTCCAATACATTTAAAGGTGAGAGAGAACTACCTCAAGGTTCAGTACCTGGTCCACTAGTTTTTAACATGTTTATACATGACCTGACTTATTTGCAGATGAAGGTACTTTTTATTAAAATTTGATCTGATAAATTGTGGAATTCCTTGTCCAAGGATATGGTAATGACACTAACAATTGTTTTGCTTCAGAAATGCTCAATTTTTATCTTGATAAATATGCCCCACAGAGACTAAATCCATATTTTCTTTTAACCCCTTAACGACCGGGGAATCGGCGAGCGGACGCGACTTAATGACAACGGAGCATTTTTTTTTTTATTGCTCCGTTGCATTCCGGACGTGCAGCCGTGGGGGGAGCCCGGAATTTGATGACGGTCATAGTACATCACCGGTCGTTCAGTCAAATCGACCCTTGACGTACGATGACTGTCAAGGGTCGCTAAGGGGTTAATGGAAAACAAGAGTGAAAAGTGTTGCTATTCAGCTGTTGCCAGACAACTTCTATAGTCTTCAAACACTGTGTGGTTTAGAATGTTGAACGTTTTAGTGTATCCTATATAATAATTCACTAAAACGTGTGTAGCGACAAAGTCATGTGCAGTAGACTGCTGCGCATGCTACAGTCATGCACAGTAGAGACTGCCCGCACCGCGGCTGATACAGAGCATTCAGCTCTGTATCAGCCGCGGTGCGGGCAGTCCTTACTGCGCATGACTGCCCCGCGACCAACTGGCAGTGGCACTGTGGCCCGTGTAACGGGCTCTTCAACTAGTAAACCAATAAAAGCTGGAAAGACACAGGTTGCCCAACCTTGATACAGTAGAATATGCATTTGAATTATTTATTTTTAGTGGGGGGACCAACAAAAAAAAGAAAACTAAGAGCTTTAACAGATGCAGATATACTAGTATTGTATTAGGCAGGGGAATTTGTGAAAGGTTAACTATCACTGATTGATTGTAGTCTGGCTCTGGTCATGTAGCATTTTCACTCGCCAGCCACCGAAATATTAAAGGGATAGTAATGTTTCACAAAAACAGCAGCTCTAATTATTCTTCATAGTATTTGAACCAGAGAGAGTGTTATTTCAATACTGTCAGAGTTGTAGTTCAACAGTAATTGAATGATAAAGTTTCCCCCTCCTGCCCCTTTTACCTAGTGTAAGTCACCTCCCCTCAGATGTAGAATCTGATCCTAAGTCCAGACAGCTAACAGCAAGTGACAGTCTTCTTACTGTGAGAACAATGAAAACACTGCGCCCCCCATGACAGGTTTTTCAAGTTTTTCCCTTTGCTAATTGAAGATTGTCCTGCTCTGTGATCCACCTGGACACCACTTTGCTACTCTGACAGTATTGAACTAACACTCTATTTGGCCCAAATACTATGAAGATTAACTGGAGCTGCTTTTATTGTGAAACATTACTATCCCTTTAAGCTGTCAAAGGTTTCAGAATCCCTGAAACATGGACAGTGAGGCAGAAACAAACAGAATACCATAATCCTCGGGTTCCTGTGCATGTGACTGCTAGTATTAATCCATTTGATGTTAGATATATCCTCAGTGCTGGGTGAAACAATGTGTTGAAGAAATATCTAGGTAGTAACAAAACTATTCATTGGAGGATCCTGGTGCAAACATTAATTTTACTAAGATGCTTTTTGGTTGAAATACATTGCATGCCATCTGTTCCCCGCCCAGCTGCCCATACCTTCCAACCCATAATTCCCCCCAAGGTTAAAGAGAGGGCCACCTGGCAGTCAGTGTCACAGATACTCTACAGGGGTCACAGGAAATGGTGATGCAGTGGGGCTCCCTGATCCTCCAGTGTTTGTGAAAATGAACTGCCGTGAATTAACTACCACCTCTGAAATTAAAGGAACAATGACTGCATACTGTTCATCCATCTGAATTACAGTGTAGCTGTTAGGATAACTCCTGGTGATCTGCAGTCTACAGCTAGAGATGTATGCTGGTTTACCTGCTCCATTGATAATGTCACCGAATAATGGCTCCACAACCTCAACAGAAAGTCACTATTCCAAACCACACTCCAACACATCCCATTCATTGCCTACTCACAGGGGGTGGCTGGCCCTGAGGTGTGGCTGCCACTGATCCAAAAACCAGCTATCTCTTCGAAAACAGCCCTAGCCTTTTCTATATAAAGATGATGTTTTTAAAAGGTTGAACTAAATTAAATGTAGTTATTATTGATTTACATCATGAGATATGTTTTTATGTCTAAGGATTTTATAATTAATTCATCAATTAATCAATTTTATCAGTTCATGAGTTTAATATTTCATATATTGTATTTTTTATTATGTATTTGTCATATATGTTTTATTATACATACAGTGTTGCAGATTTTAGAATATATGGATCAGAAACCGTTGTGACCCTTCGGCACTGCTGTGCTAAAGTCACCATTGTTAACATAGACTAAATGTGTTGTTGATGATTGTAGAAAGAGAGAGAGAGAGAGACAGATTACATTGGGGAAGTAAAGCCTTCTTAAGCCTTCATTATTCTCCTCCTATGTTTACAATATTCTTGAGCCAGTTTTGCTTTTCATATATATTACTATTGTGAATTTCTAGATAGAGAAAGATAATACTTTCAGTTGTTGGATCATAACCATATTTTATAAAAACTATACAAATAGGATTTGTTAACCAAAAATATGATCCCATAAAACATAAAAACAGACATCAAATACATTAAATTAAAAACTGGGAAAAGTGCAAGCATGTGGGAAAATGCACATAAACGGACACTTCCATTTTAACGCAGAGCATGTTGTTACAACTGTGATCTTTCCATTGCCTGGAAAGTAACTGTATATGTTATAAAACAGTCCATCTGAGGACATGTGCTATTTTGATTGCAAGATTCTATCCAAAAAACAGTGCAATTAAATATTTTGTGTCTTTTAATCTAAATAAGTCTTAAAGGAATAAACCTTTGTTTACCTTAAAGGGCAATTTTTATCTGATAGTTGCCCTGTTGACAGACCTGCTCCCCTGGAAGCAGACCTGCTGATTGAGCTGGGGTTACATTATAAGCATGGCGTGTCAACACGGGAAAATAATGATGTCTGAAAAGAGACTGAAGATACTCCCTCAGTGTATCTTTACAGCATCACACTGGACAGCTTCCTTTCCTTGATTCGGACCCCATAGACCCACTGTATCTGGATTGAACGCCTCACACAGCCAGAAGGAAAGAAGACTTCAGTAGGAGGGGTTTAAGTTCCTTGATTCTTGCTAGAATGAATAATGTCTGCCTCCATGGACATAATGAAAGATACATTTTGGAAACATAATCTATGCAGACTTGACACATAGTGATCATTCAAATTTTCTGCCCATCCTATGTAATAATTCGCTAGGATGTTTGTCAGAAGCCGTCATGCACAGTTGAAGACTGCGTGCGTTCGGGCAGTCTCTATTGCGCATGATTGCATCGTGTGAGTGAGTTGATGCAAGACTGCATTGCATGGAGCAGTCAGGTAGCAGCCGCTTAACCCTTTGAGTGCCTGAGGGGTACGCAACGCATTGCAAAGCAATGAGTTGCGTACCCCTCTGGCACTCAAAGGGCTAAAACTACCCAGACCTTGGCTTTTACACTAATGTAAACATAATCAGCCAACAGGAAGTTGCAGTACCTACCAGCTTGAGGTCAAGAGACTGAAGATTCCAGACATGTTGTGACTTTAGGGGGAAGGTGCACTAAAGTTAGATGCTGTGGTGATGTCTGTCTGGCAATGTGTGGTGACGACCACATCTCCTCAGACACACATTGCCAAATCCACTAAGAATTAGTGATACAAGGGAAGGTGGGAGAATTTCTGCTGGTGATGGTCCTCCCTTACACATCACCAGCAGTCCAACAACTCTGACATCCTCTCTCTCTGCTTCTCCACTTGCTCAGTGGGGGAGCAGAGAGGATCCTCTCAGACTTCAGCACCTGAGATATAAAATAAACCCTTTGGTGTCCGGCATAAAACACTGCTTGCTTTAGAAACACAACAGAGAGGCCTTTAGCCCTACAATACCCAAAATGTTTCCTCTGTTAGCTATACAAGAATACACATTGGGGCATACTTGTAAATGCAAAAATGAAGCAATTCTGATTAAAGGGATAGTAATACTTAAAATGTAAAAAAAAATATGTTGTAGGGTTTATTCCCCTGAGTAAAACAAGGGTACTCCCACTGCTGAAAGGTGTTTCATTCAAAAGTTATTAATTTTCAAAGTTGAATTTTTTAGGTGCAATATCACAGTGGCCTGAAATTGTACAGTGGCGCTGTTGCTACACCATCCTATGGAGATTTATGGTCCCGGGACCAGAGCTGTCCATAGGATCGTGTAGCAACAGCGCCACTATACAATTTCAGGCCACTGTGATATTGCACCTAAAAAATTCAACTTTGAAAATTAATAACTTTTGAATGAAACACCTTTCAGCAGTGGGAGTACCCTTGTTTTACTCAGGGGAATAAACCCTACAACATATATTTTTTTACATTTTAAGTATTACTATCCCTTTAAACCTAGTTGCACCACTGGGAACAAATAACTACCATTGTTTTAAATGGGGCTTTAACCCCTTGAATGCTGGGAAGTTCTCCATCAAATTATGAAGCAATGCATTATAGAGCTCTCTAGTATTCAAGGGGTTGTGAGCCCCATTAAAATGAATGGCAGTTTTAACTTTCACTACTTTTAACTTTTGCCACTCTGCCACCCCTCTTCCATCTCATTTGCCACTCTGCCACCAGTCCTCAATCTCATTTGCCACTCTTTCGCTCCTCCTGCATCCCACTTGCCACTCTGCCACCCCTCCATCTCATTATCTACTCTACCATCCCTTCTCCATCCCATTTGCCACCCTTCCTCCATCTCATTTGCCACTCTGCCACTCCTCCTGCATCCCACTTGCCAATCTGCCAACCCTGCTCCATCCCATTCTCTACTCAGCCACCCCTCATCCATCTCATTCGCATTCTTCCCTACCCCTCTTTCCCTTTTTCATAAACCCAAGAACTTTTTTCCACACAGCATGGAGCAAATGGCATATAAATGGGAATATGTATTTGTTCACTAATGTGCAAGATTCCCTCAGAATTGCCCCACTTAGTTTGTCCAAAACCCATACCATTTGGTTTGTCGCATAATTGGTTCAGTTCTAGTCAGTATATCAACCTTAAAGGAGCAGTAAACTTTTTTTATAAAAAAAAAATATATTGTAGGGATTTTCCTATTGAGTAAAATAAGGGTACTCCCACTGCTGAGAGATTTATATTTCCAGAGTTATTATGGTTTAAACCCATGTTTTTTTACATTAGCATTGCCATCTAGTAGTCAAATTCTAATTAGTTTTCCTGTTCTAATGTTCTAATGGAGAGGAAAGTCAGAAAAGTCAGTGACATACAGTTCTCCATAGAATGTGATAGAAATTGCCTGTCACTTCCTGTCAGTTAGAACTTCCAGGAAGTAAACACAGTAAAGTCACTTCCTGATTATTTTAACTGCTATAAATTTGGAATAAAACATCTGACAGCGATGGGTGTGACCTTGTTTTATTCAGCAGGAAAAGCTCTATAAAATATGTGTTTTCATAAATAAAAGTTTACTGCTCCTTTAATTTTACAAACAGGGAAAAACACTTCATTTTTCGTATACTTATAAGAATAAACATATACCGTAACTTCTGTAGTAGTGTAAGATAGAGGTATGTAATACAGCTATCCACGTTCAGTGCCGTATGTCAGGAGATAACTGAAATGGATGCTGCTTTGTAGCCAATATGCATGTAGTATACAACAGATGAATATTTTGATGCCAGGGATTTTATTTTAAGGAACTGGAATGATAGATATTATCCAGCTCAGTTGACCAAATGTCTATCATGAGGTTTTATTCATGAGAAAATAAGAAGATCTGAGGGAATCTTTTCTGAGGATTTGGAGCTGGCTAGAACTCACACAGATCTTAACTAAATCCTATTAAACCATCACATCCTTGTCTGGCTCATGGTATTGGCTGGGGCTGGACTGGTTCCAGGATGAATTTCAGTGTGTCACTCATTTGTTGCCAGAACGGCAACATATTATTTTCAGGTCTTTGCATAGTAAAGTGGTCACATTGTTTTGTAAAAGTGCCAATATAAAATATATGGTAAATGTAATCATGCTGCAATAATGTTACAGACGATAAAATGTGTTGCACCTCAATAAAAATTTGATTATTTATTATAAATGCATTTATTTATAACATCCCAAGCACAGATAAGCTAATTGAGTTTGTACAATTGTTTCTATTCTATTTGAAAATGATCTGCAAATTCAAGGTAATTTGTTTAATATTTGTTCATCACAAATAGTGCTATGTTAATTCAAGAAGAGTTTCATTATATATATATATATATATATATATATATATATATAGTACCGTGCAAAAGTCTTAGGCAGGTGTGGAAAAATGCTGTAAAGTAAGAATGCTTTCAAAAAGATTATATTCATCAATTAACAAAATGCATAGAGACTGAGTAAACAGAAGAAAAATCTAAATCAAATCAATATTTGCCTTCAAACCAGCATGAATTCTTCTAGGTAGACTTTGCACAAATTCAGGGATTTTGTAGGCATATAGTAAGTTGTATGATTAAGCAATTATACCAAACAGGTGCTAATGATCATCAATTTAATATGTAGGTTGAAACACAATCATTAATCAAAACAGAAAAAGCTGTGTAGGAGGAATAAAATGGTGTGAGGAACTGCCAGACTCAGCTAGCAAGGTGTGGTTGCTGAAGACAATTTAATGTCAAAAGTCATACACCATGGCAAGACTGACCACAGCAACAAGACACAAGGTAGTTATACTGCATCAGCAAGGTCTCTCCCAGGCAGAAATTTCAAGACAAACATGGGTTTCCAGATGTGCTGCCCAAGCTTTTTTGAAGAAGCACAAACAAAATAGGCAACGATGAGGACTGTAGAAGCAGTGGTCGGCCAAGGAAACTTAGAGCAGCATATGAAAGACAAATTATGCTTTTTCCCTTAGAAATCAGAAGATGTCCAGCAGTTCCATCAGCTCAGAATTGGCAGAAAACAGCTGGACCCTGGTATAGCCATCTACTGTCTGGAGAAGTCTGGTCAGAAGTGGTCTTCATGGAAGACTTGTGGCCCAAAAGCCTCCAATATGGAAACATGGTTAAGCGATTCAACTATGCACAAAAACACAGAAACTGGGGTGCAGAAGAATGGAAGCAGGTGCTCTGGACTGATGAGTCAAAATGTTAAATATTTGGCTGTAGCAGAAGGCAGTTTGCTTACTGAAGGTCTAGAGAGCGGTACAAGAATTAGTGTATGCAGGCAACAGTGAAATATGGTGGAGGTTCCTTGCAAGTTTGGGGCTGCATTTCTGCAAATTGAGTTGGGGATTTGGTTATAATTAATGGTATCCTAAATCATAAGAAGTATAGGCAGATACTTATCCATCATGCAATACCATCAGGGAGGCATCTGATTGCCCTCAAATTTATTCTGTAGCATGACAATGACCCTAAACATACAGCCAAAGTCATTAAGAACTATCTTCAGCGTAAAGAAGAACCAGGAGTCCTGGAAGTGATGGTATGGCCTCTACAGAGCCCTGATCTCAACATCATAGAGTCTGTCTGGGATTACATGAAGAGCCACCATACCCTACTGGCAAACTGACTGTTCAAAAACTCTCCTGAAAAGAAACACTTACCTGTAATCCTGATGTCCATTGGGGTCTACCCTGGTCAGCTATCTCCATCTTACTCTTCAATCTTCTATCTTCTTTCGTATTTCTCTTCATCTTAATCTTCCTTCCCTCATCATCTGTCTTCTTATCTTCTGTCTTCTTCTCTTCTGATCTTCTTGTGTTTCAACCCTGTTCCTATAAAAAAAATACATCAACATTAAAATTCTTTTTAAAAAACTTGTCCAAGTAACGTGTTTGCATGCCTCTCTGTCACTCAAAGGGTTAAATATGTGCTGGCATTCCATTAATAAAATATAATGTTGAACACTATGTGAAAAAAATATTGTCCAGATTCATGTGGCATAATAATATTTTTCCCCCTTAGAATATCTAAGTTTTTCAATTACAAATACAAAATATCCTTAGGCAGTTCAAGTGTTAAAGATGCAGCCACCTCTGCCGCTGTTGCTGGTGGTGTCTTTTTATGTCTCTTTTCCAGATTTTTTTATATATAAAAAAGAGAAATCTGCCTGCATCCATATACCTGAAGTCAGGAGGTGGTAAACTCTCTCTATATGTATACACAGCACAACAGGTTTATGAACCAAATATTGGTGAGCTGACAGTGAAATATGGACAATAAAAATAAAAGTACTCTTAACATAATTCGTCCGTTACTGGAGAATTAAACAAGAAAATTAGAATTGTGTTCTTTGAATTTGATCCTTAAGCTATTTTGGACATGTAGACTAATAGAGACCTAATTAATGCTACATTTAATAGATCTGGTTTACTGACATATATACTTTTAGCTTATGTGGGATTTTTTATTGTAGTATTTTCTGCAGAAAATGTATTAAATGTTGTTTTTATAATTATCTGTATATTATACTAATAAATAAAATGTTCTTACTATCTCTGAGCCCTGTTTAGACATATCCTGTATTATAATTCGCTAAGGATTTTTGTCAGAAGCCATCATGCGCAGTAGAGATGGCTGCAAGCGCTGCAGTCATGAGCAGTACAGACTGCCCACGCCACAGCTGATACGGAGTGGGCCCCTCTGAAATCATGCCGGAGGAAGGTGCGCAGAGAGGACTACAGTCTGAATTCGGAGCACCCGTTCCATATCAGCCGCTGCGCGTTCGGGCAGTCAGTACTGCGCATGACTGCAGAGCGGCCTGTGTTGGCCCGTGTACACGGGCTTTAAAACTAGTGTATATATATATATATATATATATATATATATATATACATAGTAAGATAAGAGCGCTATTTTCCAGTTTCTTATCCATGATAATTTTGGCCTGCAATATTGCCTCCACCACAGGAGACAGTGGTGGAGGTGGCAGCGTCTTTAACACTTGAACTTCCTGAGGATATTTTGTGTTTGTAATTGAAAAATGTTATATTCTATGGGGAAAATTTTTTTATGACGTGATCTGGACAATATTTTTTTGCATTGGGTCCAACATTATATTTTATCAATGGAATGCTGACACAGATTTAACCCTTTGAGTGCCAGAGAGGTATGCAGTGCATTGCTCTGCAATGTGTTGCGTACCCCTCCGGCACTCAAAGGGATAACGAATACATTTCTTGGACACATTTTTAAAAAATAATCTTAATGTTGACTTTTTTTACAGGGACATCTGGTTGAAACAGAAAAAGATCAGAAGAGAAGAAGAGGAGAAGATGAAGGGAAAGAAGAAGAAGGATAATAGAAGAAGTAGACAGACAGTGGATGACAGGAAGTGTTACACAGATGTAGGTATTAGGCTAATGTTAGGGCTAGTACTGTTGCACTTTACTGTTAGGGGTGTTGTAGGGTTAGTGTTTAGGAGGGTGACTATTTGTTTCAGCTTATGCTCAGTTCTTGACAGTGTGTCACACACTGCTTGAGGAAGTATCATTGTATAAACACTAAACGCATTGGGAGAGTCTACTGACTTAGCTGCCAGGCTATTTATTTACATCCATCACAGACTGTACTGTCACAGACATCTCACATTGTTCTACAATCCAGCATTATTACATCTTGATAGACTGTATCAGTGATATATTATTATCTATGAACTATTTTAACTGATGTATTGTTTTAACTAAAGTATTTATATATATCAGCAAAAACCACGTTGTTGTCCGTTTTTTTTGTGGGAAAATCCGATTTAAAACCAGCAATTAAAATCTTTCATTTTTCACCCATTGGCAAAAATTCTTCTCCAGTTTTTCAATGTCTAGAAAGTTTCCGCTTATTGATTTACATGTTATTCACCTTTTTAGACATGCTGCACTGTTCTGCTGTGATATTTTGCAAAATTGAGGCAGGAGAGGCTTATAGTGACTGCTATCACTATGAGAAAGTTTAAAACTAATAAAAGGAGGAACTGGAAGGACCCTTAAATGTCCACTGTGTCTGAGGAGGAAAAGGAAGTGAGTACTACAGAACCAAGGCTGACCAGTCCCCATAAATCACCCATAGGGATCTTGGGTAAATTAGTGTCAATGGAGGAATAAGAGGGTAGTGGTGAGAGCAGGACAGGTCAGCTGACTGTGCCTGCTGCCAGACATGCTGCTCCTGCTGCCACCATTGCAGTGCCTGTTGTCAGATGTGCTGCCCCTGCTACTGCTACTACCATTGCTGTGCCTGCTGCCAGATGTGCTGCTCCTGCTGTCACTAGTGCTGTGCATACTGCCAGTACTGCCCCTGCTGCCATCAGTACTGTGCCTGCTGTCAGATCTGCTGCCCCTGCTGCCACCAGTTCTGTGCCTGCTGTCAGACGTGTTGCTTCTGCTTCCACCAGTGCTGTGCCTGCTGCCAGTGCTGAGCCTACTGCCACCACCACTGTGCCTGATGTTAGATGTGCTGCCCCTGCTGCCACTAGTGCTGTGCCTGCTGCTAGTGCTGAACCTGCTGCCACCAGTGTTAAACCTGCTGCCAGTGTGTCTTTCAATACTCAGGAGGGGGGAGGTGAAAATTATGCCAAGTGTGACAGCAGGGGCACTAAATCACTCTTGCCATTCCCAAGCAGTCCCGCTTCTAAGTAGGTCCAGCAGCTAGTTAGTGTTAGGAGTGAAGGAGGGGGTAATCATCATATTATTAGTGACTTTGAGGAGGAAGACTCAGGGGCTGAAATTGGTGTGGTTGGTGTTAGTAGTAGTAACAGTAATGATGAAGCAGCTGGTGAGAATAGCATTAGGGGAGTGGTAGGGGAAACAATTGATAGCATCCAGACTAGAGAGGGGGGAGCCCGCACCATTCCCCTGACCCTGGGAGTCTCCTTCCCCCAAGTCAATGTCCAGGTGTAACATTATCCTGAAGAAGCCAGAACCGGTGGCTAGCAAGAGTAGCAATAATACCACCACCACCAGCAGGAGCACAGATCAGCTGCCTGTGCCTGTTGCTAGTGCTGCCAGTCTGCCTTCTTCAGGTCATCAAGAAATGGCAAGTGTGACATTAGGGGGACCCTCTGTCACATTTCTCGTCACCTCCTCCAACCAGCAGTGAGATGTCTGTAATAGAGGAGGGACTAGTGGTGGTGGTGATGATAATGGTGGAGAAGCTGGGGTGGAAGAGACATTGATGCCTTTTTACCTCAAA
Organism: Rhinophrynus dorsalis; assembly: GCA_037306005.1. Classification (NCBI taxonomy): domain Eukaryota; kingdom Metazoa; phylum Chordata; class Amphibia; order Anura; family Rhinophrynidae; genus Rhinophrynus; species Rhinophrynus dorsalis. The sequence goes on along the minus strand of CM074724.1, from coordinate 240,779,228 downwards.
CTGCGAAGGAATTGGAGACAGGCATGAGGATGGGCATCACCACCACCAGCAGTGAGCTTTTGGAATTTGAGGAGTTCCAGCTGCTCTAATTTCTGGAGTTAGTTGTGGCAAGTGGAACCTTCATCATCCATCACCTATGTTACTGCTGTTGTTCATCCCATTCCCTTTCAGCTGCCTAATCATCCTGCTGCTTAAACAACTCAGCAGCAGCAGCAAGAACAGCAGTCGCAAATTCTGCAGTTATATCAGGGCATTTGACAATGGCCAGTGCCAACTGGCCAACAGGACATCACCTGCTGGTACTAGGCCAGTATGGATTTTTTTTTTTCAGGGCTTGTGCATTAAAAAAAACCTCAAAACATAGGCCTACAAAAAAATAAACAATTTTTTGGGGGGTTTGTTTCTAACAAGCCTAAGTCCTACAAATAAATGTTTTCTTAGGGCTTGTGCTAAACAAGTCTAAATCCTACAAATCAATGTTTCCTCAGGACTTGGGCCTCTAACAACAAATCTTACAAATCATCCTCTACAAAATACTCTGTCGCATCAAGTATCAGTCTAGCCCATTGTTAGCTTACTTCAGGGGCTTCCTGTCTCTATGATGTTACATACAAATTTCTTATTTTATTATATTTATTTATTTTTTTATTAACTGCCCCCCAATACCAGTCAAACCCCCAAAACAAATTCCCTGTTCAATGTATTCTTTCCCCAGACTCCACTGACCAACACAGGTACCCTCCTCAGTCCACTTTTATACCATGTCTTATGGGATATTTAAATTGTATTTAGGATTTATTTTTTATTAACTGCCCCCCCCAATCCCAGTAAACAAACCCCCCAAAAAACATTCCCTGTTCAACTGATTCTTTCCTCATACTCCACCAACACAGGCACCCTCATGCCCCTTTTATACTATGCCTTTGGGAAATAAAATATTTGCTATGTGTTGTGTGTAAATTCAAAGTTCCCATTGATTTCAATGGAAAGAGCTAGGTGAAAAAAAGAGGAAAAACTGTACTTTTCGCTGGAAATTATTTGCCAAGTGGGAAGTGCTATTATTCGCCAATTTCAGTTTGAGGCAAAAATGAGCGCCCTTTCCTTTGTGCTTAAGCTGAGACTGCAATTACTGAGTCCCAGGGCCATGCAAAGCCTGATAAGATATAACAACCAGTTGCACCTCAAGCAAAAGACCACTGGCAACCAATGCAGGATAGAAGTGATATGCTGAGATCTAGAGATACCTTTCAACATCAGCGCAGCTGCTCCAGATATTGACTTCTCGGCTGTGAGAAACAGGCACTAAAGTGGGTCACTCGAAGGCTGCAAGTGTTCAATGGTAAAGACTAATGGCTGGAGTGGTCATTCATTTCTACGTCAGACCTGGAGGCTAGACTTGTGCAAATTGGTTCGGCCAATTTCGGAATTCGCATTAATAAGGGTCATTCTGTGTCATTTGGGCCGTCCGAAAGGAAAAAGTGGTTTGTTATTTTAAAACCGAATCCGAACAGCCCTGGTTCAGAATGTCGTCAAAAATTTTGGGCATTCGGGGACAACTACCCGCAATACTTTCCCTCCATACTTTCCCTCATTCTCTAGTCCAATTAGCATCTTCGTTTCATGATGGGGGTGGACTAATGACACGTCAGACACCCATACAGCCTGCATTTCCTGTTAGCCCATTGTTGGAGTTCAGAGAAAGCAGAAGGAGATAGAGAGTGTCCAGTTGTTGTTTAGGCAGGCAGGTAGCATAGGCAGGCAGCCAGCATTAGTACCTTATTGCCACTGCAAGGGAGAGTCATCTTTGTTCCTGTGCAAAATATAAAAAATATTAGGAATTTGTTTTAATAGTTTTCAGAGTGACACAGCCAGTCTCACAGTTGTGTAGGCAGGTAGGCAGGCCTAGTACCTTATTGCCACAGCAAGGGAGAGTTAAATTTGGCTGAATCATTTAGAATGTTGCCAAATTTCATCCAAGTCGAACAGTTCTGGTCTGACATGTAGCTCCTCAGAATGACAAAAAAAAACATTTGCCCAAAATCGAATTTTACCAAAACTTTTTGCCGTGCACAAGTCTACTGGAGGCAGAAAATAAAGTTGCATACATTTTCCCAACGGTGCGTAGGCATGAGGCAAATACATCATCTTTTAAATTGTAATAATCATGTTTTACTAAATCTGCTTTAGACTTGGTAATAACCCTGAAACTGCACTGTACCACCACAAAATATCTCGCCTCCCAGGTATGCAGATCTGCTGATGAGGCAACTGTCACATGATTCATACAGTTGTGGCAGGCTGCAGAGCAAATTTGTTTAACCATTCCAAGAAGGCACACAAGGTGGTAGACAAGAGTATGGTTGTTTCATTTTTTCCCTGGGTCATATACAGAAGACAGGCCTATGCTGAAAAGCAAAGGGGTGTTCAAAGGCTCACGTGGAAATGCAGAAAAAGACAAAGTAGTATAAGGTTCTTACAATGAGCAAACACGAATTGACTGCAGTCCAACATTTCACTCCCTGACAGCACAAACAAATTAGATACACTGCTACTTTTTATACCTCGTAAGGTCACAATAACCATGTTGTTACAACATGTCACACGAGTTCAACATAGATGCAGAATGACACTGAGGATGGTGTAAAGTCAAATTGCCTATACTTGTTTTTTTTCATCTTCACCTGTTTTTAAACACTTATCCATCCTCTAACAGTAAGCTTCCTTGATCTGTTTCCACAGAGTTTTCTTGTCAATCAGCCATCAAAGCAGGACAGTAACACAATGTAACACTATTCCTGTAACACTGAGCGCTCTGTATGATGAATGCTATTTTCTTTACATCATATAACTATACCATCTTTCACAGTCCCTAAGAAAAAGCTCTACAGATACATATTCATTTCACATTCACAATATTAACTACATTAAGGTTTTAAGAAACAGGTGATGATGACTTAGCATATTGTGCAGTTGCTTAATATGCAACATAAAAAGGGCTAGTATCATTTTAATCAATGTTCCATAAAATTGATACTTGACATGCTATTACCGAGACTTCTTATCTGCAGTGTAATTATGGGTCACAGCACTTTGTGTGATCTGTATAACATATTTATTAGGTATTTCTTATATTTAATTAGCTGTTCTTTGAATAACACATTATCATGCATACAGTTTTTAATCATTTAGTAGTATTTTATGGAACTGTAACTGTTTGTATATATGTGCAATCACATTAAAAGATAATTGAAAGATCACAGACTATCCAGAGCAAAACCGTACAATGCAGCTGTTCTCTCTAAGTATAATTGTGAGGGTCTAGAATACAGATTTACTCTGCTGTAATGCCAACAAGCCTGTGATGTCATCCAACAAATGGTATTATGGGACATCACAAATTTTAGTCCCGTTGAAAACATTGTAAACTATTGATTAGTTTTTCATATTAGTGTCAAAAATCTGTCAAATTGCCTTTACTTATTTTTTTTAATCTTCACCCTTTTTTATTTACAGTTTTATGTCCCTGAAACGGGAACACATTTCTGTTTGCTGAGTGCTTCCTGTCAGGGACTGTGATATCAGGGATAATGATACAGTGTTATTCTATCCCTGCATCCTGCAGGGACAGTTCTACCTGGTACTACTACTATGCCTGGTTTCACAGTTCCTGACAGAAAGCTGTCTCAAAACAGAGGTTCAGAGAGCTCCTTGTAAGGAATTTAAAAATGTATAAAAATACTAGGTGAAGATGAAAAAAGTATAGGCAACCTGACTTTACATATTATACAGGCATTTGGGCTGTTTTGCCCCTATGACGCACCAAACCTGTTCTAGTTCTCCTTAATATATTAACCTCTCCCTTTCTCTTTCACCGTTATCATGAGCCTATGATATTACATTTAGATATTAGTAATTCCCTAGCCGCGTATAACATACAGTGTTGTCACAGCAGTGATTTTTGTTAACCTACACCGATAAATATACCTTGGTTAACTTACTCAGGGTAGGTACAGAGTGTGTGAAGTGACACAACAGCATCTAGATGATCATAAATGGACCTATACACTCCTCTCAAATCAGTGCATTTACACTGACATACTTTATATCTGACAATATATTTAATGATCCAGAAAATCAGCCCACGGGATCACCTTTAGCTGAGGAGCCAATCTTTGCAACTTTCAGGACACCTTAGTTGTATGATCTCATCAGATGTATAGATCAACTGGGAGCCAGTAAAAATGGATGTAGCAATCCCTGTATATATATCAATCTATAGATCAAAGTGGAGGGTCCTTAGACTGCTTGGCCATCACAAATTTTGCATGCTACATTACTACAGCCACTTAAACATCCATAGTGTTAGATATACAAATATTATGCTCTAATATAATTGTAACTCAGACAGTGGTGTTCCCAGCGCATTTCACCGTCAGCACTGCTTCATCAGGGGACTTTAGTCTCTGCGATCCTTTTTCCAACTGATTTTATAGCAAAAGGACAGTGCATATTTCAGTTACGTGATGCACACATCATGGGAAACTAGGGGTATTCAACCCAATGTGTTCAGTCTTGACTCTTTCATCTTCATGTCAATCAGCCCATTCATTCAGTATAAAAGTTGATACTATTTATTTGGAAAAAAACATACTTTGCAGCTACATCAATACTTTTATTGTACAAAGTGTAATTGGCAATGTGGCAAGGTTTGTCGGCTAAGAACCAAAGTAGACAATATATACATCTTGATCAAGAACTATCCGAGCCTCAGTGGCAATACAGCATGTAATTCTGGAGCATACACTGATTTCCAACTCATTCTGTGCCTACACTGGGCCTTAGTCACCAAGCTACAGATGTGCAATTCTAGAGCAAGTCTGCTACACCACAATAGGAAGATAAATATTTCCCTTGATTTAAATGGTACTCTTAAACACAATGCTCTGGAAACTTCTCTATCATTCAGTTGCTTACAAATTTAATTTAAATCAATGGGAATTTGCAGAATGTTCATTCTCCTCCTGTGGTGCAGTTGGTTTGTTCCAGAATTGTACCTCTTAGCTTGATGTAAAGGATTAATTCTTCTTTATATTTTAACTAGTTTCTCTCTACTGCTCACTCCCAGGCTCATTAAAGCTTTCAGAGCCAGAGGGTGCACAATGCATTGCTTTTGGGCTAAGTACTTAACATACTGGTGCTGATATAATACCAACACGCTATGTGAGCCAGCACATCAGGATTCAGTTCTGTGATAAGATTACCACTATTTCATGATCAAAAGCCAAGGATGCCTACTATAGCTGACATCAGAGATGAACTAATTTCATCTTTTATTAATATTTTTACAGTAAGATATTCTAAATATTCTTGGAAATCTGTGAACTGTTCACTGTTAAGAAGCAGATAGCTTTTATACAAATGCACACACACACACACAAATACACTCACCTTGTTCCCCCACACTGGTTTGCCAAATCACCAGCTTTCCAGACTGTTTGTAGCATTTATTCATGATCCCAGCAGATACAGATTTACTCATCTCCAATTTTAGATTTTTCTTTGGTTAGGTTGTCAGTGGCATCAGTTGTCTGGCTTTAGATGTGCTTTACACAAAATGGTTTCTATGTCAATTACTGTTTAGTTGACTAAAATGTCAACCAAATCCTATATAATAATTCACTAAAACGTGTACAGCGACGCAGTCATGTGCAGTACAGACTGCTGCGGGTGCTGCACTCATGCACAGTAGAGACTGCCCGCTCCGCGGCTGATACAGAGCTGGACGCTCCCCCGCGACCGTCTGCCAGTGGCATTGTGGCCTTTGTAACAGCCTCTTCAACTAGTATGAAATATATTTAATGACTTATTCAATAGTCCCGAGAGTCTGAATCTCACAACTTTTACTATATCGTCAACAACAGTGGTTTGCAAATAGGGATCCTTGAAGAAATACAAGAGGTTCCACAGAATGAATGTAAGTAATGTCAGACAGTGGAACCTGGCTGAAGTGACAGACAATGTATGAGGGGTTCTCAGACTACCAGTTGATGTTAAAGCAAGGTTGTAGTGGCAAACAATATATGTATGGTTCTACAGCTACAAGTGACCAGTGGAACAAGAACAGTTATACAAGGTGTGATAAAGAGATGATAACGCACTGATATCACTTATCCAGTTCCTATGTTATTCTATAGAACTTGTGCACCAAGGTTTTTCCAACTTTGGAGATCTTAGTGCATAGACTATAGAATAACATATATAATGAGGAAGTGATATAATTGGCAAAGTCATCTCCTCTTTATCACCGCCTTAGCACACCTTAGTTCTTAACCCCCAAGGTTGGGGTGTTAGAAGGCACGGGCAATGTCCATCTTTTCCCAAAGTAGTTTGGAAGAAAACCACTCGCGTGTGTGTGTGTGTATCTCGCTATATCAGTTCAATGGGACAAGCTTGGAGGTCCATATGAGTGGCAAAAAAAAGGAAAAATTGCACTTTTCATGGGAATTCCAGCAGAAAACAAAAAGTTAAGGTTTTTTACACTTTTTGCTTTTTGGGTGAAAGTTTTCTCCCATCCCTAGGTGTTAGAGTATGTGTATCTGTTAATGCTAGTTCACATTGGAACAAGTCTATAGTGGCAGACAGAGCATGTGGTTCTAAGATTACCAGTGGGAAGTGTAATATGGCTGGAGTGGCAGGCAGTGCACGTGTGGTTTTGTGATTACCAGTGACAGTATGAAAGAACATAAGAATTTTTTTTACATTTTATTTTTTGTTAGATCTCTCTTGAAGTAAGCACTATAACCTAGAAAAAAAACACAAGAGAGAGCACAAATATAAATGAAAATAATAATAATACTATTATAGATCTATTGAGGGATAGAGAGAGATGTTGGTCTGCACTATAACCTAGGTCTGTCTGTGAAAAATAATAATCAGATATATTAATTTAGTGTTACCTGATACAATTTATCCTAATAATCAATAATTAAGTTACTTGTACCAACTAGCAATCAAATACCTCTGATACTAATTGTTAGACAATGGGTGTTATGCACTAAGATGTGATAATGTGCTGATCAAGTAGAGATACTTCTCCATTTATATCACTTCTTCAGTTCCTATGTTATTCTAGAGCCTATGCACTAAGATCTCTCCAGCATTGGAGATCTTAGTGCATAGACTCCATAGAATAATATAGGAACTGGAGAAGAGATAACTCTGGAGGAGTCATCTCCACTTTATCACCTCTTTATCACACCTTAGTGCATCTCCCCCAATGTGTTGAATGAGGACCTCTCAAGCATACAAGGGGTTAATGGTTTTAAAGGGTTCAACTACATTAGAAAGTTTGAGAACCATTGGTCTGCTGCAGTCATTATTAGTGTAAGCTATTCATTTTTAATAAAACATCAGCACAATGGTAGTCAGTTGACATGGTGTAATTGAGTTTTATTATTTTTTTACTTAGATGGTCATTTAATGCATCTAAGGCAGGGACTGTTCTAGATTTTGGGGGTCATAAGTGAACAATTCACATGGGGCCCCCTGTACTCTCAGATTGGTATTTCTAATAAGACACTGGCCTCTGATTTTGTTTACATGTGGTGAAGATACTGTATAAGCAATGCAGGGCCCTCTGACCAAGTGGTGGCCCTAAGCAGCCACTTATTCTGCTTATATTGTAGCTCTACTACTGATCAAAGGACATATTAAAAAGTAGGGTTTATTTAAATGCTATTGTTTTCACAGCATGCTAATTTCACAGTATAGGATCTTTGCATTCCTCACAATTAACCCCTTAAGGACCAGCGGTCCCGGGGTGTGCGGTCTTTTAAGGACCACATAGGAAACTTTGACGTGCCGTCCCATGTGACTGATGACGTGGGGCGTCACGCTGAATGGGGGACTGAAAGAGATCGCTCTGGTCTTGGAGTGATCAGCTTCAGTCCCTGGTATTACTCACCGCGCTCCTACAGGAGCACGGTGCGTAAAAGTACATGACGTGCCAGGACCGTCACTGGTCTTTAAGTGCCGGACCGGCATGATGGTCCATCCACGTCAATGGTCCTTAAAGGGTTAATTTATATGGACCTTAGGGCAGTTATTGTTTAGATAATAAGTCCAGAGTGGAATTTGCCCTGGAACCACTTGATTATAGGAACTAGAGTCTGAGTTCTGTGTAATTGTATTAAGCACTTCACTGCAGATTGTAGAGAGAATTTACCATTTCTGTGTAGGTAAAATCAGATGTGGAGTCCCCCTGCAGGCATCCCAAAAACGTAACTCCTTTTTTTTGGTAGTCTGTACATAATCTGTGTTTTTCCTAAAATGTTATGTGCAGTTATTGTCAAAACAGTTTGCCATTTCATGTCATCTCATCTGTATAGGAGTCAAATATGTCTGAACACTTGTATTCCACCAAATATAATTCTTGCTATTTTTGGAATTTTTGCATTTCACATAACTTTTCTAACTTGGGCCTAAATTTCATTGCAGTCCATCAGATGGTTTTAGCTAACAAATTTCCATTGAAGTCTATGGAGAAATTTGTAGAAAAAACTCTTGATAAAGTTAGCAATCACAATGGAATCCAGGCATTAGAATATGATATAACAATTTGAGTGCCACAGAGTTACCCAATGCATTGCAATGCTTTGGTTACTTCTCTGGCACTCAGAACTAGAACTTCCTGAGGCAATCCATTGCACCAGAGGCGATAACTAAAAATCCCAATGCTTTAACCTGGAAGGTATATAGTGCTCTTACTCTTTTAACAAGCTCTAGGGCCTCTTTTATCCTTCTCTATACATGACCAAAAGGCTATCTGCACACACTCAAAGGGTTAATATCCCACATATGTTACCGCATTTTGCCTCACACCATCGCTCCCTGTCACTATTAGTGATGAGCGAGCACCCCAATGCTCGGGTGTTCGGGTGCTCTGGCCGAGCGCCCCCGGAGGCTCGAGTGCTCGGCCGAGCACCCGAGCCCCATTGAAGTCAATGGGAGGACTCGAGCATTACACCAGGCACCCCCTGCTCTGATGAGGGGAGGGTGCCTGGTCCATAGGAAAAGGGCAGAAAATGATGGAAACACCACAGAAATGGTTCAGGGACAGCATAGGGAGGATGTCTGGATGCATCTTGGACTCCAACATCGCTGCTGGGAACGATCTTTCGCCCGTAGTACGCCATTTTTACAGACTGACCGTAAAACACACAAAAAGGAAGATAAAAACGACTTTAGGCGAAAAATTGTTACCAAACAGTATTTGCTGTATATTTACTTGTATATCATCTGCAAATTCTGCAAAAAATTTCATAGATTTTTCTGAACTGAGGCCATGATTAAGAGGGAAACGTGCGCAGAGGCAAATTCTCCCAAAAATGTCCTTGATTTTTCTGAACTGAGGCCATGATTAAGAGGGAAACGTGCGCAGAGGCAAATTCTCCCAAAAATTTCCTTGATTTTTCTGAACTGAGGCCATGATTAAGAGGGAAACGTGCGCAAAGGCAAATTCTCCCAAAAATTTCCTCGATTTTTCTGAACTGGGGCCATGATTAAGAGGGAAACGTGCGCTGAGCCGACCATCTAAAACATTATGGGTGAGGGTCTGCTGCGGAGCTGACCATCCTAAACATTATATGCGAAGGCCCGCTAGTGAGCTGACGCTATAAAACATTATATGAGAGGGCCCGCTAGAGAGCTGACCCAATAAAACATTATATGAGAAGGCCGGTGGTGAGCTGACCTATACAAAAATTGTCAAACTGCGCCCGCTGGTGAGCTGGCCCTATATAAAAATTATATCACTGGGCCCGCTGGTGAGCTGGCCCTATATAAAAATTATATCACTGGGCATATGGAAGAGAGTCAACCATATACCCGTTTTTTGGGTGGAAGGGGTGAATGGGAATACAGAGTATTCCCATCATTGTAAATAACATATATAAAGTGAGTTTATGTTCACCCGGGGCTTTCCTCCAGTGGAGTGGAGAAGTCAGGGGAAATCCAGGCCTTGTTCATTTTTATAAGTGTCAACCTATCAGCATTTTCGGTGGAAAGGCGGATACGCTTATCTGTTATGATGCCACCAGCAGCACTAAATACCCGCTCAGACAGAACGCTGGCGGCAGGGCAGGCCAGCACCTCCAAGGCGTAGAGTGCCAGTTCATACCACGTGTCCAGCTTGGACGCCCAGTAGTTGTAAGGCACAGAGGGATCATTGAGGACGCTGACACGGTCTGCTACGTACTCCTTCACCATCTTCCAAAACTTTTCCCTCCTTGTGACACTAGGCTGCGCATCAGGGTGAGGGTGCTGGCGGGGTGTCATGATGGTGTCCCACGCCTTGGAGAGTGTTGCCCTGCCTTTGTCGGAACTGCTGTGTGCTCCCCTTTTCTCCCCTTCTCGGTTGGCCAAGGTAGCACGTACTCTGCCGCCAGCGTTGTCAGATGGAAAATTTTGGAGCAATTTTTCGACAAGAACCTTCTGGTATTGCACCATTTTGCTTGTCCTCTCCACCGGAGGAATGAGAGATGAGAAATTCTCTTTGTAGCGGGGGTCCAGAAGGGTGAACACCCAGTAATCCGTGTTGTCTAAAATGCGTATAACGCGTGGGTCACGGGAAAGGCAGCCTAACATAAAGTCAGCCATGTGTGCCAGAGTACCAACAGGCAAGATTTCGCTGTCCTCACCAGGAGGATGACTCTCAATCTCCTCATCCTCTTCCTCCTCTTCTGCCCACCCACGCTGAAGAGATGGAACTAAAGTTCCATGGCTACCCTCTGTAGCGGAGGCAACAGTGTCTTCCTCCTCCTCCTCCTCCGCCTCCTCCAATTGTCGCTGAGAAGACGAAGTGAGGGTGCTCTGGCTATCACCTTGTGTAAGCTCTTCCTCCCGCATTTCCACCTCTTCCACATGCAAAGCGTCGGTTTTAATTGTGAGCAGCGAGCGTTTCAGTAGACACAGAAGTGGGATGGTTACACTGATAATAGCGTTATCGCCGCTCACCATCTGTGTCGATTCCTCAAAATTGCGTAAAACCTCACAGAGGTCTGACATCCATTCCCACTCCTCACTTCTGATTACAGGAAGTTGAATGGAGAGGCGACGACCGTGTAACAGCTGGTACTCCACTACTGCCCTCTGCTGCTCACAAAGCCGGGCCAACATGTGGAAGGTGGAGTTCCAGCGCGTGCTCACGTCACACAGCAGCCGGTGAGCTGGCAATTGTAAGCGCTGCTGCAGCTTCAACAGGCCGGCTGAAGCTGTTGATGACTTACGGAAATGTGCACACACGCGGCGCACCTTGGTCAAGAGATCATGCAAATTGGAGTAGGTTTTTAGAAATCGCTGAACCACTAAATTAAATACATGCGCTAGGCATGGTACGTGTGTGAGCTTGCCGAGCTCCAAAGCCGCCACCAAGTTACGCCCATTATCACACACAACCATGCCTGGTTGCAGGTTGAGTGGCGAGAGCCACTGCTCGGTCTGGTGACTAATCCCCTGCAACAGCTCTGCGGCCGTGTGCTGTTTGTCCCCAAGGCAGATCAGCTTCAGCACGGCCTGTTGACGCTTCCCCACTGCAGTGCTACACTGCTTCCAGCTACCGGCTGATGGGTGAGTGGCGCTGCGCGCAGAGAATTCGGAGATGGAAATGGAGGAGGAGGAGCCAATAACGTAGGTGCTGGCGGAAACCCTGATGGAGGTAGGGCCCGCAATCCTCGGCGTGGGTAGCACCTGTGCCATCCCAGGGTCCGAGTCGCTCCCAGCCTCCACAACATTCACCCAGTGTGCCGTCAGGGAAATGTAGCGTCCCTGGCCACAAGCACTTGTCCATGTGTCAGTCGTTAAGTGGACCTTCCCAGTAACTGCGTTGGTCAGGGCACGGGTGATGTTACGGGACACATGGTGGTGTAAGGCGGGGACGGCACACCGGGAAAAGTAGTGGCGGCTGGGGACTGCGTACCGAGGGACAGCTGCTGCCATCAGGCTGCGGAAGGACTCAGTCTCCACAAGCCTAAATGGCAGCATTTCGATGGCCAGTAATTTGGAAAGGTGTGAGGTTAGTGCTATGGCCTGTGGGTGGGTGGCTGGGTATTTTCGCTTGCGCTCAAATGCCTGGGATAACGACATTTGGACGCTGTGCTGGGACAGGGAAGTGGATGTGGTCGCTGATGGTGCTTCAGATGGTACAGGTGCAGGGCGGGAGGTATGCGGGCCTGCGCCTTCGACAGGCGATTGGCCGGCACCGGAAACAGGGGAAGAGGAGGCAGTGGTGTGGCCTGCAGACACAGATGGGCGATCCAGGCGTTCCTCCCACTTATTACGGTGCTTGGATGCCATGTGTCGGATCATGCTGGTGGTGGTGAGGTTTCTAGTGTTCATGCCTCGGCTCATTCTGATGTGGCACAGGTTGCAAACTACAATTCTATTGTCGTCCGCACTTTCCTTAAAAAAACGCCATACCGCGGAACACCTACCCCTTGGCAAGGGAGATTTACGCAAGGGGGTGCTCCGTGGAACATTTGCGGGCCAGTTTGGTGCGGTCTGCCTTCTTTCTGTAGCCACACCACTGCCTCTTCCAGCCTGTTGCGGTGCTGCAGATGGCTCACCCTCAGGACTGCTGTCATCGCTCGGCTCTACACCTTCCCAGGTGGGGTCAGTCACCTCATCGTCCACCAAGTCCTCCTCCACTTCCTCACTCTGATCATCCTCCTCATGTCTTGATCCCACCACATACTCAGTCATTGACAACTGTATATCATCCTCCTCATCAAGGTCTTGAGACAGTAATAGTGGTTGATTTAATGGCAACTGTGTCTCATCATCATCATCATCCACTTCCTTTGACCTTAAATGCCGTTCACCTCTGTCATCTTCTTGTGATTGGGTACCCTCTAGAGGTTGTGAATCAGGGCACAAGATGTCATGTTCCTCTGCAAGCGTGCTTGGAGAGAGGTTCAAATTAAGGATTGGTGATGAGACGAGCTCCTCACTATATCCCAGTGTGGGATCACTTCTTTGACCAGATCCTCTATGGTGGGAGGAAGGATGATCAGGGTGAGGATTATGTTGACCAGACTCTTGGCTACTGAGAGTGGACTTGGTGGAAGACAGGGTGGTTCTTAACCGACTGGAAGCAGTATCAGCTGACATCCAACCGACCACCTGTTCGCAGTGGTCTGACCTCGAGAGTGATGTCCTGCGACGCCCTGTAAACTGAGACATGAAGCTAGGTATGGTGGATGTCTTTCTTTCTTGTGCTCTGGCACCAGGCACAGTTTCTACGCGTCCTGACCCGCGCCCTGAACTATCAGGATCACGTCCACTTCCCCGTCCCTTTTTACCCGCCTTCTTCATATTACACGGAATATGTGCTGCAAATCTGCAACTTTGCACAGTAAACAGAATGTTCTTCTTAACTGCGGCTACGCACAGTGAATGGAATATGTGACTTTGATATTTTACAGTTTGCACAGTTAACAGAATGTTCTCCTAATATGCAACTTTGCACAGTAAACAGAATGTTCTTCTTAACTGCGGCTACGCACAGTGAATGGAATATGTGACTTTGATATTTTACAGTTTGCACAGTTAACAGAATGTTCTCCTAATATGCAACTTTGCACAGTAAACAGAATGTTCTTCTTAACTGCGGCTACGCACAGTGAATGGAATATGTGACTTTGATATTTTACAGTTTGCACAGTTAACAGAATGTTCTCCTAATATGCAACTTTGCACAGTAAACAGAATGTTCTTCTTAACTGCGGCTACGCACAGTGAATGGAATATGTGACTTTGATATTTTACAGTTTGAACACTTAACAGAATGTTCTCCTAATATGCAACTTTGCACAGTAAACAGAATGTTCTTCTTAACTGCGGCTACGCACAGTGAATGGAATATGTGACTTTGATATTTTACAGTTTGCACAGTTAACAGAATGTTCTCCTAATATGCAACTTTGCACAGTAAACAGAATGTTCTTCTTAACTGCGGCTACGCACAGTGAATGGAATATGTGACTTTGATATTTTACAGTTTGCACAGTTAACAGAATGTTCTCCTAATATGCAACTTTGCACAGTAAACAGAATGTTCTTCTTAACTGCGGCTACGCACAGTGAATGGAATATGTGACTTTGATATTTTACAGTTTGCACAGTTAACAGAATGTTCTCCTAATATGCAACTTTGCACAGTAAACAGAATGTTCTTCTTAACTGCGGCTACGCACAGTGAATGGAATATGTGACTTTGATATTTTACAGTTTGCACAGTTAACAGAATGTTCTCCTAATATGCAACTTTGCACAGTAAACAGAATGTTCTTCTTAACTGCGGCTACGCACAGTGAATGGAATATGTGACTTTGATATTTTACAGTTTGCACAGTTAACAGAATGTTCTCCTAATATGCAACTTTGCACAGTAAACAGAATGTTCTTCTTAACTGCGGCTACGCACAGTGAATGGAATATGTGACTTTGATATTTTACAGTTTGAACACTTAACAGAATGTTCTCCTAATATGCAACTTTGCACAGTAAACAGAATGTTCTTCTTAACTGCGGCTACGCACAGTGAATGGAATATGTGACTTTGATATTTTACAGTTTGAACACTTAACAGAATGTTCTCCTAATCTGAAACTTTGCACACTAAAAAGAATGTGCTGCTAATCTGCAACTTTGCACACTGAACAGAATGTGCTCTAATCTGCAACTTTGCACACTAAAAAGAATGTGCTGCTAATCTGCAACTTTGCACACTGAACAGAATGTGCTCTAATCTGCAACTTTGCACACTAAACAGAATGTGCTGCTAATCTGCGGCTAGGCACAGTGAACAGAATATGTGAAGTTTTTTTTTTTATATCTCTGCCCCCCCACACAAAATAAACTGCTGCCCCCACACACAGTAGTCCTAAAAAGGACTTTTGGGTCTTTTTTTTTAACAAACTCTCTTTTCTTCTCCCTACACTGACTTTCCCTTCCTATCCTCATCTCTCCCTGGCTAAGACTGAGCCGAACTCGCTGGTCAGGTGCTATACAGCACCCGATCACGGGTTCTGGCCAGCCAATCAGTGTAATGCCAGCAGCCAACATGGCTGCTGGCATTACACTGATGTCAGAGCCTCCCTGCACGTTTATTGGCTGCGCAGCAGCCGCGAAACGTGCGGGGAGGAGACCCGAACATGGCAGGCGAGCACATGCGGTACTCGTACGAGTACCGCCATGTGCCGAGCAGAGCGATGCTCGAGCCGAACCGAGCTTCGGCCGAGCATGCTCGCTCATCACTAGTCACTATCTTTAAAAAAATACACATAGTACAAGATCCATAGTTCTGCACTATGCTTTGTTTTTTTTTTTGTTTTGTTTTGTTTTTTGCAAGACTATCAGATCTTTCTAATGTTCCCCAAGCACTGATCACCTATCCTACTCGATAGGGGATCAATGTGGTGACCAGGAAAGCTATCAGCACCTTCCTCTGCTACCTCCTACTCAACACAAAGTTCTATGAAAGATCACATTGAGTAGGAGGATACTCAAGACACACGTGATGACAGTGGGTGTTGAGGATCCTCCTACTCAATGCAATCATTCATATTACATCATGCTGAGTAGGAGGAAGCAGAGGAAGGTGCTGATCACATTCCTGGTCACTGCATTAATCACCTATCCTATTGGATAGGTGATCAATGCCAGGGAGGATATCAGGAGGGGTCCTGATGATCCCAGGGAGGTCTGATTGTCTTACAAAAAAAGAAAAAACAAAGCATAGTGCAGGACTAGGGATCCTTCACTATGTATATTTTTTTAAATATAGTGACAGGGATCGAAGGTGTGGTGCTGAATGGGGCAGCATATATGGGATATTAACCTATGAGAGCCAGAAGTGTATGCAACATATTGCAAAGCAATGTGTTGCCTACCCCACTGGCATTCATGCCAAATTGGAATTATATGGGGCAGCATTTGTCAAATTGGAACTGTGTGGGGGGCAGCATATGTCGAATTGGAGATCTAGGGCAGCATATGTCAAATTGGAACTGTGGGGGGGCATATTTCGTATTGGAACTGTGTGGGGGCAGCATATGTCAAATATTAACTGTGGAGCAGCATGTTGAACGTAATTATTGTGGGGTAACATGGGGAACATTACCATTGTATGTTAGCCCACATACACTGACTGACACCCCCAGGCAGTGCCCATGGAGATTTGTGGCTACCAGTAGGCAAGGGAACAAGGCTGGGGAGGGTCAGACAGTGAACATGGGTATCTGTGGCTACCTGTGGGCAAGGAAACAAGTCTGGGGGCCATGCAGTGTATTTGGGGTTCTCTGGCTACCAGTGGGCAAAAGAACAAGGGTGGCAGACATCTGGTAGCCACAAATCCCTCATGGACACTGCCTGACCCCCAGCCTTGTTCCCGTGGGAGTACACAACATGCATTTTTTTTTTAACCTTTTGAATACCACAGGGGTACACTATTCACATCCTTATGGCACTCAATGGGTTAAGAGAATGTTACTCTTCGTGATGCTGAAAGTATCCCCTCCACTCCCATACTGGCCAAGTGGGGAAGCAGAGAGAATGTTCTCAGACTTCAGGGTTGTCTACTGCTGGTGATGTGTCAGGGAGAGCATCCCTTCCACATTGCCAGCTCATGTGGTGAAGTGCCATATTAACATATAAACACACCCCATGAATACAATAATGGCTATTTATCCTTCATTTCCATATGGAAATGAGTCATTATGCTGCATTTCAATATGAAAATAAGCCAGTGTTGATGTGATGAGTGAAAATTAGTAATCCTGTTGAAGGCATGTCATATTGATATCGATGTGGTCAGATTTTTGTCGGATTGATGGGGATATGATGTTGAAGACACTTTAGTGCATGCTGTTGATGTGCCTTCTACACTGCTTTGTCAAGACATCGACATTTTGAGCCCTCGTCAACTTTTAGTGCATCTCGGCCCTGGAGCGTTTCTGGAGCACCCCATCTGTTCCATAAGAGGTAAATAAAACTTCTCACCTTTTTAAATGAAAGTTTTAACCCCTTGAATGTTAGAGAGGTCTCCAATGCATTGTAAATTAACTTGTGATTTCATTATTTGCATCATCATATGTAGACTTGAGGACTAGTGCGTTACACAACTCTTTGGTCTTCAGTGGGGTTAAATCATTAAATTAAATAATCTTGTTTGCAACAGAAGTACTTATTTTTCAGTACTTATAGGGCCCTAGATACCCAGCCAGCATTATGCATGAACAGAACACATACATTCTCAACATTAATCCTCAAGACAGCCACCATTACAGGATTTATGGATGTATCTCCAAACATGAGCACAGGTGAATCAGTTAGTGGTTCAATCATTTTAAAGGATGCATCTGTCCTATGATAGTGGCACCTGCATTTTTGTCAAAATCTCCTTAAAACCAGAACTGTCAGAGGTCTTAAGAGATGGTGTGAACATGTATCTGTTGCTACAGTTTTTAGGCTCATGAAAAGTATCTATTTAACCAGCCTTAGCCTTATATTGCATGCTTTTGGTTTTTCGATCAGTTTAGTGGTTTAAGAGATTTCTGATTGGGTGGTTAGGGACTGTTCCTGTCATGTGTGACACAATCTGCATAAATAATTACTCACCTGTTCTAAAATCACTTAACTCTTCCTTCTGAGGCTGCTATGTGGGGAAAAGAAAGATGTCTATAGCACCAGGAGCGGATTGTGGTGCAATACCAGCCCGGGGGATTTTTTTTATTTAACTGGCCCACTAGCTGGTATTTGAGTGCCAGAGTAGGGGTGTGGGTGCATTGCTCAGCAATAAATACCATATGCAATATATTATCAGTTATTAACCACTTGCACGACAGAGAGGTGTACAACAATGTGTTCTGTGATAAACCCATTGATTGTCCCATAGGTGCACAACACATTGCACAGGAATATGTACCTCAATGAATAACCCATTGTGTGCTAAAGAGGCATAATTAATCAGTAATTAACACCTTTATTCACCTTTCTGGCATACCAGGGGTCAGTTACTCATGAATGATGCATCTATAGCATACAAGGGGTTAAAAAGTGAGGTACTGCACCTATGAGGAATTCAGTGGGTTAATAGCAGAATAAAACAATGCTGTAATCCTCTCTGGCATGCAAATGGTTACTAACTGATTATTTATACCTATCTAAAGAATACAGGGGGTTAAAGGGTTACCAGATCATACAGTAAGCCTCTCTAGCAACAATACAGTTAGTTAAGAAAAATGAATACCATTTGGAATTGCCAGGTAGTTGGGACCAAGAAGTTCTGCATGCTAATCATGCACTGCACCAGGACACACTGCAGGCAGAGCAGGCATGGCTAAGTCAGCCTTGGGGTCGGGACAGGTATAGAGAACAGGACCCAGTCTTCACTGCTGCTCAGCTCTGGTGAGTTGTGGACTGGACAGGTGAGATCATATGATCTCCCTACTGGCCCATAACTGGGTGGCCCACCGGGGGATGCCCGATCACCCATTAGGACAATTCACCCCTGTATAGCACTTTTCATTTTCTGTACTAAGGAGATAGTCTTCACTTCAATGTAGTATTATGAGAGTGTAATGGTTGCTTTCATGCATACTGGCACATACAATCCCCCGTTAATAGTTTAACACAGATGAGCTACTGCGATGCTAGGAGTTGGAGTACTGGCAAGCCAAAGTACAATTGCAGAACTACAACAGAGTGCTTTCCCTTCTTGGATGCCTCTTCCTGCTCCATACTGCCCGCACTGCCTCCCGGGTGCAGAAGGAAGGTTGTGGCTGTTACATCAGCATTTGGGAAAGGAAAGGAGGAGGTACAACATCAAGCATCACATCAAGCCGGGCACTGAGAGACACAACTCTAGCCTGAAACCCAGGTTAGTGGGGCGGGGCACCACCTTGAGCACCAAGACTCGGCTGGTGACAACATCTGAGTGTTACCTTGGGAAGAGATATGAATGGAGGGGCTCCCAACACGGACATTTGTGCCCAATGGGGCCTAAGCTTCTTGGTCCTATCTGATTAATGATACAGTGCCCAATCTGTCTCATGCTTACCTTGGCTTTACCACAGGGTAGCGGACCCCACAGATCTTCACATCGAGGGCCTTGAACTGTAGGAGCAGTTGAAAGCTAGGGTGAACCTGAGGCCTTCTGTGACCCCTGTGCAGTTTTGGGTTTGGAACACATGCCTGACTTCTCTGCTTGTGACTTGATGCAGAGGAGCTCATGATCCCCCCCCTCACCTATTCATCATCAACCTGCTATGATAAATGCCTGAGGCATCTACAGTGAAACACGCTGCTTCAACCTCTCACCTTTACACTTCTCTACTTCTGCGACTCATTTGTACCTGGGGTGTGCTGTCCATGGGGAGCAACAGGTAGATCAAGAGGGAGCAGATGCAGAGACTCAATTTCCTTATCATTTTTGTAGTGCCCTGTCTGATCATGAATGTTAGGGCTGTTTTTACTAAGAGGGACTGTGGATACAGGTTAACTCCTTATGTCCCTGTAATGTGTGAGGACTGTGGGGCTACATGGACGTTTTCCAGCAAAAGTCCGTTGAACTTACTGTTGCCATATATTGGTTGAGCCCTTTTATGGAAGCACAGGTATTATCCTGTCCTGTGTTTCAATAAACTTAGAGCATGTTTTTCTACATCTGAAGCAGATGAATGAATGAATGAATATGTTTATATATATAGCGCCACAAGTGTACGCAGAGCATTACAATTTAAGGGTTTAAACAATACAGAGTTACAAGTACTTTGTAGAGTGAAACACTGGGTGTGAAGTCCCTGCCCGAAAGATTACAATCAAACGTGGTAATGGGAGACATACAGAGTACATAAGGGTCAAGTGCTGAATACAGTGCTAGTTCTGATGATGATAGAGGACATCAGTAAAGTAAATAATATATAAGAACGTTCATTGCACAACATCAGTGCCTTCTAGCAGGTTGAGATTTTATCCATGAGGTGCATTTTTAAGTGAGATTTGAAGGTTATCAGAGAGGTGCAGTGGCGCAGGTTCCATAGATACGGAACAATGAGAGAAAAAGGTTTGATACGTGACAGGGCTGTAGACACAAAAGGAGCTTAGAGAAGACAAACATTGGCCGGGAGTAAGTGGTGGGATGGGGTATAAAAGGAGATCAGAGTGGAAATGTAAGAAGGAGTAGAGGAGAGAAGTGTCTTGAAAGAGAGAAGTAAGATTTTGTAGGATATCCAGAGTTTGATAGGCAACCATTGGAGAGTTTTGAAGAGGAGTGGGGCAGGGACAAACCTAGGTGACAGAAGAGTAATTTGTGATGCAGCATTCTGTATAGATTGAAGTGGATGGAGATGGGAAGCAGGAATGCCAGACAGAAGAATGTTGCAATAGTCCATGGATGAATGCGTGTATAAGAATTTTAGCTGTGGAGGAGAAGAGGAAGGATGGATTTTAGCAATGTTACGCAAAATAAAGTGACAGGATTTAGCAATGGCATTAATATGAGGGGAGAAGGGGAGAGACTTGTCAATTATCACCCCTAGACACCGCACTTCTGATACTGGATTTATGGTAGTGCCATTTACAGTCACCTGGAAGGGCGCAACAGGGCCAGGCCTAGGTGGGATGAGGAGTACCTCAGTTTTAGACATATTGTGTTTTATGATTTTTCAGGTAGAACTCTACAGTAACATCCCTGACAGGTTTGATTGAGTGGGCTGTAAACGGTCAGGCTAAAATCCCTCCCAGGTAACACCCCGGGGGCCTGACCTCTTAGAAGCAACTGTGGACTCCTATTTAATATGGGTTTTTGGATAAAAACAGTGAATTTCTTTGTAACAACTGAAGGGGGATATACCATCGAAGTTCCCGCAAGGACTCTTAAAATATTGATAACTGCATTTAAAGGGATAGTAATGTTTCATAATAAAAGCAGCTCTAATTAACCATCATAGTATTTGGACTTTGGAGAGTGTTATTTCAATTCTATCAGAGTTGTAGTTCCAGAGTAATTCAATGACAAAGTGTCCCCCTCCCGCCCCTTTTACTCATGTCACACTGTTCAGCCACAGCAGAAGGGAGGTGCCCAGGTAGACTGCAGAGATGGACAATCTTCAATTAAGATAAGGGAAAAACCTGAAAAGCTTGTCAAGGGGGGCAGGGATTTCATTGTTTTCATAGGAATAAGAGTGTCCCCTTCTGTTATATGTCTGGTCTTACAACCAGATTCCACATCTGAGAAGAGATGGCTTACACTAGGTAAAAGGGGCGGGAGGGGGAAACTTTGCTTGTGACTATCTCTCAAACCATAAAGGTTTGAGAGATAAGACATATCTTTCTTCATGTTTTTTTAATGCCTACAAAATAAAATAAATTTAAAACAAAGTATTACTATCCCTTTAAGGATTTCTTGTGTTTCTCCATTTTATTTTATGGACTGTTTTGCTGATGTGTAATCTTTATTTCTATATGTCCTTTATTTCTGTATTTTTGTAACCAGCACTGTGAAGCCTTTTTTTCAGATTAAATGTTCAATTAATCAGCTCTTGTATCTGTTTTCTAATATTAACTCACTACTCTGAAGGAAGCTCAGTTAGAACACGCTACTAAAGGGTTAAGTCTAAATGTTTGGTTATTAAGGTGATTTTATACTGTAATTCTGTTGTGTTTGGGGTTACCTAAGATGCCCAGATATAAAGACTTGGTGGTGGCAGCAAATTGTAGTACTGGGGTGATAGTGCAGGTGGGATTTCAGGGGTTAATTTGGTGGTTGCTAGGTATAGTAACAGGTAACCAGGGGTGTGGTATTGTTAACCCTTTCACTCCCACACTCCCCCCACTGTCTCAGCAGGGCCTATACCTTCGCTTGTGACAGTTACGTACAAACTTGAGGATTTGGAGAATTGCAGCATATGCAATAACCTGAGGTTGTTGGAGTTACCTGAAAAGGTCAAGGATCTCTGATTTTCTCTCTACTCTACTGCAGAAGTTGTTTCAACACTGTGACAAAAACCTTTTGTTGTTTCAAGACTTCTCTGCTACTGTCTCAGCTAAGTGGAAAGAATTCACTCCTATGTGCAGAATCTTCCATGAAAAGAGAATCAGATTCGCTTTACAATGCTCGGCTAAACTACGTATCTTTCATGAGATGGGAAGGACCAACTGCTCCACTCAAAAGAAAGTACAAGATTTTCTAGATGCCCAAAATACTAGATGAACCCTTGCTAAATTTTGTGAGCTTTTATAAGTTATGATGAGGCCTCTTGCTGAGATGTTATGGTCCTCTTTGACACCAGCCTTGCCAGTGCTGGACACTGCATACTGCCACATATGCCCTTTGCTCTCTCCCCCTCACCCATCCTCCCCACCTCTCTCTTTTTTCTTTCTCTTCCCTCTCTTTCCTTTCTCCTCTTTCTCACCCTTTTTCTTTTTTTGGAATGCGTGGAGCATAGGCCATTCTACCACTAGGAGAACAATGGATGGGTAGGGACTTAGTTAGGTAAGACCTCCTTAGCTCTATAGAGAATAGAGGAGCACTTATGCATTTGAGTGTTTTGCTCAGCGACCATTTACTTCAGTTATGTTTCTTACAGAATATGCATAGTACTGTTTTGTTCTTTATTTCATCTCACCTCTGCTCCAGGGAAGTCCACTCCTCTAGCTCTAGATTCCGTTTACCATGGTTCATTCAAGGGAGTCTCCTTGCTGGGAGAGTTTTGATGTAATTTCCCTTTGATTACACCTATAGCTGGGATGTAGGATAAATCATGGATCCTGCATATATTACCAAAATCAATTCTATTAATGTAGTCTCATGGAACGTGGGGGGTATAAACAACCCTATTAAAGGAAAAAAATTATCTTGCATTTGCAGTTTCTGGACACGCATGTAACCTTATTGCAGGAATCCCACCTTACTCAGGAGGAATATATCAAACTAAACTAACCGTGGGTGGGTAATGTGCGGCAACGTCTTTTAACTCTAAGCGGGGTGGGCATCCTTGTGGGTAACATGTTCATTGTACAAGTATAGACCAATTGGATCTGGAGAGCCAGTATGTGATTTGGATTGTCTGCTTTAACATGCATAGGTTTACTATAAGCAAATTTTTGGCTCCCAATGACCCTACCATTACATTTTTCTCCAGTGTGTTTCATAGATTGACGGTATTCCCCACTATCACTATGTTATTGGGGGGGGGAGACTGCAACACAGTGGTGTACCAGACATTTGACCGGAAAGCTGGTGGCAGACAGGTAAGGGCAGCTCTTTTAGCTTCTTCTCTCAAGTTCTTAACCTGACTTACTTGTGGTGACTTACCCACCAGATATATAAGGACAATACTTTCTACTCCCAACCCCATTTCACATTTTCCAGACTGGATTACTTGTAGGGTATCCCCCTCAGTGGTGGCTAATTTGACAGCCTGAAGAATTCATAATATTCTTCCTATAATCTGTAGACTTTCTGGGCAGTCTGCAACAATAGTGGCTTGACCTCTAAAGCTCTTCTGAGGTGACAGCAACTGACAGGATGCTTGGACTTTATACTTAATCAAAATGGTGACATTCCTCATACTTTTATATCTTCTGCAGATGCTTCCACCTCGACTGACCAAAAGAGACACAGACTTAATTTATAAACATCTCCAATGTTTTATCTGGCTGTTGATGTAATTCTACTACTAGGTGTCAAAGATGCAGCATTTACAGCAGCAGCAGCAGCAGAGGCACTCACATTATCTAACATTGTGGATGTTAACCTGTGTTGCTGTTGCTGTGTACTCAAACCAGGTGTGTGTGGCTGAGTGGTACTTGGACTTTGAAGAGGTGATGATGCTGATGATGACTGATAGGGTTACTGTGTGCTTTTTGACATCTGTGCTTGTCCAGAGTCAGACTTTCCAATGACTTTCTCAGTTTATAGACAGGCACAGTGCTCATTAAAAGTGGTGGAAGATTCAGCCTTTGACTTTCTGCTAACCTTATAGACCTGTCATCATCCTCACTCTCACCTTCATCTGTATCTGAACAAGAGAAGGATGTTGGAGGGATATATTCTAGGTCTGCATCATCATCAGTCATCATTAGATCATCCTCAGCAGCATCAGCATCACCTGACAGTTCTTGCCCACTACTACTTATATTCCTCTAAACTTTTAGAGGTCTCAAACAATTTATTTTTATTTTACTGTAACAACTACTATTTTGAGGATGGGTGTTTTGGTCCTTGTTTGTCTCACTATCTGATGCAGCAGGCGGTTCAGCTGCTACACCTTCCTCTATTATTTTATTGCCAGCATCATCAGCACTTGAATGCTACTTGTTGTCGTCTTCAGTCTTCTTCTTATACGGTTCTTCATTTCTACTGGCACTGGTGGTACTGGAACTAGTTTTGCTGGGACCTTGACAAACTTCATCCTTCCTTGGAGTAGAGATCATCATCATTGATTGCACACTCTGAGACAACCATTGCTGCAGTCAGTTTTTGAACTACTACTTTACTCTCACATCCATGCACTGCTCCACCCCTCCCCCTTCCCCTTCCCCTTGTGCTTTTGATGGCTACACTGTGTTTTTTTACTGTACGGTACACAACACAACTGATGGAATTGTATGATGCCTTGCCTAAGCCCAGTCAGCTGTCTGTCACTGTCACCTACTATATTTAGTTCTATATTCTTTTTTATTTATTGTTTTTTTTTATTTATTTTTAAGTTGTCCACCCTGTTGTTTCTGCAAAATGAATCTTTATTTTGTACTGGACATTCTTTTTGCAGAAGCCCAAACCCCCCCCACAGAAGTCTTCTTAGGAAGCTTTCGATGAAAGGAGTTTTTGTGGCATAAAGGGGTTATGACTTAATCAGGTGGGCAGGGCTTAACATGATTGTGCTTGGGCAGTGGGCAGAACAGGGTGGGATGCAGGAGAAGTGGGCAGAAAGGAGTGAGAAGCAGGAGAATTGGGCAGAACAGAGTGAAAAGGAAGAGAAGTGGGAAGCGTTTAAGAGGAAACTCACCACCTCCGAATAATCATCCCCTGTCCCTGGAGACCCAGTAATTAAGACTAAAAACTGGAGTCTCTGGGGCAGATCGGGAGAGTTCACAGGTATACCCATGGTGCCGGCTTAATAATCAGACATGCTAGAGGCTGATGTACTAAGAAGAACTGGAACAGTTCTGTGGGAAACCAACTGCACCATAGGGGCACATGACAATATTATATTGATATACATAGGGATTTTAAACCATAGAATACTGGAAAAATCTCCAACGTGAACTTTCTAGCATTCTAGAGGTTAAAGGGATAGTAATACTTTGTTTTATCTTTATTTTATTTTGTAGACATTAAAAAAACATGAAGAACGCTATAAGTCTTATCTTTCAAACTTTTATGGTTTGAGTGATATTCACAAGCAAAGTTTCCCCTCCCGCCCCTTTTACCTAGTGTAAGCCATCTCTTCTCAGATGTGGAATGCAGTCCATAGACCAGACAGATAACAGCAGGGGACAATCTTCTTCCTATGAGAACAATGAAAGCCCTGCCCCCCTTGACAAGTTTTTCAGGTTTTTCCCTTATCTTAATTGAAGATTGTCCCTCTCTGCAGTCTACCTGGGCACCTCCCTTCTGCTCTGGCTGAGCAGTGTTACATCAGTAAAAAGGGCGGGAGGTGGATACTTTGTGATTGAATTACTATTGGACTATACCTCTGACAGAACTGAAATAACACTCTCCAAGACCCAAATACTATGATGATTAATTAGAGCTGCTTTTATTATGAAACATTACTATCCCTTTAAAAGACTCATTTAAATGAATGGAAATTTGGAACTGTTTATTTGTCCCCTATTGCACTATTGATTTGTTCCAGAATAGCTCCGGTTCTTCATAGTACATAGAGTCTGCAAAGCAGTGATGCTGCAGCTGGCTGTTTGCTAAAGTAGAAGTTACCAGTGGCTGAGTTTACAGTCTCCTTTCAATTACTTGTTAGATTACATTGTCGGCATTTTGACATCCTAACATGTTTATATTGGCTTCAAGGAGCCAAGCTTAAATCCCTTCCAGATTGGTTGCCTTGTTTACAATGCATCAGCTTAATGAAATTTACTGAATAAACCAAGATTACTTTATAAGGCAGGCCCTCTTAAGAGGTCCGGAACAGTAGCAGATTGTATTCTGGCAAAAGTTTTGAAATACGATAACGATGAAAACTGTTGTGTTCTGTGTGTGTTTATGTTTTCCTTCTACATGAAAAGGAACGTTAATTGTTTTTTTTTTATATAATGAGATTACATGAAGAATCACAATAACAAAGTAACGTAGCCAATACTGCAGCCGGGCACCTTCAATACCTTTTATCCACAATTAAATATCTGTTAACCCATTAAGTGCCAGGGGGTACACAATGCATTTCAAAGCAATTCGTTGCATACCCCTCTGGTATACAAAGGGTTAAGTATCAACATCACTCTTTGGTTCTTCAGCTATTGGAGACTACAGATTTCATTATTCTCAGCCAGCCTGTTGCCTACCCCTGATTTAAATAATATTGTAAAAGATTATGTGAAGCATTTCAATACTCTACTAATTTAGTACTGATTTTCAAAAACAGAAATGGGAGAATCTGTGGAATAGCAGATTGGCAGACTCCTGTTAGAGGCATCATGGGTATCCTATATAATAATTTGCTAAAAAGTTTGTCACAACGCAGTCATGCAGAGTAGAGACCGCCCGCGTTGCAGTCATGTGCAGTACTGACTGTCCGAATGCATTGCGGCTGATACAGAGCGGGGAGCTCCGAATTCAGACTGGAGTCCTCTCAGTGCACCTTCCTGGGAGCGATTGGCCCCAGGAAGGTGCGCAGAGAAGACTACGATCCAAATTCGGAGAGCCCTGCTCTGTATCAGCCACAATTCGTTCGGGCAGTCAGTACTGCACATGACTGCAACGCGGCCACTGAGAAGAGAGGATTCGGGCACCAGCCAAGGTTGCTGGGAGGCACTGTGGCCCATATACACGGGCTTTTCAACTAGTTATGAATAAAACAATTGGGGCTAGATTCTACTGCAGGAGCTAAATGTTAACACCCATTTTAGCAAACATTTTCCTATTGACGTCTATGGGGAAAACTGGAGATAAAAGTAGTGATAAAATTAGCACCTGTAATAGAATTCAGCCTTTGATGAGCAATCCAATTGCACTGTAGGAAAAGAATAGAAAATTCCCAAATTCCTGTTGGTTTAACCCTTTGAGTGCCTGAGTAGTATCCAGCTCAACATTGCAATGCAATGCATTAGATACCTCCTTGGCAGTTAAAGGGTTTTAAATGGGGCTTTAAACCCCTTAAATACAAAAGAGTTCTAAAATACACTGTGACATCTCTAGCATTCAAGAGGTTAAAAATTCCATTTCAAACAGTGGGAATTTTTATTCTTACCCATAGTGCTGTTGGATGGTCCCAGAATTGCTGCATGCTCTCTTCTGTAGATATAAAAGGTAAGCTCTGTTTTGGGTGGCTCTTAAAGGGTTTCTGGATTGGTGGCAACCACACTCCGGGATGGGCTTAATGAAAGTAGCCAACTGATAAAATGTGCCTGGCAGGGTTTGAGTTGGCTAAGCAGGAGGATGCAGAACACACAATGTCAGCCCACTGCCTCCTCCACTAATACACAGTCCAAACTGGCTACACTGTGGATACACGTCAACCTTGCTACAAAAAAAAAAATAAGAACTTGTGGTGGGGCACCTGATGCCCCCCAGCTAATGGTCTCCCAGCTGATTTGCCTGGGAGATCAATAGAGAAGATGCAGGGGAGCAAGACAGCTCCCTTGCTTCAATTCTTCAGTTCTACCTGGAGCCATTGGGTAGGAGTGTTGAGATTGGCAAACTCGCTCACGCCTGTGTCGCCTCTATTGATCTCCCAGCTGAACTAGCTGAGAGATCAGTAGCTGGGAGGCATCAGGAGGGGTTCTGGTGCCCCACCATTTGGTCTGGAGCTAAAAAGGAGTGCTTCCGGTGCAAACCAACTGCATCTAGTGATATTGCTAGGTCCTGCCTGAGGGAGCTAAAGACCCAGATCTCAAATTCCACCCTTTGAGAGCCAAAGGGGTTAAAGCCCTGGGTCTTGTTGTCAGTTTGGAGCATGTAATGGTGAGTCCCTACAATAGAGCAGTTGAACTTCCAAGAAAACTATTAATCCATTAAGTTGGACTATATCATGATCCTTATGAGAAAGTAGAAACTCCCCTGACTGCACCACAGAGGAAAATTCCCAAGGTTTTAAATGTTATTAACACATTTAATGCTGGAGTGATCTCCTACATAGTAACATAGTAAATTAGGTTGAAAAAAGACACAAGTCCATCAAGTTCAATCTTCGCCTCATACCTCAGTAACTGAGAATTTTATAGCTTTCCTGCTACCAATTAAATTAGTCTTTATCAGACCTTCCTGATCAGCCTACTGATAAACAGTATAACTCTGTATGTTCCCTTTTGAAAGAAATGTATCTAATCTTCTCTTAAATGTATCCATTGTATCTGCCATAACTACCTCCCTGGGCAATGAATTCCACAATTTGACAGACCTTACCGTAAAAAAAACCCTTCCTCTGCTGAAGTTTAAACCTCCTTTCCTCTAATCTCAAGGGGTGTCCCCTGGTCACCTGATCAGGCCTTGGAATAAATAGCTCACAGCAGAGATCCTTGTATTGACCTCTCATATACTTGTACAATGTGATAAGGTCTCCTTTTAGTCATCTTTTCTCTAGAGTAAATAAACCAAGTTTGTTTAGTCGTTCCTCATATGTCAAGTCCTCCATTCCCTTAATTAATTTTGTTGCTCTCCGCTGTACCCACTCTAGTTCTAGTATATCCTTTTTCAGAACCGGTGCCCAAAATTGCACTGCATACTCAAGGTGAGGTCTTACCAATGATTTGTATAATGGCAAAATAATGTTATCCACTCTTGCTTCAATACCTCTTTTTATGCAAGACAGGACTTTGTTTGCCTTTGCTACTGCTGTTTGACACTGGTCACTGTTTCCAAGTTTGTAGTTGACAAGGATACCCAGGTCTTTTTCTAGCAACGAGTCACCTAAAATTATTCCATTAAGTTTATAAGTAGCCTTGGGATTGTTTCCTCCCAAATGCATGACTTTACACTTCCCCACATTAAACTTCATATTCCACATGTTTGCCCAATCTGACATTGTATGTAAGTCCCTCTGTAGAGAGAAAATATCCTGTTCTGAATTAATGACTTTGCATAATTTAGTATCATCTGCAAATATTGATATTTTGCTTTCTATATCTATTTCCAGGTCATTTATAAACATGTTAAAAAGCAGCGGACCCAATACTGAACCCTGAGGTACTCCACTCTCCACTTTAACTGTACTGGAGAATTTTCCATTTACAACCACACACTGTTCCTTATCCGTCAGCCAGTTTTGTATCCAATTGCAAAGGTTATCTCCTAGCCCCAATTTCCTTATTTTATACACCAGCATTCTGTGTGGTACTGTATCAAATGCCTTTGCAAAGTCTAGATATACTACATCTACTGCCTTGCCATTGTCAAGGTTGCTGCTTACCTCCTCATAGAAGCTGAAAAGATTAGTTTGGCATGATCTATTCTTCATAAAACCATGTTGATTCGTGCTAATGATCTTATTTTTTGTGTTGTAATCCTGAATATAGTCCCTTATTATGCCTTCTAATAGTTTTCCCACTACAGAGGTCAAACTCACTGGTCTATAATTCCCAGGTTCTGTTTTAGTTCCCTTCTTAAATAGAGGCACTATGTTAGCTCTTCGCCAATCCTGTGGCACTGAGCCTGTGGTAATAGAATCTTTAAAGAGTAAATATATGGGTTTTGCTAACACTGCACTGAGTTCCTGAAGAACCCTTGGATGTATACCATCAGGACCCGGTGCTTTGTCGGTCTTAATTTTGTTCAGTCTTCCCATGACATCTCCTTGAGTTAACCCAATATCTATTAATTGTATTGTTTTATTTGTTACTTGCGGAGGCTCTTCTACCATTCCTTGCTCCCTTGTATATACTGATGCAAAGAAAGTGTTTAAAACATCGGCCTTTTCCTTATCCTCACTAACCAACTCACCAATCTCATTTTTGAATGGTCCAATGCACTCCCTCTTAAGTTTTTTGCTATTTATATATTTAAAAAACTTTTTTGGATTAGTCTTGCTTTCCCTTGCAATTCGAGTTTCATTATCTATTTTTGCTACCCTAATTGCCTTTTTGCAATCTTTGTTGCACTCCCTGTATTTTAAGAAAGATTGTTCAGTTCCTTCTGACTTAAATAATTTGAATGCTTTTTTTTCCTTGCCATTTCCTTCTTTACATGTGCAGTTAACCACATTGGCTGTGACTTACTTCTTTTGCACTTGTTCCCCATTGGTATATACTGTTGGGTACATTTCTGCATCCTAAATTTGAATTCTGACCATTTTTCCTTAGTATTTTTGCGTTTAAATAAAATATCCCAGTCTATGTGTTGCATTGAGGCCCTTAACAATTTGAAGTTCGCTTTTTTAAAATTAAGAGTTTTGGTTGAACCTATACATTTTTGCTTTGCCAGACAGATCTCAAATGTAACCATGTTGTGATCACTGTTTCCCAAATGTTCTCTTACCTTAATATTGGATACCATTTCTGTGTTATTAGTGATCACTAGGTCCAATACATTGTTATTTCTTGTCGGCGCTTCCACCATTTGTGACATGTAGCTTTCACGAAGCGTGTTCAAAAACCTGCTACCCTTAGCACTCTGACAGGTCTCATTTTTCCAGTTGATATCTGGATAATTAAAATCTCCCATAATTATAGTATGCCCAAACTGGGCAGCTTTCCTCATTTGCAATAGCAGTTGGGCCTCATCATTGTCATCGATATTTGGTGGTTTGTAGCATATGCCCACCAACAACTTTTTACCTTTCACACCACATTTAGTCTCGATTTCTACCCACATGGACTCCACAGTTTGGCCAGTTTCCTCACCTCGCAAAACTGGATTTAGCTCTGTTTTCAAATATAAGCACACACCTCCACCTTTTCTATTAATTCTGTCTGTTCTAAACAGGGAATAGCCCTCTATATTTACAGTCCAGTCATGTGCATCGTTCCACCATGTTTCTGTTATTCCAATTATGTCCAATTGCTCATTAACCGCCAGCAATTCTAGTTCTCCTATTTTATCTACCATACTTCTTGCATTTGCTAGCATACAATTGATTTTGAAGTCTTTACATATATTAATCCCTACATGCCTTTTTTCTTCACCTTCATTTACTAGGAGTTCCTCCCTACTGACTAAATTTCTCCCCACCCTTTCTCCACCCCCCTGGTCATTTACTTGGACCCAGTTCCTATCTGCTCTATCTATACCCCCCCCTTTCCTAGTTTAAAAGCTCCTCCAAGCTTCCTAGAATTCTCTCCCCTAACACAGAGGCTCCTCTACCATTTAGGTGCAATCCATCTCTTCCATATAGATTGTACCCAAGAGCAAAGTCTGCCCAGTGTTCTAAAAATCCAAAGCCCTCCTTCCTACACCATTGCTTGAGCCATGCATTAAGCTCCCTGAGCTCCCTCTGCCTACCTGCACTGGTGCATGGCACAGGTAGTATTTCAGAAAATACTACCTTAGGGGTCCTTGCCTTAAGCTTGCACCCTAAATCCCTGAAATCATTCTTTAGGGACCTCCATCTTCCTCCTCCTGTGTATTACTTTGCAATGTGCTGGGACATCTCTAGCATTCAAGTTTTTAAAATATCCATTCAAATTAACGGATTTTGCCTTTGTCCCTTGTGGTGTAGATGGTTTGCCCCTTCAGCTTTCTGAATATGGCTTTAAGTGGTTTATTTATTTCCAGGGTGTAGAGGTCAACACATACAAGCTCACCCAGTCAGCAGAGCCGCTCCGCGAGTTCTTGTCCAGTATATCCTGGATCATGCAGGAGGCAGGAACAGATGGTTGCCACCCGCAAGTAGGCCGGTGAGGTAAGTGAATTTAGCTCTTACGGTGGTGGGATGAGGATCACCAGCCAACTCCTCTCCAGTAATCCCCTCCAGAAATACAGCTGAAACTTGTATTGTGCAGGCAAAAACAGAGCTCTTTTATTGAAGACATACATAGCTTTTATACACTGGCATTCTTGTGTGTATAGTCAAATAAAGGCTTGGGGATGTGCTGACACAGTGTCCACAACCAACAGGGCCAAGGGAAACAGCAGGGGAAAAAACTCTGGTTATGTCGTCTTCCTTTGGACCACCCTCCAACATGGGTGTCTGGAGCCGATTGCTCCCAAATCCCTGAAAAGGGCACCAATCTCAATTGCTTTGGAGGTTCCCAACATGTCACAAGAGAGGTAAGTACCTTTGAACTCCCATAGCTTTTTCTAGCTCTGCCTCAGCAGTTCCTCCAGCCGGTAGAGCCACTCCTCGCAGGCAAAGCATACTGCACCACCTCCGGAACAAGGTGGCATGCCAGTCTGGAAGGGCCTCCACATAAAAAGGTGGCTGGTCTGCATTCAGGCCTGAGCAGAAGTAAGAGTCCCTCAGACATCTATGCTGCTCACAGGCTATTATCTCCTAGCCAAGATGACTCCTCATTGAAATCCGCTCCTAGTAGATTGCAAATTTCCTTCACACAGTCATCCACGATTTTGTTTGCTGTAGTCCAGCTGTGTCCTCTGGCACTGCCTGATTCCACCACTACCACCAGATCTGGAGGTCAAAACATTCAAACTCACCCAGTCAGCAGCGCTCCTCCATGGGTTTCTTGTCCAAGATACTCTGGATAAAGCAGGAGGCAGCAGGGCCGGCTCCACCTATAGGTGAGGTAGGCGCCGGTCTAGGCGCACATACCCTGGGGGTGCAGAGGCAGACCAGAGCCGCACGCACACATCTCGGTGCCTGCTGTGTCTGACTGGGAGAAGTATGGATGGCATTACATCTAATGCTGTCCATATTTTTCCAGGTCAGACACAGAATGCGCTGAGATGCGCCATCCAGTACCTTCCTAGCATGTTGAATGATGTTCTCTGTCAGTCGCACTGCAGCCAATGAGAGAGGAGTGATTTGAAAAGATACTCCTCTCTCATTGGCTGCCTGTGCGTGTGATGCAGTGCTGTTGCGCAAGAGCGCATGGTATGGAGACCGGAGCAGTGACACAGGAAGTTGGCAGCCAGGAGGAGACCAGAGATGGGGTCATTCAGAGTGACATACTAGCAGCGAGGAAGAGGCTTGAATAATACCCCACAGCCCTGCTTTCCAGGAACTAAGATAGAATAGATAGGTATGCTAATGAAATGTGGCAAACAAAGCTAACACACATTACTCAATTGGAGCCCATTGCACACACATAGTGGAAACCACTGCACACACCCATCGAAAGGTACAAATAAACAGTACACTTAAAAAAGTCCTCAATTTGACCAGAATAAGGGATGATTGATGCAATTATGATCTTTACAGTATGTATGCTAGAGTCCTGTTGAATTAAATTTGCCTTTTAGCTTGTTGAATACTAGAGAGCTCTCTAGCATTCAAGGGGTTAAAAAGCTCTTTTCAAGTGCATGGGAATTAATTTTTATTTGTTACCTATGGAGCAGTTGGTTTACTCCAGAATAACTCCAATTTGCTCTTATAAATATGAGCCATTGTCACTCAGTGGATAGCCATTATTGAATAGAGTGTAATTTATTGGACTAAAATATCACTGAATGTATGCAGCGAGAATCATTCTTGGATAGCACTTTTAGGCAATATAACTCACTGTGATGCATCTAGGAGAGAAGTTCTTCTCATTTGAAACGTGTTATTTATTTATTTACGAGAAGGGCCCACCAGTGCATACCTATGTCACTTGCAAGGTAACAATCATTAAGAGAGGTGGGCCATAAAGGGGTGGAGCCAAGAGGTGGCAAAATTAGGTTTTGCTTAGGGTGGCAAAAATCCTTGCACCAACCGTGGGAGGCAGGGACAGATGGCCGCCACTCACCAGTAGACCAGTGAGGTAAGTGAATTTTGCTCTTACAGTGGCAGGGATAAGGATCACCAGCCAACTTATCTACAGGAATCCCCTCCAAAACTTGTATTGTGGAAGGTAAAACAGAGCACCTTTATTGAAGACACACACAGTTTTTAGACACTTCCAGCTGGTATCCTTATGTACATAGTCAAATTGTGCTGACACAGTGTCTAATCAGGGGAGCCCCAGGGGACCAATCAAAAACCAGGCTAAAGATCTTGAAACACAACTGCTCTCACAGCAGGGGTCGGTTAGTGTTCCTTTGTTGCTGATCTTTAACCCCTTAACGACCGGCGGTCCTGGGACGTTTCCATCCCATAAGGACCGCATAGGACCACTTGGACGCGCCGGTACACGTGACCTGTCGCGTGTATCGGCGCGTCACTATGAGGCCTGATAGAGATCGCTCCGCGAGCGATGTAAGTAAAAAGTATGTGATGTACTATGACCGTCATCGGTCCTTGAGTATTTCAAGGACCGTGACGGTCATAGTACATCACATGTCGTTAAGGGGTTAAGGGGCTTCCTGTCCCAAGCCCTAAGCTTTAGAATCCTATGTACACAGAATGCACAACAACATACACTACAGACGCAAATAACAGGGAAACTCAAAACATCCACAAAATTATAACATGGGGACACTAAAACAGTGGACAACAACTTTTAGTGGTAGGGAGTACACGGGACTTACTGCCTATTTCTC
The DNA here is from genome assembly GCA_037306005.1 of Rhinophrynus dorsalis. NCBI lineage: Eukaryota > Metazoa > Chordata > Amphibia > Anura > Rhinophrynidae > Rhinophrynus > Rhinophrynus dorsalis. Next base: position 240,744,424 of record CM074724.1, on the reverse strand, counting down.
CACGCCGGGAGGGTAGGTAATGTTCACACTATGTCATACTCGTGGACAATATTCTGGAAACTATAGAGGAGCAATTCAATTATACCATATTGGACAAATAAAAATGTGCTAAATTCCCATTAACTTTAATGGGGGTTTTAACCCTTGTTAGCGTGGTCTACAAACATTGTAACACAATGCTCTTAAGACCTTTCTATCATCCATGAAGTTGAAAGTCTCATCTAATTTATTGGGAATTACCATTTGTCCCCTATGGTTTGCTCCAAAATTATGCTCTCTTGCTTATTGAATACAATCCTAAAGAGATGCCTCCAAATGGTTACTTAAATACAAAGCAGAATATTCAAATTCTTTGGACAAAACAAATGGTCAATAACAATATGCATTGCTTAGTATGATTTTTTCAGTTTTCATTTTCCTTTTACATCTCCCTTATCGTTCTACTGCTGGAACTATACTCAGCTCAATTTCAGTCAAATCGAGTTTCACCTTTTACAAATATCAACTTACAGTAAATCTCAAAAATGGCTGTCATTATAGGAACAGTGAGATGAATATATAAAAGCACCAGTGCGGCTGCAAGGCGCTAGTCTGTAATGTCAGTCACTGCACTTAAGTGAATGCATTAGAATGTGTGATCAAAGTAGTGCATACCAGCGGTAACACTCTACCAGCATTAGATTTAGTACCACGTCCTGCACTCCAGTCCCACAGCATGCATTGGAAAATTGACAGTGACAAGTTGTCTACGCAATGTTATTCCATAGCATATATTTTGGTGTTCACTAAAGGAAAGCCCCCAAATGCCCACACACTTCCTCATTGCCCTCCCCTTGGCACAAACAGCATTAACACTTTTTGACATACTTTTTAAGGCTTTTTGACATACATAGCTTAGTTTGTCATACATAGCTTAGTGAATTGCATTAGGCAGGCAGGTACTTAACAGCGACACCAGCACCTGGTTTAACACAACTTCAAATACAGCTAACACCTCCTACTAATAAGCCTTTGCTTACTTTAATCTAGGTATGGGTTGTGCACCCCTCTGGTGTTCTATAGAGTAGGACTAGGAAACTAGTTCCAGAGCCCTCTATAGTGTGGTGTTATATTATTACACCTACATGAGTAGGGATGAAGGCAATTTGCCTTTTTTCAAGAAAATTTCTGCATACAGAAATCCCCACAAAAATCCTCCCTTTTGCTAGCCCCAAGAAACTTCCCATGGGAACTTGGGGTACTTGATTAAAGGGGAATTCTCACCTCTATTAAAGTTGTTCTTATCTTAATGTAGCCTCTTGACTGAATCTGTAATGCGTTTTTATTTTTTTTTTTATTTAATACTGTATTGCTCATTGGCAAGAGAGCAATCCAACTTGTATGCTGGATTTATCCGTCAAAGGAGGAAGGGGTAAAGGGGAACAGATGGGGAGGGAAAAAGATGAAGATTGACAGGCTGTGGTACAGAGCTGTACCTCAGCCTGTAATGAACTGACGTCACCAGCTTATGTTTACAAGGTAATATCTTGGGCAATACAGTATTCAAAAAAAAAAAAAAGGATTACGGATTCAGTCAAAAGGGAACATTAAGATAATAACAACTTTAACAGAGGTGAAAGTTCCCCTTTAAGTATGTGAGGTTCTGTCCATACTAGTACAGTGTGGCAGGGCTGAATGTCAGTATGTGTGGTTCTGTGACTACCATGAGAAAAGTCTGTAGATGTTAGAGTGTGTGTGTGTGGTTGGTGGCTACCAGTCCAATGGCACAGGGTTAAAGATTAGAATGTGTGGTTCTATGGCTACAGTGAAACAATCCTGGTGGGGTTTAGTACGTATATTCTATGGTTACCATTGGACAAGGCTGTTGGTGAAAGCATTGGCGGGCAAAGTTATGACTTCCAGCTGTTTAACCAACTTTGATCCAGATTCTGCCTGATCTGGCTGTTATCTCTGGGTCAGCGAATTTGAGGGTGTGAGAAGGGAACAAACGAGAATTACCCCAAATATCCCAAAATTATGTGTGAATGACTGTGAACACACAGGCAGCGGTGATCCAAGTTTCTTTCTGATCTGGCTGTTTTCTATGTGTTCTAGGGGATCCTGGGGGTGTGAGAAGGGAGAAAAGGTGTTTTACCCCAAATACCTCAAACCTTTGTATGACTGAGTATACACAGGCAGCTGTGATCCATGTTCTTTTTTGACCTGGTTATTATCTCTATGTCAGGGGACTCTGGGGGGTATGAGAAGGGAGCAAAGGACAATTACCCCAAATACACAAAATTCTGTGTGACTGTCTCGGAAGACACGGGGAGAGGTGGTCAAAGTTTCTTCCTGATCTGGCTGTTATCTCTATGTAAGGGAAGCCTGGGGTGTGAGAAGGGAGCAAAGGTGTTTTACCCCAAGGACCCCCAAATTTTGTATGATCGAGCATGTATATATGAACATTTTTATTTATATAGCACCAACCTGTGTATGTGGCACTTTACAGTTTACATTTGGTATAGAAGGGGTACATTAAGTGATTATATAGACAATCATAAAGGGAAAACCAGGTGAGTATACATTAGGATAAAAGGCCCCTGCCCTGTAGAGCTTAAAATCTAAATATAGGAAGGGTGACATACAGACACAAGCAGATAGAGGAGGAAGTGCAGTTTTTGACATATGAGATAATATTTCCCTATTACGGTAGTGCTGCATTTAAGAGGTGCTCTTTTAGCTTGGATATGAAGTTGTTGATGGTTTGAGGCTTGGAGAATACTGGTTGGTAGGGAGTTCCAGAGGTAGGGAGTAGAGAGTGGGATAGACTTCAGTTGTGAAACACTGATAGTGTTAAAAAGGGCAGAGAGTCGTCCACCATGCTTGGTGTGTAGTGGATGTGCAAGTATATGGCTTCCAAGTCCCACTCAGCCACACACACTAATAGTATTGTGTAACCAACAACAACAATATCTCAGCATCCACAGCCTTAGCTTTGATAAGTGTTTCTGCTGCTCTTAGAAGTGTAGCACCCGTTGTGACAACTAGTAGTAGTACAATTTCAGCAACATCTGGCCCCTATAGAAGCAGTAGTAGCAGCCTCTCAGGGACCCCACATTTTTGAAGTCCTTAGTATGGAGATACTTCATTCAGAATCTAAAAGCTAAAACTGTTGCTATCTGTCGTCTTTGAAAGAAGCATGTGAGCAGGGGAAAGCAGGTTTGCATCTAGGCACCTCCCCAATGAGTTCCCATTGAAACACAACCACAGGTCTGACTGGGAGACACATCATCAACGGGTCAGAGGTGCAACAACTACCAGCAGCAGAAGTACTCCTAAACGTTCCCTGGGCTCTGGAGTATGTAATAGAAGTGCTGTTGGTGTGTCAGACAGTGTGCCAAGATTTTCTGCTCCTGCTGCAGAGGAATATGACTCTGAGTATGTTTTTGGAGATGACAAGAGTCATAGAGTGCCTACACATATCGCCTCCACCCCCACCACCTCAACATGTCATGTCATTAAAGCCATAAAGTTACACAGTTCTTCTACTATGTATTACCATACCACACTTACCAAGTACTTAAAAAGTAAAAACCTGCACAAAAATATTGTAAAAGTACACCTATGGAATAGTTAACTTGCCAAAATGTTGGTGGTTGGCATGCTGCCATTTTGTTTTGTTGAAAACAGAGGTTTTAACGAACTGATGTGATGTGATGCACCCTGCTGGAATATTGCAATCCTCAGTTATTTATCAAGGATGGTTGTGCCAATGTCACTTAATCAAAGGCACGCAGACTACTAACAATTTTTTCAAGGCATATTTTGCTATAGAACTCACTTTTACTTTCAACTATTTATTTCTCCACTTCAGCCCTCAGAAGAAGTAATATTGTGCAGGGAAATCTTACAGCCATAGAAAACATGGGCAAAATAAGGAAAATTTCTTAATGGAAATTTGTTGGCAGTGGCAAAAAAGAGAATATTTTATGTATTGTCTATGAGCAGGAAGTTTCGTGAAAAAAGCGGGAAATAGTTTTTCTCAAAAAGTTGTGCAGAAAATTTAGCTGACTTTTCTTCCATCCTTAGTCTTGCAGCTAGGCTGGGGGATGGGGGTTAGTATTTTTTGGGAAAAGTGAAAAGTACCTTATTTTTCACTTTTCGCTTTTTGGCCTAAGGTTTTCACCCATCACTACTCTTGAGTCTGCCTCAAGAGGCTTGATATCTAATACTAAATTAAGATTTATTTTGGAAAAAAACTTACCAATTTACAAATGACTGATTCATGAAGGACAGTAGGATTTATTGCACAGATCAAGGTAAGAAGTTCAAGCCCACACATCTTACTCTGCATATACTTTACCTCAAGAGAGCATTAATGCTTTTCTACTCCCATTGAGACTAAGTGCCACATTCATTTATAAGCTCTTTTGGATACAGTCTTTAGTTTAATTTATACTATTTTAAGTTGTCTGCTCTTTCCCTATTGTTTACTTTAATATCATTTCCATTTGTTGTAATCTTTTTGGCACTATTTAAATAAAATATTATATGCATACATAAACACATTGTGACGGGACATATCACGGGGCCAGAATGATAACTGAACATATTTACATATAAACCCAAACACAGAGTTTAAAAGTAAACTTTTGATGATATGTTGTATAAGAAGAGGTGATGGAAACATTACAGATAATCTAGGTGTAGAAAGGTAAGGTACAGAACAGGAGAATAATAATGAAGACTTAGCCTCTCCACATCTGCAGATTGTAATGATGTCAGCCACCTATTATAAACATATTGGGGAGTATGTATGAAATCAACAACATGGAGCAACTCAACTGCAACTAAAAATAAATCACCAAATTCCCATTTATTTAAGTGGAACCTTTTAACCCATTGAATGCTAGAAAAGTCTCTAGTGCATTGGAGACAACTCTAGCCCCAAAGTTTTATTGCTCTCTATGATAATGTTGGTTTGCCCTAGAATTGTTCCCTCCTGGCTTTATACTTAACCCCTTAACCCCTTAAGGACCCTTGACGTACCAGGACCATCACGGTCCTTGAAATACTCAAGGACCGATGACGGTCATAGTACGTCACATACTTTTTACTTACAGCGCTCTACCGGGAGCGCTGTAAGTAAAAATAGGGCCTGAAATTGACCGATCCAAGATCGGAGCGATCGCTATCAGGCCCCATAATGACGCGCCGATACACGTGACAGGTCACGTGTATCGGTGCGTCCAAGTGCTCCTATGCGGGCATTATGGGACGGAAATGTCCCAGGACCGCCGGTCCTTAAGGGGTTAAGGACCCTTGATGGTCCTGGCACGTCATGGGTCAGCGATCCATAACGACCCATGACGTGCCAGGACTGTCATGGAATTCAGGGCTCCCCGCGCACGCCGTTTGGAAATGGATGCTCAAAGAAAAAAAGGTCCATGGGCCTTAAGTGTCGGCCACATGAGCGATTAGCCGGTCTTTAAGGAGTTAAAAGATGAACACACAAGAGAGCACCCAGTAGTGCCTGTTAACTGGCTACATATCTGAGACAACAAAAAAAATTGAAGTACTCACAATTGTGGTGTTTGTAAGTGGCAATGTGTGTGCCTGGGAGCTGCAGAGATGAGTAGAGACAGGGGCTTGATCCTATTCTCCACGGTACAAAAAAATGGCAATGGTGGTATTGAAAGCACAGTTTGGTATACTATTAACTGTGCTGGCAAAAACCACTGATACTTAAAAAATGCCCAATGGGTTCAAAATCTGCACCCATTGGACATAATAAAAAGTAGTTGAATTTGGCATTCTATTACATGCGGTGGCTTCAACATAATTTAAGGGACTCACTTTTTGGCAAAAAATTGCTCAATCAAAAGTAGGAGCTGAATCCTTTATGTGCTTTGAAAACCACTGACGTGTATTAGAACAGTGGATTCCAACACACAAATGCATGCATGGCTAGTGATCACATGTGGATGCATTGATATGGGGCCAAAGTCCCATATCAATACATCCAAGTAACTAAAAACATGAGTGAAATTATTTCTTGGTGGCACTATGAACATATGTATTTCGCATTATATTCAGCATCATAGCCTTGTGTTTGGAGAATTCTTGGGGTCATCATGGACTGTCATTTGGGATTTTTCAATGGAAGAAGAAGACGGACAGTGGATGACAGGTAAGTGTGACACCATTTGGGTTGGGCTGTTAGGATAGTGTTAGGGCTAGTTTTATTTCACTTTCTTGTTCATGTTAGGGGTAGTGTAACGTTTTTGTTTGGGATGTGGGGGGGAGGGCGACTGTGTTTTGAGCTCACTCTCATTGTTTGACACTGTTTGATTTGGCTAATTTCCTTGATGTTCCCACAACTCACATTATTTAGCGTGTGTTGTGGGAACAAAAAGCTGCAATGAGCATTTGGCCATAACGTGGGTTTTTGCAACCAATGCTTGTTGCAGTGGATGGTGGTCAACAAATAAAATTCCTACAACTAACTATGTGTGTACTGCCCGTAACTCTTTTGACCCCTACCGACCCTTTTAGCGTTGGGAAGAGAATCGAGCCCAGGATCAGCAAACAGAGACTGAGGGCGAAATGCAAGAACTTGGAACATTTGCTATTTTTGAAAGCCATAAATTTATGTGCTATTTGCAAATCCTGATATTTTGATCCAAGAAACATACTAACGCCTTGATGCTGATTAGCACATGCTCCTAAATTAATGGCAAACTTAGCACATGCGCATAAATTAATGGCAAAGTTAGTCAAACGTTTGAAAATGTGTGTTAATTGCTTCGCTGAATAAGGCGCAATTACTAATCCTCTCACAAAATGACAGACATTTAGCCACGGCCACTTTTGAAACACATTGGCTAAAAAATTGCCAAACGTTTGCTAATTCAGAAAAAACATGCGCAATTCAATAACATGTTGATGCTAATAATTTTCCCATCAAAAGTCCAATGTAAATAGCGATTGCACTAATTTGCATTTTTGAGGAAAATCAATTGCTCCACTGGTTGTTGCAGATCTTTCTAGACTTCAAATATTTAAAAGCTTAATACAACCCTTTGAGTTCTACAGGTGTTGCACACCCCAGCAGCAAACAGTTAAATTAATGAGGACGTAGGGGTGTTTTTCTTTGTTGCCTGTGGTGAAGTTTGTTTGCCCTAGAATTGCCCCATTTTTCTCTTTGCAGATATGACCTTATGCGGAGGAAATTTTGATGATGAGTTCAAATATCTCAACCTGACCATTATCAACATACCTGGGAACTCTCCGGTTTTGCCCCGGAGATTCCAGTTTTGATACTGAATTACCAGGTCACCCCTTTTATGACGAGAATCATGTAATTTCTTTCCACTCATCGGCATCAGAGGGCTCTCCTCCAGGCAGCTCCAACCAAGAAGTTCCCAGGTATGATTATCAAAGCATGCATATTATTAGTAGGGTAAAATTTAACCTGTCACCCCAAGTCAAGGTTATTTTTTTGCAGAAAATGTAAATATAGCTTTATGTTATGCTAGCCATTTTTGTGGTAAAATAATTTTTGAGAAATTAACATTCATATTTAGATGGCACCACATGGAACCTTATGTTAATTCATTGTCCAATATGCTGATTAGTTACTTCTGAGGCCAAAGTCACCACTCACTGAAATGTATAGATTATTCATAGCACCACGTGTAGTTAATATTTTCTCAACTCAGAAACAGCCTTAGTGTGGCACTAACAAATAAATGTCAGTTTTACAAGCAAAAGGCTAGCTCAACATATATACAGATTTTTTTTTTTTTTTTTCGTTTTCAAAGAAGCTTTATTGAGAAGTAATTCAATAAGCAATACAGCAAACTGGTACATCGAATATGAGAAAATATTGCACAGAGATACAGTGAGGCAATGCAAAAGTAACAAAAATCAGCAGCAGTAGAGATCTTATTAGATACAACACAACAGAATCCAGATGAATTCGTAACTATCTTTAGGTCTTAACAGAAGAATTGTATTGTAAATATCAGTTCTAAATCTGGGAGAAAGAAAACAGGAGGTAGTGAAGCAAAAAGAGAGGAGGAACAAAAGAAAGGCAGGGAGCAATAGGGAAGGTCAAACGAATAGAAGAGAAATAGTCAGGAAAGAGACGCCGGTGGGATGGGGAAATATCACACTAGGGAAGGGGAGCACAAAACACATCAGGAGACACGGATCCAGGCCCCCACGAGGCCCAGCCAGAGATATGGCCTCAGAGACTATACGTCCAAGGGCAGACAGAGAGCGTCAGGGTTTCACGGGACAGATATTGAAGCCTCCCAACGAGACCAGACCTCACTAAAGGCACTACAACGGCCCATGCGCCATGCATGTATCTTTTCCAAGGTGCAGTAGTTGTTCACTCTACTTTTCCAGCGTTCCAAAGATGGGGAGCCCATCAATTTCCAGTGGGCAGCAATATTAAGTCTCGCGGCTGAAAGCATAAAGTGAAGCAGTGGATGCTTCCGGGCTGGCCAAGAGGGGCTATAAGAAAACAAAAACAACAGGGGGTCCCTCGGTGCGCTAAATCCTAATACTGCCCACATGGCATCTCCGATGTTCAGCCAATATGATCTAATATCAGGGCAGGTCCACCAAATATGAATCATTGAGCCCCTCCCAGATCCACATCTCCAGCACATATCTGAGGAACCCGGAAACATCCTTGCAAGACGGACCGGTGTCAAATACCATCTAGATAGTAGCTTGTAAAACCCCTCCTGAGAGGGGGTATCCCTTGGAAGGAAGCGAGAGTCCGTGAAAACCGAACACCACACATGGGGATCCCCAAGGCGAGGATCTTGTATGTCCTCCTGCCATTGCAAAGCGAAGGAAGGAAGAGCCTCATCAGCTTTGTCAGTTAGCAGATGGTAAAGCTTGGACAGAGTCTTCTGATCTATCCTGGAGGAGGTCAGAAACGACTCCATAGGGGTCAAAGTTCGCCGTGGGTCACCAATCCGCAATAGACCAAGAATGTAATGGCGAATTCGGATATAAGTCCAGAATTCCCCACTCGGGACACTGCCCCGAGATAGAAGGGTATCAAAACTCACCAGTGAACGTCCCTCCACCAAGGACCTCACCTCATGTAGTCCCACGGTAGTCCAGTGATGCATAGCCCTCGGTGACATACCCGGCGGAAAGTCTGGGTTTCCCAGAAGAGAGAGCAAAGGGGAAGGGCCAGGGGCAAAACCCCTATTTCTATCACTCCTAAACCAAGTCTTTAAGACAATGCCCACAACAGGTAGACGTAACAGAGGCGCCGGAACTCGATTACGCTGCAACAGGAGCAACTGTAGGGGGTGAAGATGTAAGTGATCCTGGAGGTCTATAAGGAGCCAACTGGCCTGTGGGATGACTGGTACAAAGTCTGCAAGCCTCGTAAGTATCGCAGCTTCATAATAAGCGAATAGATCAGGGAGGCCCAGTCCACCTGATTTCCTTGGAGCAACCAAGAGAGACCTACTGCATCTCGGTTTCTTCCCATTCCACACATATGAGATCATTAAAGCCTGAAGTCGCTTCAAGAATGCTCGAGGAATCAAAACTGGCAAAGCCTGAAGTAAGTAAAGGATCCTAGGTAAAAATAGCATTTTTAAAACATTCAGTCTACCGAACCAAGAAATCCTCGGATCACACCAGGACTTCATGTCCAAAGAGAGCTGATCATAGAGTGGCGGAAAGTTGCATTTAAACAGATTCCCACAGCTCCTTGAGAACTTTACTCCCAGGTAGGTAATCGTCGAAGAGGCCCATGTGAAGGGCAAAGATTCACGCATCGTTCTGCACTTGTCTCCAGAAATATTAATAGTCATCAGTTCCGATTTGGATTCATTGATGCGTGATCCAGACAAGGAACCATATTCTCCCAGTACTTCCAGTACTGCTGACAAGGAGGTCATAGGGGACGCAAGAGTTAAAAGAACATCATCTGCGAAGCCTGATACCACATAATCTCGGCCCCTCCCAGGAACTCCTGTAATGCGAGCATCACACCGCAGTGCATTGAGAAGCGGTTCCAGAGTAAGTATATACAAGAGAGGGGAAAGAGGACACCCCTGTCTCGTCCCATTGGAGATGTCAAATGGGGATGATAGTACCCCATTAACTCGTACTCGCGCAGTGGGGTTATGATAAAGAGCCATAATGGAACCCAAGCACCGGGGTCCCAATCCCAGACACTCCAGTACCCCCCGAAGAAAAGGCCAATGCACTCTATCAAAGGCCTTTTCGGAGTCCAACGCCAATAACACAGCAGGCAGTCTAGTGGAGTGTATCCTATGAAGGAGGGCAATCAATTTGGTCGTATTGTCCTTAGCTTGACGTCCCTTGACGAATCCCACTTGGTCTGGGTGAATTAAGGAAGGCATGAGGGGTTGCAATCTACTAGCCAGCACCTTAGCAAAAATTTTGAGGTCAACGTTCAGTAATGAGATAGGCCTGTAGCTGGCACAGGCCGCCGGATCCTTCCCCTCTTTGTGTATGACCGTGACATGAGCTTCCAAGGTTTGGGCCGAGAAGGGTGATGACTCTGAGATAGAGTTAAAACAGCTCAGCATCTCGGGCAGGAGTATATCCTGGAACGTCTTAAAATAACTGACCGTGTAGCCGTCTGGACCCGGGCTTTTCCCAGGGGTCATGGATCTTAACGCCACCCGAATCTCTTCCAATGTAAAATCCCTCTCCAAGGTAGCAGCCACCACCTCAGGCAGACGGTTAGGAAAGTTGCGATCCAAAAACTTGGATAACAGAGTTCTATATTCCTCCGGACTCCCTCCCAAGGGGTCAGGCAAGTTGTACAGACTCGAATAGAAGGCTCGAAAACGGTCAGCGATGAGATCTGATCGAAATGTAGTCAATCCATCAGAGCCTCTCACCATCCGAACAAACTGTCGTCGCTGTCTGCGCTTCACCAGGCTAGCCAAAAGCTTGCCAGATTTGTTACCATGTACATAAGCCTTGTATTTGAACCATTGGTAAGATCGTACAGAAGCAGCTTTGAGAAGAAGTGCAATGTCACGACGGACTTGCTCTAATTCTCGGCCCTCCTCCACTGATAGACTGAGTTTATGGATCCGCTCCAGCACCCGCAAACGTCCGATGAGGTCTGCCAGTTGCTTGTCTTTCGCTCGCTTCCTCTGAGTCCCGTGTTTAATGAGTTCCCCCCGAATGGTAGCCTTATGGGCTTCCCATACAGTAGGGTGTGACACACCACAGGTATTATTGATAGAGAAATAAGATACTAAGCTAGCCTTTATATCTCTCACCACCTCCACGTCTTCCAGTAAGAGCTCGTTGAGTCTCCATGAAGGACGCCCCCTATCTCCCCCATTTAATTTCAGTTGGATATAAACGGGGCTATGATCAGACCAGGTTATGTGACCAATTGAAGGAGTATGCAAATACTGTAAAGAATGTTGGTCACACAAAAACATGTCTATGCGGGAATACTTAGAATGGACAGGAGAAAAGAAGGTGTAGTCTCGTCCGGAAGGAAATTCCAATCTCCATGGATCAAGCAGGTGATGTGAATCCAAAAGCTTCGAAAAGCGACTCAAAACTCCCTGAGAGTATGAAGAGCGAGGGGGGTTACAGTCAACCAATGGATTCAATGCAAAATTAAAATCCCCTCCCAGAAGAAGCAATCCCTCACAGAACGTGTCCACCTTACTATCACGGTGCCCGTGATTTGCTGCAGTTACTTGTCTGTCACCAGTAGGGGGCTTCTATTGGCTGTCTGCAGATAGCCCGCCTCTTATTGACTATTTAAACCTGGATTGGGCACCCTTTGAGTGCCCTTTCGTGTTGTTTCTGACCTTCTTGCTATCACTATGCTAGTGATAGCTGGGCCTCTGTTCCAGTGTTCCTGAGTTCCTGATCTCTACTGTTCCAGTGTTTCCTGCATGCTGAAGTACTTCCAGTCCTGGTTCCGGCCTAGTCTCTGGTGTTGCAGTTCCTGCTGAACTTCTCTGCTGTTTTCTGACCTGACTGATCGTTGCTGGTTCCTGTCATCTCATCACCTGTCTTCAGTATCCTGGCGACCTTCTGCCTGGTCGCGTTGGTGACATTGCTACAATTCCGTGTTGGTCCCAGCGTGCGGACGCTGGTTTGCTCCCAAGCCTTGCGGCTATACAAACTCGCTTGTTACACCAGTGTGCGGTTACTGGTTTGCTCCAAAGCCTATCAGCTATACAAATCTGTGTTGGTCCCAGCGTGCGGACGCTGGTTTGCTCCTAAGCCTTGCGGCTATACAAACTCACTTGTTACACCAGTGTGCGGTCACTGGTTTGCTCCAAAGCCTTTCAGCTATACAAATCTGTGTTGGTCCCAGCGTGCGGACGCTGGTTTGCTCCTAAGCCTTGCGGCTATACTACTCGCTTGTTACTCCAGTGTGCGGTCACTGGTTTGCTCGCTAAGCCTAACGGCTATACTATTCAGTGTTGTTTCCAGCGTGCGGACGCTGGTTTGCTCCAAAGCCTTGCTGCTTAACGATTCTGCTAATTTGCCAGTTCCATCTGACTGCTGCTATTATCTCTGGGCTGCCCTGCCCGGTATTGGTAAGGCCGGTAGAACCTTTTGCCACATTCCATCTGAGGTTGCCTTACCCGGTATTGGCAGGGCCGGTAGAGCCTACATTGTGTATCTATTGAGGCTGCCTTGCCCGGTAATTTGGTAAGGCCGGTAAAACCGTTATGCTATTCCATCTGCAGGTTGCCTTACCCGGTATTGGCAAGGCCGGTAGAGCCTAAAGACTGTCTTGTCCGGTATATTGACAGGACCGGTAGAGTCTGCCTTCTGTCTGTGCTATATTCTGTATATATATAGATGTATGTTATTGCCATCCTAAGTTATCATTTATTATTTCAATAAAATTGATTTTTTTTTACCTAAAACTTGTGTCTGAGAGTCATAATAAACCGTGACAGTACGAAAGGGCCATGACCTCAGACAGCAAGGGTCAAGGTAACGCACAGAATATCCATTGGAGGATGGATGTGCTTGAGCAACGTTTGGATCAGTTGGCAGTTGCAATTCAAACGATCCTTGAACGCACGGTACCTGCTGACCAATCTAGCTCTAGCCCGGTGGTCTCGCCAAGTCAGACACCGGAAAGTGATACCAGACCCCTAGGGGGTACTGTTAAAGGGTTAACGGCTTCTGCACCCTTGCCGCTAAGATATGATGGTGACCCTAGTCTCTGCAGAGGGTTCATCAATCAACTCGAAATCTTTATGGAATTGACGGCACACGCATTTCCCAATGATCGTAGTAAAGTGGGGTTCACGATATCACTGCTCACTGGCAGAGCATTGGCCTGGGCTAACCCCTTGTGGGAGAATGCTAAACCTTGTACTAAGAACTTTAGTGAATTTGTGCGTTCCTTTCGAAGAGTGTTTGAGCCTCCTGGTAGAACCACCTCTGCTGCCAAACGCCTTATGGAGATACAACAGGGCAGGCATACAGTGGGCGACTATGCCATCGAATTCCGCACATTGGCAGCAGAGGTAGGTTGGAATAACGAGGCATTATTGGCAGCCTTCTCTCAAGGCCTGAATGACCACATTAAAGACGAAATCGCTGCTAAAGATCTACCTATTGATCTAGATGATTACATTGAGTATGTTATGATAATTGACTCCAGAATACGTGAGAGATCAATTGCCAGAGATCGTAAGTTACGGTCAAAAAATAATGAGCCTAGTAGCATGTTTTGCCCACCCATCCCTCCCTTGGCATTGAAGTCTAGTGAACCAGTACGGGAAACAAGTGAACCTATGGAAATAGGCTTCACTAGACTATCCAAGGCAGAGAGACTATATCGCAAAAAACAAGGGTTATGTTTATACTGCGGTAAAAAAGGGCACTTGCTAAATTCCTGTCCGGTACGTCCGGGAAACGCACACACCTAGGGTATCTTGGGGGACAGGCCCTAGGTGGTGTACAATCGTCCCCAGTGTCGGGCATAATGAAACCCACCATACAGGTGGTATTGTCTTGGGCACAACGCTCTGTGGAGGTTTTGGCCTTGGTTGACTCCGGTGCAGCAGGGTATTTTATGGATAATACCTTTGCTGAATTGCACGGAGTTCCACGCATTGAAAGAGAAAACCCCTTGACTATTGAAGCGATTGATGGTAGACCCTTAGAACCGCCTCAGGTTATATTTGAAACTATGCCATTGTCTATGACTATTGGGGCACTTCACAGAGAAGAGCAGCAGTTTCAACTGATTAATTCCCCGCACCATGCGGTGATATTGGGATTTCCGTGGTTACAGTTACATAACCCACAATTCGATTGGAAAAAGTGTGAAATTGCTGCTTGGTCCCAGTTTTGTATGGACAAGTGCGTCATCCAGCCTATTAAGGTCATGTGCACCTCCTCTGCTATGCCGGATGTGTACCAACAGTTTGGCGATGTTTTTAGCAAAGGAGAGGCTAGTATGCTACCCCAGCATAGACCTTATGATTGTTGCATTGAATTGCAGCCTGGTGCAGTACCTCCGAAAGGACGCACTTATCCATTATCTTGTGATGAAAATAAGGCTATGGAGGATTACATTTCTGATGCCCTTGCTAGAGGGATCATACGTAAATCTACCTCTCCAGCTGGGGCTGGGTTCTTTTTTGTAAAAAAGAAAAATGGCGAATTAAGACCATGCATTGACTACCGGGGCTTGAATAAACTAATGGCAAAAAACGCATACCCAATACCACTCATCACCGAGCTTTTTGACAGGCTTAAGGGCGCTTCGATATTTACCAAGTTGGACCTACGGGCCGCTTACAATCTGGTTCGCATTCGAGCAGGTGATGAGTGGAAAACTGCCTTTAATACTCGAGCTGGGCACTACGAGTATCTAGTAATGCCTTTTGGGCTGTGTAATGCACCCGCAGTTTTCCAGGAACTGATAAATGATGTTCTGAGAGATATGTTACAGACATGTGTTGTGGTGTACCTCGACGATATACTGATTTACTCCCAAAACATGGCACAGCACATCAAAGATGTATCCGCAGTATTGCTACGACTCCGTGAGAACAAATTATTTTGTAAAATGGAAAAATGTGAGTTTCATAGAACCAGTGTGCCATTCTTGGGGTTCATAATTGGCAATGATGGCATTGCCATGGACAAAGAAAAGTTGTCAGCTGTCCTACAATGGCCAAAACCCAAGGGTCTTAAAGCCATACAGCGTTTCCTGGGTTTCGCTAATTATTATAGGAGGTTTATTAAGAACTTTTCTTCCATTGTCAAACCTCTGTCCGATCTTACGCACAAGGGTGCTAATCCTTCTTGTTGGCCGGTATCTGCTGAGAAAGCCTTTGAGAATTTGAAGCTGGCATTTGCTGCGGCTCCTGTGTTATCCCACCCCAATCCTTTACTTCCATTTACGTTAGAGGTTGATGCCTCAGATATTGGGGTCGGGGCAGTACTTTCGCAGCGACACGAGAAAGGTGGAACTCTCAGACCTTGTGGGTTTTTCTCTAAAAAGTTGACTGTCACTCAAAGCCACTATGAGATAGGTGACAGAGAATTATTGGCCATTATCCTTGCTCTTAAGGAATGGCGTCATTTGCTTGAAGGTACTAAGAATCCTGTCTTAATCCTAACAGATCATAAGAATCTGACCTATCTCTCGGAGGCCAAGAGATTGTCCTCTCGTCAGGCCAGGTGGGCACTGTTCCTGTCTCGATTTAATTTCATTGTATCATATTTGCCAGGGTCAAAAAATATCAGGGCTGATGCACTGTCAAGACAATTTGAGGCCGACAGTGACAGAGTGGAAGCACCAGCTCCTATCATCCAACCTGATAGAATACTGGCTACTATACGCACGAGTATCACTTCTCCTCTAGGGGAGGAGATCCTGGCCTCTCAGGGGTCCGCTCCCCATGAAACCCCAGTGGGCAAATGTTTTGTCGCTGAATCATTTCGTACTAGGCTGCTCGAAACCTACCATTCCTCTAAGGCTGCGGGACATATTGGTAGAGACCAATTGTTATGGTCCCTTTCTCAGTTATTTTGGTGGCCTTCCATGAGAAACGATTGTGCCGAATTTACGAATGCCTGTGCCACCTGCGCCCGCGCTAAGACCCCGAGACATCTCCCTGTGGGTTTGCTTCAACTGGTGCCTAATGGCGAACGCCCCTGGTCTCATGTTTCCATTGATTTTATGGGAGAGTTGCCTATGTCGAAGGGGTACTCCTTTATATTCATGGTGGTGGACAGGTTTTCTAAAATGGCTCATTTCGTGCCCCTCCGTGGTCTTCCTTCAGCGAAGGAATTGGCAATGGTGTTCGCCAGAGAAGTATTCCGGTTGCATGGAGTGCCTAGGGTACTGGTGTCTGACAGGGGGAGCCAGTTTGTGTCTAGATTTTGGAGGGCATTTTGCCAACAGATGGGCATACAGCTGTCCTTCTCCTCTGCCTACCATCCCCAGACCAATGGAGCCGCTGAACGAGCTAATCAGGGCTTGGAACAATTTCTCCGTTGTTTCGTTACTGACCATCATGATAATTGGTCCGACTTGTTGCCTTGGGCAGAGTTCGCCAGGAACTGTGCGGTCAATTCTTCATCTGGGAGCTCTCCGTTTCTGATTAATTATGGGTTCCAGCCCTGTTTGCTTCCAGACTCATTTCAGACGCAACAGATTCCAGCTCTGGATGAGCATATCGAGCAACTCCGTTCCACATGGGCACAAGTTCAGAGGGCACTTGGTCAGTCATTTCAGCGTCATCAGCGCCATGCTAATCGCAGAAGGCTTCCAGCGGTTTCCTTTCAGGTTGGGGATAGAGTATGGCTTTCCTCCAGAAATCTCAAGCTGCAGGTTCCGTCTAATAAGTTGGCTCCTCGGTTTATTGGTCCATACAGAGTTATTCGCAAAATTAACCCTGTCTCCTATGCACTAGACCTACCTGCATCCATGCGTATCCATAATGTGTTCCATGTGTCCCTTCTTAAGCCTCTGGTTTGCAATCGCTATACTACCACACCTGTGGTGCCAGGACCTGTTGAGGTCGAGGGCCAGGAGGAGTACGAGGTTCAGAGCATTATTGATTCCCGTAGGCTTGGAGGAAGGGTACAGTACCTGGTACATTGGAAAGGGTATGGTCCTGAGGATCGGTCATGGGTGGATAGTACGGACCTTCATGCACCTAGGTTAACTAGGGCCTTTCATGCCAATTACCCGCAGAAACCTAAACCCTATTCTAGGAGAGGGGGTCTTTGAAAGGGGGGTACTATCACGGTGCCCGTGATTTGCTGCAGTTACTTGTCTGTCACCAGTAGGGGGCTTCTATTGGCTGTCTGCAGATAGCCCGCCTCTTATTGACTATTTAAACCTGGATTGGGCACCCTTTGAGTGCCCTTTCGTGTTGTTTCTGACCTTCTTGCTATCACTATGCTAGTGATAGCTGGGCCTCTGTTCCAGTGTTCCTGAGTTCCTGATCTCTACTGTTCCAGTGTTTCCTGCATGCTGAAGTACTTCCAGTCCTGGTTCCGGCCTAGTCTCTGGTGTTGCAGTTCCTGCTGAACTTCTCTGCTGTTTTCTGACCTGACTGATCGTTGCTGGTTCCTGTCATCTCATCACCTGTCTTCAGTATCCTGGCGACCTTCTGCCTGGTCGTGTTGGTGACATTGCTACAATTCCGTGTTGGTCCCAGCGTGCGGACGCTGGTTTGCTCCCAAGCCTTGCGGCTATACAAACTCGCTTGTTACACCAGTGTGCGGTTACTGGTTTGCTCCAAAGCCTATCAGCTATACAAATCTGTGTTGGTCCCAGCGTGCGGACGCTGGTTTGCTCCTAAGCCTTGCGGCTATACAAACTCACTTGTTACACCAGTGTGCGGTCATTGGTTTGCTCCAAAGCCTTTCAGCTATACAAATCTGTGTTGGTCCCAGCGTGCGGACGCTGGTTTGCTCCTAAGCCTTACGGCTATACAAACTCGCTTGTTACACCAGTGTGCGGTCACTGGTTTGCTCCAAAGCCTATCAGCTATACAATTCTGTGTTGGTCCCAGCGTGCGGACGCTGGTTTGCTCCTAAGCCTTGCGGCTATACAAACTCACTTGTTACACCAGTGTGCGGTCACTGGTTTGCTCCAAAGCCTTTCAGCTATACAAATCTGTGTTGGTCCCAGCGTGCGGACGCTGGTTTGCTCCTAAGCCTTGCGGCTATACAAACTCGCTTGTTACACCAGTGTGCGGTCACTGGTTTGCTCCAAAGCCTATCAGCTATACAAATCTGTGTTGGTCCCAGCGTGCGGACGCTGGTTTGCTCCTAAGCCTTGCGGCTATACTACTCGCTTGTTACTCCAGTGTGCGGTCACTGGTTTGCTCGCTAAGCCTAACGGCTATACTATTCAGTGTTGTTTCCAGCGTGCGGACGCTGGTTTGCTCCAAAGCCTTGCTGCTTAACGATTCTGCTAATTTGCCAGTTCCATCTGACTGCTGCTATTATCTCTGGGCTGCCCTGCCCGGTATTGGTAAGGCCGGTAGAACCTTTTGCCACATTCCATCTGAGGTTGCCTTACCCGGTATTGGCAGGGCCGGTAGAGCCTACATTGTGTATCTATTGAGGCTGCCTTGCCCGGTAATTTGGTAAGGCCGGTAAAACCGTTATGCTATTCCATCTGCAGGTTGCCTTACCCGGTATTGGCAAGGCCGGTAGAGCCTAAAGACTGTCCTGTCCGGTATATTGACAGGACCGGTAGAGTCTGCCTTCTGTCTGTGCTATATTCTGTATATATATAGATGTATGTTATTGCCATCCTAAGTTATCATTTATTATTTCAATAAAATTGATTTTTTTTTACCTAAAACTTGTGTCTGAGAGTCATAATAAACCGTGACACTTACTCAGTAAAGTAGATAAAAAAGAGATCTGACCCTCATTAGGAAGGTACACATTCACCAAAGTCACCAAGACGCCCGCTATCTTGCCCTTCACCAGAAGATATCGACCATCTGGGTCGCTAAAAGAGTCCAATAACTCCCACGGCAAGGAACGGTGTAACAAAATACCCACTCCTTTAGACTTAGAAGTGGATGAAGAATACCACTGCCGTGGGAAGTGGCCCTGACTGAGCATCGGGTGAGCCCCTCGCTTAAAATGCGTCTCCTGCAAGAACAAAATGTGCACACGTTCACGGATCACATCTCTAAGAAGCATACTCCTCTTCTCTGGGACATTTAGTCCCTTTACATTGAAAGAGCAGCACTTAACTTCCATGATGGAAAAGGTCAATGACGCAAACGTGCACAAAGCAAGTGTGAAACTGAGGACAGACAGGGAAGGGACGGGAAGGGGGAGGGAAGGGAAGACACTAAGAGAAAGGGCAAAGACAACAAAAGAAAAGGTAGAAGGGGAGAGAAGCTAAGGAGAAATCAATAGAAAGCAATTATAGGAAAAAATATCTGAATGAAAAACAAAAGATGGCAGAAATGGGGAAAAGAGGAGCAATGTGTCCCCCAACCCCGAACTGGAATAGGGAGAGGAAAAAGTGTAGGACTAAAGAGGTCAAGTAGAACAGACTAGGGCCTTACATGAGAAGAGTTTGAGCAGAGCTCATCAAGAAAACAAGCGATGAGAAAAAGTAGTACAACAATAAGGAACAAAATAACACAATATCAACTGTATATAGGGAATGTCCCATTTAAAACTGACCATGAATTTCCACCTGTAAACGGGCGAAGGGAGGCACCTCGCCCTTGACTGTAATTAGAGCCCTCCAAACCCTCTAGGTTGCTCCACTGCAGGGCACGGCCAAAGAAAGAATGAACCCAAATTGGGTTTGCAAGTGGCAACCGAGGTCTCTACAGGTATAAAAATTCTGGAGATACCAGCGAACTGGTAAGAGTACCCCGGATGCCACATAGCCTAAGAGCACCCCCCAAAGGGGCGGCCTAAGTCACCGCAGTGGAGTCACCTCCCCACAAAACCCCTCACCCTCCACCTCTAGTAAGAAAAACTGAGAACCCCCATCCATGACAAAAGTGTCCTAAATGAGCTCTTGCGGTCTGCCATAACATGAGGGTCCCAATCTCCAGCACCCCCAAATGGGGAAGAGAGCCGGGGAAGAAATCAACTCCTAAACCACTCCACATCTCGCATATACAGTGGTAGGGCGGGAAGTGACACCAACAGTGCCCTCCTCACAGCATCGCAGGCCGCAATCAAGCTGCAACGTATCCAGTGATAAAATTCAAACAGAAACAGACCAAGCAGGCGTACAAATCAAAGCAAGTCCCCATTTCAGAGATATCACGTCCCCGGGCGCCCCCCCCCCAAAGAGCAGCAAAGAAGAGCCAGGGGGGGAGAAGGAGGAGAGGAGCACAGTAGGAAAGAGTAAGGGAGGGGGGAGCGCCCCAGGGAGGGATCTCAATACTAAACAAAGGTCAGCAATTCCCTGTGTCCCCCACCCCCAGAACATTTACAATAGCATCCGTATCAAAGCTCCATACCCATCCCCACCAAGCCAGGAAGCAAACATAGTCTCTGTAGTGGAGGACTTAACAAGGCTTCAGGATGCTGCCACCTATGTAGTTGTCCCCCAGGATCCCAGAATAAAGCGGGATCTCTCAAGGACAAATACCCTGACCCCCCCATCCCACCCCATGCAACATATCTGTACATAAACACAGGCAAAGGTAAACCAATACTCCAAATAATCACATTTAGAAGATAGTTACGCAGTTCAGGAGAGCTACTGCAAAGCAGCCGTTCAGCCAGGTCATAGAGTGGGAGGGGATATGCCCACCGGAGGACGGATCATCTCCTAGGGTTGTGCACAAGTCAGTGTTCCCTGTTTATTCGACAACCCGGGGTTGTCAAGCCGCTACCGCGTCTTGTCTGAAGCGCTTCCCCTGATCTCCAGTCGGTTTCCGTTTCTGCTTTCCCAACGGGGTTGCAACAAAATTATCCTCTGGTGGACCCTCAGCTACATCCTCGCTAGGTGTCGGTAAGGGAGGCAACTGTAAGGCCACACAAAACGTTTCCGCTTCATCCATAGAGCGGACATAAGCTGTCACTTCTCCCTTCTGCGCCTGTAGATGAAAGGGGAAACCCCATCTGTACTTCACTCCATTTTTCAGGAGGTGTTCCGTAAGGGGTTTCAGGCTTCTCCTTTGTTGCAAAGTGGTGGGGGATAGGTCGTTATAAATTTGTATTTCTGTCCCCTCATACAAGACCGGTTCCACCTCTCTGCTGCGACGTAGGATCAGATCTTTATCTTTGAATTGGTGTACACAGCAAACCACGTCTCTAGGCCTTTGATTCTGGCCTCCACGGGGTCGCAAGGCCCGATGTGCTCTATCAAGGCGTACAGGGTGGGGTTCAGGTCTGCGCAGCAAGGCACCAAAAATCCGCTGTAGGGTGGACTCCAACTCGCCGTTAGTAACTGACTCAGGTAGGTCGTCTACCTTGTATTGGAGGTTGGCGATGGTATCCCTCTGATCCACAATAAGCTGTTCCAAGTTGTGAATCTGGCTAGATTGAGATTCCCCCTCGGATTCCAGTGAAGCGACACGGTGGTCCAGTAGCGATACCTCCGATTTGATTTCAGAGATCTCTTGTTTGAACGTAGTCTTGAGATCTGCAAAGAGCTCCAAAAGTTCAGAGCGGGTCGGGAGGTCTTTAAGATCTACCGGTTGTGGAGCCATAGTCATCGTACATTTAGAAGCCATAAGCACTGTGTGAACACGAGCCCGCCGTGGGCTTTGCGTAGTATGTGTCGAGAGATCACTCTGTAGAGCAGAACGCCTCTTAGGCCCGGGCGTGTTCACTCCAGTTTGTACCCGTTCTGATGCAAGAGGCGTCACACCGGAGCGCAGGGTCCTGCTATTTGGCATAGGGAAGATTACGGAGATAGTGGTCCCTTAAAGTATGCACATCAAGTTATCTAGAAGAGCTCAAATCCGAGGAAAGGCCCAGTCTGTTCACGGAGCCGAACTAAAACGCGTCCATCTTGGTCGCTCGTTGACTCCGCCCCCACATATATACAGATTTTACTTTAAAATTAACCAAACTTGTATTGAATAGAAAGGTGTGGGCACATTTAGACTTGATCTGGTTATTTTGTAATTATATACTTAGAAAAGTAATGCTCACACTTAATTTTTCTATTGCTGCCTCTTTCTGGTTGGCATCCAGTTTATAAAATTCTTCCTGCTCCTGTTAAAACATAATTCAGCACATAATACCTCTGCCATACTGGCCCATCTTACTCTTGGTAAGTCCTCAGCAATTTCCCTATACAAATTTCATCACTGAGCTTTTAATTCTCCTGAAAATAAAGAACAATTTTTACATATAAATTATTAGCTATCCTGCCATCTGCTGCATATCAGTCCTAATCTCTGTTATTTCCCATTGAAATAACTGTTTTTATTAAATGCAAAAACAATATGTAATATACCTTTGGCTATATATACATTTTACTTTATATAGTAAAAATAATGTCTTCAGGTGCATGTGATTAAATTAACCCAATTCATCATCTTAGTCCAATATCCCATGCTAGGAATTAGGTAGGTAGGACTCTTGGTCTTGTTCCTGTCTAGATAAAAATATATATACACACACCTACAAACATAGTATATATACCCACAGAGACACACACAGTATATATATATATATATATATATATATATATATATACACACAAACACACAGTATATATATGCACACACACACAGTATATATATATATATATATATATATATATATATATATATATATATATATATATATATATACATATACACACAGTATACATACACACACACAGAGTATACACTCACACACACACACTATATAATTATATACAAACATACAGGATACACACACAGTATATATACACACACTATATATACACATTGTATACACACAGTATATACACACACTATATATAAGCACACAATATATACTCAAAATGCTATATGCACAACACAATATGCACAACACTACACACCCAGCTGTATACACACACAATGCTATATGCAAAATGCTACGAGCAATACACAGAAAGTTATACACACAACGCTATACCACAAACACTATATGCTCAACACAAAAAGATATGTGCAATTCTCCAAATTTTGCATGGCATATAGCATACACCAAATGACAAATGCAATAAACCAAACGCTATACACCAAACACTAAGTGCCAACCGTGATATTCTATATCCCAAATGACATATGCCAAATACTATACGCCTTACGATATACACCATATGCTGTATGCCAAATGCCATATGCTATACGCAATATATGCCAATATGCAATACCCTATACACAAAAAACACTATACACTATATGCTATACACCAAACGCCATACACCAAATGCTATACACAAAAGCAATATGCCAAACATTAAATGCAATATGCCAAACGATATACACCATACACCAAATGTTATACACCATATTCTATATGCCAAAAGCCATATGCCAAACCCATTTGCTATATGCAATATGCAAAACACTGTGCTCAATACACTAAATGCAAAACACAATATGTAATATACTATATTCCAAACACCAAATGGTGTATGCAGTAGCCAAACTCTATATGCAATACTTCAAATGCAAAACGCTATATGCAATACGCCATATGCCATACGCCAAATGCAAAACGCAATATGTCAGACATTATACACAAAGCGCTGTACACCAAACGCTATACTCTATGCCATATGCCATACCCCAAACACCATATGCCAAATGAAAGACTGCATAAAACAAACGCTAAATGATATATGCCAGCCGCTAGACACCAAAAGTCATAGCTAAATGCAAAACACCAAATGCTATACACAAAGCACCATACACCTAATGCAATACTCTGTATGCCAAATGCTATACTGAATACACCAAATCCTGTACACAATACACCAAATGCTATATACTCTACACCAAGCGCTATATGCCAAACGCTATACGTCAAAGGAGATAAGCTATACACAAAACATCAAAAGCTATTCTCAATATGCTGTACCCCAAACACAATACGCTATACACCAAACACTATATTCAATAAGCCAAATGCTGTAAGCTAAGAGCCATTCTGTTGCACATCCATAGCATCAACAGGGGACAAATTACAATTATCAAAATATACAGTTAGGGAAAAAGTTATTTGATCCCCTGCTGATTTTGTACGTTTGTCCGCTGACAAAGAAATGATCAGTCTATAAGTTTAATGGTAGGTTTATTTGAACAGTGAGAGACAGAATAACAAAGAAATCCAGAAAAAGCATTTAAAAAAAGTTATGAATTGATTTGCATTTTACTGAGTGAAATAAGCATTTAACCCCTTTATAAAACATGACTTAGTACTTGGTGGCAAAACCCTTGTTGGCAATCACAGAGGTCAGACGTTTCTTGTAGTGGGCCACCAGGTTTGCACACATCTCAGGAGGGATTCTGTTCCACTCCTCTTTGCAGATCCTCTCCAAGTGTCAAGGTTTTACTGTGTTATTCCCATTCTGCCTATTGATTCTGATGTCTGAGCTAATCTAGTGCTCTGCTATCCACTGCTGCTGTCTTCTGAGTTTCTGGCTCAGGCTGATCAGCAGACCTTTCTGATTGCTCACCTGACTGTTAGTTAACCCTCCCAGGGTATTTAAAGCAGCTTGGCTCACTTCCCCATTGTCCTTGTGTTTGTTTGCTGACCTGTTGCAGCTGGCTGCTGTGGATTTTCCTGCACCCCTGTTTGCTGTGTTCCAGACCCTCGGCTTGTTCCAGACTTTGTTGGCTTCTGTGCTTCTGTCCTTTGGCTTGTTCCTGATATCTCAGACTTCTGGTTTCCTGACTCTGGCTCGGCTGAATACTTGTCTTGGTTCCTGTCTCTGGCATGTCTTTTGGTTTATGCTCTTGGATCATGCTTCTGTTCTTGTTTCATTAATAAAGGTGTATTTCATTTTACTCTTTTATGTCTTATCTAGTTCCTGGTCCCTAATACCAAGTCATTAAGGTTTTGAGGATGATGTTTGGAAACTTAAACCTTTATCTCCCTGGGATTATCCATATGGGATTAAGGTCTGGAGACTGGCTAGGCCATTCCAGGACCTTAATGTGCTTCTTCTTGAGCCACTCCTTTGTTGCCTTGGCCATGTGTTTTGGGTCATTGTCATGCTGGAATACCCATCCATGACCCATTTTCAATGCCCTGGCTGAGGGAAGGAGGTTCTCACCCAAGATTTGACTGTACATGGCCTGTCTATTGTCCCTTTAATGTGGTGAAGTTGTCCTGTCCCCTTAGCTGAAAAACACCCCCAAAGCATAGTGTTTCCATCTTCATGTTTGACACTGGGGATGGTGTTCTTGGGGTCATAGGCAGCATTCCTCCTCCTACAAACACAGCGAGTTGAGTTGATGCCAAAGAGCTTGATTTTGGTCTCATCTGACCACAACACTTTCACCCAGTTCTCCTCTGAATCATTCAGATGTTCATTGGCAAACTTCAGACGGGCCTGTATATGTGCTTTCTTCAGCAGGGGGACCTTGTGGGCGCTGCAGGATTTCAGTCCTTCACGGCATAGTGCGTTACCAATTGTTTTCTTGGTGACTATGGTCCCAGCTGCCTTGAGATCATTGACAAGATCCTCCCGTGTAGTTCTGGGCTGATTCCTCACCGTTCTCATGATCATTGAAACTCCATGAGGTAAGATCTTGCATGGAGCTCCAGACCGAGGGAGACTGACAGTTATTTTGTGTTTCTTCCATTTGCGAATAATCGCACCAACTGTTGTCACCTTCTCACCAAGCTGCTTGGCAATGGTCTTGTAGCCCATTCCAGCCTTGTGTAGGTCTGCAATCTTGACCTTGACATCCTTGGACATCTCTTTGGTCTTGGCCATGGTGGAGAGTTTAGAATCTGATTGACTGAGTGCTTCTGTGGACAGGTGTCTTTTTATGCAGGCAACAAGCTGAGATTAGAAGTACTCCCTTTAAGAGAGTACTCCTAATCTCAGCTTGTTACCTGTATAAGAGACAATTGGGAGCCAGAAATCTTGCTGACTGATAGGGGGTCAAATACTTATTTTACTCAGTAAAATGCAAATCAATTTATAATTTTTTTGAAATGCGTTTTTCTGGATTTCTTGGTTGTTATTCTGTGTCTCACTGTTAGTATAAACTTACCATTAAAATTATAGACTGATCATTTCCTTGTCAGTGGGCAAACATACAAAACCAGCAGGGGATCAAATAATTTTTTCCCTCACTGTTTTTATTTAAAAATAGGAATTTTAAACCCTTGAAAGGTGGGGTGTTTTCAACACTTTCCTTCAAAGTGCAATGACGAGCGCTCTAGCATTCAATGGCAATTTTGAAAACTTTTAATAGCCCCCTATAGCTTAGTTGGCTTTTCCCATAATTGGTCCACCATGCATATTGCTTATATAACTAGGCACTAGGGTGGGGTCATGGGCAGGGTTACAGGCATCTAGGATGCATTGCCTATAGGTGCATGAACTGTAAATCTAGGATTTTATCATTGACTAAACCAAATGCAGTGTATTTGTTTCTTAGTAAATGAACCATTTAACTCCTGAGGGGTGTGAGTTGCATTACTACACAAAGCATTGCAATCCCCTCTGGTTCTTAAAGGGTTAAGTGCCATTGCCAAAGGAGCACAGGACTCATTTGCCCATATTTATAATAGCAAACTGGAGTTATTCTGGAGTAAACCAACTGCACCATAGGACTTAACATTTTCTATTAAAATAATTTAGGCTTTTATCCCCTTGAATTCTAAAGAGGTCCCCAATGCATTGCCTTGCTTTGCAATACATTGGAGACCTATCTAGCATTAAAGGGATTAAACACATCTGTTCAAGTGTCTGGGAATTTCAAGATTTTTATTTGTCCCCTATGATTCACTTGGTTGACTCCAGAATAACTCCAGATGGGCCAATTGGGCAATGTTTGTTAATGCATTGCACACCCCTCTGACACTCAATGGGTTAACAAAAGAATGTGTAAATCCTATTGAACAGATAAAGAAGACCCAGTGCTGCCTCTCAATCCATCCCAGCCTTCCCCATTGACCAGGGAGACCATAATTAAAGGAAACAGAGGGAGGCACAGGTGCAGATTATGCTTAAATAATGTCAGAATAGTGCTAGCAGCAGGTCCCTTTAATCCTGTTTGGGCTCTTGGCAGGTAGTTTTCTCCTGCTGAACAACCATATGAAAAGTTGCACCATATACAATGAACTACAGGGGACCCTGACTCCAGTATAATCTCTTCCCAGTGTCACCATAAAGGAAACTCCATTCAATGGACTAATGTTTCATTTTACAGGGCAGCAATGCTACCCAGCTTTAGCAATCTACTTTTTATCACTTGCTATCTGATTATCCAGAGCTTTCCCTTCATTCAGCATGGTTCAGAAAATAGGGCATGTACGTTTTTGTCTACTTTGTTAAGATTAATTATTTAAAATATATTATAATACAAAATAAAATGTGACAAATCTGTGAATAGAATTCATTTCCTTATCCATGACTAAAAAGGACCAGTCTGTGGTCTTTGGTGGATATAAGCCCTTTATTCAATGTGTTGAGTTATTCCACATGAAGTTACTTATTCACAAGTTTTCAAAAACATTAGTAGTACATATTGCAAAGCCTTTGTCTACTTATAAAACTAATAAAGTTTTCTGTGGAAAAAAAAGCCATTATGTTAAAGAGGTGCAATTCCCCAAATTTTAACTGGATTATATGGGTATTTTAACTCCTTAAAATTATAATCTATCCCTTCCAAATCAAAGCCTGAACAAGCATGCAAAGGAAATATTATGAGTACTGGCTATAGTCTGCCATTAACTCAAAGTCATTCTGATTATTGTAGTTCAGGAACAGTCAATAGCAACCCTCAAGCTTTTGTTGGACTACAACTACAATGATTCCCAGCTGGTCGTAACTAAACATTGCCAGACAGTGCCCTTTGGTGGATATAAGCCCCTAATACAATATGTTGAGTAACTGTTCATGAAATAGATTCACACATTAATAGAAATGTTAGAATATTTGTCACATCATTATTCTTTTTATAGACAAATAGGCAACTAAGGCTCTAATGCAGAAAGCAAAAGATGAGCAATTCTGGGGCAAACCAACAACATCGAGGACAAATAAACATCTTCTTTGATTTAAATGGGGATCTTAATCCCTTGAATTCTAGAAAGGTCTTCAGCACATTGTGAAGTCATATGGCAACATAAGACTTGAAAAAATTGTTAGCAGGCTGGTAGGGAGTCAGAGCCTCCATTATTATCTGGTGATAGGACAAGATGTTAAGATCTTGCAATGGATGTAATGCAGTACAGTAACTACAGTAACATAAGTCTTGAAAAAATTGTTAATAGGCTGGTAGAAACCTCCATGTAAAAGATGGTGATGAGACACATGGTGTAACGATATGTACAGGGCTACCGAGTCAGAACCGAAGTACCCAGAGGAGCAGATGGCAAACACTGGAAGAAGAAAGCATCGGAGGATGGTCCAGACCGGAGGGTGAACATTGGCATGACACGTGGTTACACGTGCAATTCATTGTTAGCAGGCTGAGCCTTGTGGTAACATAAGCCTTGTACAAAATTATTACAGCAGCATAAGCCATAAAAAATGTTATCAGGTGGGTAGGGACTTCCATTTAAACAGGCATATTGCTCCTTTTCACTGGTGGGAGACTGAAACTTTCCCATTCAATTATATTTCTGTTCATATCATCATCACTCTCTGCTTCATCTGTATGAGAAGAAGGGGAGAAGAATAGAGGGATATATTGTCAATCCATTCCTTCCCCCCTACTTTCATATTTTTGTAGGTATTTTAAAGTCCACGAAGGGAGATCTAAAGAACATGGGCCATTAGTTTGCAGTGGGGTGCCACTGTCACTGTCTGATGAAGCTATTGGTATCACTGCTAAATCCTAAGCCACTATGGCAACAATAGTAGAATGTGACTCACCATTGTCTCTAGTATTATATAGGCTTAGTACTACTGGTGGAACTTCATATCACTTTAACGAACAGTCTCCTGAGCAAGAGGAGGATCATCATTCACTGAATGTGCTGCAG
Organism: Rhinophrynus dorsalis; assembly: GCA_037306005.1. Taxonomy (NCBI): domain Eukaryota; kingdom Metazoa; phylum Chordata; class Amphibia; order Anura; family Rhinophrynidae; genus Rhinophrynus; species Rhinophrynus dorsalis. Next base: position 240,715,315 of record CM074724.1, on the reverse strand, counting down.
CAACAATGGCCACAGTCATTTTTGTTTTATTATTATGACTTTACTACCCCCAACACATCCATGCACTTGCAAACAAATTGGACAGAGATGCTCACTCAACTAGGAATGAGCCTGCCCTAGTATTGAGTAGGCTATATAGGAATGGTGTCCTACCCAGGGCTCATCCTCTTTTAGCTCATTAATGCTTTGTATAGAGAGGAAATACCCCAAAGTACATCATACTGGTCCTGCCAAAATGCCAGTCCAGCCAAGATAGTGCCTGTCAGTTTCTCTCTGAACATGAGAAGCAGCCAACTCCAGACATACAGCCTTGTTGGGCCTCATTAGTGAGGTATAGCTGATCTCTCTAGGCACTGTGAAAAAGGGGTCCACAGCTGTATTCTTCTGTTACCCTTAGGATGATTATCCCCAAAGGTAATTTGCATACACAAACAATCTGGTCAGAGATGCTGAAATAGCTAGCTCTATAGGAATGGTGTCCTACCCAGGGTACAGTCTCTTTTAGTTCACTAATACCTTACACAGAGAGGAAATATCCTAAAGCACATCATACTGTTCTGCGAAAATAGCAGCACAGACAGAAAATTCCTCTCTAAACAAGAGAAGCAGTCAACCCCAAACGTATGTTTTGGCCTTTTTGGGCCTTATTAATGAGGTGTTGCTGATATCTATTGGCACTGTGACCAGGGGTATACAGCTGGATTCCCCTGTTACCCTTAGGATTACCAAACCCAAAGATAATTTTCATATGTAAACAAACTGGTAAAAGATGCTCAACTAGGAACGAGTCTGCCCTTGTATTGAGCAGGCTCTATAGGAATGGTGTAATACCAAGGGTGTAGTGTCTTTTAGCTCACTAGTGCCTTACACAGACAGGAAATATCCTAAAGAACACTATACTGGTCCTGCCAGAATAGCAGTCCAGCCATGAAGTGCCAGGCAATTCCTAGCCAACCCCAGATGTACGCTTTGACCTTGTTGATGCTCATCTCTCTAGGTACAGCCGGAATAACTCGAAAGGTAGAATAGACTGCACCCTTGGTATGACACCATTCCTGTATAGCCTGCTCAATACTAAGGCAGGCTCGGTCCTAGTTGAATGTCTCTGACAAGTTTATTTGCATATGCAAATTTCCCTTGGGGTTGGTTACCTTAAGGGTAACAGTGGAATCCAGCCATGGAGAGATCATCTACACTTCATTGACAAAGCCCAACAAGGCTGAAACATAGTCTGTGGTTGGCTGCTTCTCTTGTTCAGAGGGCAATTACTTGGCACTTCATGGGAGGACTGCTATTCTAGCCGGACCAATATGACATGATTTAGGATATTTCCTCCCTGTGTAAGGCACTAGTGAGCTAAAAGAGACTGCACCCTGGGAAGGACCTCATTCCTGTAGAGCCTGCTCAGTACTAGGTCAGGCTCCTTTTTAGTTTAAGGTGTCTGAACAGTTTGTTTGCACATGCATGTACTTCTCCTAGCCATACTCCTTTCTTCTTACCACTGCCACTAAGGTTGGTGGAGACAATGATAGTATAGTGTTGATTTTTACTGTAAAGTACATGACAAAGCTGTTAACATACAGAGTAATTTTTTTGCCTGTCTGGAAATAATGTATGATGCATGTCTCTGTCACTCTCAATTTCAGCTCAGTTGTAGAATCACCTGTCACCTACCAACTAAATTTTTTAAACCGTTCCTATCTTTCACTTTCAGTACCACTGTCTACAAATCACACACAAACTTCCTGCAACCACAAGAAGCTCTGATCCCATTCTTTGTACGTCTGTCTCTATACTAGTAGCTAGTGTCAACATTTCTATGAGAACAATTTGGAAGAAAACTAGGGAACAAATGAAACTCCATTTGAATTAAATGGTGCTTTTAACCCAATGAATGTTAGAGAGGTCTCCAACACATTTATTTGGAGACAACTCAGGGATTAAAGGCTTCATTTATGTCAATGGGAATTGCGGGAATTTTTCTTTGTCCCCTAGTGAGCAGTTGGTTTGTTCAGGAATAACAATTCTTTTATTTGTGCATATGGCCCTGAGAATTTTAGACCTTTTTTTAGCCATCTTCTGAGATAAAGAGCAATGATTTATACATCCTTATCGCACTAAACACATTGTTGTAGCCATATGTAGTGATTTTCATTTCTAGGTAGACCGTTTGTCTACTCTAATATTACTGGACCATATGTATAAATAAGTTCATTTCATCTGCAAGAAATATCAGTCTTAGAGATTCCATTACATTATAATGCATATTAAACTAATAAACATGTAGAAAAAAGGACCAAAATAAGCACTGTAAATAGCCATTCTGCTATTACATTCTGACCTTTGCAACGCTCCTTTATCAGACCGGGTGAGCCTACCCACGCTCCACAGCTCAGTGCTGCCAAGTCTGGGAAAAAAGGCTTTTGTAGCCTACAGAATCTGTACCAACACAACTTCACCCCCACGCTCAGTGTCCCCACGTGCAACCAATCCTCCACAAACACACACACTCACACAAGTACCCCTAAAACCATCTGATGCCATGCAGCTTGCAATGCATTTCTGTGGAAGGAGTTGCTAATTGTCTAGCACTGAGAGAGTTGACTATCAAAATGTTGCACATACATTATGCTGCCATCCCCAATAGTCTGATTGGACCCACAAGTAACCCCTAAATTGCCGGACTTGCACTGGAATTAATGCATTCTAACCTGCCACGTAATGATGGGGGGTGGGGTTAAATTTGGTTTAAAATAAGCATTAATTTAATCAGAATGGCCTTAAATAACTATTTGGGATATAACGTTATCCCTTCATCTCTCCAACCTGAGCAGATCAGGGCGCTCAAAAAATGGTGTCCTGGGAACCCCATAAACCTTTTTTTTTTATCCATTAAAAGGAGGGCAATTTAATTCCTACCTTTAACACATTAAAGCGATAGTAATACTTAATTTTATCTTTATTTTATTTTGTAGGCATTAAAAAAACATGAAGAATGATATAAGTCTTATTTCTCAAACCTTTATAGTTTGAGAGATATTCACAAGCCAAGTTTCCCCCTCCCGCCCCTTTTACCTAGTGTAAGCCATCTCTTCTCAGATGTGGAATCTGGTTGTAAGACCGACAGATAACAGAAGGGGCCAATCTTCTTGCTATGAGGACAATGAAAGCCCTGCCCCCCTTGACAAGTTTTTCAGATTTTTCCCTTATCTTAATTGAAGATTGTCCCTCTCTGCAGTCTACCTGGGCACCTCCCTTCTGCTCTGGCTGAGCAGTGTTACATCAGTAAAAGGGGCGGGAGGGGGATACTTTGTCATTGAATTACTCTTGAACTACAACTCTGACAGAATTGAAATAACACTCTCCATAGTCCAAATACTATGACGATTAATTAGAGCTGCTTTTATTATGAAACATTACTATCCCTTTAAGTAAAAAATGGAGGGCATTCACCCCTCTTTTTTTAAAGTTAAAATAGATTAGAAAATTCAAGGCAACAAATGAAAGCAGTATGGAAACTGGCCTTTCTGCCCCATATTGAATCACTCACTGGCTATGTACTCTAAAATCAACACTAACACCAAAAGGTTAATATAGCTTTAAATGTCACATACTTATGGCTAACATGCAAAAATTATATTTTGTGTTACATTCTTAAAATATGATCCTAAACTTGTTTTTTAATGCATCTGTAAGTTGTCCTGGTCAGCGAGCATTTATTAATGTTGTTTGTGCTCTTTGTATTGAGAGAGAAAACCAGAAGCCAGTTAACTGCTTGTGCATAGTGCCCACTGTTCTTGTCTTCAGATAGGCAGTTATCGCTGCTAATTAACAGATAAATCAAAAATATCATGTAGTTTATTCCAGCACCTGTAAACATTTTCTATTTGTATTCTGACTCTGAGGCCTAAAATCTAGTCTTAATATGTTTTGAGCAAGCAGACATTCCTGCCTTTTTCAGGGCTCCAGGGCTGCAATTGGTTGACCAGTATTATCTGTTAATGACCAGAGATACCATGCTTTCTGAATACAAGAACAGCAGGCAATAATCACAATCTGCTAACTGTTTTTGGATGCTAAATGAATGCATTGAGAAGCAGTGAACTGAAAGAGTATGCAGCATTCAAGGAATTGCAGGTATTTTATCTTCATGCTATAATTATATGTCCATAAAATTATTTGTACCATCATAACATAGTATTTTCTTATGTTATTTAAATGTCACTATTATATGCTTTAAATATTTGTTCTAAAATTAAATTAATGTCAAAATACCTCTGTAGACATATATTTCTGACATCTTAGTGTCAGTGAATCCAAGGCTTTTTGATACATAAGACAGCCATTGTTTGCATACCATCCTATATATGTCTAATAATTTGTACATTCCTACTTTGTAGCAAAGACTTTCTCGGAACAAGTAGCAGAGTTGGGAAACTGTATGGTAAGGGTGCTCCTCAGACAATCACAAAATATCACTGGTGCCACTGCAACCCATTAACGAAAGGGATACCAAGGAATGCAGGTTAGTTTACACTGTAAATATTTCCAGAGACAATTTAAGACCCCTATGAAATGAAACCTTCCTATAGGCCACCCACATATGAACAGCTAAATAAAAGCAACAATCAAGAAGTATCTTACAGAAGGAACTAGCAGTAACAATCACAAAGCAATGGAAGAACATTTCACTTTCACATTTTTAGAAAACTAGTAACTATTCAATAGTCTGTAATGGAGTGTAAGTATTACAAAGGAGAAATAATACCTCCTAATAATAACCTGCCTCTTACCTTACTACTTCCATAAAATCCTAATGACCCTATGAATTTTGTCCTTGTGCCTTTGTTCAAGTGATAATGGGGGTTATGCATTATGGCATAATAAAGAGGTGATAAAGAGGAGGTGACTTCTCCAGTCATATCACTTCTCCAATTCCTATCTTATTCTATGGAGTCTATGCACTCAGATTCCTCCAACTCTGGAGATCTTAGTGCATAGACTCTATAGAATAATTGGAGATGTGATATCACTGGAGATGACATCTCCACTTTATCACCTCTTTATTACACCTTAGTGCAGGTTGAAATGTTGAAATGTTGCCATCTATTTGGTGCCACTGAGAAAGGTGCATTAAAGGGGAACTTTCACCCCTTAATAACTAAATCTCCCCTTACTGCTGACCTGGCGACTAGCTGCTTAGTAGCAGTAATACTTTGTTTTAACTTTATTTTATCTTGTAGGCATTAAAAAAACATGAAGAATGATATAAGTCTTATCTCTCAAATCTTTATGGTTTAAGAGAGATCCACAAGCAAAGTTTCCCCTCCCGCCCCTTTTTCCTAGTGTAAGCAATCTCTTCTCAGATGTGAATCTGGTTGTAAGACCAGACAGATAACAGAAGGGGACATTCTTCTTTGTATGAAAACAATGAAAGCCCTTCCCCCTTGACAAGTTTTTGAGCTTTTTCCCTTATCTTAATTGAAGATTGTCCCTCTCTGCAGTCTACCTGGGCACCTCCCTTCTGATCTGGTTGAACAGGGGGGGGATACTTTACTTGTGAATATCTCTTAAACCATAAAGGTTTGAGAGATAAGACTTATATCGTTCTTCAAGTTTTTTTAATGCCTACAAAATAAAATAAAGATAAAACGAAGTATTACTATCCCTTTAAGCAACTGTCTGTTACTGACAGATTTAATAGAACATTCAGTATAAAATCATATATAAATTGCAAAACTAGTGGGGTAATATATTGTTTGAGATGCTCTTGCCCACAGATGTATGTGGGAATGACAAAACGTACACTCCATGAGAGAGTAAGAGAACATGTTTGGAAAATCAACAGCATTGCTAAGGATCTTAAAGCTGGCAGATAACTGACATCGGTAGCCAGACACTTTCACACAACTCATGAAGGACGGGTGGATTCCTTGCAATGCTGAGGGCTCCAAAAGATCTCATTTGGGCATTAGAGGAGGTAATATAACAATGAGACTCCTTAAGGAAGAATGCAAATGGTTCTTTAAATTAAACTGTGTATACCCTAAAGAAATGAATGAGGCTAATAACTTAAATGTTTTCTTAGTGTGATAGGTGAAAACCTGGGTTACTATATTGTACACCAATTAGGAGGCCTCTAATATTACATATATTAATAATATCTGGCAAACTCAAGGATCATTTATAATCTTGATCATATGACTATGCCACACAATAATCATTGATGCACAACTGATCTGTTGTATGATATAGTGACATCAATGTATTTCTGGATATCATTTTTCCTTTAATACTATCTTCTTTAACATTGTATCTGAGAGGATTATTTTCTAAGTCCTTGCACATGGGCAGGGAATTTGATATGGTATAGATTGGATGCGATTATACACAAATAATTTCTAAGTGGTAACTCATGCGCAATCATTACATACAGATAATTCCTAAGTGGGAATACATGTGCAGTAAATATAACTACTCACAGTTGTAATGTCTAAGTTTTAACACATGCGCTAGAATGGGGTATAATGAATTTTCACAACAATATTTATGCACATATGGAGAAGTTTGATATCATATTCTTAGCTCTTTAATACATCTAGGTAGAGTTTGGGCGAATAGCTCACCCTAGGGCTGTATACTCATATATATATATATGCGAAAGATTCCCCTATTCTATAATATTGGTAATGGAATTTTAATTTCTAAAAACTTGCACACGCGCAATGATAAGTGACAATAGACAAAAGGTGATTATTCGCGATAATGTGGGTCCCATAGATTTCTACTGGGGCAGAAGTATTCTAAGTCGCAATAAGTGAGAATGGTATTACTATGCATGATAGTAGTAACTCACATGTGGAAGAACTTGGGGTTTTTTTCAAATACGTATAATAAGGAATAATCGATTATCTTGCTAGTATTAATTCTTATGTGCAAGTTTTCCTTTCATGGAAGACCAATTTGTAAAGAAAAGAAGTTTTTGCAACTACTGATTGGTTGATCATATGTTTAAATAAACACATCTGTGTTACTTGCGGGTTAGCCTCCTCTGAAGATGCTCAAGTGTTTGGGCGAAACGCGTTAGGTGTTTGCCCCTGTTATAAGTTCAAATATTGCCCAGTATAGTAGGAGTCTATTTTAGTATACTTGAAAGAACTTGTATTTCTTTAGAATGATGATAGAAATGATGACTTAATAACAGAGACAAAGTATCTTCGATGATAGAGGAAACAAACTTACTTAAAAGTTACTGAATGATTCCCAGTACCTATATACAAACTTTTTGTGAACTGATTGTTATTCTGCTATGCAGTAGTTCCGTTAGGCCTAGAAGCCATAATGGGGAGCATGATATGCTGGTAATACAAGTAGCATGTTAGAAGTTGTTGATCTAGCCGGTATTATTTTATAAGACATCACTTAACAATTGATACAATAATTCATTGGAATATCGGCGAAAAATTTAAATTGATTACTATAGATCTAAGGAGAATACTGGCTAATACTTTTGTTGGGAATAGGAATAGATCTGATTTGATTATAAGGGAGGTAATAATTTGCATACTAATATAGTGAATTATATCACTGAGATTTAAGATCAATACATATTTGTCCCTTTAATTTATTGGAATCGTATAATTCACCATCTTTGTTACCTGAGGACATTATCTCCTTTTGGGCATACGATATACGAATACTTATTCAGGGGCATTGGTACATTGGTGAATTTATATTTAATGATTCACCCATGTGCCATGTGAGATTTTTAATTGTCGTTTTTTAACTATTTCCCATATTTTCTTTTCTGTGTTTGTTAATAAAGATTGATTTGGATTGGTGGTTTCATTTACTTTTTTTGTAATCAGAGTGCCTAAAGATACACTTATTTCTTTTTGTATTATACTCTTCCAGTACTTCCAAGAAAGGAGGCTAAATGCACTTATATTTTAACCTTGCTTCTTTGTTGAGTAGAGGGAGTGATCCTGGGACCCCTTCCTTTGCCATTTTTGAATTATTATTAGACTCCATATTAATCTTTTTTTATTTCACCTAGTAGGATGGTAGAGGAACAAATCCTGAACACCTTGTTTGGGCATAAAATAAACCAACATGTGTACTCTAGTCCCTATATTGATTGTATTTTATTTTTTTTAATATACATTAATATGGAGGAGAAATTTCCAAGTTGCCCAAAAGGGTGGTCCAGTTCCAAGATGACAACAAGTCCACTCTGCACAGGAAATACCAGCTAACCCTAGTGCCAGCAGTGCTAAATGTTGGTGGCAAATGCCACTTGTGACTGCTGAGTCATCTAACTAGCAGAAGGATTAAGCTGCTGTATGATACTGGGATCATCAGCACTGAAATAAGACAGGAGGTGGTACAATGATGCTTCTAATTGCCACTAGCCCTTGTGTTGCTAGGGCAGCAGCAACACAAAACAAGCTCCCACACCATTTCCAGTGTATCTAGAGAGAAGATGTTGGCCAATTATGTTCACCTTCTACACCTAATCTAAAATCATGGGTGTGGTGAAATACTATTTTTCTCTTAAGAACAGGAAGGACCTATACCTTTCATCAGCAACTCCAATGTGCACAGTGTCCACAAGGAAACATTGTGAAATAGGGGAAGGACTGGGAAGCCTCACAACAACTGGTAAATCCGCTCTCATATTAAGCAGCTAGCACAACTGCAACCAATAACCTTGACGCTTATATCATCCAACAAACCAAATACTGCTGTCACTATGGCCTTTGTCCACTCCTCTAAGGACATGTGAAGTCAAGATAGGAGATTTAACAAAATTAATAAATCCTCCCTGCCACCAGCTTAGCATGTTTAATCTGCTTCCTGATAGCCTTCATTCAACTGCCCTCAACCACATTGCCACGAGTGGTCAGTGCACCACATAACGCGCAATGGGTGGGCACAAACTTCCAGATCCTCACATCTGGAGGCTTCCTATCAGCTGGGTGGGAAGCTTATGGTGGCAAAGGTGGTACTCCAGAGGAGGAGGAAGAGGACACTGAAGCTACCACTGTGGGGAGAGTGGGTACATTTTCCTGCACCAAGACCCTAACACAAGAAGATAATGATGATTCAGGTGTTAAGATCATTATTAGTGTTGAGCGAGCATGCTCGGCCGATGCTCGGATCGGCTCGAGCATCGCTCTGCTCGGCACATGGCGGTACTCGTCGAGTACCGCCATGTGCTCGCCCGCCATGTTCGGGTGGCGGGGATCTGTGCCGAAGGAGGCACAGATCTGAAGACGCTCCGCTGGACCACCAGGGACTGGAGGTACGGGGGCATTGCGGAGATGAAGGGGGACAGTGTGGAGATGAAGGGGGACATTGTGGAAGGGGGACATTGCGGAGATGAAGGGGGACATTGTGGAGATGAAGGGGGCATTGACCAGGCACCCTCCCCTCATCAGAGCAGGGGGTGACTGGTGTAATGCTCGTGTCGCCCCATTGAAGTCAATGGGGCTCGGGTGCTCGGCCGAGCACTCGAGCCTCCGGCGGTGCTCGGTCAGAGCACCCGAGCATCGGGGTGCTCGCTCAACACTAATCATTATCAAGACTCCAGACTGGGTTTCTCTTGAATTCCTCTTACATTTTTCACCCTTTCTTTGTGCCCTTGGGGAGGGACAGGGGGACACAATACAGCATCTCTTGATTTTTTTTGGGGGGTTTGGGTTTCACATGCTTAACATAAACATTATGATATCTATGTCTCTGCCTGCTTCTACTCTACTTGTGTCCTAAGCTACACCACACTACTTGGTGGGAATTTGTTTTTTATAGCATGGAGGTGGGAAACTTCACCCTCATTGGAAAACATAGATGGAAAATGGAATCCTCCTTGCTGGAAATTCTGTGGTGTTAGTGAAAGAGCAGAGAATATGTGGGTTTCTCTATGGGCTTGAATTCCTGTGGGGTATGCAATAAAAAAATCATACTTTTTCAGGAAAATTCCCATAAAACTCGACCTTTCACCCATCTCTAGGTTTTGTCCCAGGATGACATACAAGCAGCTTAGGGTTTTTAACATTTTAACATTTCTTATGGTTTTTAACATTTTAAATTTATGTGGTAGAGGAAAAATAAGAAATATTGCTTTTCTTTCCTTAGATATAAGTGATTCTGTGAACTGGGAATATATTGAGGCAACTGATGTGGGAGAATCTCACTATTTCCTGCCCCTACATGACTAACCAGCAAGGTGGACTCCTCGAAAGGTTTCTGCAACTCACATACATCACACCTTAGTTACCATTGCCCAGGTGACAAAGATATTTCTTCCAAAGTGTTCCAGTTTTCCATTGTTTACTTTCTATCCACCTTATTCTGATCATATAAATTCTCTAGCATGTACAATGTGCAATTCCACCAGGTAGGGACCTCTATCTCAAGCTGGTGATAAGGCAGGTTGTTACTCTCTTGTGAATATAATGCAGTACAAGCACTGTAGTAGTGGTTAAATGGGCAAACATTTGTCAGGCAATATTCAGAATCTCTCTGAAGATTTCAGATTATGAGAGGAATCTAGTCACAACTAAATTTAGGACGTGGGAAAAGCAGGGTACATGCACTGTATCACCTATTATCGAGGCAGCTATTATGTTGGAGCCTTTATAATCAGACACAAAACCAGATGTCAAGGAGCAAGGGTACAGTCTTTTCCAATCACGTGCTTTAGTTTATTGAACACATCTGTGCTTTTGAGGGATTGTCTCTCAAAACATGCATAAAAGAAGAAAAGAAAAAGGTATGGATTTCTACGAAGCACATTAACCAATAATAAAGTCATACAAAAAATATTTATCCAAAATACAAAAATGTATTAATTACAAGTGTATCTAATAATCTATATGTAATAAAATATGATGGTGTAAGGGTAACCCAATCCCCAGAGCACAGCCTCAACCCCAGAGTCACCCAAATCACATAACTCACAATAATCCCAATAAAAGCAGCCACATAAAATAAAGAAAAAAGGAGAAGAAGCCTGGTGCCAGGTCTGTCATATTCATCTTAATACTATGTTCTTTATCACATAAGTCAATATGTTTGTCTCCATTTAGGGATCTATGCAGTATATCACTTGTGAATATACTGGAACTGTAAGTATTCCCTCCAGTATATTTTGTCCAGAATTAAATCAGTGTATCCCAGTCTCAATCATACCATCAACAATGCTTATACGATGTTATACAATAAGAACCAGCTGTGGCATGAATATACTAGTTGAAGAGAAGCAGACACACATGCAGATATTCGATGAAAATGAATATGATAAGATGGAGCTGAAATTATAAAGATGAAACAATCATGTGATATGACGATACAATTCACAGTCCATACCATTCATCAAGCAGCCAAGTCTGGCATAATATGAATATAATATAGTGGGCTCTAGAACACATAGGGAATACTTTCACCCATCTTCACCCTATACAAGGGCCATCTGTGTCGCTCTGCCTCACACCAATAAATGTGGACGCAACTCACAGGCTGCAACAGCAATATTCTCAAAGTTCATCCAAATCACATAATCTCTCCAGATATATGTCTCTCATGTCAACGCTTTTCGCCTATATAACAAAGGGCTTTTTCAAAACAATTTATAAGCCTTTTGGCACTGCTTCCACTACTGGAAGTGGTCATAACATCTCCTAGGTAACCCTTATGCACAACAATAACCTAACCTTATGTGTTGTCACTCTTGATGAATTATAACCCCAACCAACACATGCTGCCTTATATACAAACAGACATTTCCCCAGTAACGATAGACAAATATATAAAAGATATAGTGCTATTTTGGAAAAGTAGACGAAAGCTCACTATGTCTTATTCTGGACACATTCTGGTAATCCTGGCAGCTCTGGCAAGTGACGCGTTCCAATCACGCACCGCGAGACAAACACACCCCCACTATAACCAATAGGTGAGTCAGTCATGCTCATGCTCAATGCGACCACATAACCACTGGGCAATACAAAAAAGATAATAACCTCAATGTTCATAAATAAAAACAAAGACACAAAGGGAATGATCACATAATGGCCTAAACCAATAGGGCATATTACATCAACAGACATAAATGTAAAACAGGACTCAATAACTGTATTCCTAAGTGGTGATTACACTGTGGTGCAAATACTTCGGGACCAAACACTGGCCCCATAGAATATACCAAAATCACACATATCCTATACTATAATTTGCTAACTAAGTTTGTCAGAAGCCGTCATGTGCAGTAGAGATGGCTGCAGGCACTACAGTCATGTGCAGCACAGACTGCCTGCCCCGCGGATGATACTGAAGGTGCGCAGAGAGGACAACAATCTGAATTCGGAGCTCCCCGCTCCGTATCAGCCGCGGTGCAGGCAGCCTCTACTGTGCATGACTGCAGCGCGGATGTTGCTGGGTAGCACTGTGGCCCATGTACACTGGCTCTTCAACTAGTATTGGTATAATAAAACAACACCCCAACAGATAATAACCACAAATATACCCCTCAGGTAAAAAAACATATCCCAACTGCCTGCAGACCTTCTGATCTTCCCTCACGAAATTACAAAAAGTGCCTTGCTATTGGACTCTCAATGTCACATTTATGCTACAACAACCTTCTATGGAATTCCCTCATTGTCTTGCCCACATAGATTTTCCAGCATGGATAAGATAGTTGATACACTATACATTTAGTTCAACAATTAATCTTATTTTTCATTTTAAATGTTTTAGTAGAATCAAAATCAACAAACACATTTGATTTGCAGACATACTTGCAGGCACTGCATGACCCACAAGGAAATGTTCCTGAGATCTGAATTTTACCTTAAATTAGGAGTCCTTTTGGCTACCAAAGCTGGGGAATTGCCTACTATCTTTCTGAAACACTTTGTGTCAAAAGACCCTAATGTTTCATTAGAATACCCTGCAAACCTTGCCAGTGAGACCCGTAGGATGAATAAATCATACTCTTTCATCATCCAAATTTGGTTTACAATATCCAAAGATTATTTCATCTCTATCTTGTAAAAGTGCTCTTTGATATCCTTTGTGCAAGGTATTAAATTAATAGTCTCTATCAAAAAAACGTTTAGTTAATTATTTTGCTTGGAGTTGGAATTCTCCCAGATCAGAACAATTTCTCCTTAATCCGAGATATTGTTCAGATGGAATGCCCTTAATTTGTGAAGGTAAATGATTGCTAGATGTGTGAAATAATGTATTGCACACAGTTATCTTTCGATAGCCTTTCGTTTTTAAGACCTTACTGCTATAGATTTTCAAAACTAAAAAATACACCTCCTCCTGACTAATACCATAAGTGAGCCTAATATTAATGTTATTTTTATTAAGTTCCAAAATAAAAATCTGCAGTTCCATGATTGAACCTTCAGATATCATGAATATGTCGTTGATATATCTAATCCAGAGGGCCACATTCTCTCCAAACCCACACGTGTCTTCCACCAAGAACTACTCCTACCAGACAAGGTGGAGAACCGCGTAGGTGGGAGTGCATATGGCCCCCATTGCAGGAGTTGGTTAAACTACTGTACATTCGTCCATTATGCATTCAACACTAGAATGTAATTTTTGTTGTCTTCAGTGTTCTTAGATGGTGTATTCTGATGGTGGTGGAAGACAAGGATCCGCATCATTTATTGCATTCACTGCAGCAACCATGGCTGCACTTTGTTTTTGGATTACCACTTTAATAACATGTCCCTGCATTACTCCTACTCCTGTCATCCTTCCCCTGCCCTTAGTATGTTTGCCAGACATTACTACGGTGAAGTTGTGTGTGATGTCTTGCCCTTTGCACAATACTGTTCTAGTATCTGTCTATCTGTCTTAGTCTCTGTGTCTGAGACCGTTCAGTTACACTGTTTTTTTAATGTTTATATATATATATATATATATATATATATATATATATATATTATTTATTTATTTGTTTTTTTAACTTAACTGTTACTATCACCATTAACAAGAAAAAAACGCTCCCCGTGAAACTGCTTGTTCCCCTTTTTGACTTTAGCTAGTGTCAAGAGTATTTTAGCAGCTGATGCTTTTTCTCTCTCTCAATGTAATTACAGTCTTTTTGTCGGTACAGATTATAATGATAGACCTTACTAAATATGCTGGCCCCACATCTTCTGGATGTTAAAGGAGTCAGTGTCAGTTGAAGTTGTCTGTCTATTGAGTGTCAGTCTGCTAAATATTCAGTCAGTCAGTTAGTAACAGAGGCTCTGCCAGCTCAGGAAGGAACTTAGATCACAGCTGCCTGTGTCTTCTGAATCACAAAAGATTTTGAGGTATTTGGGGTAAATATCCTTTGCTCAGTTAACACACACACATATTCCCCTAACACAGAGAACAGCCAGCATAAAGGAACAGGGGACAACAAATTTTAGCAGTAGGGGATAGAAGGGGTTCACCTCCTGTTTCTCCACACACTGATGATTTCAGAGGATTTGGAAGAAGAGAAGGATTATTGTGACTGGACAATTTCTCTCCAGGCGCTGCTGCCTCAGAACTATGACTAGTAGGAACCATCACCACTTGTCGTATGACGCTGCTGTACTGGTTCAACCACCACAGTGTGTGGGGATGATGATCCCAGTTCCACTCCCAACACACAGTGGGTGTGTGTGTAACACAGTATTCAAGTTGTACCTGAAGTCTGTTTCTCTTGTCTTGAATATATGTTTTATTATATATTTATATGTAGTATCAGTCTCAGTCTAGTCTTATGTTCTTCCAGCTCAGGTAGGAAAGACCACCTTACTGTCTGACTGTCACTATTACTTACCAGTCGAAAATGTTTTTTTTTTATTTTTCTCCTTTTTTCCTTGATGCCAACACTCCTTGCACCACACCTGTCCAGAGAACAGGCTACCACCAATATTCCTATACCAGCAGCTCCAGCTCCCTCTTTTTTCCTTTTTGCCTCTATACTGTCTAGCATCAAAATTCAGCTCATGTATCTCTCCCCAGCACAGACTGACAACATGTAGTAAACTAACACCATATGTTATACATGGAACATTGCAATACATGAGGGAAACTCCATGTGGGAGGAATTACATTATTATCATTGATTTCTGTGTTATGAAAAAGAGGGGAAGAAAAAGTGGAAAAAAATAGCACTTTTCAAGGGAAATGCTCTTTTTTGCATTCTTTCTTTTTACATGAAAATGCCCATCCCTACCAGACAGACAAAACTCTAGTGCAAACATGGACAATTTTTGGCTCCTGAGTTGATGTGCAATTGGCCAGCTGAGGATGATGAAATTTGTAGTATAACAACAAATGGAGACCTGCAGGTTGCTTACCACTACTCTCACAGAAATTACGACATTAGTAATGGCAAAACAGGTTGCTGACTCTTTCTGTTTTTATTTCACAATCATTTTACTCAGTGCCTTCATTTCAATGTAATTACACAAAACACATTGATAGACACCAAGATTTGAGTTTACTCCAATAACCATTTTTATTTCCAATAAGAAAGGGAAATCTGACATGAAAAACAAAACTGCTTAAAGTTCCATCCTACCTAATAGTTGTTGCTAACTCCTCTGGGAGTTGAAGCAATACAAGTTAACACACCCTATTTGTACAAGTCTGTCCCAAACTTCTGGTCCCACCTTGTCTTGTAAAAGGTGTCTAGAGATGAGAACAGCAACTCTCAGGAAGTGGAAGTTGTATGCACACTCAGGACTATACATTTATAATGCTGTTACTCTGAACAGTTGGAGTAGCAGTATTTAACTACTAAAAGACCAAGTTAGTTGCTCTTTAATTATATAGAAAGCTGCTGTAATGGTGCTCCTATCTCCTGTTCAAATATACTGATGAAAAGTTAATCACAATCATACATCTACAGTAAAATGTCAATAAATAACCATATAACTATTTTTTACACCTAAAGTCTGGAATAGTTGAGATGAGCAAACCAGTCCCTCTGAGGTTAGCATGGTTTCAAACAGTGTGTGTTTGTATAAATGGGAAGATGTGACTGAGCTTGTGTACAGATGTATGGGTGAATAAAGGGAAAACGGGCACATAACATCTCATACAATCTTTAAAGTATAGCTGTATAATGTGCTACTTAAAAGGATAGTAATGTTTCATAATAAAAGCAGCTCTAATTAATCATCATAGTATTTGGACTTTGGAGAGTGTTATTTCAATTCTGTCAGAGTTGTAGTTCAAGAGTAATTCAATGACAAAGTGTCCCCCTTCCGCCCCTTTTACTGATGTCACACTGTTCAGCTAGAGCAGAAGGGAGGTGCCCAGGTAGACTGCAGAGAGGGACAATCTTCAATTAAGATAAGGGAAAAACCTGAAAAGCTTGTCAAGAGGGGCAGGGATTTCATTGTTTTCATACAAAGAAGTTTGTCCCCTGCTGTTATCTGTCTGGTCTTACAACCAGATTCACATCTGAGAAGAGATTGCTTACACTAGGTAAAAGGGGCGGGAGGGGGAAAATTTGCTTGTGAATATCTCATAAACCATAAAGGTTTGAGAGATAAGACTTATATCATTCTTCATGTTTTTTTAATGCCTACAAAATAAAATAAAGTTAAAATGAAGTATTACTATCCCTTTAAACTCTTAGGTGCTGGAGAGGCCTCTAACACAGTTGTTCTCAACTCCTGTCCTCAGGACCCACTAACAGGCCAGGACTTAGGGATTTCTCTGCTAGAGCACAGGTGTGGTGATCAGAGGCTCATTCACATTGATTAACTCACCTGTGCTCTAGCAAGGAAATCATCAAATCCTGGCCTGTTAGTGGGTCCTGAGGACAGGAGTTGAGAACCACTGCTCCAACATATTGTGAAACAATGTGCATCCAAGGGGTTACATTAGGAAAAACCAATCATATTATTTAAAAAAAAAACTGTATTGAATAAATACCATTGTTTCACATCTCCAAGCATATATATATTCCACTTCTGCTAGAAAGGAAAGAATGACTTAACTGTCATATCTTTTAAATTAAAACAATAATGGAGAAAGCATAAAGTAGCCTCAAACTGATCTTAATCTGAAATGAAGGCCTTAAAATTAAATTTTACCTGTACATTTGTTATATATTCTCTCTTAACTTTAATTGAATTAGTTTAAGTTGGAATCCATCACAGAGAGTGACAGGTTTCACAGGCTGAAATTCAAACCATGTTAAAATTTTGGAGCTCTGTGTTAAAATTCCTTTACAAAAGTTTAAATTAGATTTTATGCCTGGAAATAACAAAATGATGTCACCACATTTTACAGTAAATTGGCTCTATGTTGTGGAAGAGCTTTAGAGGTAAGATATATTGTTTAAAGGATTATATTCTTCTTGGAATAATAAAACTAAATAAGATCTCTGTAAGAGAAAGGATCATTTGCAACATTAAAATTAGATCAGAGTAAGAATACTTGCATAGCACTTTACTAGCTGAAGTCCCAAGTGAAGATATTGGTATCAGTGTCAAGTTGTATTTCAGCGTGCTGACCCATTGATCTGCAAGTAGAGTGCAAAAAAAAAAAATACAGTTGGCTTAAAGCAGGGGTAGCCAGCCCTGGTTCTCAAGAGCTACCAACAGCGCGTGTTTTTAAAGGGATAGTAATGTTTCATAATAAAAGCAGCTCTAATTAATCATCATAGTATTTGGACTTTGGAGAGTGTTATTTCAATACTGTCAGAGTTATAGTTCAAGAGTAATTCAATGACAAAGTGTCCCCCTCCCGCCCCTTTTACTGTTGTAACACTGCTCAGCCAGAGCAGAAGGGAGGTGCCCAGGTAGACTGCAGAGAGGGACAATCTTCAATTAAGGGAAAACACTGAAAAGCTTGTCAAGGGGGGCAGGGCTTTCATTGTTCTGATAGGAAGAATATTGTCCCTTGCTGTTATCTGTCTGGTCTATGGACTGGATTCCACATCTGAGAAGAGATTGTTTACACTAGGTAAAAGGGGCGAGAGGGGAAACTTTGCTTGTGAATATCTCTCAAACCACAAAGGTTTGAGAGATAAGACTTATATCATTCTTCATGTTTTTTTAATGCCTACAAAATAAAATAAAGATAAAACAAAGTATTAGTATCCCTTTAAGATACCCCAGCTGGAGCACAGGAGAACTAATTAGTAGCTGTGTCACTTTTATTGGTCTACCTATATGGATTCAGGGATATCCTGAAACTATGTACTGTTGGTAGCACTTCAGGGCTATCTCTAGTTTAAAGTATAAACCAAATCCTGTTGCAGTTAGGGTAAATTCAAATATTACTAATAGACTTGGGATCTGTAATATAAAATAGCTGGTTTTCACTTTACTGATTATTTGCTAAATAAAAAACACGCAAATGCTGTTTATCATTTCTGAATTATTCTAACTAATTGGATGCTACAGACATATTCAAAGGATTGTTTCAACAAATATTTAGTTTGCTCCAGAGAATGATCTACATCTATTTTTCCTTATTAAGTTTCATGCTTATGACCTCCATTTTTTAAAATGATGCTTCATTTTATATTCATCCTTTTTAAACTATTTTTTGACTGAGGGAGCTGCATGCATAATCAGTCAAACTCTATAGTCTGATCTGCACGAACCCAGTTCTACATTTCAAATGCAAAATGTTATATTTGCCAAAAAGTACTGTGCATGGGGAACAGGCGGACAATGCACTAAAGTTCAATAATTGATCAAGTTGGCAATACTGTGGCTTATTCTCACCAATTCCATCTCATCATATGCACTAAGATGTCTTCACCCTAATATCCCTGTGATTATACCGCAAATACACTGGCATAGTTTAGTCTCATGATGATAGAATATAAAACACAAAAAACTGCTTTCAGTCTCAAGGGATCTAGGAAGAATAATACAGTTCCAAATAGAGTTAATAAAAATATATATCTAAAAGATATGCAAAAATCAGACTGTCCTGGGGTATAAAATAAATAGTATTCCAATGTATCTACCCTTCAATCTCTATAAAACAAGGACCATGTCTGCCCCAATAACACTAGAATAACAGAAACCTAGGAAGAGGGTGCAGGAGAAAAAGATCTAAGTGCAACACATTAAACAAGCCATAAAAACACTCAATATGTATTGCACTCACATAGATGATGGGTCTAGAAGCATATCACTGACCATAAGTGTGCTCACTGGTAACATCACAGCATTACAGATATAGGCTTACAATCAGTTTTTGCAAGGGTTTATAGACAATAGCACCTGGAGTTTCAGTGCTTAGTCAGCTGATTGTATGATCCAGAGATAAAAATCTGATTTTCTTAATACCCCTGATGAAGTGAGCACCTGTCTCACAGAACACATGTAGGGTTACTCAGTTGTACAGTAGGATCCGCTGATTGAAGGTGTTTTCTGTGGACTGACATATTGCACATGAACTTGATTAACTGAAACTCTGGATCTTATGATCAGCTGGTGGGACAGGGAGATGCCAGGTTCTCTTGTACATAAACTCTGCAATTGGGAGGCCTAGATGTTACCTGTGAGTGCATTTATGGTCTGTGATATACATCCATACCTACTACCCCTGTGTGTGGAATTCTTAATATCTGTGTTTTTATGGTGTGTTTTCATAAATGTGCTGAGTTTTCCTGCATTTAGATATTTTCTCAAGCTCTTTCTAGCTATGTTTCTATTTTTCATGATGATAAAAGACACAACTATTTGTAAGATTTCTGAGGGTTTAAATATAGAAGAAAACTTGCTTTGTTGGTCAGCTAATGCTTAAGCTGAAGACTGGTTCACGTGGGATATATAGTATATATAGGATAAGGTGACTGGACCCCTCCTTTAATTCAGGACACTAATGAAAAGTTCATTCTCAAGGGGTTACATAACAATCAGTATAAATCTGCAGCATGTATTTTCAAAAAGCTTCTGGCTTTTGGAAGGTCTGGTCGCTTTTGTATAGCACTTTTTTCCATCATTAAGTTATCTGATATATTTATGATGCATATTAGTGAGAAACTGTCACCTTTCAAATCCTTTCGAAAGGATTTGCAATGTTATTCCTACCCATTAATTTATTCAGCTTCTCTTGGTTCTAGCAGCCTAAGAAGTAGAGAAAAGTGATTTTCTGGACATGTATATAATTATGCAGGCTTAAAGCTCTGCTAAGATTAAATTCCCCAACTACTAAACCAAAGTCCTTTAAAACTATATAACTAATTGAAAAACAAAATCACAAGGAATAGGCAGCTAACATAAAAACACTGCATTTAATGAGACTAAAAGCTAGTAAGTTCTAAATCCACTTTAAAGGGATAGTAATGTTTCATAATAAAATCAGCTCTAATTAATCATCATAGTATTTGGACTTTGGAGAGTGTTATTTCAATTCTGTCAGAGTTGTAGTTCAAGAGTAATTAACTGACAAAGTATCCCCCTCCCGCCCCTTTTACTGATGTAACACTGTTCAGCCAGATCAGAAGGGGGGTGCCCAGGTAGACTGCAGAGAGGTACAATCTTCAATTAACCCTTTGAGGTTAAGATAAGGGAAAAACCTGAAAAACTTGTCAAGGGGGGCAGGGCTTTCATTGTTTTCATAGGAAGAAGATTGTCCCCTGCTGTTATCTGTCTGGTCTTACAACCAGATTCCACATCTGAGAAGAGATGGCTTACACTAGGTAAAAGGGGCGGGAGGGGGAAACTTTGCTTGTGAATATCTCTCAAACCATAAAGGTTTGAGAGATAAGACTTATATCGTTCTTCATATTTTTTTAATGCCTACAAAATAAAATAAAGATAAAACGAAGTATTACTAACCCTTTAATGTTGAAATTTCAAGGACTGAAAAAAAAGAAAATTTTACAGATGACAAATATGCGTAGATTCAAGGACTGTTTCAGAGGATACGTGAACAAGGTCACAGATTATAATGATGTTGATGTGCATTGGATACATGTTTAGATGTTTAGCATTCATGGGGTTAACATCCTTTAAATCAATGTGAATTTGTTGCTGTCCCCTATGGTGCGGTTTGTTTTCTGCAGAATTACTCCAGTTCTACTTAGTACATCACCTTTACTATATCTGGTTTTAGTTTCAATTCCACATTTTCAGTTTTTTTTGAGTTAATATGACTAAACTTACATACCTGACAGGAGTGAATATGACAAGCCTGCCCCTAGCCAGATTTTCTAATAGGATTAACTTGTCTGTCCTGCTCAGATCAAGAAGTCATTACATGAGTAAAGGGTAGGGGTGAAAAGGACTCTCATGTTTTTTTTTATCATTAACTCTATCAGTGTGCCAGGAAATGAAGGAGTTATTGCCCAGACATGTGTGAAGGCCCCATGATCTACTATAGGCCCTCTTCTGTTTAACTGATTGATGTTGATAAAAGAATATTGCACTTTCTAGCTTGACAAGGTGAAGGGGTCAGAGTGTGGTAGATGTGAGAAAAAATATGGATGAGAAATAATTTACATTCTCTGTTGTAATACCTGGAGTATTAATGTGCATGCTGTGAAATATGTATGACTTGATTGTGATTAATGAACAGAATAATAGTTACTTAAAAACAAATCAATGTTATATATTTATTTTTCTAAATACTGAATTGACTGCTCTTTGTTAGAATCATTTATATTACTGCCTTGGACCTTCTCTATTTAGTGATATTTTTAAAAGTAAAAGTAAAAATCTATATTTTCTTTGCTTGCTTTGAGGTCATCACTCCTTCCTGATTATAAAAAGTCTGCAGACTGTATTGTAGATTTTCTTAGTCATGGTCCTCAAGTACAAAACT
Organism: Rhinophrynus dorsalis; assembly: GCA_037306005.1. Taxonomy (NCBI): domain Eukaryota; kingdom Metazoa; phylum Chordata; class Amphibia; order Anura; family Rhinophrynidae; genus Rhinophrynus; species Rhinophrynus dorsalis. The sequence goes on along the minus strand of CM074724.1, from coordinate 240,693,505 downwards.
GCAGGTTTTCTGGTTTTCCCTCCCTCAGCACAGGTGAATTAATTTACATTGAAATATCCACTAATTAGAGACCTGTAGCAAAGTATGGTTCGAGTCTCCGCCTGGGCCCACTGCCAGATGCACTTTCATTTTGGGATATATATATATATATATATATATATATATATATATATATATATTCAATTAAATCACATATTCACTACATTTTGAGTACTGGTTGTTTCAACCTTTTGATTATATATATAGAAAAATAACCAATGATAAATAAATAAAAATACTTAAAGTCCCTAAAGACCAGAATAACAGTACTTATCTCCAATACTGATGATGGATGAAGTGATGGCTATTACGTTAATATGGATGAGTGATGACAAATGAAGAAATTAAATGAATTGTCACCACGTGTGACGTTAGGACCTATGTGGTGCCTTCGCTTGTTCAGTTGATCGGGAGCACTGCTGAGGAGCGAGGCTAGGGATCAGTGATGGCCTGCCAGGTACTCCCTTGAGAAATCCCGTAGTCAGTAGGAGTAGCCAAAGGTCAAAGACAGGGGTTTAGATATGCCGTAGTCAGAAGAAGTAACCAAAGGTCAAAGCCAGGAGTTCAGATATGCCATGGACAGAAGGAGTAGTCAAAGGTCAAAACCAGGACTTGGGTTGCCCATTTAAATACTGCAGCAGGCCAATAGAGAGATAGCCAGAAGGGGACTCGACTGAGAGCCAACTCCAATAGGGAGATCCTACCCAATAGGGAAGTACAGGGCTCAAAATTTCCACTCGCCCTGAAAATTTAGCCCTGACTAGTAGAAATTCAGCCCTGGTGGGTATGCTATGGCTTGCAGTGGCGAGTAACTTTTCAGGTCCAGCTAGTAGCAAAGGACTTCAAATTTTAAGCCCTGGGGAAGCACATTGGGCATTTGCGCAGACGCCAAGTGAGAGGCAGCAGAGGTTGTGCGCATGTGCAGCCAAAACACCACCGCTCAGGCACCCGAAGGAGAGACCCATTGGAAGAGGACAGAGATAGACACAGAAAGGAGGTCTAGAGGTAAGTGAGCCACAGAACCAAAGGTGACATGGATATGATGTATCACCAGTGTCTATAACCAGTAGTGTTCCGATTAGTGTCAGTTCATAGACTGGTTCCATGCAGCATCCAAGAATAGGGACCATACCTCTCACATGATACAAATTCCAGGACCACAAAAGAACACAATCTAAAAGCACTATTGTATATCGGTTAGAACAAGGAGTATAAAAACACTCACCAGATCATCAGTGTTAATGAACACATAAGTCTCCAGTCCAAATAGCCAGCAGCTGTCTTTCCCAAGAATAGTCCTTTGCTGTATGCCGATATGCAATGTCTCTTTCACTTCTATGATGCCCAATACTCCAATAGACTTGGAGGTCTTGAATTATTTCTTCTATGAGAGGTATCACCATAATGGGATAAAATACATCAGGGTAGACAATCGAGATGCACCTGCTTCAGCATCCCTACTACTAGAATGTGGGCAACTGACAGGGGGTATGACCAGGGATATCTATAATCACAAAGAGGTATGGTTGTTTTATTCTGATGAAACGCATATTGTGGCTACCTTACCACTTCCTCAGGGGTTACAGTGTCCTGCACACAGCCACCTTATATAGGCTAACTGCCCCACAGAAAGGCCAGGTGCAACACACTACAAGCGTATCAAATATACATAATTACATATGATATACAATATATGCTAATTGTACCTCCATCTAAAAAGTTGACTCTAATGCTAAGAAATAAAAATAGATAAAGTATAAATATAATAAAAAAAAATAAAATATTAAAATATTCCCAACTATATAAATCCAAAGGATATCAGGAACAAAATGGTTAAAATAAAAAAATAAAAATACACTATAAAGCTTCAATAAGAAAAGTGAAAATATGTAAAAGGCATGCATGAAAATTGAAGGACTAATAGTATTAACCATGGTTTCCAAGTGCATTAGGCGCCGGTATCTCCAGACCAACACAGAAGCCTATACTTTTTTTTTTATTTTATTTTTTTTTAATATTATAAAATTCTTTATTGAGCAAAATGGAAGGTTACAGAAACAAAGCAAAAGCCAGTCAGTACAAGAAAGCAGAGTAAGTACATCACATAGAAAAGAACAGCTGTTTGCTCATAGACAACAGCTAAGAGCAAACGCTAAGAGCAAATCATGTAACTAAAAAAACATGAAAATGAACCAAGGAAAGGGTACATATTAAGCGGCCGTAGAGGCGGTACAAGGTGGCCAGTGCAACACATACAAACACACAAATATAGGATAGGGAACATAAGAAACGAGTTAGGAGAGAGTACAGAAAGGAAAAGGGGGAAAGGGGGTACATAGATTTTGCCTGATGGGACCAAAGAGGTGCACAAAATCAAATACAGATAAAAAATATAAAAAATACAGATTGTGCCATGGCTAAACATAAGGGAGCGTGCCCATGACACCCCAAACCCAAGTGAAGGTGGCATGACAGAACCTTACCTTCAAACTGGGCAAGAGTCCCGGGAGTCCTATGTCTTTGCAAATGAGCCATTAGAGGGTTAGGAGCATCATGGATCAGGCTAGGCAGGAGGCAAAGAGAGGCCAAGCTGCAGTAAAAACTGCATCATACAGAAGCCTATCCTAATACTAAATTCTGGAGATATGACTCATATAATAATAATAATAAAAATAAAATAATAATCATATTTGTTATCATAATTGTTTGAGACTTAGGGAGATATTTGGTATACCACAGGCCACTTAACATAGACTAGTAAAACAGATTCTCAGTAAACTGTCCCTATTTCTCAATAAATGCTTCTAGATCAATATCTATATTCAGGCCCCTGGTTCTAAAGTACCCAGCTCTCTAATCCACTTGGTCTCCAATCTTCTAAGGGCCAATAACCTATTATCACCTCTTCTATGGGTTAGTACCTGGTCAATTATTTGTATAGTCAAACCATTTGGATTACAATTGTGTTTTTCTTTAAAATGTCTTCAAACCTTATGGTTTTCAAAGCCTTTTATGATATTCCTGAGGTGTTTTCCCAACCTATTTTTAAGCTTCCTGCTAGTTCTCACTATGTATTCAATTCTGCACACACAAGTGATCATATATACCACAAATGTAGAGTTACAGCTGGTTAAAGCTTTCACTCTATATTATTTCGTTGTGACACGCGACACAAAATTTCTAGCAGCTTCCCCCTTTGGTACAAAGAAACTTGTTGCAATTTTTCCATCCACATATAAAAATTCTGATCGCCCTTTAAAAAGTTATTATCTTTCTCTAGTTTTACTTTTGACTTGTTCCTATTCATGTCACTTGGTGCCACAATCTGTTTTACCTATTACAGGGCTAAGGATCTGATCATTTTTTATTATATACCAATACTTATTCAAGATATATGAGATATTACCTGCACATTCATTGTATGTGATTGTAAAAAAGGGAAGCCATCCTCCTTTTGTCATCACTCTTGTTTTCTTTAACATTTAGCATCTCTTTTCTATTCTGTATTCTTACCCTAGCATATGTGTCCTCTAATTACTCTTGTCATAATCTTTTTCTTGAAATGTATTAATAATCACATGTGATTCTTTCTCAAAAACCATATAATATCCATAGTTTATGGTGGCCACTAGCTGCATGAAGATGCCCATTACTGTCAACTTTTTTCTATGATTTTTAACTGCACTTCTGTTATTCTTATGGTAGAGGACCACAGACAGACAGGAATTCAAGTTGCACCTTATTAGAGATCCAAGTAAACTCTAGTCTCATAGTGTTTTGAATTGTGTACTCAAAGAACTCCCCAGCTGTCCCTCTTCACTCTCCAAGATGATAAGTATATAATCTATTTAGCACCTAATAGAGACTATTAACATAAGGACTATTGGTCTACATATATTGCTCTTCCCACTCCCCCTCCATGTACAGGTTATCATATGAGGGAGTGAAGCTACAGCCCATAGCAGTTCTTTGTTTCTGTATGTGGGATATGTGTGATGTAACTTCTTTATATACTAATATCTCACACAAAAAGGGTATGGAGATGATCAAGTATCATTTTATAATGTGAAAAAATATGTAAGATTGCTTATAGTTATAGAAAAATTAATTTGAATGTACTGCAGGTCCAAACAAACTATCAAAACACTAAACAAAGAATCAGTGTAGTTAGAATAGAGTGATTTTAAAGCATATCCCATGACACTTTATTTCTCATTCCAGTTACACTAAGGGACCTGTTCAGTACCTATTAGTCAAGTTGCCAAAAAAAGAGAAAATCATTTTCAGACATAACCTTTATTATTATGCTACTTTAACCCCTTAACGACTGTTGACAGTCATAGTACATCATGGGTAGATCTGAGTTAACAACCCATGATGTACTATGACCGTCATGGAATTCCAGGCTCCTCCCTGTGGCTGCACGCCATTCGGGGAGTCCGGAACCGGAAACGAAAAAAAAAAAAATGCTCCGTGGTCCTTAAGTGACTGTCGCGTGCGTGCGCAGCCGGTCCTTAAGGGGCTAAAAATTTTTGTGGTATGTGAAAGGTGCTGTTTATTTACATAACAAATGCCCCCTTTTTATTAAAATTATGGTTGGTATCCCTTAACGGGTTAACCAAAAAATAAGGAGTAAAAACAATCCTACACTGTGCTTAATGGTTCTCAAATGCATAAAATCACTCTATTCCAAGTATCATTTTAGCAAAGATAATATTATTTCTAAGGTCCAAAGTAATTTTCTTTTGGATAGTATAAATTTTGTATTAACGCACAATTATTTTTTATTTGAAGATACATTTTACATACAGAAACAGGAAACTACTATGGGCTGTAGCTTTGCCCAGCTATGGCTATGGCTTTCCACTCACCTGATGAATCCCACTAGAGTCCATAATGAACTCTGCCTCCAGAATAATCTACTTAATCTGAACTCTGGAATTCCCTCCCCATCCCATCAGCCTCTCCTCAGCTTCCGAATCTTGAGGCAATCCCTGAAAACTCACCTCTTCAAGAAAGCCTATCAACTGCCCCATGAATGTTATGAGCAAGGCCAGATGACCAGCTTGTCCAACCTCTATCCACTCTGATTTCCTTTCTACATCACTCTCCCACCTACAACCCCAGCAGGACCTCATTGCCCATACTGAGCAATTTTCTCCTGAACAGATCAGCTATATAACTTCACAGAAAAAAAACTTAAATCTCCCACCCACTGACCTGCAGTACACATCACAGAAGGCATTCACATTCTGTGTCTCAACCTTCCTTCCACAAAGACTATAAGCTCTCACTAATAGGGCCCTCTGATCTTTTTGTTCTCCATGTTCTGACTGTACTATTTTGCATATATGTATATCTGTTCCCTATTATACAGCACTGTGTAATAAGTTGTCACTATATAAAGTATAATAATCATAATGATAAACTCTTGGGTGAATTCATGAACCTCACTCATAGACCCAGATTTTGTTTTTTGCCTACTGTCATTATCATTACATTTTTATATTAATATATGATTGCATCTTTTAAATTATATTACTCCAACAGCTTTGTTGTGTACTTTACAATAAAATCAACACTACACTACTATCTTTAGTTAACCCCCCCACACACACACGCACACACACATCAGGTCCCTCTTTGGAGACTTTCAAGTTACCTGTTTTTTTAAGTTTATCGGACACCTCCATAAAGAAAGCTGATGTCTTTCCACCTCACATGTCTTATGACTGCCCCATATATCTTCTACATGGGACCTATCCACCTAGGAAGAATATACCTGTTGTCAGAACCTGAGAAAACCTAGCCAAGGGGTCCATTGGTCTCTTTTTCTGCTCCTGCTGGAGACACATTCTTCTTTCCAAGACCTCAGACCCTGTATTGACTACTGAGGCATGAATAAACTGATCATCAAAAGTTGATATCCTCTCTACCCTTGACCCCTGAGTTATTTGATCACCGGAAAGATAGAGTGGTTTTCACTAAGTTGAATCTCAAAGAAGCCTACAAGTAAACCAGAATCAGACAGGGAAACAAGTGGAAGACTGCTTTCAATACTTTATTTGGGCGCTTCAAATAGCCAATCATACATTTTGGACTGTACAATGCCCAGACAATTTTCTAGGAATTTGCTAATGACATTTTTAGAGACATTCTGTTCTATAACATCAATTTATATATTGACTAGGAATGGGTGTAAATATCTACTGTTTTCCTGTTGGAATTTTGGTGGAAAACTGGCAATTTGGCTGGCCGGTCATTTTGTTTGTATGTGATGCATTAAGGGGCAGTTCCAGAGGCCCAGCCTGGTTATAAGCTCCAGACTCATATTGACTGCATACTATTCTACTTTCTGTCACCAGAGAATTTAATATATTTTAAAAGTTATTAGTATTAGTAATAGAACACTAACATCTCCTCATAATAACCCCCAATTATCTTACTCAGGTCACAAACTACTAATACTAATTATGGATCAATTGTGAATAAATTGATTCCCCAAAATGAATATTTAATTAGTACTGGATAGTCTGTCTGTGGTGGCAGACATGATTTTATTTGCATGAGACTAGCAGAGTAAAAATTGAGTCAGCGCCGGCTTCTGATTGCTGTAATGGTAGGCGGGGCATAATTGAGAATTTTTAGATGATTTCATGACCTATTGGTGGTTCTTTAAGTAACTGAATAAATGAGAAGAAGACCAAATATTTTATTTACACAAACTCATTTATAAACATATATATACTAAAGTTTAGCCAAATATTAAGGTGAGTTTTTTTGCTATGGAGCTATGTGATACATTTATATACACACTACAGTCTGATTTCCTAAAAAGAGCCACACCAGGATGGGAAAGGTAAGAACAGAGAGATTTTGGTCTCAAAGAGGACTCTCCCTCAAAAAGAGAGACACTTGTATGGTATGCAAATAAAATAACCACCTTAAACCATAACTTAGAATGTGGGTGTGGCCACCACAAGTGAGTCAACATCAGTCTGGAGCTCTAGACAATTTCTTACTTTGTCTTATCGGAAACCGAGCCCTGAACCTGAACTTGACAGCAGCTTTGTTTTTCCTAAAAATCTGTAATTGCCAATTGAGGTCTTGTTGTGCAATAAAACAGCTTCCTAGTAAAGAACTTGGCAGAATCAACATGACTGGCAAAGCTGGTATAGTATTTTAACCACTGAATCAGACACAGGAGTAACGGACCCTCTAACCAATTATCTGAGTGCACAATCTCTGATCTCTGGAACAACTAAAATGCCTAATCCTGACTGAAAAGCAAGCTTGCATCTATTGTTTCTAAGTCCCTTAATCAGCATTCCTGGTCTCCTTTCTGTTTTCAGTACAAATATTCAATTAAAAATTCCAAAAAGGGAAGCAGTAATTGGTTCACAAAGGGGTTCCCAGAAAAAAACACTCCAATTCGCCCCTCCCTGCAAAAAAAAATTTTAATTAAAAGACTGCTTGGAATTTGCCTAGATACAGAGGCGTCTGACTTCTGAGAGGCTGTATATCTGGCAAGAGAGCTCATTGGGAACAATTTAATCTGGTTGTAATAAGCAAAAGGAATTCAAGCTCCAATACAGAGCTTTTAATTTTAACTCTTTTCTCGTTCTTCGCTTTGATCATAAACTTAATTGGAACTTATAAAACTCTCTCTCCAGTTTTCACCACATGATTAAAGGCCATCCTCAGAGGGTTTCTTTCCTGCTGAGGGTTTTGTTTTTAATTACTGAGCAAAAATAATGATAATTCTGATTCAAGTATCTGAAGTTCAAAATGGTAAAAAAAGATAATAATTTACTGTTTTGATGGATTGTTATTATGTGATCTTGCATACTCTACTTTGTTTATAAGTTTACAGATCTACAGTAACTTCAGACATTGAAGCTGAGGTACTAAGAAACTGGAGTAATTCTGGGGCATACTAACTGCACAGGGAGCACAAACACATTCACCTTGATTTAATCACTCATTTTGTTGATGTTACATTTTTAACAAATGTGTCATTGCATTTTCACCTACACCCTTTCACCTTACAAATAAAGCTGTTACAAAAGTGAACAGACAGTGCTAACAGAGTGGCTAGTTTGTGGCCTCTAAAAGCCTATTTTCTGGGTCGAAATACTCAACAGATCAGCTGAGTGAAGCAATATGCCCGTGCTTGCATTGGAGCACTCTCCCCATAGAACGTAATAGACTGCATTAACTGGTTATTCAACACATTCTAGTGTATTTGATGAGATTCCACTAGGATAGAAGATCTCCAAATAAATTGTAACCAAATGTAATGATCTAAAACATGCTGTTTCAGACAATAATGTATAAGCATTTGGAACTCTGGTAGCTGCTTTTCATTGTCATACAGGGGTGCAGAAAACATGTTAGAGACTCTGTGCTGGGGCATACAGTACATTGCAACAGCGAGCAGGACTGATAATCAGCTAGAACAGGACTGAAATGGTCAGAGCAGAAGTAGCAAACTTGGGCTGATAGAGAGATATGGTAATACAGAGATTATTTTATTCTAGTAACAAACACTCACCTCTGAGTTGAGCCCTGGATATGTGACACAATTTGGTCTTATTGCAGTAGGAGATGTTCTGTGTCTGTGAATACTGAAAAGAAATGTCTACTGTCAGGTTGGGAGCAAGACAGACAAATAGAAATAGCTGTATCATAGTGGGTGATGAATTCTGGGCAGTAAATAGGTAGTAAATAGTTTGCACGTATGGACAGACAAATTATAGAGGTGATATAAAATAATGCTTAGGTCAGGGCAGACAGAAAAGTACCAGCTAAAATCAGGACATACATTCATGTAGAAAATATAGAACCTGGCCTAATTTACTATAGCAGCTGAAACAATCAAAATGTACTGTTGAGGAACTTATTTCTGAGTTGATTATAGAGACAAAGGCAGAGATGAACACAGTACACAAGAGTCTCTAGAGGTTCAGCACTCAGCATCCAGGAATAGTAGGTTTATAATACCAGGTGAGCTGGTTATAATAATTGCTTTCCCTTACAGGAGTATTCTGGAGGCTGGACCCCAATTTATACTCATCAATATATATTTATTATTTGGAGCACTATATAAGGGGTATAGCTAGAGAAAATGGTAGAAAAAAACAGATCACTACATAATCAAGTGACGAACAATGTGCATATCTCTAAGGACACTAGACCTTCAGACCTGAGGTTACATAAAATGTAGAACAACAGAGTGTCCAAGAAGAACCAACAATAGCAATAAAATTGTTAATTGAAAAAAATCATTTTTCTTGTATATTTAGCTCTTCCTGTGGTATTTGACAGTTAATGCATGAGATTTCCATACATTTACTCCTACTTTATCCCATATACACATGCAGTTCTCAAGTGATGACCTGTTCAAGAGTTAGCCCCTAAACAGTATAACTGTTTTATTGAACATTTTTACTAGCCCCTAGGGCCAATATACATGAGGATTCAAGATCATGCAACCCTTGCCGACTAGAGAGACCAGGAGGAATGGGTGAAAAGTCAGAGAAATTTACTGCAGGACTTTTCATGAAAAAATGATTTCCTGATTTTTTCTTAAAACTTCCCACCATAAAATATTATTCTTTTCACCACTGCCAATAAATTTCAAGTGAGAAATTTGCCATATTTTGCATTGGTTTTCTATGACTGCAAGATATTCCGCCATAATATTACTTTTTCTGAATACTAAATAGCTGAAAGTAAAAGTTGTGAGTACTACAGAAACATATGCCTTGAAATAATTGTTAATAGGCTGAGTAAAGGCACTCGGCCTACTAACAATTTTTTCAAGGCATATGTTGCTGTACAACACTGACTTCCTGCTTAAGTAACACTGGCACAACCATCCTTGAAAAATAACTGCTTTTGGGGATATTCCAGCAGGGTGCAGTGCATGATATTCAACAGCACTTCTATTATGTACCCCAGAGCTCCAGGAATGTTTGGAGTACTTCAGCTGCTGCTAGTTGTGGCACCTCTGACCTGTTGATGGCATGTCTTCCACTCAGACCTGTGTCTGTGCTTCAGGTGGGTACTCACTGAGGAGGTGCCTAGGTGTAAGCCTGCTTTCCCCCCTCCTCACATACATCTTACACAGACAACAGCTACTGGATTCTGGTTGAAGTATTTCCATACTGTGTACTTCAAAGACTCCTGAGAGGCTGCTACTACTACTACTACTACTGCTGGGGCTAGATGTTGCTGAAACTGTACTACTACTATGTGTCAAATGTGCTGCACTTGAAAGAGCCGCAGAGGTACTGATCAAAGCTAAGGATGTGGATGCTGATAAGTGATAACCTGTGTTGTTGTTGGTTATTCAACACTATTAATGCTGTGTGGCTGAGTGGGGGTTCCACCACCCCCAGCACTGGTACTATTAGTAAAACAACTAAAAGCACTGAAAACGACAATGAGTCACTTGGAAGAGTTGATGATGCTGCTGCTAACTCACAGGGTGACTCTGTATTTTTTGGCATCTTTGCTTGTCCAGGGTAAGACTTTCCAGTTACTTTCACAGACAGTATAGACAGGTACAGGTTGAGCTGCTACACCTACTTGCACTATGCCATCAACACTGGAATATGACTCGTTGTCATTTTTGGTGCTTTTAGATGGTTTATTAATAGTGCAGGTGGTGCTGGAAGTTTTGGTGGGACTTTGAAAAACTACATCTTCCTTGGGAGTAGGGATGGGCAAAAATGTTCGCCTGAAACTGAAATCTGTGAAAAATGGCACTTTCTGCTTGGAGAAAAAATTCCAGCGAAAAGTACAAATTATCTGCTTTTTTCTGCTTTTTTCTTCTAGCTCATTCCATAGAAATCAATGGGAACATAGAAGTTACACACAACACATAGCAAATATTATTTTATTTGCCAAAGGCATAGCACAAAAGAGGCATGAGGGTACCTGTGTTGGTGGGGTGTGGGGAAACAATCAGTTGAACAGAGGATGATTTTTGGGGGGGTTGTTTACTTGGATTGGGGGCACTTAATAAAAAAGAAATCCTAAATAAAATAAAATAAAAACCATAAGACATGGTATAAAGGGGGCCGAGGAGGGTACCTGTGTGTTAGGGACCAGGAACCAGACAGGACACAGAAATGTAAAAATGCAAACCACCTTTATTGAAATAACAAAAGCAAACACAGTTCTGTATAATAGTTTTAGAGAAATTAACATTTATGATAATTATTATTCTAATTGCTTATGTTGAGGCCAGACTTACATCTTACTTTGCTATTAGACATGAATTAATTGAGTGGGATCTGCTTAAGTTCATTCACAGAACAGTATGTGGTAACATAGGGCCCAAAAAAAAGTAATTAGTATAATTAGTACACTGTGCCACCAACAAATAAAGGTTAATTTTGTAAAAAACTATACTATACTTCTATTACAAATAAATGGCTAATACAACGTATCAACAGTTTTTACTTCTTTTTAAAATGAAGTAAACGTGTGTTAAGGTGATGGGTCCATTTTAAAGATATTACATAGTACATTCTCTACATCAGTGTACAATAAGAGTTCTTTACTTCTAGCAAGGGTAAATTATGTAAATGTCCCACATTCAATACACAAAATTTTCTCCATATTTGGTGTTAATCTTAACAAATCTATTCATGTTGAAATTATTTTAGACACTTTAGATTAAACCCATACAAAATGTATTATCACCTCACAAACCATGCACAAGTTCAATTGTCCATGATAAACATGTCTTGAATGTTTCTTGTGCACATTTGTTCCCAGGAATTTAGTCCAGTTAATGTCCATATTCAGAGATGAAATTCTGTAACACTGGGTAGTTGCTGCTATGAATTCTATAATGAAGCACTGCTTCAAAACCATAATGATAACTACTACTGACAAGTCAGTCACTCTTTGTGCTTATCAACACGTTTTACTACTAATAACATTCGACAAGACCATGCTCATTATGTTTTGGGAAAGCAATTAATTTATTGGGAATTTGGGTAAGAGCAAGTTAACAACCTAAACTGTAACCTCGTTTGGTGAGGTTGCAAATCATTTTCTTCTTTTAACTTAACATAAAATAAATGAACCTCCCCTGAATCAAACAAACATTGAGGAAATTGATAAAATTTACTGATAGGATTCCAAATTAAAATTGGTCATGTTCTAATAAATAATGCAAATTAAAAGCATTCCAGGATTTAAATGTAGATTATCTACTGCTCACTATATTGGCTTTGCACTAAAACAGCAGTATAAAATGTAAATTAAATCATATTATATTGCTGTAGAATTTAATTAGTCTTGTTTCTCATTGTTACAAACCTTGGAGTTTGAGCACTAAAGTTTGATAAAAAGGTGATACAGTGGAGATGACTTCTCCAGTGATATCATTTCTCCAGTTCCTGTGTTATTCTACAGAGCCTATGCACTAATATCTCTCCAGCTTATTGCCTCTTTATCAAACTTTAGTGCATAACCCCCCTTTTTTGAGAAGTAAACAAGCATATTTGAAACCCAGAAGGAATGCAAGAATCAAGACAGGGTAGACAACCTTTTTTTGTCCAGGTGTTGATTGACAACAGATCCCATCACCCTTTGTCTGACTAGTCCAACAGCTGGAATGTTAACGGCAGACCAACACTTTACAGGTAGAGATGCAGATAACTGGAGGATGGTGATAAGAGTGAGAAGCAACACTCATCCACCAACACCAGTGACACCCTCTTTTATCTTTGCTACTTTTCTCAAAGAGGGAGCCTGATCATCTTCAATTTTCACTGCCACTTTCATAACCTATGTCTTGCACTCTAGCTGAAAAGTTTGACTCTACATCTATAAGCAAGCACCCCCACCCCCCGGTTGTGGTTACTGAAACTCTTGATGTGCCACCTGAATTGTAAAGATTTCTCCAAATGCAGAAATCAGTTGCATATTGATGATGGTCCCAGAAGCAAAAAACAAAGCATATCTGGTTTTTTTTATCCATTAACCTCTTCTTGGTGACTAGTGAGGGAGTGTTTGAGTAGTTTTTGTTGAATGCTAAGAGACTGCAAGAGTATACCTCGAAATGTGATGGAGACCACTCTAATATTTAATGGATTAAAAATCTATCACCGTGCCCGTGATTTTCTTTGCCACTGACATTGCTACTTCCTGTTCTATTCCTGCTGGGCTCTTATTGACCACTGGGTTCTGCCCCGCCCAGTGTTAGCCTTTTTAACCTTGGTCCTGTCATTACTTTGGCACCCTTTTGTGGTGTTCCTGTACATGGAGTTTGTACTGCTGTTGGTTCCTGCTCCGTGTATGACCCAGTTTTGCCTGACCTTGCTCCTGCCTCCTGCCCGTGATTCCGTTGCTGACTAGGACTGGCTGACTACCGCTCTGTGTACTGATCCTGGCTGTGGCTGACTACCGATCTGTGTACCGATCCTGGCTGTGGCTGACTACTGCTCTGTGTACCGATTCTGGCTGTGGCTAACTATCGCTCTGTGTACCGATCCTGGCTGTGGCTGACTACCACTCTGTGTACCGATCCTGGCTGTGGCTGACTACCCAATCCGTTGCTGACTAGGACTGTCTGACTACCGCTTTCTGTACCGATCCTGGCTGGGCTCTTATTGACCACTGGGTTCTGCCCCGCCCAGTGTTAGCCTTTTAAACCTTGGTCCTGTCATTACTTTGGCACCCTTTTGTGGTGTTCCTGTACCTGGAGTTTGTACTGCTGTTGGTTCCTGCTCCATGTATGACCCAGTTTTGCCTGACCTTGCTCCTGCCTCCTGCCCGTGATTCCGTTGCTGACTAGGACTGGCTGACTACCGCTCTGTGTACTGATCCTGGCTGTGGCTGACTACCGATCTGTGTACCGATCCTGGCTGTGGCTGACTACTGCTCTGTGTACCGATTCTGGCTGTGGCTAACTATCGCTCTGTGTACCGATCCTGGCTGTGGCTGACTACCACTCTGTGTACCGATCCTGGCTGTGGCTGACTACCCAATCCGTTGCTGACTAGGATTGTCTGACTACCGCTTTCTGTACCGATCCTGGCTGTGGCTACTACCCGATCCATTGGGACTAGTGCCTTGCCAGTGCCTGTCAGTGTTGCCTCCAGTTACTCTAGTCTCCTGGGATTAGTGCCTTGCCAGTGCCTGTCAGTGATGCCTCTGGTTTCTCTAGTCTCCTGGGACTAGTGCCTTGCCAGTGCCTGTCAGTGTTGCCTCCAGTTACTCTAGTCTCCTGGGACTAGTGCCTTGCCAGTGCCTGTCAGTGTAGCCTCTGGTTTCCCTAGTCTCCTAGAACTAGTGTCTTGCCAGTGCCTGTCAGTGTTGCCTCCTGTTACCCTAGCTTGCTAGTGATCTGGTCACTTTCGGTGTCCAGTATTGTAGCCTCCTTCTATCCCTAGCCTTCTAGGGATTCTGTCCTGCAATCACCTACCATCTCGCTAGTTGGGTACGCTTCCTAGGTTTTGTACTGCTGAGGTTCTATTCCTGGTTCCTGTCGTCTGATACAGCCTGCTGTATTACTGTTTTGTTTTGCTATTCTCCTGCACCCTGACCTGTGTCAGATTTGGGAAGTGCCACGATACTGTCTGGATCTGGACCTGTGAAGCGTGACCTTGTGCACTTTACCTAACTTGTCTGAGTGTTCTTACAAACCGTGACAAAATCCCCATTTAAGAAAATTGGGACATTTTTAATTGTCCCTTGTGGTATAGTTGGTTTGTTCCCAAATTTCTCCCGTTCTAGTCAATACTTGAGCCACAGTGACTTTTGTGTATGCATGATCTTTCCCTATGAATCACTTGTTTTCATAAATGATTTGTACATAGAGGGAGTAACCCTACTACTTCTTGAAATTTCTCTTGCTGAGAGTTTCGGCTGTTTAGCCTGGTGGTCAATATAGAGGAGGCAGTGCTGTGAAATAGATGTAAGGACGTCACCAGAAGGCTCTGCATTTTGTGTGGTTGTGTATTGAAGATCAGGACTTGTTGAATACTATCCTTTTCTCCTCTTTCACTGTTTTTGGAATTAATGAAAGATTAATTGCCTGAGGGAGGCTGCCCTCAAATTAGTCACAGGGAAACCTATAATCCTCAAATTTGATTGCTGGGATATATTTTCTTGATCATTGTATATTTATGCTAGCTTGTTTTAGCAGAATCTTCATCTCTGTTTGGAGAAGCCCCTTAAAATGATAGCAATACTTGGAAAATGTTTTATTTTATATTGTAGCCATTAAAAAATCATTAAGCACGATATCAGTCTTATCTTGCAAACCTTTATGGTTTGAGAGATATTCACAAGCAAAGTTTCCCCCTCACTGACGTCACTTCTCTAGTTGTCAGATTTGGAATCCGGTCCTCAGACCGGCCGCGGCTCAAAAGCAGAGCTAAGATTGTGAGATATAAGAAGAACTACTTCACTAAAATGGTATACAAAGTTTGCCTGGTTTGCAAGCACACTTTGTAGACCGTTCCAATGAACTAGTTATTTTTATATCTTGCGATCTTGGCTCTGCTTAAGAGCCGCCGGCTGATCTGTGGACCGGATTCTAAATCTGACAGCTAGATGGCAGACTTGGCCATTTAGGTCAGTGAGGGGAACTTTGCTTGTGAATATCTTTCAAACCATAAAGGTTTGAGAGATAAGACTGATATCGTTCTTAATGATTTTTTAATGGCTACAATATAAAATACATTTTTTTTTAAGTATTACTATCACTTTAAGGAAATCAACTGTTTCAGCCATGCTTATGTTACAGCTCTCAGTGGAACTGGGGGTGGGGGGTTCAGTGCACTGGTGGGGGGTTCACTGACAGAAGCAGGAACAAATTTTGTTTGTTGTCCCTGCCTAATGCCTATGTACTAATCTACCTATGCCAGCATTCTCCACTTAGCAGTACTTGAACCAAAAGATAAGGCAATGTGGAAGTGTAAGAGATGTTATGTTTACTCCAGTTTTCTCTTTTTCCTTGTTAGTACATAAGAAGAAACAAAAAAGGAATTCGAATAACAAGTTAAAATTTATTTGTGTTGTGTAAGAAAGGTGTTCAGGGCTTGTTAGCATCTTAATGATGTCAGAGGGTGCACAACAGAATGATCTGAAGCAGTCATGCATTTTCTGCACAAATATACCTTAACATGAATGTAGATGCATTTTATGCCAACATCTGAAAGCTGAATGTAAGCATCTGTGGCTTATTCAGATATTCTTTCAATCCCACTTGACTCATGAGTTGTTGGAAGTTTCCCAGGTATTTTAGACTGTAAGGGTATTTTATTTTTATTTTTCTGTGACACCATGGTGCAACAAGTCATTCAAGGGTACCTTAACACACAAATATTCTCCTAGGGTCATAACTAGAACCAATTGGACCCTGGGGCTGATGGACTCCATTTGATGCTGGACCTCACCCTCTTTCCCCAACGTAGACTGGCTTTACAGAAAGACATCAGCATTGTTGACTAATTACTTTGAGGAACTTTGGACATACTAACCAATACAGTTGGTTGTAAACAAATGTAGGGATGAGGATAATGATTTTCTCTCCTGGAAATCATCTAAAAGATATAAGGCAAGGGTTGAACATGATGAAGTCATATCCTTGTTCACTCTCATTCCCTATATTACTATGTCTATTTTACAATAATTTTACAACATATAATACTGTTTTCAGAAAGATATGAAGATGATATGAGCAATTTTGGAGCAAACCAGGGAGGAAATGCAGTAAGGAGCGATACTATAGCAATGTGTGTCTGGCTATGTGTGATGAGCACATTGCCTTGAAGACAGAGATACATTCATCGTATGCATTAAGAATTAGGGATGCAATGAGAGGTGTAGAATATCATCATTAGCATGCAAGATTGCCAAACTGTTGCCAATGTGCAAGGCATGCCCTCCTTTGCCCATCGGCAGCAGTTCAACAACCCTCAAGAGGGAGCACATACTCTCTGCTCCCTCAATTGTTCAGCAGAGGCATAGGATCCTCTCTGCCTTCAGCACTAGGGGTGGGCAAAAGATCCCGAAAAAATCAGAGAAAACCACTTGGTTATCTGCTTTTTTGCAGACAAAAATCCACTTTAAATAAAGCCATTAAAATCTTTGGCTCATCATTACCTCCTTGCTCTAGGGCCTGGGAAGAGAAAGATATAGCTATATTCACCTAGTTTTTTACATTTATTTTATGTATTTATTTTACTGTCCCCTAATACCAGTCAACAACCCGCCCCCCCAAATAAATTCCCTGTTCAACTGATTTATTCCCCACACTCCACCAACACAGACACCCTTAGACCCCTTTTATACTATAAATGTGTGAAATAAAATAAAATGTGCTATGTGTTGTGTGTAAACTAAATGTTCCTATTGATTTCAATGTAATGAGCTAAGCGACAAAAGCAGAAAAACTGCACTTTTTGATGGAAATGATTAACCAGGCGGGAAGTACCATTATATGCCGATTTTGGTTTGAGGCAAACATTTTCACCCATCCATATTCAGCACCACAAACAGCATCACTCCCTAACCCTTTCAGTGCCATAGAGGTGTGTACTGCATACCCTGTGGCACTGAATGGGTTACAACACAGATGGTGTGAACAAAAGGTCACAACTACATCCTTGCATCACATCTAGGCTGACCATACCTCACATTTAAAAAGGGACACATAGGAAATAGGCATATTTCAGGAGTGCACCAAAATCAAAGCAGCCCTGTAGTATGCATTTTTCATGTGCGTCCCTTTTTAAAGGTGAGGTATGGTCAGCCTAATCACATCAGGGGGCTAATAGGAGAAAAAAAAAGCAGAAAAACTGCATTTTTTGATGGAAATTATTAACCAGACGGGAAGTACCATTATTCACTGATTTTGGTTTGAGGCAAAAATGTTCACCCATTCATATTCAGAACCAACTACAGCATCACTCCCTAACCCTTTCAGTGCCATAGGGATGTGCATTACAACATTACAACAGAGATGGTGGTGAACGTGCGGTTACGACTACATCCTTGCATCACAACAGGAGGCTAATAAAAGGTCTGTGATTACAGAGAATACAAAGAAAGGAGAGGAGGGTGCCAATGGTATAATACTGTAGATAAATAAAAATAATTAGTGAATAGTAATATGCATATACTCAAAAACACTGTAGTAAAAATTGGAATATTCCCAGTAGCCTGACACATGCAGATATAGAGAGATTAAGTGCTTCAGATAAAATGAAGAAAGGAACAGCTGCTTGTCACTTCAAGTATTCAAGATAATTGTATTTATTAGATTACTAGCGAATGGTGCACTTGCACGGCATTGCCAGTTCAATTGGGTACACCATGCACATCTGGGACCCGCTGGAGTGCTGCAGAAGTTTTCACAGGAGTGGGCAGGGTGCTTCACCACTCCTGTCAAAATTGCTGCCGAGAGCTTTGCTACATGTGGGTGGGGTGGGCAGTGAACTATACATATATATATATATATATATATATATATAGGTCTGTTACAACTCACAAAAACAGTGCACAAAAACAAGAAGAGAAACCAATCTAAGCGTAGATGTTTAATAATAAAATAAATGTTAAAAACAATATACAGCTTGTTTTTGTACCAAATATGTGACATTTCCAGGAAGTGAGGCACAAAACTAAGCAGCTATAGAGACAGAGAGGGTCCTAGGCAATTTTCTAGTGATTTATATAGCAAAATAAGAGCAGCAGAGGCTCCGACTGTTGGCTAACAGTATGAGCAGTCACCTAAAAAGGAAAAAGAGGAGCTATAAGGACCACGATGAGTCCAGTGAGCCAGAGCAGAAGGAAGTTACCACCATCAACATAGAAGGGTCTTGGAGACCTGATTCCAAGACCCAATGATGTCCTGTCCCCGACATCATCCCTTGTGATTTTGGGGGGAGTTTGTGTCATCATCAGCCTACTGCTAGTGCTGCCAGTGTGCCTTCTTATACTCAGGAGGAGGAGCTGATGGCAAGTGTGACATTAGGGGACCCTAAGCCACAAGTGCCATCCCCAAGCAATCCCACTAGAACCCCACAGCAGCTAGGGAGTGTTGGGGGTGAGGGAGGGGATGGTAATGATAGTGAAGCAGCTAATGGTGGGACTAGTGTGACCACTGTAGATCCTCCTGCTGTGGTGGAAGGGGAAGTGATGCCGAGCAGCCAGTTTAGCAGTCAAAGGAGCCCACAACATCCCTGTGAGTCCCCTGTGAGGAACCTGATGCTGAGGAAGGCAGAACTGGCTAGCAGTATTAGCATCAGAACAGATCAACTGCCTGTTCCTGTAGCTAGTGATGCTAGTCTGCCTTCTATCATCACCTCAAGAGATGACAAGTGTAACAGTAGGGGATATGCAGATGGGGATGGGCATTACCACCACTACTGCCAGCAGTGAGATTGCAGAGTTTGTTGCTGATGTATTTCCTGCTGCTGCTGAGTTGCAGGGACTGCAGGCTTATGAGGACCAGGCTAGAGTGCAACAGACCACCAAGGCAACTGTGGGAATATTGTCCAGCAGTAGTTGTAATGCAGGACTAGGCCACTTGCCAACAATAATCATGGTCCTAGTTGTAGTGCTGATTGTTATGCAGCAGCATCCTCTGCCCCAGGCAGTGAAGGGGATTGTGGAAAAAAAAGAGAGTCCATTCTTCTCCACCTTTCCCCTCCACCGGAGGTCCTGGGTGTGGGACTATTTTCCTGTTGGGGCAGGCACAGTGTAGTCATCAATGATGAAACTGTGCATTATATGTGATAAATCAGTGAAAAAAGGAAAGGAGAGAACGCACCTTGGCACAACCACCTTGATAACACACATGAAATACAGACACCAGGGGAGTTGTGCACTAAGGTGTGATAAGGAGGTGATAAAGTGAGAATGACTTCTCCAATGATAACACTTCTCCAGTTGCTATGTTATTCTATTGAGTCAATGCACTAAGATTTCTCCAACTTTGGAAATCTTATTGTATAGCCTCTATAGCATAACACAGGAATTGGAGAAGTGATATTATTGAAGAAATAATCTCCACTTTATCACCTCTATATTCGCTTTAGTGTATATCGCCACATTACATTTCTATGAAGCATGTTAAAGCCAAACCCCCACAAAAGGAAATTGGGAGATACTGTTGCTGTACTACCTGTCTCTCCCGAAGGGCACCAAGAGATAAGGTGGAAATGGAATGGAAGAAGAATAGAGAAACCCAGCCTGAGCCTGAAAATGTGATTGCGAGCAAAACATTTGGCTCAACATCAACTTCTTGCACTAGGGTTCAGGCTCAGGAAGACTTAATAACATCTTCTAGTGATCAGCCTCTGTTGTCGTTACCTCCCCCACCAGCTAATAGTGTTTCTGTAGATGCGAGGATGTGGCAGTTAGTGTCAAACCATTGTGTGGTGCTCTGACCACACATGGCAATGTGGTGGAGTATAATTTAAGGCATGAAATCAAGCGACATCTGAGGAGATGCCATCCTGCAGAATATACTAAGCTGGTGGCAGGGAGGATTCATCATTATTACTAAGTCTTCTTGTTGTCATATGTCCTTTGTGGGGCAGACAAAGGGTATAGTGACAGCAGCAGTACTTGGTTTATGGGGGGGATAATTGATTTGACATTGCAAAGTATCGAGGTGTTTGCTTTCAATTGTGCCAGATGTTTGATGTGAGTGCTGATGTGTCCATTATTTCCAATCCTTCCCCTATTTCCTACACACACACACACAAGCATACACACACATTGTGCACACTGTAGCTGTTGCTGTTTTCCTGCTGTAGTGTAAAGAAAAAAATTAGTATTCCAATACACCCATGATTTTGGAGGAATTGCAGAAGGAGAAGAATTATTGGCCACTGTCTTTTCTCCACATATACCTTGTGAGGTCTAGTTGTGGTGCTGCGACTGCCTCAGATGCAGCTAGCGGCAAGTGGAGCCATGATCATCATCACCCATATCACTGCTGTTGTTGATTCCATTACCTCCGAGCTGCCTAATTGTCCTGCTGCTTAAACAACTCAGCAGCAAGAACAGTAGTTACAAATGCCGTAAAGACAGTGTGGTATTTGCCAGTGGCCATCATAACATATTTTCTTTCCTCAGGGCTAGTTCTTTAAATATTCCAAAGAGGCCTATGAAAACCAATTTTGGGGGTTTGTTTCTAACAAGCCTAAGTCCTACAAATCACTGTTTCCTCAGGGCTTCTGCATCTAACAAGCCTGAGTCCAAAAAATCATCAATGATTTCTCAGGGCTTGTGCCTCTAACAAGCCTGATTTAAAAAATCACTGATTTCTCAGGGCTTGTGCCTCTAACAATCCTGAGTTCAAAAAGTCATCACTAATTCCTCAGGGCTTGTGTCTCTGTATTTGACTCCAAAACAACATCCCTGATTCTTCAGAACTTTTGCCTCTAACAAGCCTGAGTCCAAAAAATCATCACTGATTCTCAGGGCGTGTGCCTCTAACAAGTCTGAGTCCAAAAAATCCCCAATCCTTAAGGGCTTGTGCCTCTAACAACCCATATTCCCACAAATAAATGTTTCCTATGGGCTTGTGGCAAACAAGTATAAGTCCTACAAATCAATGTTTCCTCAAGGCTTGTGCCAAACAAGTGTAAATCCTACAAATCAATGTTTCCTCAGACCCTGTGCCTAACAAGTGTAAGTCTTACAAATCAATATTTCTTTGGGACTTGTGCCTAACAAGTCTTAGTCCTGCAAATCAATGTTTCCTCAGGGCATGGGCCAAACAAGTGTAAGTCCTACAAATCAATGTTTCCTCAGGACTTGGGCCTCAAACAACAAGTTTAAATCCTACAAATCAATGTTTCCTCACGGCTTCTGCCAAACAAATGTAAATCCTACAAATCAATGTTTCCTCAGGGCTTCTGCCAAACTCAAGTATAAGTTCTACAAATCAGTGTTTCCTCAGGGTTTGGACCTCTAACAACAAGTCTAAGACCTACAAACTGTTCCTTACAAAATATTCTCATCCGTCAAGTATCATTAATACTTGAATCTTTATAGTATCTATAAAGATTTAAGTATTAATGATTGTCTAAAAGTATGCCTCCGTTTGGCTATTCCTCATATGTTTCAGTGTTTTTCTGAGAAATAAATGTTTTTGGTTGATTACATTAGTATTATAATTAGATAGCTAAATCTTGAACATATTTTTAGATATTCACTAGGTTTAGTAAGTCTAATGTATGATTTTAAAGGGCCAGTAATACCCCCTAAAAATTGTTATAGTTTTGTAGATGTTACAAAATTAAACTATATGCTACAAATCATTTCTCTCAAACCACTATGGTTTGAGAGATATTCACTTTCAAAGTTCCCCTTCTTCCTCCCCTTCTCCTGACATCAGCACTGTGCTGACAGCAGGATATCCCAGTCCAGGGACCAACTGGCAGCTCTGCAGCAGAGCTGAAGTCGCATTATAGGAAAATAATTACTTCATTGGAAAGGTCTACAAAGTGTGCCTGGTTTGCAAGCACACCTTGTAGGCCATTCCAATGAAGCAATTATTTTTAAATAATGCAATTAAGTGCTCACATACGCAAAATGCGTTGATCTGTTAACTTAAACCTGCTCGTGAAGATGTCTCATGGTCTGTATATATTTTATACCCTCTTTTCTACTTTTCTACTCATATGTTGCAATTTTGAATACAATAAAGATATCATTGATTTTATCATGATACAAAGTGTCTGAAAGCTCAAAGTTAGTGCAGCCGTACCATTGTTTGTTTCCAAGGTCCCAACACCCCCAGCTTCAGATTGGCGATTTTGGAGTTGTCAATTCTGACAGCACAGGCTGCCATCAGAGCTTAATATATGTGGTGAACAGCCATATTAACATTCAGACACACCCACATGGATACAACAATGGTTCATTACTTGCATTTCCATGTGCAAATGAGCCATTCTCAAACAAAACAGTAAACCTGTCAAGGAAGTGGCGGATTCATGGTGATGTCGGCAGACTGTTGTGGATTTGTATGCATTAACAGGGATATGATGGAGAAGACAACTTAACATATATTGGTGATGTGCCTCAAACACAACATTGCCACCCTTGCCTTTTAACTCCCCTTTGTGCATCTCGGCCTTCTGAACCATGTAAGACAAATTAAAATTTCCACTGATTAAACTGGGGATTTTAATCCCATGAATGCTATAGCAGTCTCTAATGCATTGCTTTTCCTTGTGACTGCAGATTTCACTGCAGCCAAGACAGCCGTCTGTGGGCACACTGAGATTGAAGCTAAAAAGAGTTGCCACAGAATGTCATGGTTCTCTATGTTTTCTAATACATAATCATTTGGGAATTTTTACATACACTAGCAGGTATTTCCTAGTGGGGTGAACAAAATATAACAATGTTAACTTAAAGGAATAGTAATACTTCATTTTATCTTTATTTTATTTTGTAGGCATTAAAAAAACATGAAGAACGATGTAAGTCTTATCCCTTAATCCTTTATGGTTTGAGAGATAGTCACAAGCAAAGTTTCCCCCTCCCGCCCCTTTTACCTAGTGTAAGCCATCTCTTCTCAGATGTGGAATCTGGTTGTAAGACCAGACAGATAACAGCAGGGGACAATATTCTTCCTATCAGAACAATGAAAACCCTGCCCCCCTTGACAAGCTTTTCAGGTTTTTCCCTTCTCTTAATTGAAGATTGTCCCTCTCTGCAGTCTACCTGGGCACCTCCCTTCTGATCTGGCTGAACAGTGTTATATCAGTAAAAGGGGGTGGGAGGGGGATAGTTTGTCATTGACTTACTCTTGTACTGCAACTCTGACAGAATTGAAATAACACTCAAGGTAGCAGGAAAGCTATAAAATTCTCAGTTACTGGGGTATAAGGTGAAGGTTGAACTTGATGGACTTGTGTCTTTTTTCAACCTGGTTTACTATGTTACTATGTTACTCTCCAAATACTATGATGATTAATTAGAGCTGCTTTTATTATGAAACATTACTATCCCTTTAAATCTTTACTACCATTTTAAAACATGCAAACACCATCACTACTAGCCCAGCCTTGTATTTGCAAAACATACTATGAAAAAAAGAGAAAATATATTTTGAATTAGGAGCTAGGAATGAAACTTTAGAGGTAAAAAAAGAAAAAATTAAATAAATTAGCTGCTAAATTCTGTCAGAAACATTTGGCTTAATATCCATGCCTCCTACAATGCAGGGCCTTGGGACTATTTACAGTTCATTTAGCGTAGGCCACACACATTGCTCAGTGTTTTATGCTTCCTAAACCTCTTCGCTGCTGGATCAATTCACAACATAATGAAGTGTCGTGCTGCATGGTCCCTTTGAATTCAAAGAGTTAAAAACAACATTATAAATGAAATTCCTAAAGGAATCCATCTGATTTCATTTGGATATATATATGCTAGTAGTGTATATTGAACAAACCTTGCTTTCAACTCCCAAACCTACTTACTGCCTTGCTATGTCAAAACAGCCCTTCAGCCATTTAGACATAATATTACACAAGATAACCAGCACTAAGAAATAGTCCAGATTCTGGTAAGGTTAGAGAGAGGGGAAAAGGAATAAGCCTTTAAGATGCAGGATTAAAAAACAAGAGACAGTCAGTCTCTAACAACAAAATAAAAATAGAAAACCAACTTCTTTATAAGGGTAACAGCTCAACAGAATCAATATTGGTATAACAGAATATAGAATTCCAATGTGCACAAAGGAAAACAGGCGGTGTATATAATGGCTGATAATGGTAAAAGAAAACACTTAAGTATAAACAAAATAATTAATTATGATAAAGAAATACCTTAGTGGCTTTAAATCATGTAAAAAGGCAAAAGCCCATATTTAAAAAAAGATAACTCAAATATTTTATTAAAAATGTAAAATAAAATATAATACATATCTTAAAAATAATTATGCACAAATTAATAAAAAGACTTAATAAAAAGACTAATATCCTTTGCATGTCAACTGCACAGGAGATGCAGCTAACCAACTGTAGTGGTGCTGATGCTGTCTACAAAGCAGCAGGTGACAACAAATCAGTAACACCATGTACTTCATCTATACAAAGATGCGACTAACCACCTACAGTGGTGTTTTTACCACCTGCAAAGTCCAACATGCAAAAGATAAACACATGCAAAATCTATCATCTGTATTAGGTTTTTACCAGAGTATAAAATGTGTGTAAAAAAATAAAGATCGCCTAATAAAATTTCAGGATCAATATTGTGATAGTACAAAAAAAATGGATGAAACAATATATCATAAACTATAATAGAAAGATGGAAAAATGAAATTAATGAAAAGGAATTATCATTTAAACATAATCCTGACAACTAATAAAGAAAAATATTATGTCCCAGTGGTCACAAAATCATTTAAAACAACCTTCTTATTGCAACATGAAATCATTACTTTTTTTCAACTTTATTTCTATTCAAGTTCATCAGATTTTATGATATTTTGTTTCATCTATATTTCATCTAATCACCATATTATGCAAATACAAATATATCCTACTTTGTTGATGCTTCGATATACTTTTTTCCTATCAGAAGCTTTGGACTGAAACATCTGATTTTCTTGTATATCTACTTCTGCATTATTGAAATAGGATTTTAAAATTTTAGATGTAACCATATGATGTGTTATTTGTGATAGTAAAGTATTGATCCTGAATTTTTTTAGGCCATCTGTATTTTTACACACATTTTATAGTCTGGTAGACACTTTAATCCAGTTGATAAATTTTGTATGTGTAATATAGTTGATTGATTTTGTATGTGTTTATATTTTGCATGTTGGACTTTGTGGGTGGTACAAACTCTACTATGTGGTTAGTCACATCTTTATATAGCTGAGGTACATATGGGGTCAGAGTTTTATTGTCATCTGTTAAGCGGTAGCTTTATAGATATCGCCAATGCTTACAGCTGGTTAATTGCATCTCCTTTTTACCATTTAAAGGGGTACTAATACTTAAAATGTAAAAAAAATATGTTGTAGGGTTTATCCCCCTGAGTAAAACAAGAGTACTCCACATGCTGAAAGGTATTATATTCAAAAGTTATTACAGCTCAAAGTTGAATTTTTTAGGTGCAATATCAAAGTGGCCTGAAATTGTGCAGTGGCGCTGTTGCTACAACATCCTATGGAGATTTATGGTCTATGGACCAGAGCTGTCCATAAGATGGTGTAAAAACAGCGCTACTGCACAATTTCAGGCCACTGTGATATTGCACCTAAAAAAATCAACTTTGAGCTGTAATAACATTTGAATAATATACAGCAGTGAGACTACCCTTTTTTGCTCGGGGGGGATAAACATTACAATATATATTTTTTTACATATTAAGTATTACTATCCCTTTAAATACACTAAGTAATTATTTACAATATCAACATTGGATTGAATAGTTACACATTAATTTCAAACACATTTTAATTCTCAATCACTGATGTAAGCATGTTTTTAGCCTTGTTCTGTTCTGACAAAAATTAATTGCAGATATCCGTGTCTTTGGGCCCTATGGTAAAACTTTTATCTATCAACTTAAACAATGCTATGTCTGAGTAAATGTAGCTCAAATAAGGAGTACCTCTGTTCTAAAGGTGGGGTATGCCTAAAATCTAGCCTGGAAAGAACACTTAAAGTATAAAGTATAACTATTATGCCTCTCAAAGCATGTTCTAATGTTTCATAGCTTGATACTGCATTGTACAGATCCACTTTGCCAGTCTACGAATGCAGCTCTTAGACAATTGAAACCTGGGGCTGCAGTTGGGGTATTTCTTGGTTTAGCATTACCTACCAGATAGCCATTTTATTCATATGATGGCTGAGTGAGTCAAGATAAATCTATAATTTCCTATTACTTTCTTTCACCAACAAGCCGGGACTTTTTGAGTGGGTCTTGCCCGACCAGTATTTAAAATGTGGGAGATGCCAGGCTTTTCCATTCAAGGTGGAATAGGACTTGACATTGGTTAGAATTTCAGATTTAATAACTTAGGATCACGTATGTGGTTAATGCTTTTATGTGTCCATGCAAAGAGTCTACGTGGGTAAACCTGTATACTCCTAAAAGACTAAAGGGTGAACGTTAACATCTTTAAGCACAGCTCCACTGGTGTGTTAACCTCCAACACCGGTGACTGAAGTTCAGGATATGCACTACAGTGTATGATCACTGTAGTGCATACTGGCAGGCAATCTCTGCCAGCAATCCCTGTACTCCTGCACTCATACGAGTTCCTTTATGTCTTGAATAATGCATTTCTTTAAACAAGGCAGATTGTGAATAAAAAACCCCAAATGCTCATAGATTTGTGTACATAGCATTAAGGAGGAAATTTGCCATATTTAGCTTAGTAAATTGTTGTTAAGCAGGTGTATGGTCTAAAAATCTGTTCCAGCTACTGATTTGGTGAGGATTCTTTGTCATACATTCTCCCCAAAGTCCTTCAACAGAATTAAAAATTGTTAGGCATTTTAGAAATATATCAGTTGAAGCTTATAGAATTAGAGACCAGTGTTTCCTCTAGGATTAGCAGAGGTGAGTGCTCAGAAAGAGTTAAATAAGTAATTTAAACTGGGCAGGGTATCATGTTGTTCAAATACATAAACACTCCTCTAACTCTATCAGTGCTGGGTCTCTCAGCTGTGCTTACCTTAGGGAACAGTGATGGAGAGAGGGTAGGACTTCTGCATAGGGGTGGGGACTGAGAGCTCTGGTTGCTTCAACATGAGGCAAAATGGAATATCATGTTGGCTGCAACTAGACCTCTTGATTGAGTTTAAATGGCTGGCAAGATACCAAACAGCATGGGTTTACAGCAGGGAGATCTGGTTAAACTAACCTCATAGATTGTTTTGACTGGGCAACTAAAATAATAGACAAAGGGGGAGCAGTAGATACAGCTTATCTAGATTTCAGTAAAGCATTTGACACTGTCCCTCATAGAAGACTCATTAATAAACTGCAGTGTTTGGGTCTGGATGTAAAAATAGTTAAATGGATAAGACAATGGCTGAGTGACAGGAGACAGAGGGTGATAGTCAATGGAGAATATTCGGATGAAAGGAGTGTTACTAGTGGAGTACCTCAGGGATCTGTACTGGGGCCCATACTTTTTAATATTTTTATTCGTGATATTGCAAAAGGTCTTCAAGGAAAGTTATGCCATTTTGCAGACGATACCAAGATCTGCAATAAGGTAGATATTCCAGGGGGAATAAGCCAAATGACAAATAATTTAGGTAAATTAGAAGTATGGACATTAGTGTGGCAGATACAGTTTAACGTTGATAAATGTAATATAATGCACTTGGGACATAAAAATTGAAAGGAATAATATACTATTAAGGGTACTGTTCTGTCAGAGACAAGAGAGGAAACGGATTTGGGAGTAATTATTTCTAATGACTTAAAGGCAATGTAATAAAGCAGTGGGGAATACAAGCAGGGTACTGGGTTGTATAGCTAGGGGCATTAGTAGTAGAAAAAGGGAAGTGGTCATGCCACTCTACAGATCTCTAGTTAGACCTTACCTAGAGTATTGTATACGGTACTGGAGACCCCATCTCCAGCAGGATATAGATACTCTAGAGAAAATTCAAAAAGGGCTACTAAAATGGTGACTGATTTACAGGAAAAGAAATATCAGGATAGACTAAAGGATATGAACATGTATAGCTTGGAGTAGAGAAGAGAGAGAGGGGATATGATTGAAATATTCAAATACATGAAGGGATTCAACAAAGTGCAAGATGGAAGTATATTTCAAACGAGTAAAAATGTTAGGACAAGAGGCCATAGTCTAAAACTAGAGGGACTCAGGTTTAGATGTAATGTAAGAAAGTTTTACTTCACTGAGAGGGTAGTAGATAAGTGGAATAGCCTTCTAGCAGAAGTGGCAGAAGTTAATACAGTGACAGAATTTAAGCATGCATGGGATAGGCATAAGGCTGTTCTTAATGTAAGAAAAGACCAAGGACCAAAAGAGATTTGAGGTTTTTACTGTAGGAAATTGGGCAGACTAGATGGGCCGAATGAGTCTTATCTGCCGTCAAATTCTATGTTTCTAATCACAGTTCAATGTTTTTGAAATGTTTCTGTATTGTTTTGTACTTTATACTTGTCTTGTGTCTGTACACATTTAAGAATATGTATATGTGTAAGTTTATTTATAGAGTGCAGCTATGTATGCAGACCATACAGTACAAGGAAAATACACAAGTACAATATTAAAGCAAATTACAACAACAGCTTCACAAAAAAGGGAATGGAAGTAATATCTGTCCAGAAGAGCTTACAGACTAATTAAGGGGTCATAATGGATTGATTTGTTATATGCAAATAACCCCTTGTGTAGGCTGTAACCTGCTTATCTACACCTTAAGCTACAGTAGGTATTTTCATGGAACAGCTGTCAGTGGCAGTAGTTGTTTTTTAGTGCCACCTGACCATGACAGACATCTAGTTATGTGTGTTTTAATATATTAAATATCACCTTTCTAATTTAACTGTGATTGCTTTTCTTTCTTTCTATTTGATATTTATTCTAAGAGTCCCATAATTTCATTAATTAGTTGCACAACTTAATTTTTCATTCTATGTGACTCTGAAGCTGAAAAATCATACAAGAAATATGCTGATGATTATAGAAGACCACGCTTTTTAGTAGTTAGGAGAAACATAACATTTGATAGACCAATGGGATTTTATCTTCCAGAAAAATCTGTTTCTCTTTTCCTATGTTTCCAATACACCAGCATTTTATTTCCTCATATAAAATATTACAAGGCAAAAACTCGGGCTTAAGTCAACATTAAAGTTGAAGAATGTTAAGAAATCATATCTGATTTTCATTCAAAGAAACAAAAGTTTGAAATCTCTGGTTTAAGGTTTAACAAACATTCATTTCACCCCCCAGAGCTTTGCAGATGGCATCATATATATGACATCACAACTAATAAATTAATGACATAAATAACATTACAAATCAATGTTATTTGCAAAGCATAAAGGGAGCAAGGTTGATGTTCCAAAATTTACAAGTTTTTGCTTTTTAAGTTCCATTGTTTGTTTACTAACAGCACAAGCACCTCATGGGGGAGATGCACCAAGGTGTAATAAAGAGGTGATAAAGCAAAGATGACTTCTCCAGTGATATTACTTCTCCAGTTCCTATGTTATTCTATAAAGCCAATGGACTAAGATTTCATAGTGCATAGGATCCATAGAATAACATAGGAAATGGAGAAGTCACCTCAGTTTTATCATGCCTTTGTGCAAAACCCCATATGTGTTTTCTGACTACTGCTAGCATTTTGAGATGTGTTTATTATTTCAGTATGAGTGAGAGATTGATCAAATAAATTATTATTTCAAGACAGAAGGGAGCAAAGGAGGTTTACCCCAAATATCACACAATTCTGTGTGACTGGCTAGGAGCACACAGACAACCATGATCCAAGTTTGTTCCTGCTCTGGCTGTTATCTCTGTGCTAAGGGAGTCTAGGGAAAGAAACAGCTAAAAAGGGAGTTTTTTTGTTTTATTTATTTTTTTGACAGCGATAGGTATGGGGGGAACAGTTAATTAAAAAAAAAATTGATAGGTGACAGAGACAGGAACTTTGAAGATGAACTTTGACTGCGGCAGACTGATAACAAATAAGAAAGAGTATTTCGTAGATGGTCAAGGCAAGATATCACACACAATCAGTTACATTGTGTTCTTTACAGTAAAAGCACAAACTGTAGTTGAGTAATGTCGAACAAAAGCACAAGGTGTAGGGTGAAAGCATTAGGAGCAATGCAGGGACATGTAAGTAAGGAGATAGTCCAAAAACTCACTGTAGCCATGGTTTCTGCAGTGTGTGCAATAAATGATGTTAGTACCTCTTCTCCAGAGGAGGATGCAGTTTGTCAAAGTCCCGCCAAATGTTCCACCAGCGCCAGTACTATTAATAAACCATCTAAAAACAATGAAGATGGTAACACATCACATTTCAATATTGATGGCATAGTGCAAGAAGGTGTTACAGCTCAACCAAGTTCTTCATCTTACAGTGATACAAACAATTACAAAAATACCTGTCCTGAAAGTAGTAGTGAACATTGTGAAAATCCCTCAAAGGGGAAAAGTATAAAGAAATTGTAAAAGACCTCTAAATGCCTAGAATAATATAAAAGTTGTGATGAAGAAGCAGCAGGTGATGCTGAGGATTACCTAATTACGCATGATTTTCTAGATCTCAATTATATCTTTCCAGCATCTTTATCTTCTACATATACAGATGAAGTTGAGAGTGATAGAGATGATGAAATGTCCAGAAAGTTAGCTGAAAAGCAAAGACTCAATCTTCCACCACTGAAAAGGAGCACTGTGTCTGTATATAAACTCTTTGAGAAAAATATTGGAAATTCTGAACATGGACAAGCAATGATTCCAAAAAATACACAGTCATCCTGTCAATCATCGTCAGTATCACCACTGGTGCTTCCAAGCCCAAGTGCCATTCAGCCACACACATTACTAGTGTTGAGTAACTAGCAACACCACATGTTGTCAGCATCCTCAACCTTAGCTATGATAAGTGCCTCTTCTTCTGTGCAGTACCTGTGACAACTGGTACAATTCCATCAACATCTCACACCAGTAGTACAAGTAGCCCCTTGGGAACCCCGTAGTCTATGAAGTCCACTCACAATCCAAAAGCTAAGAATGTTGACATATGTTATCTGTGTAAGAAGCCCGCACCTAAGCACCTCCTCACTGAAATCCCACCTGAAGCACAACCACAGGTCTGACTGGGGGACACACCATCAACAGGTCAGAGGTGGCACAACTACAGGCATCAAAAATATTCCTAAAAGTTCCTGGGGCTCTGGGGAGCTGTTGATTTGCTGCTTATGTGTCAGAGATTGTTCCAAATTGTTTTGCTCCGGCTGCAGAGGGGTATGACTCTGAGTTTGTTTTTGGAGATGAGAAGAGTCATTGAGTGCCAACACATACTGCCACCTCCACAAGTCATATCGTTAAAGCAATAAAGTTACACAGTTCTTCCACTATGTACTGCCATCCCACACTTACTAAGATCATAGAAATAAGTCAAAATCTGCACAAAAATAATGCAAAAGTACACTATGGAATAGTTAATTTGCCATAATGATGGTAGTTGACATACTGACCTTTTCTTTTATTGAAACCAGAGGCGAACTGATGTCATGTGCTGCACCCTGCTGGAATATCCCAAGCCACAGTTATTTTTCAAGGATGGTTGTGCCAGTGTTAGGTAAGCAGGAAGTTAATGTTGTGGGTAAAGGCACTCAGCCTGCTAACAATTTTGTAAAGGCATATGTTGCTGTAGGGCTCGCAGCTTTTACTTTCAGCTATTTATTTCTCCACTTCAACCCTCAGAAGTAATATTGTGGCGGGAAATCTTGAAAATATAGAAAACATAGGAGGAAATTTATTGGGAGTGGTAAAGAGGTGAACATTTTATGCATTTTCTATAGGTGGGAATGTTTGCAAAAAAAGCAGGACTGTTGTTTTTCACAAAAAGTTCTGCAGGAATCTGTGTAACAATGACTTACCATATGTACACACATGATATCATTTGTATACAGGTGCATACATACGTACACACATGTACAAAAAAATCTATAGGTGAAAACTCAGCAGTAACAAGTAGAGACCAATAAGAAAATTAGAGAACAATTAGAAACCAGTAAGACATTAATATTATTCAATGATTTCAAACTCACAGTTAAGGATGGGTGAAAATGTTTGCCACAAAAATGAAATGTGAATAAGTCACTTTTCACTTTCTGTGTGAATTTCAGCAAAAAGTGCAGTTTTGCTCTTTTTTCCACTGTTTTCATTGCATTAAATTAAATGATAATAATAGTACTTATATGGAGCATTCTACCACAGAGTGATCCCCCATTAGTGTAGAAGACTATAAATGTAGGAGTGACAAATACTTGATGCATTCTTTCATAACAGACAAACTGAAGCCAATCAAATCCAATACCTGAAATGTAGTGTTTCAAGTAAATTAAGCTATGGAAGCACATTTGTAATCTACCTGGTAGACTGAAAGTGTAGTAAACAAACAATATGTGGTCCATGTTACACAGATACTGACATAGAGATCTGGCAGCACAGGAGGAATGTAATGATAGTTTTATTTTGTTTGTTTGTTTTTTATCATAGCATCCCCAGACATTAGGTGAGATGCATTAAGTTTCTATCCTGTAGAGATATGTGCCTTATTAACCCTATGAGTGCCAGAGAGCACATGCCTGTATCTGTGCTTATGCGCAGAAACTTTAGTATATACTTGCACATAAAACTCCCCAGCACCACAATATTAATGCTCTCAAGTCTTCAACACTACCCCGATGTGTAAGAAAAAGGAAAACTTGTGTGCTGATTTCCCCTGTGCTCTGATTTATGCCATGTACTAAAAGCATGCCCTGAAATTCCCACAGACTCTCACACTGCTCACCCCTTGGAACAAGCTGCACAAAACAGCCATTTTTTCACATAAACAGTATAGTGCAGGGCTATATAAGTTTTGTCCTCAAGAGCTACCAACAGTGCCGGATTTAAGGATTTCCCTGTCTGAGCACAGGTGGGCCAATCAAAATGAATGAATCCTTGATTAACTAACCTATGCTTAATTGGGGAAGTCCTTAAATCCTGACCTGTCGGTAGCCCTTAAGGATCGAAGTTGGACACCTCTGGTATAGTGCATAGGAATTAGGCAGGTGTACAGCAAATGAAAGCAGCCTCTTGTTCTTATTTTGCTGTATAATCTATTTGCCTATGTACCTCTGTGTGTTCAATTAAATCTACAGTGTAATATACAGTGTATTGTATGAATATGGGATGAGTGGGCCAGAGGTGTAACTAGAAGCCTCCGGGCCCTGGTACAAGAAGATCCACGCCCCCCCCCCACATTGGCCCCCCTGACCACATTGACCCCCTCCACAATGCACCCAACTCCTACCTGGAGCTCCTGAATGGTCCTCTTAGTTATGCAAAGCGCTGGGAGATGATGTCATCTCCCAGTGCTCTGCATTACTAGAGCGCCGACAGGAGATTACGGGCGCCAGGCTGAGGGGTTGCAGGGGGAAGCTGGGCCCCTGGAGTGCATGGGCCCGGTCGCAGGTGCGAACCTTGTGACCCCTATAGTTACGCCACTGGAGTGGGCTAATATACATTCAGTGCATGCTTCTGAAGTGTTCATGTTTATTTGTAAAAAAAATTCAGAACAAACTTGTATCAAGGTTTGTAATGACAATGTGAATCCAAACTTTCAACCAAAAGTTGTCATTCTCTTCAAAATGTGTACGTGTTTGAGGAACACCATTTTACAGAATTACTGCCATAACTGAAGAATTCAATACACCATATCACCTCAGAAATCACTGCTCATCACTTTATTACATAAAAAATTAAATTAGTAACCAGGATTTGCACCCACATGCGATTGGCACTATAAGCATGCTTTGCTCCACCCATGACCACACCTCCACTCTCTCCTGACCCCACTCCCAGTCTCATCCACTGTTTAGTGGCACGGAAAATACCCTTGGCCCACAAGAAACAGTAACAAAAAAAACAAAAAAACTTTAAGCCCTTGGTTGCTAGACAGATCTCCAATGCATTGCAAGGCATCCAAAGAGTTAAATAATAGCTCATATAGAGTATAAAACTGGTGCAAGGATACTGAGATTGCTCTGGCCACACCCACAACTCAGCTAAGGCGCCTCTCAAAATTTGGAACTCTTGTCAGTTGCCTAATCTTCCTATTGGGAAATCTGGCCCTGTGAGCAAAAGAACTTCAACATTTGGATTTAGCAACCACAAGAAAAAAATGCTGTTTGCCCTTAATATGTTTTGTCATACAATTCATGTACAGCAATACATAATTCAACTCATATCAAAGTTATTTAAATTATGCAGAAAAGACATGATTCAATGTCTGCCAATGTAGTGCTCTTATCTCAAGTGAGAAACATAAGAATGGTATACATACATTTCTTATTTAAAGTTTAATATAATCAGGGAGATTGTTGCTATTCTTTTTGTTGTATTTGTTTAATGTTTATATCTGAATTAACACATTATTTAAATGGTGGACACACAGAAATCAAACTGTACCATGGCCAAAAAGCAAATGGCTATATATGATATAACTTAAAGGGGAAGTAAAACCTCCTAATTATAATACTCCACTTAACGTACTATGGCCCAAAAATCCTAATGGCCCCTATTTAGTTTGTTCTTGCTTCTTGATTCAACAACTAACATCTTCAATCAGCCCTGGATGTCATGTCCATGGAGGCAGACATGACAGTTGCTAGCAGCACCACACTATGCAAACTTTACCTATTTCACGTGTAATCTGAAACCTTTACAGTCCAACTAAAAGACTGGCCATGTGCCCCTGAATAAGGTGCTCCAGTTGCTCAGGGATTAATACTTACTCAGTCGCATGACCAATCCCACACTATATCTTGAAGACTTGGGGAAAATTATCCTCCTACTTCCGCCTCTAATAAGCAGCTGGAACCAAGGGAGCTCAGACTGATGTCTCAAGCCACTATAGAACCAGTGAGCTTGTCCAGAGCAAAACCCTACTGAGTAACTTATTGGGCACATGGACAGAGTTTTAGTTAGATTATTATTTTATACTTAACCATTTCTTTAAGGACAAGAGAGAGATGTGGAATACAGTGTTTGGCAAAGGGATGCACACCTTCTGGTCATTAAAAAATTAAGTAGGCTTTTGCAACCTGCTTGCTTCAGTTTGATAAAACTGCTAGCAACTGTCATGTTTGTTGCCATGGATGTGACATCCAAGACTGGTTGAATATGTAATTTTTTGAGCCAAGGTGAAAGGGCAAACTTCACAAGGGACATTAATATTTTATGGCCATAGTGAGGTAAGTGATGGCTATTATTAGAATATGTTACTTCCTATTTCATTTATTAATGTTGGTTATAAGTATTTAAAGAATTCAGCTGCATATCAGAAGGAATGGTGGCAATGGAGACTACATATCTTTCCAGGTACTTATATGTCAAGTATTTTTTATTGCATTTCTTCAGTGCTAATCATCATCACCACAAAAAAAGGATTAGAACACCATCAAAGGAAGTATGGCTGGGTTAATTCTACTGCGTTCTCTTACAGATGACTTCTCGCTTTTATTAAACTAATATTTTGTCTTGTTCTACAGTGTTGACATGTTAAAACATAACATCATATCATATCATACATATATTGTCTACAGTTGGTGTGTGGCTGGAGAATCCAAAAGCATGCAATTATGGATAACTTAGTTATTTTAAGACTAAACTGGCAGAAAGGAAGCCAATTTTATGGAAATGTATTAACTGTGAAATACTTTTGGTCAATTTTAGACTTGGGCTTAATGGGAGGCAGATGGAACAGTTCAGCATTTGAGAGAAAGTATCTGAACTTAGAGAGGCCAAAAGTAATTCAGCCTGGAACCAGGCGGCAGAAGCTTTAATATGTTAACAAGGAAGATGTCATGTCTAAAACACCCCCTCCATTCCTTAGAAACAGCTGGAATGACATCTGTCGAAGAAAGTCAAAAACATGAAAGACTTAACAGTGAGAGTGAATCATTTGGAAGAAATATGGGTTTCCATCAAATTGTATTAGTGGAAATCATTAGAAGGGGAGTATCCGTCCAAGTCGCCTACTCTATAGCAGCAAACTCTCGAGAAACGGTCAAGGTCTGATTAAGTAATGGAGAAAAACAGGAAAGTGTTTGTACTTGACCAGCTATGAAATATGTATTGCTTATTGTTTTAAAAATTATACTATTGGGTCACTAGGGAAATGGCATCCAATTCTGGACCTCAGTGGCACCTAGCAGGCAAGAATTTAACTCCTTCAATGCTAGAAAGATCTCCATTGCATTGCAAAGCAATTAATTGGAGACATTTCTAGTATTCAAGGGCTTAGTGATTTACCTGCCCAAGCAGATGAGTTAAGCTGACTCAATCATATGTTTGTAAAAAGGGGATTTTATTAAATCCTGGCCTGTAAGTTACACTTGAGGATCGAAGATGAATAAGCTTGTTCTAGGGCACTGAAACACAATGAACAGAAGACTTGTCTAAATGAACTGAAAATAGTTGTTTCTGCCATAATGCACACATTTATATTCACACATGTACAGCTAAAATCAACATAATACTCAGAGAGATTCTGGAAATGTTAATATTCTTTATTTATAGTGTAATACTCTGAAAACCTGAACAATGGGGAGCAATGTAAACATTTGGCAATTTACTTTTAAATACATTGATAAAATACAATAGGAAGGCCATTATTCTGATAACTTAAAGCCCCTTTTTGCTTTGCCAGAGCTGGTACTGTGAAATCTATTGAGGCAACAATAGTAATTTTTGGCTGCTTTTGTGCCAATCTCATTTAGTTAGCAAATGAGGAGTAAGGATTCCTTGGCAGCTTCAGTTCTTACAAACTGTGTAACAAGAAGCCCTATTATTTCCGGCTGAG
Organism: Rhinophrynus dorsalis; assembly: GCA_037306005.1. Classification (NCBI taxonomy): domain Eukaryota; kingdom Metazoa; phylum Chordata; class Amphibia; order Anura; family Rhinophrynidae; genus Rhinophrynus; species Rhinophrynus dorsalis. Next base: position 240,655,856 of record CM074724.1, on the reverse strand, counting down.
TTTCAACCTTTTTTTAATATATGCTTCCCTTTAAGAATATGTTTACCAACATTCAAGCATGAATTGCTATTAAAAAAAACAAAATATAAATAATGCAAAGCAGCCAATCTATGTCTACTCAAAACTGTAGAGATTAGTGAACTATTTTGTTCTGTTTGTATTTTACACATGACGACATTTGCATATATATATATATATATATATATATATATATATATATATATAGAGCAGACTCACGCAAAATTAATTGTCATATACAGTAGGTTCCTGTAGGAAGCTACTAGATACAGTAGGTAGAAAAAGACAAACAGGGGAAAAGTGACGGGTACCTCTTATGTTGAACTCCACTATAAGTATGCCTCCACCAACGCACCGCAGTGAATGGATACTCATAAAATAAGTGGCTTCATGCAATGAAATCTGTATTTTAAAATAAAAAAAAAAACTTCAATGAAAGATGTTTAAAAAAAATGCCAACAAAGATATGCCTGACTTAATCCTTTGATTTCCGGGGGGTTGGGGGTGGGGTTAATCCTCCGGCACTCAAAGGGTTAAATGTGGTGTGGCATATCAATTATAAATAAAATGCAGCCATTCCTGTTTAAAAAAAAGAGTAAGACATTTGTTTAGTCCAAAAAATTGAAGACATACCAAGAATTAATAATTCTCTGCTGCCGTTGCCTTCACTGTCTCCGCCTCTGTTGCCTCCGCTGTTTGTTGAGCTCATGCTCAGTGCTTGACTGTATGTCAGACACAGATCCTTAGATCTTTTCCTTTGTTGTTCCCATTACTCATGCTATTTAACATGCGTTTTGGGAATTTAAAGCGGAACAACCACACCTTTACCCAATAGCAACTTTAGCTTCAATAAGTCCCCATCTGGCGACTAGCTGCTTAGTAGCGCTAGTTGCCAGAATGATTACCTTGTTAAGGAGAAATAACCATTCTTCACAGGCTGACAGGCAGGACGGAGCGCGGACATTTTGCCATAATGACGTCAGCATGCCTGCGCTGTCAGTCCCTTCCGGAGCCGAACTGCTCCTAGCAACGCCTCCTAGAGCCATCTGGGACTAACAGATCAGGGGCGCAGACATCACTATGACAAGATGTCTGCGCTCCGCCCTGCCTGTCAGCCTGTGAAGAATGGCTATTTCTCCTTAACAAGGTAATCATTCTGGCAACTAGCGATACTAAGCAGCTAGTCGCCAAATGGGGACTTATTGAAACTAAAGTTGCTTAGATGTGGTAGTTCCGCTTTAACACACATGACGGACATTTGGCTACAAGTCCATTTCTGTGTCCCAATGTCCATTGTGGTTTCAGTTGGTAGAACAATTGAATGCCAACTTAGACATTTTTTTTTGTCAGTCGGTGTGTAATTTTGCCCTACAGCAAGTTACCGGCAACCAATGAATCAAGGCCATAATGTGAAAACAAATCATATGTTCAAAAAACAGCTTAATTAACTCCAGTTCTAACTATTACAGTTACTTCTAGGTGGAGTAATTCTGGGGCAAACCAACTGCACCAAATGGGAAGAATACATTTTGGGCTCGATTCAAATGTTGGAGTTAAAACTAGCGTGAAGAAAAAAACTGGCTTCGCGAGTTAAACCAAACTGGGTAACGTGAGATTCAAATGTTCCATACCCAAAAGAGTTAACGCGCGACGGCCTACAAAACACACGAAGACTACAAAACTGGAGTCGCCAAATATTTGACCTCATCGTCGACGCCAAACACGCGAGAAACGCGAGAAACGTCTCCAAAAGCAAAAAACAAGCGAAACGTCCAACGTTACCAAGCGCTCCAGCCAATCACAGCCCCCCAAAGTATCAAGTTCAGTCGACAAAACTATAAATAGACCCAAAATCACCTACGCACCTTTGTCTGTTATCGAGTTCACAGAGCTAGATCTCAGGACCCAAGGAGTGGAGGTTAGTTTTACAGAGTGAGAGGTAGAGAGGAGCACAGCACACAGTTAGGAGTTGGAGAGCATTGGGACACCACAAAAATACACATAAAACACTTTTGCACATATCCATCACACACATTCAAACACAAACACACATACACACACATAGCTCATTTTTATTTTGATAACACATCACACCTTTATTTTTTTTTTGACAGTGTGAGTCTGTGAGTGCAAGTGAGTGACAGAGAGTGAGTGAGTGAGTGTGTGAGGGCCTGAGTGAGTGCCTGGGTGTGAGTGTGTGAGAGCGATGGAGAGGAGAGGAGAGGAGAGAGGGGTGGGGAGTGTAGGAGGAGAGGAGGAGGAGATGCAGGGGGGCATCCCTGGTCAGGGTAGGGGAGGGAGAAGGAGATCACTGGGGCGGAGGGGCAGCCACCTGAGGGCAGGCACATCCAGTGCAGGGGCAGAGACAGTGGGACGAGGGGTAGACCCCCTGCACCACACACAGCCAGGGCCAGTGCAGGCAGGGCTGGAGAGCCACAGCCAAGGCTCTCAACAAACTGTTGGTGGTGAGGAGGAGGAAAGGGCGAGAGAGCCCAGGTTCTCTGAGGAGGAGAACCTTGTCCTCTGTGAGGCTGTTGTTGCAAGGGAGAGGGTCCTGTTCTCCAAAGGGCCCCTTGCTGGTTTGAGCTCCAGGAGGAAGGCAGCCTGGAAGGAGGTCGTGGCTGCGGTCAACGCCGTATCCAGCCGCAGCCGGTCAGTGGAGTCCGTGAAAAAAAGGTGGACAGACTGCAAGGCCAAGGTAAGATAGTAACATAGTAACACAGTAATTCATGTTGACAATAGACCTGTGTACATCTAGTTCAACCCTTTTCCCATTTCTGTCTCCCATTGTGAAGGTGAAGAGGAAGATGGGTGAGCAGGCCTTGCATGCTGCTGGTACAGGAGGTGGTCCGCCCCTGCGTGTGGAATATACCCAGTGGGAGGAGGCTGTACGCAGGACAATCTCCGCCATCACGGTCCATGGTGTTCCTGGATGGAGCAACACTGGGGATGAAAGGAGCCTCCAGTCCACTGGTACGTGCATCAAGGCCCACACACATCACACATAACTGACACCTAACAGACAGAGACAAACACAGTGACACCTGAACACATGGACAGCATTCCACACCACAATCCAGCCACACAGCTTGGAGGGATGTCAAACAAGGACAGAATACCTGACGAACCCAGCCAGAATGGTAATGCTAAAGTCCCTATTGAACCCTCTTCATGCTGTCCAAAACAACATCATACACAGCACAAATCCAATGCACACTGTCATGTGTCAGTCACAGATCTAAATGTTCTGTGTATCACAATGTCATACAAAGAGTGACAAAGAGGTCAGCACACAACCCCTTGAGTGCCACAGGGATAAGCAATGCATTGTTCAACAAAACACTGTCTAGTCCCCTGGCACCCAAAGGGTTATCAGAGAATAGCAAGGAGGGGAATTGGTGTGTTTAATATTGTATTGTTACTGCATGTCAGAGCTAGGTGTTGAACATGTAGGTAGTTAGTACAAGTGGAAGTTTCAGCATTCTGCATCATATGTAGACTGCAGGGTGTTGCTGGCCAGGGGACATTCCCCACCATCACCACTCTGCAGGACATATGTGATTCACAAGGCTAAATCCTGATGGGGGGGGCATTCACTAGGGTGTCAGAAAGAGGTGGCAATGTTTACATGACGACAACAACAGTGTCATCACACCTGCAATCCCTGTGTTATCCTTGGGAGCCAATGCACTGAGATCTAAACAACATGTGATACACCAGTGCTTAGGCTCAACATCATGACATAGGAAAACAAAGAAGTAACCCCTAACAGTACAGCATAACCATGCACATGTTTGCTGTGTGTTATGATTATGTCTGTCCTGGGTTGTGTGTGTGTGTCCTCCAGCTGATTAGGTTGTTGGGTACCACAGATCATGTTGCTTGGTGTGCTTGGTCTGTTCCTGTTGCTGACACCATCGGTTGGACTCTGTGGTCATCGTTCACCACTGGTGCATTGTTGTGTTAAGAGGTCACAGTGTTTCTGTTGTTGAAGCTAAGTGTATGACATGCAATAGGTTTGTGTCACTCAAGGTGTCATGTTTTATTTTTGGTCACCACATGTATTATGATGAATGGGGATAGCAAGGAGGTTTATGCCTTGCCATCCCCACTGCTCAGGATACACATGATGACCAAATCTACAACACTGTAGGTTAGAACAATCAATGTATGGGATCACATCAAGCTAAGCAATGTGTGTCAGGATGGTAACCAATGCATTGCCAAGCTATGCAATGGATACTATCCTGCCACTCAACGGTTCACATGTCATTGTAACAGTAGTGCAGCACTCCTGTCACGGCTCAAATCACTAATTCCATCATGTCATTTGCCCCCACAGCTTACCAAACATCCCGAGCAGAGGAGTCCGGGGAAACCTCCTGTGAGGAGGCCACCACCTCAGGAGTGCTGCCACCACCACCACAGCAGCAACCACAGCAGCAGCAACCACAGCAGCAGCAGCCCCAGCAAGGCCCCCAGCAGCAGCAGCAGCGGCCCCAGCAGCAGTGGCCCCAGCAGCAGTGGCCCCAGCAAGATCCTGGCGTCCACGTGTCTCCACCACTGCAGCCTATGGCGAGGCACAGAATGCCACAGGCTGTCCAGATGCCAGGACATGCAGAGTCCAGCATGTGGGCTAGGCCTCAGCCCCCCCTAAGGAGATCCGGAAGCCAGGAGGCATCCCTGATGTGGCCCCTGGACTACCAACATATTGGCCTGATCGGGGAGCCACAGCAGCCACAGGGGCGCACAGTTTTCACCCCACCACCACCACCAACGCCATCCCCCCCAACCACACCAACAGATGTGCCCCATCCTGAGGCTGCGGTAACAGAGGGTAGTGAGGGGTCCGTGGATCGGTTCTCCACATCCCCCCACAGCCTCCATGTTGCAGTCTCTCCTGAGGCACCCCATGGTCGTCCGCTCACACCACCACCTCTGCCAGCCTCCATGCCCACCACGCCTGTGTCACCTGCGCCCACAGCAGCCCTCGACGCGGCATGTGTGGCTTTCCAGGGTGAGCAGGTGACAGTGTTACGGAGGTGTGCCCGATCCCTGCGTAGGATTGAGGTGGATATAGGGAGGATCATGGGGTGCCTCCGGGCCATGGAGGCACAACAGGTAGTCGCCAACACACAGCAGGCACAATTTAACACTGGCATGATGGAGGTGCTGGGACACATGCTGGTGGAGATGCGTGAAACAAACAGGTGGGAAAACCAGCGCCACAACATGGGCCAGCCATCACAACAGGGGTCCAGTAATGCATCTCCAGCCAGCAGTGATCCACCACCACCACCATCCACCAGACACCCACGGGTAACCCGCCGCAGTCAGAGGCAATCCACCTCTGCAGCCCCCCCCCTTACCCTCCCAAGAAAAAGAAGTAGGGCCAACCTTCTTCAGGCCCGTTTAATAAATGTTTGCACTTTTTCACTACATCTGTGTCCATGCATGTTTCTCATCCAATATGTGGTTTGTTTGGCCGAGTTGTCTCCAATGCATTGCAAAGCTATGCAGTGAACACAACTCATTCACATCTAACATGGGTGTCAGGGAATGAGTTGTCTCCAATGCATTGCAAAGCTATGCAGTGAACACAACTCATTCACATCTAACATGGGTGTCAGGGAATGAGTTGTCTCCAATGCATTGCAAAGCTATGCAGTGAACACAACTCATTCACGATGAATGGAGTCACAAGCTTTTACAGCAGGGGTGAACACACACATCACATACACACGTTTGTCCAAGTTCAAATCACAGACATTTGGAAGTCAAACAACATCAGGATGTTGTTCCATGATGTGACTTGAACTTGAACAACATGAACACATTACATACATCAACAACATGATCGCAATTAAGGGGATAGTAATGCTTGGAATGTGTCATGATATATGTAGTTGGGTTCACCACCCTGATTGGTACAAGGGAACTCCCACTGCTGAAAGGTGTCTCTTTCCAAGGTTATCCGAGCTCAGAGCTTGAAGTCATGGGTCAAATATTACATTGTCCTGAAGGTGTTAAATGGCGCTGTTGCAACTTCATCCTATGGGGATTCATGGTGCAGGGACTGGAGCTGTCCATGAGATGTTGTATCAACAGCGCCACATGACACATTCATGCCACTGTGATATTGGATCTATGGATGTAAACTTTGAGCTGTAACCACTTTGGAATAAAACACCTGTCAGCAAGGAAGTTCACTTGTTTTACTCAGGGTGATAAACCCAACTACATGGATTTCCAAACATTACAAGTATCACTATCATCTATCTCTTTGAAACCCTGATGGGAAAGGTAATCAGTGACACAAGATATATAGTCATATCACATGTTTTATTGACATCAACACAAACAGATTATCCTCATGGACGTCGAGTCAACATGTCACCGGAACAAACTGCTGGACCATGAGGAGTCATGCCATAGATGCCTGCAGAGAGTGAAAACGAGATTTGTAGATGCACTATCAACACAACAGTCATGCTATTGCTTTACCACCATCATGCCCTTGAGGTACACAACACATTGATCAACAATGCTTTGGAGACCTTACTGGCACTCCACGGTGACAGCTTTGTTATGTGACAGAGTGAACAATCTATTTGTTGTCAACGTGTTGTGTAGCCATCATGACCTTATTTTGTTTGGATAAAGGTGTTGGCTAGCAGACATATGTATATGTGTGTGGACACACACATCATATCGTAAACCAAGCCCCCTGGAACAGGTGAACTATTTCATGGATCTCGATCTACATACTGATAAGGTGTGTGTGCTCAGGGTCCGTGTCACATACATACATATGTCTGCTTGCCATCCCCTTGATGAACACCTCATATGGTCATAACACATGGACAACACACATTGTCAAACAATGGAGTGGAATATTCCTTGTGCTATGTACACACACACAAACAAGTCAGCATGGCAGGCCTTGCAACCTGACTAACGGATCATTACTGCCATACCTTAGACAACACCACACACAACCACCATCCCCATTCAGCTACATTGGGCATTGCTCACATTCTAGCTAAGTCTGATCCATTATCCCCTGAACCATTCGAGTGACAGAGGGGTACACAACTGAGTGCCTTGTAATGTTTTGTGTGCACCTATGGCCCTCAAGGGGTTAAAACATGGTATTGCTATGTGGCATCCATTACATGTCATTGCATTGGGTATTCCTCTGTGACTCACAGGGTTCCACATGTGTCATGGCTTTGCTCAACTTGGTAGATGTAGTTTCACATCAGTACAACTCAGTATGTGATAGACATGGACCATATGGTTTACCTTTGATGCGAGGATGAAGGATGATGTCCTTGACATGGTAGGACTATGCTGTTGGGTCATCCTGTGGAGTGGAACAGATAATCATTGTTGGTTTACATGTTTGCATGCATTCCACAAGCACATCCACAATCACACATGCATGGTACTCACAGGTGAAGTAGTCCCTGATGAGCCTGTTTCGCATCTGTGTCCCTGTCAACAGATCCTCCCCTCCATCAGTGGGAACAGGGACCTCCACAGGCTGGTGTGGCTGCACATCCTCCACGAGACGTGTGTCCACAGCTATGTTATGCAACAAGGCACATGCCTGGACGATGTCACATACCTTAGCAGGTGTATACTGCAGAGCGCCCCCAGACTGATCCAGGCAACGGAACCTGGATTTGAGCTGGCCAAATGTGCGCTCAATGACATTTCTGGTCCGGACATGTGCCTCATTGTAGCGCTCCTCAGCAGGTGTCTGTGGATTTGCGATTGGTGTGAGCAGCCAACACTTGCACCCATAGCCAGCATCACCTGTAGATGAGTAGTAACATGGTGTCATGTTACATGGATGATGTATTCATGGGGTGGGGAGTCACAAAGCAGTGATGTAGAGGTGAAGTGATGGAGATGACTTCTCTGGTCCATCACTTCTTCAAATTCCATGTTATTCTATGGAGCCTATGCACAGAGATGTCCACAGTTGAAGGGATGTGGGCACATGACCAACATGTCATTACATGGAAGGTGCAGACGTGATGACATGGTAGAGTCATCTGATCTTCATCACCTCTTCATCAACACTTGGTGTTCCCCCCCCCTTTGTGTCATGCACATACTGAAATGGGTATGTACATGCGTCATGTGCATGCACCTGTGGATGTGGGGGTGTGTGTTCTCTGTTGACTCACCCAACAGCCATCCTCCTGTATGTGTACCGTTCTCAAAATCCCTGTGTACAGAGGAGTTGGTGAGGATGTGTGAGTCGTGACAACTCCCAGGGAATTTTGCACACACATTGGTAATCCTCATCCCAGCATCACACACCATCTGTACATTGATTGAGTGGTAACTCTTCCTGTTGACATAGAGATGTGGATGATGTGCAGGGGCTCTTAATCGGATGTGTGTGCAATCAATGGCCCCCATGACCCTGGGCATTCCTCCCCTGGCGTAGAAGGCCTGCTTCACCCGTGCCCACTCCATGTTTGTTGTAGGGAAGTGGACGTAGGCACTTGCCTTCCTCTTCAGTGCTGTCAACACCTGTGTCAGTGCCCTGGAGCAGGTGGACTGGGACATTCCAGACACATATCCCTCTGTGGATTGGAATGATCCACTTGCCATGAAGTGGATGGAACACATAAGCTTCTGCAGTCCTGTCAGGGCACGGTTTGCAGAGTAAACAGGGTCTATATCATCTTTGATCACCTGATACAGATTTAGCAGGCTCTCGGATGTCAGCCTGTATCTGTCCCTGACTTCTTCCTCAGTCATTCCCAGCAGCGTTACCCTGGTGCGATATATCCGGGGCCTGGGCATTTGTCTGCCAGCCCTCTGCTGCTCCACAGGTCCCTGTGGCAGCTGGGGGGCATCCTGTCGTTGCAGCTGAGGTGCTGCTGGTAGGTGCTGTCCTCCAGGTGGGGATGGCTCTTCAGCTGGAGCATGAACAGCTGCAGGAGGTGACGGCTGTTGCACAGGGGTGCTTGGAGGGGGATGGGGAGCCCTAGCCCTCTCACGCCTACGCCTCCTCTGTCGCCTCAGGTAAAGGTATGTGTACATACTGTTGTTCTGTTCTCTTCTGTTGTGTTTTTTTTTTTTTTTTCTCTCTCCATCTGAGAAGGGTGGGCTGTAACTTTTAAACAGCAGTAGGGTGTTGTCAATGAGCAGTCATGTGGTCATAATGGACTAATGATAAGGTGTGTGTGTTATCCAGGTAATTGTTTTCTGGTGTGTCTGTGGTTAGTGGTGTGATTATTTGTAATTGGTATGTAGCTGTCAGGTGTGTGTTTTGTCTCCATGTACTGCTAAGGTTACATTGGTGAGTTGATTTGATGTTGGAGTGACAGGTGTGCATGTGGTGTTGTGTGTTAACCCCTGTTGGTCCAAGGTGTTTTGGGATGTCTTTGTTGTGCTGCTTTGTGTTCCCCTTGTCCCTGTGGAGTTGCTCGATTGTTATTGTTTGTCTGTGACTTGTTTGTATGGTGTAGGCCAGTGGTTCACAAGCAGGGTATCATGTGATGTTGGTGTGCCATGTGTACCAGCTCAGGGTGCGTCACTTTTCCCATGTTGTTATGTTCTGCATTGGTGTTTGATGATATTGATTTTACACATTTTTGGGTAGATGTGCATATGTGACATTTGAGGCACCATTTCTCCACATTGTCATTGACACAGTTGGACCTGATGTTGGGCATATGTTATTTTAATTTGGGTATTCCCTTGTGCACTCAGGGGATGCCCTGGAATATCCAGATTGCATGTTAGGTGTGTTTTGGGTGGAGGGGTTGTGTAGCACTGTTGTGGGCCTTGTTGTTGTATTTGCTAGGCATTGCAGGGGTTAATATTGACTTCTGTATGCTTGGCTTCTGTCCTTGAATGACCTGCTTCTCTGTTTTATTTTCAGCGAAGGTGATTTTCTAGTCTGAGTTGTGTGTTTTTCTCCAAAAAAAATAGGCGTTAGATTTCTGGAGAGAAATGTTGCAATTTAACGCGCGTTAGCCCTAACTCCAACATTTGAATCGCTTTTGGCGTCGCTTGTACATTATCCTCTATGGGTGAGATCTTGCTGTTTTGGCGACGGGCGACGTGTGTTTCAGAACTGGTGTCGCTTGTTTCTAGTGGAACATTTGCATTGCTCAATTGACGTTAAAACCAGCGTCGCCAGTTTTTTCTGGCGACGCCAACATTTGAATCGAGCCCTTTATTTGTCCCATGTTGCACAGTTGCTTTCCAACAGAATTACTCCATGTTTTTATTTGTACACAACAAGGCACAAAATGTCTGTTCAAAGAATATTTATTTCCTCTATTTTCTAACAAAAACTTTTCTAATACTGTCATATTTTCAAAAGAGGATGCTAAAACTTGAATGTAGCCTAGAATTCCCAAGCAGTTATTTTTTTAACATAAGGATTTTTTGAGTGTCTAAAACCAAGAACATGTTCTCCGCAGCAATGAATACAGGTGGGGGAATTTGCACTCACTCAGACCTTTGATATTAACCTCTTAAAGTAGGCTGACTAGATCTCACCTTTAACTGGGGACACATAGGAAATAGCCATTTTGCAGTACTTCACTGAAATCAATGCAGTCCTGCAGTATGCATTTCTCCTATGCGTCCCCGGTTAAAGGTGAGGTCTGGTCAGCCTACCTTAAAGACCAGACAGGTGTGCATCAATTTGGGACACAATGCGTTGCACACCCATTGGGTCCTTAATGGGTTAATGAAACACTTGTCTATTCTGTATTCCCTTGGGTACTAGAGATGACTCCAACACAAGGCTGAGGTGTTGGATACCTCTCTGTCACTCAGACGTTTACTTATTATACTTGTATTATAGTGTAACCTTTGCACTCACTGACAGCTATTAATCTTTGAATCATACTCATGAAATATCAGTTCCCTGCGAGTTTAAAGCCTTTAAAAAATGTTTCACCAAAAAGCTGCTCTGATTAATCTTCATAGTGTTTGGGACATGAAGAATGTTATTTCAATATTGTCAGTGTTGCAGTTCAAGAGTAATTAACTGATAAAATATCCCCTCCCGCTCCTTTTACCAAGTGTAAACCACCTCCCCTCAGATGTGGAATTTGGTCTCTTGACCGGACAGATCACAACAAGGGACAGTCTTCTTACTGTGAGCATAAAGAATACCCTTACCCCCTTGACAGGTTTTTCCCTTATGCTCACTGAAAATTGTCCTTTGCTGCGATCCATCCGGACACTTGCTGCTATGAGGTGAGCAGTGTTACATCATCAAAAGGGGCAGGAGGGGGATACTTTATCATTCAATTACTCTTGAACTCTGACAGTATTGCAATAAAGCTGTCCATGGCCCAAATACTAAGATGATTAATTGGAGCTGCTTTTTAATGACACATTAATATCCCTTTAAAGGCAAGTTAGGCCACGTGCAAACAAATTAAAGTTACCATTTTGTTCCAAACCAACTTTCTAATTGATTTAAATAAGGCTTTTAACCTCTGAATGTAAAGCAATGCATTGGAGACATATCTTGCATAAAATACCCATTTAAATGTAAGAATTTCAGAATTGGCACAGTTGGTTTGCTATGGTATTTTTCCATTTACTTTGTGCATATAGTCCTTTGAGCATCTTTGTTTTCTTTTGAACCCTTTTATTGTCAGAATAGGGTCCAACACATTGAAAAACAATGTGTTGGATACCTCTCTGGCTTACAAAGAGTTAATGGGGAACATTTATTAAAGACTGAGTTAGCAACACTCCAAAAAATATGGCTAATTTTACCGATAATGTGAGCGTATATTTTCCCTTGCACTAAACATGTCTGGTAAACAAAACAGAATCTATTCACTCCTTTGTAGATTTAGCAGGTTGATTGCATTTTAATGAGGCAAAGCAAACCGATGTATGCGTCTTGAAGGCTGGGTCTAAGCAGACAATATAATTAATAAACAGCGTTTTATTCCAATTTAACGGGACATCTCTAACCTACAAAGAGCTGCTGCCAAGATTGTGTTGCCTGCCAGGGTTGAAAAACTGATGAAGGTCATGTTTTTGTAACCTTGATCTAAGGTTGAAGAAACTTAGCTAGAAGTTAGATGTTTTTTTCAAGGAAAACAGCTGTCACAGGAGGAAATGACGACAAGTAAGTAGGAAAACAGATGGATAATATACTTCAACATTAAGTATAGACCATCTTTAGCAATTGCTGTGTATATCACAATCTGGTCTAAATGATTAAGCATTCCATACCTAAAATAATAGCAGACCCAACATCTGGGTGCATTCCATAAAAGAACACCTAATCATTCCCATCAGAAAGCAAGGAGAAATGTGCATTTTTATCAAGACCAACAGACACTCAGGCACATTGTGTACTTTGGAAAAGAACTCAACAACAACAATAAAAGACGGTAAGATTATAAGATACAACTTGCGGCATCTGTTATTCTAAATACATTTGCCCTTTCTCCAATTCACTTGTGCAAGGTCAAATGTTTAAATCTTTATATAATGATTTGACCTTCAAAAAACTTTGTTAATATTTAGCAGAATACACCAGGCCCCATGTTAAAGCAAAAGTAAAGCAATGCTAGGGCAAGCCATGTGCACCATAGCTGGCAGTTAAATATTCCCATTGATTGATTTTTTTTTAACCCCTCTGATGATAGAGAAGTGTCCTATGGATTGACTGGAATTTTGAGGCATGTTATGTGCTCCATATGGTGTAGTTGGGTTGCTCCATAATTGTTCTACATTTTTTGTACATATATCCAAATCTGGAAACCTTGTTGTTCCAAATCCTCAGAGAAACACTGCAGAGCCGAGGATGGGGGGTGTTCAAATTATGCTTTTTTTCATCATATTGTGGGTGGCGCTTAATTGGGGGGCATAGTGGGTGTGTGAAAGGAGGAGTTTGCTATGATATGGGTGGGAAAGTGGGTGGAGTTAGACAGGAGCAGGCTGAACAGACTGGAAAGTGGGTGGGGTTATAGATAAACTCACTAAGCAGGAGAATCAGACTCTGTCTCTGGAGACTCTGTAATTCAATCTGAAAACCGGACATCTGAAGCATTCCCAGGTACTGTAATATCCAGTAGGTATTGGTTCATATATTAACCCTTTGAGTGCCAAAGGGGTATGCATGCATTGCAATGCGTTACATACTCCTCTGACACTCAAAGGGTTAAGAATATAGTATACATTGATGCTGATATACTAAAATAGCTGGAGTAATTCTGAGGTAAACCAACTGCACCATGGAGGATTAATAAGAATTGCTAAAATTTACATTGATTTTAATGGGGTTTTCCCCTTGATTGCAAGAGAAAATCAATTTGTTGGAGCCCTTTCTAGAATTCAATGCATTAAAAGCCCTATTAAACTTTTTAATAAAAAGAGAAGTGTGGAATGCAATGCTTCGCAATGAGTTACACACCCCTCTTTTCATTAAAGGGTTAAACAGATGTAAATTTGTAATTGTGTCATATGACACATTTTGTTCTTAATACATCAGCCTCAATATATAAAGTATAACCCCTACATTTCCATTTATCAAAATAATTATAACATTCTGTTTACTAGTGATGCTGAGACAATTTGGGAAAATGTGCGATTAATTCACTTTTTCAGTCAATTCATATTTATCCCCCTCTTTACTAAATAGAATTCCATTCCAAAATAGAATAAATCAAGCATAACTTTTCAAATGCAGTTTATATGAATGGTGCAACACTAACCCACCCTGTCATATAGCTACCATTTACCTACCACTGGCGATGGGCAAAAATCAGTTTTTTTACCTGCAAGATTTTTTCAGTTTGTCACTTTTTTCATCGTTATTCCGGCCCATAGAAAACCCATAAAAATATGGACTTTTTACAAACCACAATATATTTCCTATTATAATCTTGCCATTTTGCCATCAGCTGGCATGGAATGATGCGAGTTTTATCCTTGAAACAGCAGGAGAGTCTCTCATTGTCCCTCATCCCACCATTATCCAATGGTAGCGTAGAACCCCACATACTGACTGCCAGCCTTGTCCTACTGCATTGGTGGCCACAGAACTACACACACTGATCTCCTAGCCTTGTCCACTGCACTGGTAGCCAGCAGGGCCGTATTTACATCTCACAAGCCTGTAGGCACAGAAATCTGAAGTCCCCCCCCATCGGGCATCTCCACTGGACACCTCCACAATGCTCTTAATCTCCACACTGCCCCCCATCATCTCCACTTTGCCCTCACACTGCCCCCATCAGCTCAAACTTGCCCCCCATCAGATCCATATTACCCTCACATTGCGCCCCCCCACCCCAGTGTCCGTTTCCTACCTCCTCCCTGTTGGTCCAGCGGTGTGACAGGACAGGTCTGTGCCTCCTTCTTCACAGACCTGCAGCTGCTGGAGCTCCCGCGCGGTCTTCTCATCAGTAATGCAGAGCGCTGGGATATGAGGTCCCAGGTCTGTGCTGAAGGAGGCACAGACCTGACCGGGTGGGGGGTTAGTGCCCACAGCAAGGCTAATTAAAAAAAAAAAAAAAATGGTCCCCCTGTGGGGTGTGCCTGTAGGCAAATGCCTACTCTGCCTTATGAGAAATCCGGCCCTGGTAGCCAGAGGTATGCCATATGTGCTGGCCTCCCAGGAGTCCCAGCCTTGTTCTACTGTACTGATAGCAACAGAGTAACACACACTGACTCTGCATGACTGTTGGAATTCTTGGAACTATGCTGAAATGGCAAAGTTCTCTCAGGAACATTATTAGCAATGGCAAAAAGGTGGAAATGTCATCTATTTTCTATGGGTGGGAATTTTCATGGGAAATACTGACATTGCTAGCATTCTGAAAAATTCCTACATAATTTTTTTTTACTTTTCATCCCTACACTACAGGTTCCATGCTTCACTGGCACTTACCAATTTGCTGGGCTCTGTGCAGTAGTGACCAGGAGCCACTCTGGGAAACTGACTGTCCTTGGTGGGAACAGTGTATCACTGAGAAAATGCCCTAAATGTCCTGATCCCATGCCCTCGTTCTAGAGGAGAATGGCCCTAGGATCAGTTACAACTGTGACTGGAGCAGACAAAGCCTGGCAGGGCTAGACCCTCAGACTGAGGATGCATCAGAGGAGTGTGACTCCCTGGCCATCTGGACTCCAAGCTCCCTAGAGCTCCAGGGCCCATAAGGAGGATGTGGCTCTGGCCAAGCTTAGAGCTGGGGTTAAGCAACATTGGCTTTAATTGGACCATTAAAACCATGTTGAGAGCCTTTGCTGAAAATCATGGGGAAAAGTGGGATAAATTCCTGTCCCATTTTAGGTCCCCCAGTAGCCTACTGGGTTCTGCAATTTTGAGCTCCTATGTGGATGGAGAATCAGTGGCTCCAGCTGATCAGTCTGATAGGAAAATGGATATGATGGAATGCAGAAATGAATAGGAGGGAAGGCACCTTGAATCAGAGTAGGCCTTTGTGTCCATATGTGCTGAATATAAGAGCATGCTTGCTGAGGGTCATGTCATAGCTCAAAGGAAGTGGTGGTATGACCAGAGGATGGCACAGGTAAGAGCTGAAATGCACAGCGAGACACATGTGAGACCTGAGCCAAGAGGATTGCTTTGGAAGAGATGTGGACCAAGATTCAAGACCTGGGAGGAATGGAGAATACTGAGACATATGGAGTGCATCAGTTATTTGAATGAGTGCTTATTCACTAAGTATTCAAGTAAGCACACATCTGTACTGTATAGGTATAGAGGGCACATGACTTTGCTTGTGAATCAGATATGCCAATAATCAAGAATATTTATGTAAGCGGCCATTATCTTACTTAGTGAACTTGCTATCAGAAATATCACTGTAACCTGCCTTTGACTTACTGGACCATTTATCTAGCTATTCTTTTATTTCCAACTATCAGTCTGGGACGGCATTGCCCATCTGTTTGCTTTTTAAGCAATGCTTAACCCCTTGACTGTCAGAGGGGTAAGCAAGGTATTGCAATGGATTGCGTCCCACTCTGGTTCTCAAATGGTTAATGTGAGCCTCACTGACAGAGGAATATATATACACATTGCACACACAGGACCGTATATATAATGTATGTTAACCCCTTAAGGACCAGATGACGTGCTATGACCGTCATGGTCCTTATACCCTTAAGGACCGATGATGGTCATAGCACGTCACATACTTTTTACTTACAGCAGTCTACCAGGAGCGCTGTAAGTAAAAACAGGGCCAAAAATTGACCACTCCAAGACTAGAGCAATCTCTCTTAGGCCCCAAAGCGGCGCGTCTGTACGGATAACAGGTCACGTGTACCAGTGCGTCGGCATGGATCAAAGAG
The DNA here is from genome assembly GCA_037306005.1 of Rhinophrynus dorsalis. NCBI lineage: Eukaryota > Metazoa > Chordata > Amphibia > Anura > Rhinophrynidae > Rhinophrynus > Rhinophrynus dorsalis. The sequence goes on along the minus strand of CM074724.1, from coordinate 240,639,500 downwards.
GTCCTTAAGGGAAGGTAACTTCCCTGGACCGTTGGTCCTTAAGGGGTTAATGTACACACTGTACACACGGGACTGTATATATAATGTATATTAACGTACACATTCTCTGTAGGTTAGTATTTGGAAATAGATGTAGAGACATGGAATAAAATGTTTTACAGGAGAGTTGCTGGTGGGTTTTGAGGACTAAATTGAAAAGCTTTATTCTAGTTATAAGGTAGTTTGTATTTGGGTAAGATGGCTAATATCCTTGAGGTACCAGGATTCTTATATGTTTTCTTACTGTAATTTCTTATTTAAAGCAAGGTTAGAAACAGACATAGTTGTAAATGTTATGCTATGATCAGATTAATATTAATAACTTTGTAATGTCTCTATAATTATGTAGTTATGTGCAGAGTATGCAGTGGTTTTATGTTATCTCAGTAATAGATGAGTGTTCAGCTCCCTAGAATGTGAGAAGGTTATATTCTCCTGTTTTTCTTTTGCTTTATATAATCTTAGCTGATTTATCTTATGTCGTCAAGATCTCTATTGGAATTTCAGACTCAGGCTAGGCCTGCATAAGATAACATGTTCTCAATGTGTTCTTAATAACCTGAATTCAGTATTTTCTTACTTCATAACCTACCTATCCTAGAGAAACCCAATAAAATAAAATATTATAAACAGATGCACAGGTTTGAAACTGTTTTCTGGGCATAAACAAATATAGTGCTGAGACAGACATTGGAATCTGTATCACAGAGACGTGATTAACTCCGTATGTCAGAGAAGTCCTCCATGCACTACAATTTTCAGACAGCAAATAACTGATATTATATTTTATTACTATTCAAATTCACCTTTAAAGGGATAGTAATGTTTCACAAAAACAGCAGCTCCAATTAATCTTCATAGTATTTGAGCCATATAGAGTGCTATTTCAACACTGTCAGAGTTGTGGTTCAAGAGTAATTGAAGGATAAAGTTTCCCCTCCCACCCCTTTTACCTAGAGTAAGCCATCTCTTCTTAGATGTGGAATCTGGTTTCTAGACCAGACAGATAACAGCAGTGGACAATCTTCTTCCTATGAGAACAATGAAAGCCATGCCCCCCTTGACAAGTTTTTCAGGTTTTTCCCTTATCTTAAATGAAGATTGTCCCTCTCTGCAGTCTACCTGGACACCTCCCTTCTGATCTGGCTGAGCAGTGTTACATCAGTAAAAGGGGTGGGAGGGGGGATACTTTGTCATTGAATTACGTCTGAACTACAACTCTGACAGAATTGAAATACTCTCCAAGGTCCAAATACTATGATGATTAGTGTTGAGCGAGCACCCCGATGCTCGGGTGCTCGGGTGCTCTGACCGAGCACCCCCTGAGGCTCGAGTGCTCGGCCGAGCACCCGAGCCCCATTGAAATGCATGGGGCAACACGAGCATTACACCAGGCACCCCCTGCTCTGATGAGGGGAGGGTGCCTGGTCAATGCCCCCCTTCATCTCCGCTATGCCCCCTTCATCTCCGAATGCCCCCTTCATCTCCGCAATGTCCCCCTTCATCTCCGCTATGCCCCCTTCATCTCCGCTATGCCCCTCTTCCACAATGTCCCCCTTCATCTCCGCTATGCCCCTCTTCCACAATGTCCCCCTTCATCTCCGCTATGCCCCTCTTCCACAATGTCCCCCTTCATCTCCTCTATGCCATAGAGGAGATGAAGGGGGACATTGTGGAAGAGGGGCATAGCGGAGATGAAGGGGGACATTGTGGAAGAGGGGCATAGAGGAGATGAAGGGGGACATTGTGGAAGAGGGGCATAGCGGAGATGAAGGGGGACATTGTGGAAGAGGGGCATAGACTCTATGCCCCTCTTCCACAATGTCCCCCTTCATCTCCGCAATGCCCCCTTCATCTCCGCAATGCCCCCGTACCTCCAGTCCCTGGTGGTCCAGCGGAGCGTCTTCAGATCTGTGCCTCTTCCGGCACAGATCCCCGCCACCCGAACATGGCGGGCGAGCACATGGCGGTACTCGACGAGTACCGCCATGTGCCGAGCAGAGCGATGCTCGAGCCGATCCGAGCATCGGCCGAGCACGCTCGCTCAACACTAATGATGATTAATTAGAGCTGCTTTTATTATGAAACATTACTATCCCTTTAAACACAATCTTAATAAGCCCAATGCAATTTTCTGTTATACAACTGGCAGTTTTCAGAAAATCGCAAGTTTATGATAGCTGTATTCATGCATAACTTGGTTTTGTTTACTATTCTTATTGCTAAAGGAATTATCCTGCACAGTGCTGTAAACAATAGAATACTTGTGCTTTTCCATGGAGATCAATTGACAGCGGGTGACAATGTAGCTTTCGTGACAGCACTGGCATAGCATATGAATGGATGACTGAATGTGTTTATTTATTTATGTAAGAACTGAAAACTCAAAATCTGGTTACTGCTTGATAAGTTATCTGCACTGCAGGTTAAAGAATTTATATCAAGAAAGAAAAAGAAATGCTGTGAAAACTCACAATGGAGCCCTTTGTAACCCCTGTGTGGGTCTCAGCAAATTAATCCGTTCAGTGCTGAAATGGAATATGTTGAATGTTTAAAGTTTCTATAAGCCTGAAAAATAAATGTTTTTAGGTTTTTCTTTCTGCAAGCCTGCTGCTATACACCAAATATTTGCATTTCATCTTTGAGTCTAATGTATGCCAGTATTATTCTCAGATTATTGACAAACACTAATCAGTGGTCATAGCAGTGGTCCCAACAGTGGCATATGTAGCAGCCATTCAAATCCATCCTCCAAACTATGTGATGCTCTTGAGTGGTGACTAGCTGCAGAAGAAGCAATATTGCTTTTGTTTATGCTCAGAGCATCTCACTTACTTTAGATTTGTTTTGAAAAACTCATAAGGTATCTCACTAAGAGTGAAAGGTAATACAAACGTGAATCTATTGTACTCAGTGCTGAGTGAAACCAACTGCATCTCACTGATGAGACCCAAACAAGACAGGAATTACATCTGAGGTTAGCTGGTATTTACCATGCAGTAAAGAATAATCCAGATGTAGACCCATTGCTCTCAGTACCTATGGAATGCAGCTGCACTTCACTGACAAGGCCCAAAAAAGTCCAAAATGTATGCCTGGGATTAGCTGCTATTTCCTGTGCAGAGTGGACTTGCCTGCCATTTTGGAATTGGACTTCCATTTTGGGTGTGATTAGTCTAATATTTATGTGAAAATGTTTCCTATATAATGGCACTAGAGATCTAAAATGTTATTCTCTTCAGCAGTGACTAGCTTCAGAACAGGCATCTTTGCTTTTGTTTGTGCTCAGCGCCCCTCACGTACCTTAGCTTGTTTTTTGAGCTAGTGAAACCAGCTGTACTTCACTGATGAGGCTCAAACAAGGATGAAATGTAAGAAATCTATGTCTGGGGGGATTCATCAACTATGTAAGTATTACCTGACTGCCAGTGTATCCTGCAACTGGAACCATCTTAGGATAAGCAAAACTGGCTCAGTCAGGAAGCACCTCATTATCACCACTTATACAGGCGACTAAGAGGGATCCTTTATGTCCCTCCCAGATGCTGTGACCTTATTCAACCCTCTGGAGCAGAAATGGCGAACCTTTGGCAAAGGTGCCACCACTGGCACTCAGAGGCCTTTAAGGTAGCACACGGTCAGAGTGCCAGCTCCAACCACCTTAACCATATGACATTGTTCAGAGTGTGAGTGAGGCTGAAGGTGCACTAGGAAATTGATCCTCCTTTCCCTCCACCAACAGCTCCTGGATTGGCTCACCCTTCCCTTCCTATTATCAAATCATCCCATACAGATTTTGAAGAAGTTTGATTGTATAAATTTGTATATAGCAGTGTTAAAGAGAATAGGTACTTCCTCTTTTTTGAAAGGGAACTTTCACCCCAATTAAAGTTGATATCCATGCAATCCTCAGTTGCCACATGCGGCCGTGCCATAAACTTGTTGTGTTTTTGTTTTTTTTATTGCACTCTGTAAAGAGAAATCTTCAATAGAACAGTAAGCAAGCTGTACCGCACAGCTTAAATCGAGCCAACAGAGGCATAGCTTGTCTTTCTTAGGAAGAGCAAACAAAAAGGGGCAGTATTTGACATGGACGTTAGCAAGATGGCTGCTCTCTCCCTCCCAATGCCCTGTGAGAACATGGTAATGTACAGGCACAGGAAGACATTTCTTTAAATTTCAACACTATGCTGGGTATCTGCAAGGTTAATAAAGATATTTGGAGGAGGTTTAGGGATGGTGAAAGTTCCACTTTAAAGTATATGTGGAGTCAAAAGTTTCTTAATTTCCATATGTCAGTTTCTATCCTAATAATAAATAAGATAAGGTAGTAAAAACCAAATGAGGAAGGTAATTATAGGGCATGCACAGATCAAGCTTTCTCAGCTTTTGATATTATGAGCCAATATTTTTTGTAAGCCGTGTAAGTACTTCCTTGACATACCCAGAATATGATGGATTGTCTTGGATGCCCCATGCCCAATCTAAAGTGTTCTTTAATACCACTGGGAGCCTTGCAGGTGGATCTCCACCATATCCCATTGCCTTGAGACATTGCTCCCTATAATTGATGTCAGACAGTCTTACAAATTGTGTCAGGGTGGAAGCAGGAGCTGTACACTTTCTTCTAAAGCAGAGAAATGCAGGGGCACACAGAACACTGCCATCATCCATCCACTCCATGGCCTTGCCAATTAATGGAGGGAGAGAGAGAGAGAGAGAGAGTATACAATTCTACTGTCAGGACAATTGGAACTGGAGGTAGGTAGTAGGTGGTCCCTTTATTTGGGGAAGTAGAGGAGTCTGCAGTAGAGCTGATTAATGTGGGTAGGTAAGGAAAGAATGAGTCTTGGGCCAGTTTCACGTGGGTGCATTGCTGGGCCTGTTGCCCAATTAATGTGAGAGAAGGAAGAAACTGAGGTGCACCACTTAAATTGGTCTACTGTTAGCAGATTCAAGTGACAAGGGGCTAGACAGAGGAAACAGGCCTGCTGTCAGGCAGCTTTGTGGTGGAGGATAGAAGTGGGATTGATGACCACTTAATTGTAGAAGTGGGGGGACAATGAAACAATGTTACAACTGTACCAATTCAAGGGCTGATAAAGCTAAAATATTTGGTGCCTTTACTTTGTGCCTAGCTTCCCCCAACATAACATTTTTATCTCTATCCCTTGTCATATTAAATTAGTGACAGAAGAAGGCATCCAGTGTATGAAACTAAAACAGGTATTGGGAAGTGAAAGCCTCTTTTGTCCAAAGCCATGTTTTCTCTCAGTTTATTAGTGTAATTTAAAAGGTTTTAAGCTCCATTGCTGACTCTAATGTGGTAAAAAAGGAGCCATATGGTGATTACCCCCAAATTATCATTTTTCCCTAAACAATGTAAAGCGGTTAGTAACATTGCAAGAAAGATATTGTGAACTGAAAGTCTCTTTTAGCCAAAACCATGTTTTCCTTAAGTAGACATAATAGTCACATTTACCAAGGCAAACCTCGAGCAATTCTGAGACAAAGTGCCCAATGACCTTAGAAAACAATAACATGTTTTATATTGCTCCCAATTTAGCACTTTGCCCCAGAATTGCTCCAGTTTACTTGTATAAATTTGGCCTTACGTTCCAGGTAGACAATTCATGTCACTGCAGGAAAGGAACTGTGAAGTCAAAGTCTTCTTTGTTCAAATCCATGTTGTTTCTTGGAACAGTATTGTACAATATTTTCAAAGCTGGTGACATTGCAAAAAATATAGCGTGAAGTGTTAAGCTCCATTTCATTTAGTTGTATGCAAAACTGGCAGTTTTTCACACTACAAGCAAAAAGATGTGAGAGGCTCCGAGCACAAACAAAAGTAAAGTTGCTTGTTCTACAGCAAGTCACCACTCAAGACCATCACATTGTAGCTCTCTAGTGCCATTACAGAAGAGAAATGTCCACATTCATATTGCACAAATCCCGCTCATAAGGGCGGTCCAGTTCCAAAATGATGGGCAAGTCCCCTCTACATGGGAAATCTCAGCCAGCCCCAGACATATGTTTCAGCCTTTTGTGTGCCTCATCAGTGAGGTGCAGCTGGTTTCCCTAGACTCTGTGAGCACGGGGTCCACGTCTGGATTACCCTTTACTCTTAGGGAAAGACCCTAAGAGTATTTCAGAAACAAGCCAAAAGATGGGAGAGGCTCTGAGCACGAACAAAAGCAGAGTTGCCTGCTCTAGGTCTAGTCACCATTCAAGAGCATCACATTTTAGGTCTCTAGTGCCATTACAGAGGAGAAATTTCCACATACATATCAGACTAATCCCTTTCACATTTTGTATGCCAAGTTTTTCACAATTAAAAATATTCAGTACAAGAAGTATGTTTTATGGTTCTATACTTAGAAAAATACACAGTTTACATCTGTCGGATAACAAGTGTATTACAAAATTGTATACAGCTGTCTTTTCATATATGTATTCACCAAATAAAGCTCCTTACAACTGAAAATTTTCAGTGATACTTTGATATATCCAATCTATTTTTCCTGCAGAAAATTGTTCATTATCATGCGCCTGCACTTTGGGGTACTTAGTATGATCTCTTTAGAGCATACCGACTCTCACACTTTGCCTTCATTAAGGCTTTAAAGGAGCAGTGAACCTTTTTTATGAAAAAATATATATTGTAGGAATTTTCCTATTGAGTAAAATAAGGGTACTCACACTGCCAAGAGATTTATATTTCCAGAGTTATTACAGTTTAAACCCATGTTTTTTTTACATTAGCAGTGCCCTCTAGTGGTCAAATTCTAATTAGATTTCCTGTTAGATTCTAATGGAGATGAAAGTCAAAAAAGTCAGGGACATACAGTTCTCCATAGAATGTGATAGAAACTGCCTGTCACTTCCTGTCAGTCAGAACTATCAGGAAGTAAACACAGTAAATTCACTTCATGATTATTTAAACTGCTATAATTTTTTAATAAAACATCTGACAGCGATGGGAGTAACCTTGTTTTATTCAGCAGAGAATGCTCTGTAAAATATATGTTTTCATATAAAAAAGTTTACTGCTTCTTTAATGTGACCCAGCCACTCAAGCCTCATAGATAGTAATTTTATTCCACTTTCTTCTGTGCCTTCTTTGTGTATGGGTAAAGAGTGGTACCCATCTGGCACTTGGAGGGTTAACCCATACATTCTATAGACTTGGCCCTCTCTGTCTAAAGACTAATATTTATATTTTCTATTCCACTTTAAATAGACTCTACTGGAACTTAGGCAATGAATTATATATACATACTAATAAGAATATTCACTGCCAGTAGAAGTTAAATGTTAAAATAATGTACATGAGTGTTTTAACTGTCTTGTATTGGATATCCGGCCTTCATTCTTATTATGCCTCAAGAGACCTAGTTGTCTTGAAAGCTTGCCTCTTACAGCCACTCAGCCAATAAAGGTATCGATTTTACTCTTCTTGCCTCCTGGTCTTAGTATATGGCATTAAGGCACAGAGGACTGGCACTCCTTAAAGTCCCTATACACTTCCCACTGCTCTCATCTTAGATCAACCGGTAGGTGCAGCACACAAAATGCAGGTCTACTTATTTTGGTACAGATTCATATTAGTACAGTAGGGCTTATGATAACTGAAAAATGACCAGGTATACAGCAGCATCTGGAGATCATTATAAGCTGCAATAAACTGAAGTTAACAAAATTATAATAAACATTTATTTTGGTTTTCTGTCATGAAAAATAGGACACAATCTTCATATAAGGTATTGTTGAAGCCCCTGTGCACTGAGCTGTAAATCTTGACGTAGGGGAAGTATTTAGCCTGAGTCAGGAAAAAAATCCATTTCCTGAATCCAGACAGAGCCATCTATTTAGTAATAGCAAACCCTAGCCTTGCTGTTGCTAAATTAAACAAGAAAAATCATTTGTATGATTAATGATTGTGTCAATAATAGGGTGGACTGTTAAATATTTAGCATTTTTTTAAATGTACATTTCAGAGTTTGTTTTCCTATGCTATTCTTTGCAGTGGCCAGGCACATCTATGTATAAAGTTTGTATCCTGCTATGATGTACAAATATTTTGCCACTATTGTTTATGTTACCCTGGTCAAGGCAGCAACTAATATTATTATCTTTCTCCTTTAAACCAACTCATTGCATACCCCTCTGGCACTCAAAGGGTTAATACAATGTTAGAAAAAAGATCATTTGTGGCCCTCACTTGTCCTGATAGACTTACCTTGAAGGCTGCAAACATCAGGTAACCCTCCAAATTTAAGCCACAGACTTCTGGGTTGTGTTCCAGCCAGCTGCAAGACGAGGGAGACCATTTTCTGTCATTGTGAATGGCTGATAGGAGCCATTTTGGGGCTAAACACTCAGCCACAGGCATTTTACTATGTCTGTTCCCACAGAATGCGATTTAGTAAAACAAGATAAACACATTTTATTTAGGTTGTAGTAAAAACTGTACATCTATTTAAAAATATATCTCAACAGAATTTTTAAATTGCTAGTATTTAAAAGCCTAAAAGGAAATAAACCATTAGAGAAAAAAGTCCATTAATCAAAATGCAGGAAAAGCAGCATATCTGATATGTTGTTTTCAGTTACTTACATGGGAAGTGCTATTTTAACAGTAAGGCAATGCTGAGGATGCTCAGAGCACACTGATTGAAGAGGCTTGCAACTGTCATATACATTTAAATATTAATTATATGAAAGTTTAAATATAAATAACACAAAAATAAATAAAACTTAGATAAAATACTTAAAATGCATGTTATAATCATAAATTGTGCTGGCATGCCAGCCTCAGAATACCATTATAATCTTACAATGTAAATAAAGTTGTTACATAATTCCATGAGACTTATAAGGATCCCTACAGTAAAATATTGAGATGTTTCATGCAGGGAGTGAGTATAGGTCACTAAACTAAAAGCTTTTCAGTGGCATAACTACATAAATACACGGGGAGTGTTGTCCAGGTGCCTCTGCAACCTCCTTACTTGATGGTAAAATAGTCTGGTAATGGTTGTAAGCAGTATGGCACTTCAACTGAATAGTGAGTCAGCACAGGCAAATAACTAGCGTTAGCTATTCTACACCTCGTGTTTCTATAGATATACTACCCTAACTGGAGGTATGTCAGTTTTTTTTTGGGGGGGGGGGTTTGTTTCACATCAGTGCAGTTGAATAGTAGACATGTGGATGATTCTGTGGGGGGCATACATTATAAAAAGAGAAAACTCCAGTGGGATATGGACTAATAGAAAAACATATCAACCAGCCATATCCATCTGAAGCCTCTGTTCCCATGCAGTGGCAGCCTTGGGTGTGTTCACAAAAGACTGCAATAATACGCAGCCTCATATTGCTAAGAGATAGCAACAGAAAGTTTAAATTATCATTTAGCACTGGAATTGGGTCATAGTATTAAGGCAGAGAGAGGTGATCAATGCTGTGACTCCATGACTCGGTGGTTCCAAATAATAATTTAAACTGACCGCATCTATCTATTAGCAGTATGAGGCTCCATGTCAATACACAACAGAGACTTTTGTGAACACACTAGAAACTGACACTGCATTGAAGCAGAGGCTTCAGATAAACATAGATGGGAGATGTGTTTTTCTATTTGTTTATTATGCTTTTACACATTTATACACCATTACACACACACACATACACGTATCGTTTAATTTACTGCAGTTGCCTATTTTAATGTGTGTGTGTGTGTGTTTGTAGTTTCTATGATATGGGGAGGAGCTGACCAGAATCTGCACCACGTAGTTCAAGAATACTATAGCAGGGTAATCCTCAACAATGAAAATTAGAGGGGTCCAATGAAGTTAAAGAAGTTGAGCTCAGAACATTGTAGTCAGTAATAGATGAATTAGGACCAGCGCCGAGAATGAAACTCCCAAAACTGAGCTATTTATTAAAATAATAAAATATACATAAAACCATCTGCTGATCCTCTTTGATCTTTGACAGTCAGCCCTAAGTGGAGACAGCCTCTTTCTTTCCACAAGCTTTTAGATGGGATGGCTAGTTAGATGTCTGTAAGGACTGGCTGGTTCGGGTTTTCCTTGGTTGTACAGCTTAGTAAGTGAGACAACTGCATGTGCTAAAACATGTTTTTCTTCTGATGTGGCTCATGCTTGATTTTCTTTTCGTGATGACACTGTCCAATGTAATATGTACATTGGTTTACTCTTTTGTTTCTGCTCCAATTATTTTTCTAGAGTCTATTATTACTTTTTATCAATGTGTGTGTTTTCCTTTTTTTATGCAACATTTCAATTTTAATGAGAAACTCTGATTATCATTCAACACAGTTATAGAACCCTCTGGATCTTCCTTTACCTCATGATCTGGGGAACACAATACAGTGTGAAAACTCATATCTGTGTGAAAATTGATGTGTAAACTCAGAATATTGTCAAGCTACTATTGGTGTATGCTCAAATATTGTGTGAACCTAGGCGTGCACACACAACAAATTGTGAAGGCCCAAACCATGTGAAACATCTGTAGCTTGGGTACTCACTTTTAGCTGAAGGGGAAAATAGGTATAGATCTATATAACCCCCTTGTGTGTTGGCTAGGACTCTCCAATGCAATGTAAAACAATGTGTTGGAGTCCTTTCTAGTATCCAAGAGAGGTTAAAAGGGTTAGCTGCTTTCTACTTTACCAAAGCACCAGCAGTGGTTTAAAACAGCCGTATACATAGGATCATTTGCAAATGCCTATGGGTATCATCAGTGATGGAGTATTCTTTGCTAGCAAAGGAAATATGTTATTAGTCAGCAAAACTAAAACTTTATGCAGCAAATTAGCATGTCTATTTGCCCTTTTCCATTCATTGACTAACAAAGGATAAGCCAGCCAAAACTTGGCATATGGAAATTAAGTATTTCCATGGTGTTTTCTTAACCGCTTAATGACCCATGACATGCCAGGACCGTCATGGGTAGACTTGACGTAAAGGGATAGTAATACTTCGTTTTATCTTTATTTTGTAGGCATTAAAAAAACATGAAGAATGATATAAGTCTTATCTCTCAAACCTTTATGGTTTGAAAGATATTCACAAGCAAAGTTTCCCCCTCCCGCCCCTATTACCTAGTGTAAGCCATCTCTTCTCAGATGTGGAATCCAGTCCATAGACCAGACAGATAACAGCAGGGGACAATCTTCTTCCTGTGAGAACAATGAAAATCCTGCCCCCCTTGACAAGCTTTTCAGTTTTTTCCCTTATCTTAATTGAAGATTGTCCCTCTCTGCAGTCTACCTGGGCACCTCCCTTCTGATCTGGCTGAACAGTGTTACATCAGTAAAAGGGGCGGGAGGGGGATACTTTGTCATTGAATTACTCTTGAACTACAACTCTGATAGAATTGAAATAACACTCTCCAAAGTCCAAATACTATGATGATTAATTATGAAACATTACTATCCCTTTAAGGACTCATGATGGTCCTGGTACGTCATGGGTTAAATGATAGCAGCGTGCCTCCATGCACGCTGCTATCATTAATTCCCAGCTGAGACTGAGCACTCCGGGACCTGAGCATTCAGTCTCAGCCATTTTCACAAGTGCCGGATCATGGGATCGCTGCAGCAGCGATCCCGTGTACCGGCATTGTGAAAGAATGAATGAGGTGGTGTTCTTCACTGCCTCTAGTGTCTCCTCTCAGCCATCTGTCCCTTGCTACTAAAGTAAGGGACAGAGAAGCAGGGAGGAGACACCTAGTGGACAAATAAAATGCAGCAGCTGGGGGTATTAACCCCTTCACTGCTGTGCTGGAGGCTGGCTAAATGCAGGTCCATTTTTGACCTGCTAAAATTAACTTTTGTTTAAAAAAAAAAATACACGACACTTTTTTTTTTCTTTTTTTTTTTTAACAAACATTTTATTTAAATAAAAAAATAACCAAAATAGGAAGTGTGATTGTTGTGGAGCCATGTAATATATTTATACACACCGCCAAATGTCATCAATAAAAAAGTGGGAAAATAGGGGGGAAAAAGGGACATGGGGTTTTTCACCTAGGGAGACAGTGACCACTTAAAACTGCCCATTTTGTAGGTATGACTAACCAGTCATATGTTTAATGCACTGTCCATAAAAATGTAACTCATTGTGCCCAAATGATCCCAAGAGAAAAAAAAATGGCATTTTTTTACATTTTTTTTTACAGTTTTCTTTAATTTTACTAAAAAAAAATGCTGGGCTATCCATATAAGTATGGTATCAAAAGAAAGCCCTATTTGTGCGTAAAAAAGGTATATAATTTTCATGGGTAAAATAAAAAACTGTTGAACAAAGACATAGTCAAAAAGGTCAGAATTGCTCCAGTCCTTAAGTGAAAATGACCTCAGATTTTCCCAGTCCTTAAGGGGTTAAGCTCACATGTTCATAATTTAGAGTGAGCACAAGATACTCCAGTGCCATTTTAAAATAATGGATAACAATGGCAAACAATCAAAAACACTATTGTATTTTCTTGCATATATTACCATTCTCATGTTGATATATAAATCCCAAAAATGTTATCTAATGAAGCTTATCATTCCCATTTCTTTTTGGAAAAAGAAGGTAAATTGAATTGCTCTTAAAGCGGAACTACCACCGCAAAACAACTTTAGCTTAAATAACTCCCCATCTGGCGACTAGCTGCTTAGTAGCGCTAGTCGCCAGAATCATTACCTTATTCAATAGATTTATCCTTTCTTCCATGGCTGGCAGACAGGCAGGATGGATCGCAGACATCTTGCCATAATGACGTCCACACGCCTGCTCTGTCAGTCCCTTCTGGAGCCAAATGGCTCCTAGCAAAGGCTCCTAGAGCTGCTTGGGACTTACAGAGCAGGCGCGCGGATGTCACTATGGCAAGATGTCCGTGATCCATTCAGCCTGTCAGCCGTGGAAGAAAGGATAAATCTATTGAATAAGGAAATAATTCTGCTGACTAGTGCTACTAAGCAGCTAGCCGCCAGATGGGGAGTTATTTAAGCTAAAGTTGTTCTGCGGTTGTAATTCCACTTTGAAGCAGTAGTTTACGAAGTAGGCTCTTAGAACCCACTAGCATAATTTTAAAGTCAGACATGTATGCTTAAAAGTGCAAGACTTAAAGGGATAGTAATATTTCGTTTTATCTTTATTTTATTTTGTAGGCATTAAAAAAACATGAAGAACGATATAAGTCTTATCTCTCAAACCTTTATGGTTTAAGAGATATTCACAAGCAAAGTATCCCCCCTGTTCAGCCAAAGCAGAAGGGAGGTGCCCAGGTAGATTGCAGAGAGGGACAATCTTCAATTAAGATAAGGGAAAAAGCTGAAAAACTTGTCAAGGGGGGAAGGGCTTTCATTCTTTTCATACAAAGAAGATTGTCCCCTTCTGTTATCTGTCTGGTCTTACAACCAGATTCACATCTGAGAAGAGATGGCTTACACTAGGTAAAAGGGGCGGGAGGGGAAACTTTGCTTGTGAATATCTCTTAAACCATAAAGGTTTGAGAGATAAGACATATCATTCTTCATGTTTTTTAATGCCTACAAAATAAAATAAAGTTAAAATGAAGTATTACTGTCCCTTTAAGAATATCCTTACATGTACTCAGTAGGCTCCAGAATTAGGTAGATCTAACATAAAGATTGATTGACCTGTTTGTGATCATCTGAGAACATAAAAGGGGGTATTGAAGAAAGATTAGAAAAATAATTTTGCTTTATTACAAATCGTTGGAAAGACCTCACCTCGAATATGCAGTGCAGTTTTGGGCACCAGTTCTGAAAAAGGATATTCTAGAAATGGAGATAGTATAGCGAAGAACAACAAAATTAATTAGGGGAATGGAGGACTAACCGTATGAGGAACAACTAGACAAACAGGGTTTATTTACTTTAATGAAAAGTTGACTAAGAGGCGATCTTATCACAATACACAAGTATATGAGAGGTCAATACAAGGATCTCTGGTGAGCTATTTATTCCAAGGCCTGATCAAATAACGAGGGGACACCCCTTGAAATTAGAGGAAAGGAGGTTTCGACTTCAGCAGAGGAAGGAGTTTTTTTACAGTAAGGTCTGTTAAATTATGGAATTCCTTTCCCAAGGATGTGGTTATGGCAGATACAATGGATCCATTTAAGAGAAGATTAGATACATTTATTTCAAAAGGGAACATACAGGGTTATACTGTATTAGTAGGTGAAACAGGAAGGTATTATAAAGATTAACTTATTTGGCAGACGGAAAGCTATATAATTCTTATGTCTTTGGGTTGTGAGGCAAAGACTTGAACTTGATGTATTTGTGTTTTTTTTTTAACCTAATTTACTATGTTAACTATGTTATGTGACATCTAGAGGGTGTCTATTGCATTATTGAATGAATATGGTGGATACCCCTCTGCACTTAAAAGGTTAAAATCTGTTCTATTGTGGACTTTGACTGAGGATAGTCTTTGTAAACCTCTGTCTTTAGTAGTTGGACAACCATATTGATTACATCATTAATAGTGGATCGGTAGCTTTTTTATTGCCTCATTGAAGAGTGGGCAGCAGTCATATTGATTTACAAAAGAGGACCAACCAAACAAAAAAAAAAAAATAAGAGAAAAAATAACTGAAAAGAAAACTGGCATAATGTATATGCCATATATATATATTTTTAATATATATATATTAAAAACGGAATGCTTTTGTGTTGGCAGATATATTTAAAATAAATGATCACCTTGCATTTGGCTACAATCTGTTATAAATAGTGGTCAGAGATAGATATATTATGCAGATACTCCTGACTGTAAAGCACTTTTAAATACAACACAGCAAATGTATTTTATTACTGTTTTTGGTCCATTTTTTAAATATATTTCTGCAGTTAATTGGATCATTCCATTGAATACCCCATTTATCATTTGTATAATATTTTCAAGTTGGTATTTGCTGAAAGGTGAGATGCCTGTCATGGAAAATCATGTATTTGGTGAATTTATTGCAAGAAAATACATTCCTAGTTCATTTTCAAATACAAAATAATGATGTTTCTCTTAGTTATAAAGCTTGGAGAATTGTTACAAGTGTCCCTGGAGTTTTCCACATATGGACTGTTTTATGTAGCTATTAATGATCAATTTAAGACTGCTGAGAAATGGCAACTGCAGTTTCACTTAAAGCTGACCGTGACTCCAGCCAAATTAGAGATCAGAGATAGCTGTAAATCAGCAAGATGCCAAGTATAGGAAAGGTTTTTGTGCTTTCTTGGGCAAATGGTAAGCCCACGTCAGTTCTGAGAGTTACATAGTTAAAATGTGACATTTTATTATTTTATTTTAATCAAAATATGTACAAGACTGCATTCTTGTGTGAAGGCCACTGACCAGTGCAGGGAGATATAACTCAACTCATCCAAGGACCAGGAGGTGTGCAACCATAAAGGGTTACAGATCATAGAAACAGTGAAGATTATGTAATAAAAGGAAATGGAATCATTCTGGGACAAATCAACTGCGCCATAGGTAACAAATATATATATTTCTATTGATATACGTTAGGCTTTTAGTCCCTTGAATTCTAGAGTTATCTCCAACTCATTGTGAAACAATGCACTGAAGGCCTCTGTAGCATTCAAGAGGTTTATCACCACATTTAAATCAATGGGAATTTGGGGCATTTTTATTTTAGTATTCATATACTCCATAATTGCTACAGGGCCAAGATTCACTAAAGGCTGAAGAGGGCTCAAAATGTTGATGTCCTCTCAGAGCAGTGTCGAAGGCACAGAATGCATTAAGTGTCTGCGACATCACATTCCCATCAGACCGATAAAAATGTGCCCACATCGACATCCATCTGACTAATTCCATATGGAAATGCAGGATAATGAGCTTAAATTGTATTATCGTGTTTATATGTTAATGTGGCACTTCACCACATTCACTAAACTTCAATATCAGCCTCTGCTGCCAGAGTTCACAGTCTCAACTTCACTTACCTGAGGCTTGAGAACTTGGGATCTTCCTTTACTTTCCTATGCAGTAACAGCCCTCAATCAGTTAGTAGTATGGAAGGTTGTGAACTGCTGTCTATGTGGAAGGGATGCTCTCCCTCACACATCATCAGCAATACAACAATCCTGAAGTCTGACAGCATTCTCTCTGCTGCCACACTTGTCTAGTAGGGGAATGGTTTGGATTTAACTTTTAGTATTGATGGAGCTGATGAATACATTAAACACCTATTCTTCCTTTCCTAAGTATTAGCATGTTTCCAGAAAAACATGACTTGCAAATGCTATCATACTGCAGACAAATACTACTTATGGTTCCCACCACTTGAAGTACAGATTAACATATTTGGGAGCACTCACTTTTCCTATTACAGTGCACAGAGACAGAAATAGCCCTTAAAGAAAATCTAGCTATGTCTCAAAATAAAGCCAGAAAATCAGATAAAACATTATTTGCCTGGGGGAGTGGCTAGCAGCAGAAAACAATCAATGATTCTGTGTAGAGCTCTGCAAACTGTAGATGTTTTTAAAGCACATTTACTTTTTCCTAAGCAAGAACCCAAAGGGATGAAGCAGCTCTGCCATTTGCAAAAATAAAGAGAAAACAGACAAATCTCACTTATAAATAATGAACTATGTGATTTTCCCAGACTTGGCACAGAACAGGCAGCAGTTTCTCTAAATGAGTGAGTCAATATGGCAACTCCTAGGAAGGAAAACATTTCCAATGATCTCAGTAATTATTTCACAAAGAAGACTTAGTGGCTCTCAATCAAAGGAATTCTTGGAGGTCCTCATGATGTTGATGTGTGATACCTTTACATAAGCACATTAAAGACATAGGGGGATGAGTGGATGCCCTTGACAAATGCAGCAACATTTATTGTCTTATGAGGATCAATCAATGGAAATATGATTCAAGATAGATGATTTGTAAAACGGGGGACAACGAACAAACATTATGATGCTTGGTCTGCGTACATCCTTAACAGCAAATTATTTAATACCCACATTACACAACATTACAGGAAGGACACCATATATATTGTGTTCTGTTTATACTCCTTCCCATGTAAAAGACGTCATCATAATAGCTGAGAGACAATTATATCAATTCTTATTTGGAGGTGCACATCTACATTTACATACTGACCTGTCCAGCATCACCCTGCAGCAATGCAGAGCTTTCAGACTTCTGACGTATTTGTTAAGGGAAAACACAGAGAATGAAGGAATGAAGATTTGGAACAATTAGGATTTGCTCCAAACCCACTTTCTCCTCCAAAATATCTATAAGCACCTTCTAATGCAAATCAGTTGGCCAGATGGGCTACAAAAATGGCAAAAAAGGACCTACGTGTACCTCTTCTACCAATGACAGACCATACATGCAACTAAAGAATTA
Organism: Rhinophrynus dorsalis; assembly: GCA_037306005.1. Taxonomy (NCBI): domain Eukaryota; kingdom Metazoa; phylum Chordata; class Amphibia; order Anura; family Rhinophrynidae; genus Rhinophrynus; species Rhinophrynus dorsalis. The sequence goes on along the minus strand of CM074724.1, from coordinate 240,622,029 downwards.
CAAATCAGATGTCGATAGATATATATACCATTAACTCTCTTCTAGCTGAGTTGCTCTAGCTATTAGCTATATCAGGAGTAATTTTAAAAAATTCCTGCCACCTATCTACATCTACAGGACTAGACGGCTGTCGCCCACTTAAGACTAAAGGTATGATGTTCAAGCTGAGTTTCACCCCCCAGATACATATTAATACGTGGAAACTATGGTGCCTCTATGCTACTTAGATGAAAAATAGTACTCTGCCATTGAACAACCTTAAGTTCATATTTTGCTTATTCAATTTATGTTAAGGTATATAAGTAACTTTACCTACCCAGGTTTATGATGTGACTTCATCTTTTCCCCAGTGTTCATACTGAATTTGTTTACACAGTACTGAAACACAATATAGCAGGCAATAGTGACTCTTATGGTGGTTTATCTAAACCTGTCTATAGTGGTAATATTACATTATTGTTATTGTACCCTTAAGAAGACCCAACCCCAATCTATGTTACCTTTGGATGATTACCAGATACTTATAGTATAGGCCATAAAACTTTTTCTACATTATGTAACACTGGAGGGGGGATTCCTCTTTTCTACCTTATTCCATCCTGTATCACAATACCTTCATAAGTCTCCTCTACCACTCCTAGTCTCAGTATCATTACTACCCAGAGAGAGACACAGATGAATATAGCCTAACAAAACTCTACAAACTCTTGCTACCTAACCCCCACACCATAACTGTCTGGAGATGTTTTTCAATGTCTCCTATGGTAGATCTCAAGGCATTTGAACTATTATCTTTCCAGCTTCTCATTATAATGTCAGGTTCCATTGGCATTCAGTTTTTCTCTTTTATTGCCCTGTTTTTATTTATTTCATCTCCCTTCCCTGTTGATCATGTACACCCCTGTTTCCATCTAAGCACAACTCTCTACAACATTACTATTTCGCCTACAGATGATACTTTCGATCCAGATACACCATGACGGATAAATAATAAACATTTGAGCTACCAATCTAAAAGAAGAATAACCATTAACAAATATTTTAAAAATCACATTCAGATTTTCTTGTTATCTGAAACTCATTTTAATGTTACAATACCAGTAAAATGGATTAATAAACAGAACAACAAAATCTCTCCTCAATGACAGAAAGGGAAATAAGGAGTGTGCATTTTACTACATAAAGAAATTATGGTGAAATTACTCATATAGAGTGACATTTCCTAGCTATAAAGGGTTACTTGTGTTTCATACCCTTAACCAAGGTTGTCCAAGTTCAGTCCTCAAGGTCCAAAAACAGGCCAGGTTGTAAGGATTTCCCTGATTCCCTGGATAGTTCAGTGGATCTGCAGTTGGCTGAAGGACAGAAACCAGAGGGTTGTTGTTAATGGAGTGTATTCTGAGCAGAGACTGGTTACAAGTGGAGTGCCACAAGGATCTGTTCTGGGCCCTGTTCTGTTCAACATGTTTGTAAGTGACATAAGGGAAGGCTTGGCAGGGAAGGTTTGCTTGTTTGCTGATGACACAAAAGTGTGTAATAGGGTTGATGTTCCAGGAGGTGTCTGTAATATGGAGAATGATTTGGCACTATTAGATAAGTGGTCAAAACAATGGAAACTTCAGTTCAATGTTTCCAAATGTAAAATAATGCACTTGGGGAAAAGAAACCCTCAATCTGACTATCGTATTGGCAGTTCTGTGGTAGCAAAGACTTCAGAAGAGAAGGATTTGGGGGTGGTCATCTCTGACAGCCTCAAGATGAGTAACCAATGCAACCAGGCGGTGGGGAAAGCAAATCGTATGCTTGGCTGCATAGCTAGAGGTATAACAAGCAGGAAGAGGGAGATTGTGATCCCTCTGTATAGAGCTCTAGTGAGACCACATCTGGAATACTGTGTACAGTTCTGGAGGCCTCATCTGCAAAAGGATATAACTAAAATTGAGCGGGTTCAAAGAAGAGCTACAAAAATGGTGGAAGGTCTAAAGCATAGAACTTATCAAGAACGACTCAGAGATCTAAATATGTATAGTCTGGCTGTCATTTAGGGACCAGGGACCATTTTTTTTTTTTTTGCGAATCCGATTCCTGACTCCCCGAACGGCGTGCAGCCACGTGGGGAGCCCAGAATTCCATGACGGTCCAGGACCCTCATGGGTCCTTAAGGGTATAACAACCCATGACGATTCAGGACTGTCATGGGTCCTTAAGGGATTAAACGATATTTCTAACTTTCAGCCTAGTCATACTGCTGGGTGTTGACTTTAATGCCCTCTTGAACTCCAAATGAGACCACTTTAATAAACACAAAACCCTACTATTTTGATAGACTCATGGATAATGTTAGATCAATATTTAATTTAGGAAAAGAAACAAAACTGGCAGTGCTAGGACACCTTAATATACATATGTAACAAAGTCACCTGAGTAATCAATGTATGAAGTGCAGCAAGGAATGCAGGGATTCTCCACAAATCCCCAAATTAAAAGCAAAGCAAACAGAAGACAACCCTGCCCTACTTCTCATTTTACTTGTGCAGCAGTCATCCATCCAGTTATTTGCTATATAGTTATATAATTTACAGAAAGACACTGCAAAACAGTGTTTATTATAAAATCTTATGTTAATTGTTAAACTCTTGTTAACCCCTTAGCGACAATGGACGTACATGTACGTCCTCTATGGCTGTCACTTAGTGACAGAGGACGTACATGTACATCCAGGAAATCCGGATCCCCGCGCGGCTGCGCGCCGTTCGGGGACTCCGGATTCATCTGAAAAAAAAAAAATGTTAGACGGGCATTAAGTGACTGCTGCGTCTGCACGCAGCCATCACTAAGGGGTTAAACATGTCCAATGCATGAGTTGGAGATCTCTCTAACAGCCAATGGTTAATTAACATTTTAAGGAGCAGAGGGGTGGGCAAAACACTTTTTGCAATGTGCTACCTAACCCTCTGGTCCTTAAAGGGTTAAGATTTGCAAAATACATGAGTTCTGCACTTTGTAGATGACATTTAAAGGGATAGTAATGCTTCAAAATAAAAGCAACTCCAATTAATCTTCACAGTATTTGAACCATGGAGAGTGTTATTTCAATTCTGTCAGAGTTGTAGTTCAAGAGTAATTGAATGATAAAGTATCCCCCTCCCACCCCTTTTACTGATTTATCACTGCTCACCTCAGAACAGAAAGGTGGTGTCCAGATGGTCTGCAGAGAGGGACAATTTTTAATTAGCATAAGGGAAAACCCTGTCAAGGGGGGCAGGGTTTTCATTGTTCTCACAGTAAAAGGATTGTCTCTTGCTGTGAACTGTCTGGTCTTAAGACCAGATTCCACATCTGAGGGGAGGTGGCTTATGCTAGGTAAAAGGGGCAGGAGGGATAATTTATCATTCCATTACACAGGGGGGGCTGGCAACTTTTGGCCTGGGGGAGAAAATATAATCAAGTGGCCCATTTCTACTATCACTCCAGCCCATCGTCCCAGCCAACCCCCTTTTTGTTAAGTTTTTAATTGGCATTAATGATGTGAAGCAAGATAGGTGATACCCCAGAGCTTACAATTGAAGTTAAGCTAAACTAGTATTACAAATCACCAATCTTACAATTGAAATGGAGCTACAAAGTGATACCACAGAGCTTACAATTGAAATGGTGCTGCACTAATGATACCACGGAGCTTATGATTGAAATGGAGCTATTCTAGTGATACCACAGACCTTATAATTGAAATGGTGTTGCACTAGTTATACCACAGGCCACTTTTTGTTGCTGGTGAAAATTGTATTTGGTACTCATAAATTATTCTTAGATTTTTACAATCAATTGTCCCACAGAGATTACAGTCTAAAAGGGAACTTCAGCAGTTTGCATTCTATAGAACAGGGGTGCACCCACTTTAGTATCATGGGATCTATGACCTTACCAGCAAGGAGTCACTGGTTCCTCACCAACTTTTTGGTGACTGCAGCTTACCCTTTACCATCACCACCACTCCACTCTTGTATATCCATTTTAGATTATCTCCCTCATCCCTTTTTGCCATCCCTATACCAATATTCTTCCCCATCTTTCCTGCCACACTCTTTCACTGTCTCTTTCATTCCCATTGTCTCCCTGCTGCTATTCTACAAACCAACCATAGTACAAGTCAGTATGTCTACATATCCTATGCTGGTTTATAGATTAACATTAGAGAGACAGTGTGAAATGGAAGGAAAATAGGCAGTGAAACAGTGAAGGTTAAGTAGGTAGTAGTAGGAATTACAGACATGGGCTATGGGAACAAAGGGGAAAGAACATGGCAGGTAAAGGGTAATACAGGAAGCATGTGGGTGCTGCTGTTGTGGCTAGAAGTACTATGTTGTCAATCTACAACTCTCATCATTCTCAATCAGCAAATAGCTAATTAGCGATGTCGTTCGCTACCAGTGGGAGGGCCACAGTTTGCTCATCCGTGCTCTGTCTACAGCAAGGATATACAACCCTGGTCCTCAGGAGCTACCAATAATGCATGTTTCCAAGATATCCCAGATAAATCAAATGTGGACTAATTAGTGCCTCAGTCACTTGTATTAGTCCACCTGTGCTCATTCAGGGATTTACTCCTGGCCTAAAGTCATGTGTGTGTATAAAATAAATACCACAGGGCACTTTATACTGACACACATTCACACTTCAGGGCACTTCACACAAGCACACACACATGTGCACAGATCTGATTATTAAGTTTTAAATTGTTTCAATTGTTTCAATTCACAGAGCTTACAATAGAAATGAAGCTACACTATTGCTACCACAGAGCTTACATTTGAAATGGGGCACCAATAGTGATATCACAGAGCTTACAGTTGAAATGGTGCTGCACAAAGATATCAGAGATTAAAAATATATCTAGCTATATTATTGATACTGCAGAGCTTACAACTGAAATTAATCTACATTAGTGATACTGCAGGGCTAAACATTGAAATTGAACTACACTAGTGTTCCACAGAGCTTACAATTCTATGAGTGTCAATGAGGGGAGAAAGAAAGAGGGCAAAAGAGGAGAGAAAGGAAGAGAAGAAATGAAGGGGGAGGGCAAGATGGAGAAAAGAAAGGTGAGGAATAAAGGCAAAGGACAGATAAGGGGAAGAAAGGGGGAATGGGATTAATATGGGTAATGGGGTGGGGAGATAGAGGATGGTGGAATAATTGAGAGGGGGACACATCACACATATGAACCCTTTGAGTACCAGAGAGAGGTCCAATGGCTGACACCATTATGGCACTGAAAGGATTAAAGGGATAGTAATACTTCGTTTTAACTTTATTTTATTTTGTAGGCATTAAAAAAACATGAATAATGATATAAGTCTTATCTCTCAAACCTTTATGGTTTATGAGATATTCACAAGCAAAGTTCCCCTCCCCGCCCCTTTTTCCTAGTGTAAGCCATCTCTTCTCAGATGTGAGTCTGGTTATATGACAGGACAGATAACAGCAGGGGACAATCTTCTTTGTATGAAAACAATGAAAGCCCTTCCCCCCTTGACAAGTTTTTCAGCTTTTTCCATTATCTTAATTGAAGATTGTCCCTCTCTGCAGTCTACCTGGGCATCTCCCTTCTGATCTGGTTGAACAGGGAAGGGATACTTTGCTTGTGAATATCTCTTAAACCATAAAGGTTTCAGAGATAAGACTTATATCATTCTTCATGTTTTTTTAATGCCTACAAAATAAAATAAAGTTAAAACGAAGTATTACTATCCCTTTAAGGAACACATTCAATGAGCCTCAGCTCCATTTTCTACCCTTCCCAGAAGGCTTATGAATGCCAATGGGTTGTGGAAAGCATGGATCTGTAATGCATTGCACAACCCACTGGCGATCAATTGGTTAAAGGGAAGGTTAGCAAAGAAAAGTGCAGACTTGTATATTTTTTCTTTACTCCCTCCACCCCCATTATGCAGATGTCAATACTTCAATGAAAAGCAACATGAGAACTTTCAAACTGCAATGTGTGCTGGGTACCTCTATTTAACCTCAGTTAGAGCACCAATTTCAAAACATGCTCTGTGACTGACAGCATGCCTGAACTTAGCACAACAATGTGAAGTTACCTGTCCGAAAAAAGAAATGCCCTTCTAACTGCTGTACTGTCCCTGCAGTTGAGAAACACTGACCTAGGGCACCGAGGCCATTCAGGGTGAGATCCTGAGATTTAGGTCAAACCCTGAGAATTTCAACATATGATTACATAACAATAACAAAATTCATCAGCAAGACAAGAATAGTTTGCACAGATCTTGCATATAAGCTCAAAGGAATGATATTAATTGTCAGTACACTCCCACATTGCCTACTTCTTGTCACACATGGTGCAAAGCAGACATAAATGTGTACAAAAAAGTAATGATCAGGTGCAGTACACAAGAACAGTTCTTTACACTTTTTAGAGCAAGACTGGATTTGTGCTTTCTCCTTACATACATATACTGTTGCCCATGCAACACAAATGTGCTTGTTTACAAAATGTATACCCCTTGGATGCTAAAGACAACGGTGTGGATGAAGCTAGTATCCAATGGGTTAAACAACCACCACAACAGACAATTTAAATTAAAGCTAAACAAGAAACACAAGCTACATTTAACCCTTGTGTACCAGAGATTTGTGTGAGGTAATTTATGAAAATGCACTGCATACACTTTTATTTTTGGAAAAGATTATTGAAGTATGGTATTCCCATACACAATGTCACTCACATATCCACACTCATACTCTGACACACACACACACACACACACACACACATCCATACCATCTGACAATCTTACACACTCTGCCACTGTATCACTACAAGTCAAGCTTAACCCTTTGAGTGCCATGATGCTCATAGCATTGCTCTGAAATGCTTGGCACTCATCTCTTGCACTTGGAGGGTTAACTCCCCTGCACTGTCTGTATCCCTACAGACTTATTCCATTTCAGAGCACTAAACTGAACACAACTTACAACAGATTCAGCCTGACTCTGTCAGTGATATAAAGTCCCTGTACCCCACATAGATGGGGCTAGGCACAACTCAGCTCTTGTATTAATTGCTGTCTGACACTATGATGCAATGATAAGAGTAGCCCAGTTTCAGTCAGATACAAGTCCCTCCTTTGCCCCTTTCCTCCTCTCTCTAGGGATATACAGCTTACTGTACTTCAGATGAACAATATGCAGCAGTGCACATAGATAGCAGTCCTTGCTGAGCTCTTCCATGCTGCTAAATACAAACACTGTGTCACCTTCATACTGGTCATGTGACCTGTCCCAATATCCTCCTGCAAGTGTGCACTATCATTGGTGGAGATGATGAGTGGGTTCTTCAAGTTGAATCCTCCATGAGGTGAGAGAATCTTATCCCCAATCATATTTTTTTCTAGCACAACTGAAATAATACCCACTCCAGCACAGCACATAACATAAACTTGCATCACAGACAGACCTGACTGATGGTCCTAGACCCAGACAAAAATACTCTGTCTCTACTTCCCACTCCAATCATTTGCTGGTTCCTTGTTGCTCTCTCACTCAGCGCCACAGTCATGTGGCTGAGTGAGAGAGGCAAACGATCAGGAGAAGGAACCGGGACAGTAAGAATTCAGTCTATACTGCTGTAGCTACAGAGTGCTCCACTACACCCCTGCCCAATGCATTAAACAAGTATTTATCCTCAAGTTGCTGATCCGGCAGACAATCTCATGCACACCTCCTGCTGGCGGGAGATGGCTTGATGATCCGGCCCATTGGCTCAGATTTATGGCCGGCCCGGGGAGCAATTGCCCCCTTCCCCCCCATCCCAGCCCGCCCCTGCAATTACATTTTAACTACAACTCTGACAGTATTGAAATAACACTCTCCATGGCCCAAATACTATGTAGATTAATTGGAGCTAGTTTTATTTTGAAACATTACTATCCCTTTAATGATGTGTAGTATAAATGATGTGTAGTGTCACAAGATGGAGTGAAATATTGATCACTATGTTGTACACTGTGTGACATAATGTAATAGTTTGTGTGGTGTAATACTGTAAGTCTTGTAAAGGGATTTGATACTTGGGAGCCAGAGTGCAGAGAAAATAAAGGTTATGCCCAGCACTCTGGCTTGCTTACAATATACTTCAGATCTCTGTAACTTGGCTAGAGAATGTTTGGAATGTTGATTGACTCCTGCTGTGCTTCCTTGACCAATCAGGGGAAGTTATTATGGTCCAGTCAAAATGCCCATTTTTCAAACTCTACTTTGTTTTTTTATCTTGATAAGAGAGACTGGACATGTAGGCCATTATCTGATTGGTCAAGCAAAGCAACACTGTCCCAAGCGCTAATTTACATTCTAATCTTGATATGAGTGTCTGGAAGTGTATATAAGCAGTGTGTTTCATCAAAAAAGCTGTTCTGTTCTACACTCCTTAATACAAGTCTCGGCTGTATTTCTGGAGGGTACTTGGGCTGGGGATTCTCACCTTAGCCACTACACGATCAAATTCACTTGCCTCGCCAGTCTACTGGCGTAGGGCCTCTGGAAACCCCACCTAGGATTCTGCAGCTAAATTCACTAGCTCTGCCAGTCTGCCAGGGGGCAGCATCCAGTTGTTTCTGCCTGAGTATTCAGGACCTCCAGACCACCAGGAAACAGAAGGGCTCCAGCCGGCCATGGAAGAGGGCAGCAGCAATGGCTGTTCAGGAACCGACGGCCCCAAAAGGGCCCGGTAAATCCTAGTACTGTCACATGTAGTATAAAACTATTTTATTGTTTTATATGCTTTGTCCAATGTCATTAATGTATATAGCCAAATACAATGTAAAACATAAACTATGAGGGGCCGTTAGGGACATAATTCAGCTTTGCTTATACATTGCTCTAATGACTGAACCCATTATCTTATAGAGTGAGAAGTGTGTATCATATAATGAAATGCATATATCATATACTGCAATACATATACTTTATAGTGAAATCCATATGTAATATAATGAAATACATATACTATATACTGAAATACATATCATATACTGAAATACATATGTAATATACTGAAATTGATACATTATATACTGAAATTGATAGTAGATGCTGAAATTATTGTCATATAATTAAATATATATATTACATAGTGAAAAGTATATAGTATATAATGAAATCCATATATCATATACTGAAATGCATATGCTACATACTGAAATTCATATGTTATATAGTGAAATACATATGTCATATACTGAAATACATGTTATATATTGAAATTGATATCATATACTGAAAACCATATCGTATATTGCAATCCATATATTATATATTGAAATCTATAGTCTATATACTAAAATCCATATATCATATACTGAAATGCATATGCTATATACCGAAATCCATATGATATATAGTGAAAAACATATATCATATACTGAAATTCATGTCATATAATGAGATCAATATATCATATAATAAAATCCATATATCATATACTGAAATGCATATGCTATATACTGAAATCGATATGATATATAGTGAAAAACATATACCATATACTGAAATTCATGTCATATAATGAGATCAATATATCATATACTAAAATACATATTTCATATACTGAAATACATATGCTTTATACTGAATTCCATATGTTTTATACTGAAATGTGTAAAGTGTATAATCCATATGCTATATACTGAATTTTGTTGGACTGAAAAACACATTTTCATATAGTGAAATTAGTCATCAGTCACATGATCCTGATCTTTCCCTGACCCTGGCCCCTGGATTCTGTTTCCTGTGTCTCATTCTACAGTTGCAGGCAAGAGAAGCAGACCTATCTGATACAATAGGTGAGTTCATTCAGGACTATCCATGATATGGTACTTTTATTTGTTAACCCTTTGAGTGCCAGAGGGTTATGGAGTTCAGTGCATTCCATAGCCCTCTGGCACTCAAAGGATTAATCCTACAAAGAGTTCCTACAAGTGAATCATTTTGGAATGGAATTTGTGTTTTAGAATATTTATCTAATGCATCTCTGTGTCTTATTTTTGCAGAAGATCAGTCACATGTCTGTGTCTATTCTGATGCTGGCCCCTTGACTAGGGTGACCACATTTCCCTTCTGCCATTCCGGGACGTGGTCACCCTATTGCCTTACCTTGAGTCCCTGGTGGTCTAGCGGCGTGTCAAGAGGGAGCTCTGTGCCTCCTCCGGCACAGAGCTGAAGCTCCCGCGCGCTGTGCTCAGTAATGCAGAGCGCTGGGAGATGATGTCATCTCCCAGCGCTCTGTATTACTAGAGCGCTTACCTCCAGGAGATCAGGTAAGCTGCATTGCCGCCCTGGATGTCAGCCTGCAAGCGGCGTCCATGATGTGACACACCGCTTGCAGGCTGACATTCAGGGCGGCTTGGCTTCATTCCGGGACACTTCATTGTCCCGGTTGAAGGGGACCCGGGACGCGGGACATGTCCCTGAAATAAGGGACAGTCCCGGACGTTCCGGGACCCGTGGTCACCCTACCCTTGACTGTTTATTTAGACTCATTCTACTGCAAGCAAGGGTAGTAGGCCTCATTCAGCAGATGAGTTCATTTAGGCCTGTGCAATATTTCCAACTTGTTTTATTAGCAAATGCTAGTACTATCAAAGAGTTCCTACAAGTGGATCATTTGGAATGGAACTTGTGTTTTAGACTATTTTATCTAATGCATCTCAATGTCTTACTTTTAGTTGAAGAAAACTCTCTCGTGGGTATGTATATTCCTGATTGTTTTCTCTAGTTTTTTAACTTAAAATTGTATACAGATTATGTTTGCCCTGTTCAGAAAATAAATCCCTGCCTAGATTTTAGCAGGTCTTTGCAACGAAGCTGCATCGCTGTTCAGGTTTACTGGAGCTTGAATGTGTATAAGCTTGGATGGAATGTCCCATATAGAGCAGCCATAGAGTGGCACAATGTTACCCAAGAAAACATGATATGCCTGGAGAAGAGACCATAACCCTTTGGGTGCCAGAGGGGTATGCAATGCATTGCTTTGCAATGTATTGTGTACATCTCTGGCACTCAAAGGGTTAATGGTCTTGAATGCTTGCACTCTAATAGTACTGTAATAAAGGTATCACATTGACTTTACTAGTTCCTTATACAACATTCATAACACTAGTGTTTAGTCACGTGTGATTTTTCTTTTTTTTAACCCCTTCTTTTACACTCAGTCCACTAATAAAAAGGTTATTATTGGAATGTATTATTTATTGCTAACTGTCCCTAATGCATTTTGACTACAACAGACACAGCATTAGGAAGCCTACAAAACCCCCAAGTATATGTGACACCTTCTTAAAATGTGAAATTGAACAGAGTCCTAGAATGCAAAATGAAGATGGGATGTTGAGAGAGGACTATACATAGGAAAGGGATGGAGAAACATATGTCCAAACATTTGAAATTAGCAGCGTGGGACTTCATTGCCCATCTGTTTTTTAAGCAATGCTTAAGCCTCTGAGTGGCAGAGAGGTACAGAACACATTGCAATCCATTGTGTACCCCTGTGGCACTCAAAGGGTTAATGTGAGGCTCAGTGATACAGGAGTGTGTATATAATGTGTATTAATGTACACAGTATGTAAAGTAATATACATTATATATACTCGTGTGTGTGTGTGTACAGTGTTTAGATCAATATACATTGTATATATAGTCCTATGTCAGTCAGCCTCACATTAACCGTTTGAATGCCAGAGGGGTACACAATGCTTTGCAATGCATTACATCCACTTGTGCCATTGAAAGGGTTAAGCATTGGTTACAAAATAAACAAACAAGCAGACAGGTAATGTTGTCCCAAACTGCTAGTACACTATAGTGCATTTATGAAGTCATCCTTTGCAAGGAGATGCACACATCCCTAGGCCTAGTAATCGCCCTCCCTCTGTTTGTGAAGCAAATTAATTCCCCACCAATATACATTTTCATGCTCCTACCTACCCATCCATTCTCAGCCATCCATCCACTCTTGTACTCATCCATTGTCACACTCCTACCTACCAATCCAATGTGTGTTATCTTTCTACCCACTCTTGCAGCCATAATTTCTCACCCTCCAACCCACCCATCCACACCCTTGCTTGCACCTATTCATTGTCACCCTAAATCCTACCCACCCGTGTGTTCTCCATTCTTTCTCCCATCCATTAGCTGTTGTCACCATCCCAGCCACACTTGCATTGAATGGCTCCTTCCTCTTGTCTTCCCCATACCTCAAAAGCCAGCACCTGCCTCACTCGCAGTCAGTGTGAGTGGAGGCTGGGCAAATTTTGGCATGTAATACTGTGTGCTTTAGAAAATAAATGTTCACATCATAGGACCAAATTCCAACAGACTTCGCTTACTGTTACCGAGGAACACACAAATGGTAGCTGCAGCGGTATGGGGACGTGGGGAGCTGTGAATTGACAAAGTCCATTGGGATCTCTTAATATCCACATAGGGGGGCGTTTATAAAATACAGGGGGTAAGAAGGTGAAAGCATGATGCTGGCTGGGGAGGGTGGTAGGGGAGAAACACAAAATATCAGATGGGAAGGGTGGTAGGGGACAAAGGGGAGATGGGAAACAATGAAGAATATATGGTAGTGGTTGCTTTAACCCTTTCAGTGACAGAAGGGTAGGCAATGCTTTGCAAAAGCAAGGCATTGCATATTGCTTAGCCATTGAAAGGGTTAAGCAGCTCTGTTATAATGTGTGTGCCGCAGTGTGTAGACACACTTCTCAAGTCAGCTCCTGCTTTGGACCCAACGACACTGGCAAACCAAATACATTGTAGAGGAATTGTCATGTTTAGTAGGCAGATTCCTCAATCTTCCCTCTCGGTGCAGTGTGAATGAAAGTTGTGTGTTAGCATCAAAGGTGGGAGGGATAAAAGCAAACAATGAAAGTGAAGTTGGAGGTGTAAAACAAAAAAGCCTAGGAATGGGGAAGAGGCGAAAAAGGGAGGATGTAAGAAAATAGGGCAGCGTATGAATATGAAGCGTATGATACGTTGGGGCACAGATGCAATTTTCTCTAGTGCAGAACAAAAATAAATAAACCACAAATATTATAAAAGCAAAAATAAAATAAGTATATGGAGTGAATAGATCATTAGTAATAGATGGAGATAGCATGGATGAAATGAAAGAATGATGATGGTAACGATAATGTCTCAGTCACTATCAATGGACACCCACTCCTTCTGCTGCCTGCGCTGCTGTTCCAAAAGTGATTCTGCTAATCACCAGCCAGGAAAACTAGTAGACAAGAGGGGAGAATAGTGCACAAGGCAGACAAGTAGAAGTATGTATCTCAGTGTAGTATTTTACTAAACACCATAATGATAAAAACGTACAATAAATGCACTCACATTTTCCCCATCTTGGGGAGATGCATATCAGGGTCCGTACCCACTATTAGCCACTGCGTACTTGCGATTCCTGAAGATGAGTCAATCTGTATTTCTTTCCAAAGGTACAGGAAAGATGTCCTTAATCCATCTGATATTCTCACTGCCAACAGATGATCTTTAGTCCAGGGACCAATATGGCCGTGTCAGCATTCAAACTAGACACGTGGTCCAAGCAGCAAGCCTGTTAGCTCAATCAATATCAGGCTCGAGTAAACCCGCAGGGGGCATGGGGAGGGACTCAGCTGAATTCAGAGATCACCCAATGTGTGTTCACAGTTGGTATGCTTAAACCTCATTTTTGGCCAAAAATGTAGGCACTAATGCCTCAAATTTATTCACAGTATTATAATATATGCCTAATACAGGGCACACTCTTTACAATTAGACTGGAGGAGTGCAGGTTTGCTGTCTGTCCTTTGTTTGCAATTATTCCACAGTGACCATGCAGATTTATACATGGTTCTGGTACCTGGTGACCATGATTCTGCCAGAGGAAACTGAGCTGACTCTGAAAAATCCAGGGATTATTGTAACACCACTGACACCAACCAAGTCACCAACTGAAGACTTCCATCCTTAATCAATTCGTGCGGCAAACCTGCCAGATCCATCAGAAGTTGAGATAAAGTCTGAATTACACAAGGGTAATCCAATGACAACTGCAGAAGTGCTGGAAATTAAGGCTGACTCGGCCATAACGGTGTGATCAAAACCACCATTGCCAACTGTCTCCTGATCTGCAGAATAGTCCTCTGAATTAATGCAAATGTAGGAAACCCATAACTCCTCCCTTGACTCCAGATTTGAAGAAACGCGTCCATCGCTAACGCCTCTGTATCCATTCTCCAACCGTAAAATTTGTCCACCTGATAATTCAAATGGGAAGTGAAAAGATCCTCTTCCGATGGGCCCACAGATCAAAAATGCGTGAAAAAATACCCCTGTCTAGCATCCAGTTGCTGCGGTCCGAAAGGTAACGCAAATTCCAATCTGCCACCGTGTTGGACACACCTGGTAGATACTCTGCCTGAAGCATGATATTCCGATCGAGGCAAAAATAACAAAACTCCTTTCCCAAGTCTGCTAACTGCTTGGACTTGGTGATTTATGTATCTTACCGCTGAAATGTTGTCCATCGTGAGCAGAACACAACAATTCACCTTGTCCTTCACTAAACTCCTGTAACGGTTTGTTTGACACACAGACACAGTAGGTTTGGATAAAACACAGCTTTATTAAACAATTAGGAATACAATAACCCTCTCAGGTCCTGTAATATATTCTCGATATAGTACAGCCACAAGACAGGTTACATATATATGAGCCCACACAGGTCCAGTATAGAGTCCATAACACATTATACTGACACAGGTCAGGCGGATCTTCAAAGAGTCCCAGTGTATCGGTACTGCATGGGTTAATAGCAGTCAGCGAGTGTAAACAGTCCCATGTGTGGTAAGGCCTGTTAAGAAGCTCACCTAGGATAGAGAGCTTAAATACGAGTAACACCCAAGAATTAGTATAGCAGGTAATGGTGAACTGCCTTAGCAGTAACGGAGGCTGAGCAACTTGAGCACTGCCGGAGCAGTAACGGAGACTAGGCCATGTGAACACTGCCGTATCAGCAACGGAGACTGAGTGACGTGGACACTGCCGTAGCAGTAACTGAGATCAGGCAACTAGAGCACTGCCGTAGCAGTAATGGAGACCAAGCCCTTGGATACTGATGTGGCATAAACGGAGACTGCGCAACAGAGGTACTGTCGTGGCAATAACGGACTCTGAGCCACAGGGACACTGCCATAGCAGTAATGGAGACTAGGCCACTTGCACTCTGCCGTAGCAGTAACGGAGACTAAGCGACTGGAGACTTGTAACGGTTATTCAGACTCTCAGACCAGAGGTAAAAAATAAAACACAGTTTTATTTAGAAGAAATGAGGAACACGGCCCCCTAAGGGCAGAAATAGGTAATTACATGTAACTGAAGGCAATATGGTAATATAGCAGACACAGTATGGATAAAGAGCAATGTATACAAGCAATGGAACAGAGTAAGGCTAGGGTTAAGTCCAATGAAAATAATCAGTCTCTGATGTGGTGTGTAAGTAGTCCTCAAGGACTGGTGATAAGCAAGACCAACACTGGTGCTTGAGCTAAATAATACCAGAGCCAAGGGCACTCTGCCGTGTGTAACGGAATAGTCACACTGCGTGAGCTGAATGGGACCGGAGCCACGGCACTCTGCGGTACTGAAAGGGTTAATGACACTGCATGAGCTGAATGGAAACTGAGCCAGTAGCACCCCTTGGTGTGTCAACGGATACCCGTACTGCCAGAGCAGAAAGGGACCAGAGCCAGTAGCACCCCGTGGTGCATAAACGGATACCCCAACACTGCTAGAGCCGAGTAAGACCAGAGCCAGTAGCACCCTTACGGTGCGCCAATGAAGCATAATGTTGCAAGAGCTAACGGTAGATGGTAATGGAAACCCACTGCTCTGCAAATGTAGCGAATGGCTCGGTAAGGAGAGTGAGAGCTCAGCAAGTGTTAATGGAGAGGCTCAGTATCTGAGGCAACAAGCTCTGCAAGTGAAAACGGACAGGCTCGGTAATGGAGGCAACAAGCTCAGCAAGTGTTAACGGATGGCCCAGAATCGGAGGCAACAAGTACTGCAAGTGTCAGCGGACAGGTTCGGTAACGGAGGCAACAAGCTCAGCTAGTGTTAACGGATGCCCAGTATCTGAGACAGCAAGCACAGCAAATGTTAACGGACAGGCTCGGTAAGGGAGGCGACAAGCTCAGCAAGTGGGAGGTCAGCTTTAAGAAGCACAAGCCTGACAGTTCACAATGTCGCCAAGCGACATAGATGAAGCCACACTGGAACCGGAACACAGGAAGCTGGATACAAAGCAGGAAAGTCAGCCAGGCAGGGTCATACATGGAGCAGGAGCGTCAGACAAGCCGTATCAATCACGGAGCAGGAAGTCAGCCAGGCCGGGTCATACACGGAGCAGGAACCAGAAGAATAGTCAGACAAGCCGAATCGGTACACAGGAATGCAGCAACGGAAGCACTGGTACTGGAACACCATGAAAGGGCACCTGACAGGTGCCAGAGGCCCGGTATAAGAAGGCCATACTGGGCGGGCATAACAAGCACTGCCAATAGGAACACACCATCTCAGAGAGTGACAGGCAATCACAGGAACCGTGATAAGACTGCCGTGGCAATAATGGAGACTGAGCAACTGAGCACTGCCGTGACAGTAACAGAATAGAGCAACTGAGCAACTCGCTCTGAGGAGGCAACCAACCGGGAGCAGATAGTAGGACAAGCCAATAGGAATGTCGCCGGGGCGACACAGAGGCAACCAAGACCAAAACTGCACAGCTGTCACAGGAAGGATCACCGCCATCAACCAGAGACCGGGCTGGGGCACACTGAGCAGGAACATCAGCCAATCCAAGTCTGTACACGGAGCAGGAACGTCAGCCAAGCCGGGTTGGTACACAGGAGATGAGAAGCAGAATGGTCAGGCAGTCTGGGTCGGTTCAAAAGCAGGAGACGAGATGCAGAGTCAGGCAGGCTGGGTCGATACACTGAGAGCAAACTGTAATCAGGAACAAGCGCTGGTATTGGAACACTATGAAAGGGCACCGGAGAGGTGCCAGAACCCAGTATTTAAAGGCCATACTGGGCGGGACAAGCACAGTATAGCCAATAGGAGTAGAGCAGGAGTGTATATTGACAGAATGTCGCTGAAAGAGCACAGGCACCGTGACAACTCCTCAGAACAAACGATCCTGCCAAAAGCTACAAGCAGTTTATGTGCAGGTCCAACTCCTGTGGAGACCATTTTCCTCCTGTAGAAATGCCTCCTTATCTTACCTCCCAACCTAACAGGCTGGCTTCGGATTCTATGACTATGTCTGGGACCATACCAAAAATGGCTTTGCCATACCACGTGTTGAAATGTTTTAACCACCATATTAACTCCTCTTATTCATCTGATGAAAACAACACCAGATCTGTGTACCTTAGGCCCCTGCAAAGATGCAAGGCTTTCAATCTCTGTAATGGTCTGTAATGTAGAGGTCCCGGGAATATTGCCTGAATGGAGACAGACAGTAGGCCCACTATGCGAGCCAACATACTTAAAGAAATTTGATCCTTCAGTAAAACCGCTCTTATCTCTTTGCGAATTGACTTTATCTTGGCCTTTGGAAGACAAAGATTCAAGTTCCGAATCCACCATAAATCCCAAGAACTATATCTTTTTGGTCGGGCTTAACTCTGACTTCTTCCGATTATCAAAAAACCCGAGATCCATCAATAGATTGATGGTCCAGTCCGCATGCTTCCTTGGGGTTCCCTGCATCTGTGACATGATCAACATGTCATCCAAATAAATAATCATTCACACACCCCTGCTCCTTAAATAATTTTTTATGGGTTTCATAAGCTTCATGAAGCACCACAGAGCTGAGGAGAGTCCAAAAGGAAGACAAATAAACTGCCATTTCTCTCCTTCCCAAAGAAACTGAAGAAATCTCTGAGAGGGGTGACAGTAATCGTGAGGTACGTGTCCTTCAAATCTATCTTTACCATCCAATTGTACGGCAACAACAGGTCCCTCATATAATGGATTCCCTCCATTTTGAAATGTTGATACATTACAAAATCATTGAGATTCTGCAGATTTATCACCAGTCTGAGACCTGATTCTTTCTTCCGAACTAGGAAGATATTGCTTACAAATCCTGTAGACTCCATAGGAATTCTTACTATAGCCCTCAACTGAATAATTGAAGACAGTCAGTCTGAATCTTTGATTGAATGGGTCATAAAACTCTATTACATACCCTTGGCCCATTTGTAACACCCACTGGTCTGACGTAAGTTGAGACCAATGATGGAAAAAATGGGAGAGTCTGCCTTGCACTTTTCCCTGACAAGATGCACCAGGGCAAGCATCCTCCTAAAACACACATATAAACACACTTTTTGTGTAAGCAATGATTAACTCTTTGTAGGTGTATGCAACGCATTGCGTACCCCTCTGGCACCTAAATGGTTAATGTGACGCTGATTGACCTAGGAGTGTATATAACTAGCAGTGTAGGACGGCATTGCCCTTCTGTATTTTTTTTTTTTTTTAAAGCAATGCTAAACCCTTTGATTGCCACAGGGGTACAGAAAGCATTGCAATGCATTTTTTATCCCTCTGGCACTGAAACTCTTAATGTGAGCTGCATGACACAGGACTGTATATATAATGTATATGAATGTACAGTATATATCATGGATATTAATGTACACATACCCTCCTGTGTCTACAGTGTTCGTTAATATACATTATATAGACACGCCTGTGTATACAGTGTGTTAATTAAACTTTACATATATATATATATATATATGAATGCTAGAGGGGTACACAATGTATTGCAATGCATTATTAACCTCTCTGAAACTCAAAGGCTTAAGCATTGCTTAAAAAAAATAAAGAAACAGACAGGCAACGATGTCCTACACTGTTAATAAAAGATTTTAACCCACCTACAACTCACCTTTGTGAATAGGCTGTTCTTATGGGACATTCCATCCAAGCTTATACACATTCAAGCTCCAGTAAACCTGCAGAGCGATGCAGCTTCATTGCAAAGACCTGCTAAAATCTAGGCAGGGATTTATTTTCTGAACAGGGCAAACATAATCTGTATACAATTTTAAGTAAAAAAAAAAAACTAGAGAAAACAATCAGGAATATACATACCCACAAGAGAGTTTTCTTCAGCTAAAAGTAAGACATTGAGATGCATTAGATAAAATAGTCTAAAACACAAGTTCCATTCCAAATGATCCACTTGTAGGAACTCTTTGATAGTACTAGCATTTGCTAATAAAAACAAGTTGGAAATATTGCACAGGCCTAAATGAACTCACCTGCTGAATGAGGCCTACTACCCTTGCTTGCAGTAGAATGTGTCTAAGTAAACAGTCAAGGGGCCAGCATCAGAATAGACACAGACATGTGACTGATGTTCAGCAAAAATTAAGACACAGAGATGCATTAGATAAATATTCTAAAACACAATTTCAATTCCAAAATGATCCACTTGTAGGAACTCTTTGTAGGATTAACCCTTTGAGTGTCAGAGGACTATGGAATTCATTGCTTTCCACTGTATGCCATAACCCTCTGGCACTCAAATGGTTAACAAATAAAAGTCCCATATCATGGATAGTCCTGAATGAACTCACCTATTGTATCAGATAGATCTGATTCTCTTGCCTGCAACTGTAGAATGAGACACAGGAAACAGAATCCAGGGGCCAGGGTCAGGGAAAGATCAGGATCATGTGACTGATGACTCATTTCAGTATATAAAAATGTGTTTTTCACTCCAAAACAAATGTCAATATATGAAATATGGTTTTCATGTAGCTTTCAGTATAAAACAAGGATTCAGCATATGGCATATGGATTTCAATATATGATATATGCCTTTCATTATATGACATATGCAATTTAGTATATGATATATTGATCTCTATATGACATGGATTTCAGTATATGATATATGGTTTTCACTATATAACATATGGATTTCAGTATATAGCATATGCATTTCAGTATATGATATATGGATTTTAGCATATAGAATATAGATTTCAATATATACTATATGGATTTCATTATATGACATGGATTTCAGTATATGATACATGCATTTCATTATATGACATATGTATTTTAGTATATGATATATTGATCTCATTATATGACATGGATTTCAGTATATGATATATGATTTTCACTATATACCATATAGATTTCATTATAGGATATATGGATTTCAATATATAGCATATAGATTTCAATATATAATATATGTATTTCATTATATGACATGGATTTCAGTATATGATATTAATTTCAGTATATAACGGGTATTTCTGTATATGACATATGAATTTCAGTATTTGACATATGGATTTCACTATATAACATATTAATTTCATTATATAACATATGCATTTCAGTATATGATATATGGATTTCATTATGTAGCATATAGATTTTAATATATAATATATGGATTTCATTATTTGACAAGGATTTCAGTATATAATATCATTTTCAGCATATAATATATATATTTCAGTATATTCCATATGTATTTCAGTATATGACATGTATTTCAGTATATATTATATGTATTTCATTATATTACATATAGATTTCACTATAAAGTATATGTATTTCAGTATATGATATATGCTTTTCATTATATGATACATACTTCTCACTGTATAAGCAACCCTGAATTATGTCCCTAACGGCCCCTCATAATAAACTGAAAAGTATATATTCTATTTAATTGTAATACAAGTATTAAAGCATGGATTAAGCAAACAATAAAAGTCTTTCATGTAGACGACATGCTAGAAAAATACATAGAGGCACTCAAATCAATTGTTCACATATACCATTTACTAGAGTTCTCAAACAGCAAAGATGATGTTAAAGTCATACATCATTGTTTTAGAAATTCTAAACCAAGTATCACATTCACCAACTCATGATACCAGTCTGAGCTTCAGTACATTTGACTCATGGAAAGCATGTTACATGCTCTCAGCCTCTTGAGGTGCAAATTGAAGTCAGGATAATAAGCATAAGAAACATCTGGAGTAAGCATGGATACAATAGCCAATAACCTGTCATGGGTATCAAGGATACTATAAGGTTACCATATAATTAATGTGTGACTCTTTTCAAAGTATGCCACTAAATCTACTTTTTGGGTCTGGCTACAAACAGTTTTCAGGCATTAAAAGTTTTGTCTGGTGAAAATCAGACATATCTGACAATCTAATAATTTCCAGTTATGTATGAAAAGTACCAATCATATTCATAACACTTATTACCCAAACTATTGCAGAAGTTTCTAAGATTTATCACTAAGTAAAAATTTATCTTGCCAGAAAAAATATATACAGTTTGAACAATGCTCTATGGAGCCTAATCATTTGTTATACTGTGGACATCATCATCATCATCTCCTATCCTAATACCATTTCACCCAAGCATGCAAAAGTCCTCCACATGCTTGGTGAAAGGGCACATAAAACCCCAGATGGCTGTGGGGTAAGGGAGAAATAAAATATGTATGGGGTGCCTCAAAATCTCCCCATTCATGTGTCTAAACACGGAAGCTCTTTATTGGGTCATATTTGCTCAAAGGCAAAAGTAACCCCCCCCCCCACACACACACACAGTGGCATAACTGCCACCTCAATTAAGTAATGCAGAGCACTGGGGCTCTGCATTGCGAGAGTGCTGGTCTGCCAGAGGGAGATCAGTATTCCCTCCGGCAGATCGGCACTTTCGTATTGCAGATTGCTGGGAGATGACATCATCTCCCAGCACTCTGCATTACTAAAAAGGACTGCGCAGGAGAAGAGGTCTGTGCAGAAGGAGGCACAGACCTGTCCTCTGCCACTGGACCACCAGGGACGTAGGAAATATAGGGTCATTGTGGCAATTGGGGGGCAATGTGGAAGGGGCATTGTGGAGATTGAGGAGCATTGTGGAAGGGGCAATGTGGAGATTGGGGGCATTGTGGAAGGGGCAATGTGGAGATTGGGGGCATAATAGAGATGGGGGCATTGTGGAAGGGGCAATGTGGAGATGGGGGCAATATGGAGATGGGGGTATTGTGGAAGTGGCAATGTGGAGATGGGGGCAATATGGATTGGCCAATGTGGTTGAGGGGGCCAATGTGGTCAGGGGGCCCATGTAAATTCTTGCACCAAGGCCCCGTGGCTTCTAGTTAAGCCTCTGCGCCCCCACCACCACCATCTTCTCCCACTGAAGCAAAGCTATGAAAAATTTTAAAAGTTGCTCAGTAATTGCTAAGGAAATCAGGGGGGAGATTCATTAAGTGGTGATAAAGAGGTGATGAAGTGAAGATGACTTATCCAGCGCTTTCACTTTACCAGTTACTAAGTTCTTCTATTGATCCTATTCACTAAGATATCCAAAATTGAAGAAATCTTAGTGCATAAGCTTCATAGAATGAAACAGGAATTGGAGAAGTGATAAACTGGAGAAGTCATCTCCACTTTATCATCTCTTTATCACTGCTTAGGGAATCTCCCCCCCGCGGTGTTATTTTATTAACTCAGTTTTCAAATAGAGATACTTGTTGCATAGTTTGGTCAACACATGTTCTATTTTGCCTGCAAAGCCAAGGCGCCCCATTTTAGGCAAGTCCCTCTAATACATTTTATCATATGGTTTACAAACTGCTTTATATTGAAATCTCTAATGAAAGCCACTTTGTCCTGTCCTTAGAGGGGAACACTTACAATGAGTGGGCAGAAACCTCCAAAATTGGGATGTGTCCACATTCTGGGAACATTATCCATTTCTATAGAGGCCTACCATACCTCTTTAATATAGAGAACATTGAAAGCCATATGATATGGTAAAATGTATTAGACAACACTTGTCTAACCACTCTTATAAGCCTGGCAATCTTCAACATATGTTGGCCACACTGTGCAACAAAAACCTCAACCTGAAAAAAGTGAGTTAATATGATCTGCTCCCGCCAGAGAAGATCTTCCAATAGGACACTCTCCACGCTTAGATGCACTTTAACAGAAATCATTACCTACAGAGAATTACAGATACTGTACATTGTAAAAAATAAATATATAGATACACCTGGCTGCAGGATGATGGTAAGTTAATATAGCAAACTGATTAAAGAGCCGTTTACTCCGATGTAATATTTTCAACCTATATATAACATAACATTAGGAGTAGGGATGGGCGAAAATTTTCGCCTCAAACTGAAATTGGCAAAAAAAGAGGATTTTAGTCTTACCTGTTAAATCCTTTTCTCTTAGTCCATACAGGTTACTGGTAACTTTGGGTAGGCGATCAGTCCCTTTAAGTAGGCAGGAACAATTCTGAGAAGTGGATGCAGGGGCGGAGCCTACCTTCCCTCCTTGGCTGCAGCTAGCCAATCAGCTCCAGTAAGATTTGAGACACTAACTATTGATTATGTTGTGAGAAGGAAAAGAAGACTCCTGTGCGAGTGAACCCAAAAGGACCCCCATGTTCTTCCACAGGAGAGCCAAGCATGGCCCCTTGACAGGGTGGGAGACCAGTAACCTATATGGACTAAGGATTTAACAGGTATGACTAAAATCCTCTTTTCTCTGTCGTCCAATACAGGTTACTGGTAACTTTGGGATGTCCAACCATTAAGTTTCCCAGGGTGGGAAGAAAGGCACCAGGCAGAGGCCCCCAAAGTCACCAGAGCATATATGAGCCATCAGATCAGAGATAGCCCTACAATAACAACAAAGTGTCAACAAGCACTGAACATGGGTAACAACACCCCATGAACTGTTACACAGCCCTGAACTAGAGCCAACAGGGCTCAAAAGTGAGGGAGCACTGAAGAACTGAAGACGATCCAAGAGAGGCAAAACTGCCTCCAGAATCCTACTCCCAAAGCTGGCATCAGCCGACGCCAGCACATCAACACGGTAGTGCATCGAAAAGGTGTGCACAGAAGACCAATTGGCAGCCTTGCACAACTGATCAGCTGAGGCCTGATTCTTGTAAGCCCAAGATGCCCCAATAAATCTAGTGGAATGAGCCAAGGCCAGAAAGGGAATCGGGTTCTTCCTTAGGACGTAGACCCCACGTATAGTGGACTTACTCCAAGACACAATGGTCACTTGGATGCAGGTCTCCCTGCCCTGAGACCCCCAGGAATGATGAACAGCACGTCAGACTGTTGAACGGACTCAGTGCGATGCACATAAGACTTGAGACAATGCACCGTATCTAACAAGTGGAGATCCCTCTCTTTGTCAGAGGTAGGGTCAGGGCAGAAAGAAGGAACCACAATCTCCTGATTAATGTGGAACTCAAAAACCACCTTCAGAAGAAACTCCTGCGAAGTGTGAACACCGGCTCGTCATTGTGAAACACCAAAAAAGGTGGTTTCCAAGACAGAGCATGCAGGTCCTTGACACAGCGAACAGACACGATCGCCAGGAGAAAAGCCATTTTCCACTCAGCAGGTGTAGAGGAAAAGTAGCCAAGGACTCAAAGGGAGGACGCTGAAGGATGCCCAAAACCAAGTTAAGATCCCACTGAGGAGCGTGAGTCCTAAGTACAAGATGAGTATGAGCAACGCCCTAGAAGAAAAACCTTGACATCATGAAGAATAGCAATGTGCCTCTGAAAGAAAACAGAGAGAGAGCAGAAGTCTGAACCTTAAGGGAACTAAAAATGAGGCGCTTGTCCACACACTCCTGTAGGAAGACCAGGACCATAGGAAGATCAAAATCCGGAGATAGGTCCTTATCGGCACACCAAGAGAGAAAGGTAGACCAGACTCGATAGTAAGCCTTAGAGGAAACAGGCTTGCCTGCACTAAGAGAAGTCGCCACCACACCAGAAGAAAACCCTTTCTTCCCCAGTATTGACCATTGAATTTCCAAGCCATCAAAGCTAGAAGATGGACAACCTCCTTCCACAGGTAACCCCGGATGGCAAGGGAGCCAGAAGGGCTCCGCCACTGACAGATCCAGGATCTCCAGAAACCAAGCCTGCCAAGGCCAGTACGGAGCAATCAGAATGACTGGAGAGCGCTCTGATCTCAGTTTCCTTATCACCCTGTGCAACATGGGAAAGGGAGTAAAGATGTAACCCAGAGGAAATAAACAAGGAATGAACATGGCATCCACTGCTAGAGCCAGAGGTTCCCTCCAGTGAGAGCAGAACGTCGGAACCTTCCGGTTGTGTCTTGTCACCATCAGGTTGATGCATGGAATACCTCACCTCTGAACAATTAGGTCGAACACATCTGGATGCAGTTGCCACTCTCCGCTGTTCACTGTGTGTTGACTGAGGGAGTGTTGTCCATGCCGGGAATGTGAACTGCGGATATGGCAGGAACATGTTCTTCTGCCCAGGACAAGATAGCCTTGCCCTCTAACCAAGCTGCGAGACGTCTTGTTCCACCTTTCTTGTTGATGTAAGCTACTGCCATGGCGTTGTCAGACTGAACCTGGACTGCCCAGTCCTCCAGCTGGCACGTCCAGTGGCGAAGGGCATGAAATACCGCCCGCAGTTCCAAGACATTGATGGAAAGGAGAGACTCCTCCAGAGACCACCGTCCCTGGGCATTCAGGTGACCCAAGACCTTTCCCCAGCTGAATAGGCTGGCATCCGTTGTCACTGTGATCCAGAAGGACATCAGGAAGGGCTTGCCCTTCAGAAGACTGGAGAGGTTGAGTCACCATGACAAACTCAGTTCCACATGAAGAGGAAGGGACAATGACAACTTCAGGAGGTCCGGCTGACCCCTGCACACCTGGATCACAAACCTCTGGAGTTTCCTGGTGTGAGTCATGGCAAACGGGACTGCTTCTGTGGTGGAAATGAACTTCCCTACTAGAAAGGGAAACTTCTTGGCTGGAACTGGATCCTGAGCCAGAACAGCGGAAACCTTGTGGGTGATCTGGTGAGCCACCTCATCCGTGAGAAACATCATGCTCTGCTGAGTGTTAAAGAGGAGGCCCAGGAAAACCAGTCGCTGGGATGGGACAAGATGTGACTTGTCCATGTTGAGGATCCACCCATGATGGGTGAGTGCATGAATGCAGTCCTGCACCTACTGCTGAAAGAGTTTCGTAGAAGGGGCTTTCAGAAGCAGGTCGTCCATTTATGGAGTGACTCTGATGCTGTTCCAATGTAGTACGGACACTACGGCTCCCAGGACACGATTGACAACTTGAAGAGCTGTAGTCAGACCAACGGGAAGAGCACAAAACTGAAAATGCTCTTGGTCACAGGCAACTCTGAGGTACTGCTGGCTCTCTGGATGAATGACGATGTGCAGATACGAGTCCTGAAGATCCAGAGAAGCAAGGAATTCTCCTGGGGTCATGGCAGCAATCACCGTACTTAGGGACTCCTGGTGAGAATGAGTCTTGACCACAAAGGAATTGAGACCCTTCAGGTCTAAAATTGGACAACAACTGCCGTCCTTTTGGAAACCACAAACAGGTTTGAGGAAAAACCCAAACCCCTGTCCAGAACGGAAACCGATTCCAGAACCTCCTTGTCCAGAAGGGCCCGGATGGTGTCGTTGAATAGACAGCGTTTCTCTACATTCTGAGGCATGTAAGAAGAGAAAAACCTGAAGGGAGGAAGAGAGGTGAGAGGGATCCTCTATCCATCCTTCACCACATGCAAAACCCATGGGTCCACTACTGAGTCCCCCCATAAGCTGTGGTAGTGGCGCAGACGGCCACCCACAGCAGAGTGGGGACCTGGCTTCAGCGAGTCATGCTGAAGGTTTGGAAGCCTTGGGCTTGGTGATGCCTTAGGCTGCCATTGTTATTTGGGCTAGGAAGAGGAAGGTGGAGCTGGGGGAACCGCCTGGTTCACCTGACATGTCTCATTCTGGAAGAAACAAAAAAGTCGAGTACACTGATAGTCATCTTCTTCCTGGAAACCATAGGCAGGAGGGTACCCTTACCCCCTGTGGCCTCAATGATCAGATCCTTAAGTTCTGGCCCAAACAGAGAAGTGTCCTGAAAGGGCAAGGAGACCAATGCTATCTTAGAAGCAGTGTCAATAGACCAGATCTTGAGCCAAAGAGCTCATCTGGCAACCACAGACATGGTGGAAACCCTTGCCACCAAATGGATGGCATCAAGCAAAGCAGCAGAGACATAGTGCTGGGCTTCAGAAATGTTAGCAAGTAGTAGCAACATATCGGGAGTAGGAGCTCCCCGACGAAAAGCAAGTGTGAGCTGTTCAGCCCAAACTGCAATGGCCCCATTTACGCAGGCCACAGCAAATGCTGGGCATAGGGAAGTAGCAGCAGTGGCAAAAATGAACTTGAGGGAGTGCTCAATTTTCTTGTTGGTCCAGTCTCTAAGAGCAGAGGCATCAGCAACTGGCAAGGCAATGGACTAGAAAGCCTAGAAACAAGGGCATCCACCATGGGGGGATAAACCTACTGAGCTAGCGCCACATCAGAAAAAGGGGTAAAGCTAGCAAATTTCTTGGAGACAGAAGGTTTTCTGTCCGGAGACGTCCATTCAGACACTAAAAAGTCAAGAGTGGGGTTAAGCGGAAAACAAGTATGGGGCCTCTTAGGCTCCTGAAGAGGTCCGAAGAAACCTCTTGAACCAGGGGAATGTTTAGAATGTATAAAAAAAGGGCTCCCCAACAGTTCCTCTTCAGAGAAATCTAATACGCCAGGTACTCCCTGCGGTTTCAGCAGGGAAGATCTGACAGAAGTAGGGGTCTGCCAGGAGTAGAAGACCCCCTGGAACTGGGATGGAAAGAGTTGTAATGTAGACCGGAAGTCTCTAGTAGCAGCCTTAAAGGGATAGTAATACTTCATTATATCTTTATTTTATTTTGTAGGCATTAAAAAAACATGAAGAACGAAATAAGTCTTATCTCTCAAACCTTTATGGTTTATGAGATATTCACAAGCAAAGTTTCCCCCTCCCGCCCCTTTTACCTACTGTAAACAATCTCTTCTCAGATGTGGAATGCAGTCCACAGACCAGACAGATAACAGCAGGGGACAATCTTTGTTCTATGAAAACAATGAAAACCCTGCCCCCCTTGACAGGTTTTTCAGGTTTTTCCCTTATCTTAATTGAAGATTGTCCCTCTCTGCAGTCTACCTGGGCACCTCCCTTCTGATCTGGCTGAACAGTGTTACATCAGTAAAATGGGCGGGAAGGGGATACTTTGTCATTGAATTACTCTTGAACTACAACTCTGACAGAACTGAAATAACACTCTCCAAAGTCCAAATACTATGATGATTAATTAGAGCTGCTTTTATTATGAAACATTACTATCCCTTTAAGTAGGAAGTAAGTGTTGTGGGCAAAGGACAAAGACACTCCGCATGCTAACACATTTTTCAAGGTATATGTTGCTGTAGGACTCACAACTTTGACTTCCAGCTGCTTATTTCTCCACTACAGCCCTCAGAAGAAGAAATATTGTGCTGGGAAATGTTGCACCATATTAAACATAAGAAAAAAATGTATTGGAATAGGAGAAAAATATGTTAGAATAGGAGAAAAATGTGTTAGCATGTGTTAGAATAGGAGAAAAATGTGTTAGAATAGGACAACGTGTTAGAAAAATAGAAGAAATATGTGTTAGAGTAGGAGAAAAATGTGTTGAATAGGCAAAAAATGTGTTAGAATAGGAAAATAATGTGTTGAAATAAGCAAAAAGGAGGAAAATTTTGCATTGGAGAAAAAGAAAAAAACATTTAAGGGACTATATTCAGGATTACAACACAAAAAATAAGATCATTAGCATGAATCAACATGGTTTTATGAAGAATAGATCATGCCAAACTAATCTTTTCAGCTTCTATGAGGAGGTAAGCAGCAACCTTGACAATGGCAAGGCAGTAGATGTAGTATATCTAGACTTTGCAAAGGCATTTGATACAGTACCACACAGAAGGCTGGTGTATAAAATAAGGAAATTGGGGCTAGGAGATAACCTTTGCAATTGGATACAAAACTGGCTGAAGGATAGGGAACAGTGTGTGGTTGTAAATGGAAAATTCTCCAGTACAGGTAAAGTGGAGAGTGGAGTACCTCAGGGTTCAGTATTGGGTCCGCTGCTTTTTAACATGTTTATAAATGACCTGGAAATAGATATAGAAAGCAAAATATCAATATTTGCAGATGATACTAAATTATGCAAAGTCATTAATTCAGAACAGGATATTTTTAGTGATGATCGAGCACCCCGATGCTCGGGTGTTCGGGTGCTCTGGCCGAGCGCCCCCGGAGGCTCGAGTGCTCGGCCGAGCACCCGAGCCCCATTGAAGTCAATGGGAGGACTCGAGCATTACACCAGGCACCCCCTGCTCTGATGAGGGGAGGGTGCCTGGTTCATAGGAAAAGGTCAGAAAATGATGGAAACACCACAGAAATGGTTCAGGGACAGCATAGGGAGGATGTCTGGATGCATCTTGGACTCCAACGTCGCTGCTGGGAACGATGTTTCGCCCGTAGTACGCCATTTTTACAGACTGACCGTAAAACACACAAAAAGGAAGATAAAAACTAATCTGCGGTTAGGCACACTAAACAATATGTGACGCTAATCTGCGGCTAGGCACACTAAACAATATGTGACGCTAATCTGCGGCTAGGCACACTAAATAATATGTGACGTTAAGCTGCGGCTAGGCACACTAAACAATATGTGATGCTAATCTGCGGCTAGGCACACTAAACAATATGTGACGTTAATCTGCGGCTAGGCACACTAAACAATATGTGACGCTAATCTGCGGCTAGGCACATGAAACAGAATGTGACGCTAATCTGCGGCTAGGCACACGAAACAGAATGTGACGCTAATCTGCGGCTAGGCACAGTGAACGGAATATGTGACGTTAATTTGTGAATTTGCACACTAAACAGAATGTGACAATAATCTATGGCTAGGCACACGTTTAAAATGGCCCTTTTTGTCGCTGCGTTGTAAAATCATTGGCCCTGTGCACCTAACAGAATATGTCAGCTTGTCACTGCACTGTGAAATATTTGTCCCTGTGCACCTAGTACAATGTCACCTTAGAACATGTCCCCCCCCACAAAAAAATGAAATTCTGCCACCCCCAAAAAAAATTAAATGCTGCCCCCACACACAACAGTCCTAAAAAGGACTTTTGGGTCTTGAAAGAGTTTCAACAATTTTATTCTCCCTACACTGACTTTCCCTGCCTAAGCGCATCTCTCCCTGGCTAAGAATGAGCCGAACTCGCGCGTCGGGTGCTATACAGCACCCGATCACGGGTTCTGGCCAGCCAGTCAGTGTAATGCCAGCAGCTAACATGGCTGCTGGCATTACACTGATGTCAGAGCCTCCCCGCACGTTTATTGGCTGCGCAGCAGCCGCGAAACGTGCGGGGAGGAGACCCGAACATGGCGGGCGAGCACATGCGGTACTCATACGAGTACCGCCATGTGCCGAGCAGAGCGATGCTCGAGCCGAACCGAGCTTCGGCCGAGCATGCTCGCTCATCACTAGATATTTTCTCTCTACAGAGGGACTTGCATACAATGTCAGATTGGGCAAACATATGGAATATGAAGTTTAATGTGGAGAAGTGTAAAGTCATGCATTTGGGAGGAAACAATCCCAAGGCTACTTATAAACTTAAGGGAATAATTTTAGGTGACTCGTTGCTAGAAAAAGACCTGGGTATCCTTGTCAACTACAAACTTGGAAACAGTGTCAAATAGCAGTAGCAAAGGCAAACAAAGTCCTGTCTTGCATAAAAAGAGGTATTGAAGAGTGGATAACATTATTTTGCCATTATACAAATCATTGGTAAGACCTCACCTTGAGTATGCAGTGCAATTTTGGGCACCGGTTCTGAAAAAGGATATACTAGAACTAGAGAGGGTACAGCAGAGAGCAACAAAATTAATTAAGGGAATGGAGGGCTTGACATATGAGGAACGACTAAACAAACTTGGTTTATTTACTGTAGAGAAAAGACGACTAAGAGGAGACCTTATCACATTGTACAAGTATATGAGAGGTCAATACAAGGATCTCTGCGGTGAGCTATTTATTCCAAGGCCTGATCGGGTGACCAGGGGACACCCCTTGAGATTAGAAGAAAGGAGGTTTATACTTCAGCAGAGGAAGGGGTTTTTTTATGGTAAGGTCTGTCAAATTGTGGAATTCATTGCCCAGGGAGGTAGTTATGGCAGATACAATGGATACATTTAAGAGAAGATTAGATACATTTCTTTCAAAAGGGAACATACAGTTATACTGTTTATCAGTAGGCTGATCAGGAAGGTGTGATAAAGACTAATTTAATTGGTAGCAGGAAAGCTATAAAATTCTCAGTTACTGAGGTATGAGGCGAAGGTTGAACTTGATGGACTTGTGTCTTTTTTCAACCTAATTTACTATGTTACTATGTTACTATTTAATTTACTATTTGCGAAAAAAGCAAAAAATCATCAGTTTTTCATGAAAAATTCATGCAGAAAATGTGTCATACTTTTCCCCAACCCCAATTAGGAGTATTTACATATCATGTATAGCATGATAATTATGATATAGGGCCTTTGCATTCACTCTCGTTGTGTATTTTCATTTGTTAGATGAGAGAAGAGTAACAAAATAGCATAGCGGTTTTCGGTCATCATTTCTGTTACCAAAAACTCTTCAACAAGACATCTGAATAACTGCAATCCTTTGGGCATTAATATTAGTCATTATGACTGTGTACCTGGGCATTGCTGCTTTACATATCATGAGTGCTTTTCCCTACTGAGGGAACGGTAAGAAATGGTAGTACATTTCTGGGGCAGAGCAACTACACCACAGGAAACAATTCCTGTTAATTTATAAGGAGTTTCTCCCTGTTTGAATGCTATTGAGGCCTCCAACACACTACGAAATAATGCATTAGAGACCTCTCTAGCATTTAAAGGGTTAATAAATCCATTTAAATCATAGGCCATTTTGGAATTTTTGTATATCCCCTTTGCATGAGATATCCACCAGTGTTTCTTAGTACATGTATTATATATATTATAATATCTCTATAAATATATATATACTAGCAATGTGGGACGGCGTTGCCCGTCAGGATATATAGGGAATTAATGCACACACACGGATGCGAGACAAACACAGAGACACACACGCAAATGCACACGCATGCACTGAGATGCTTAAAGAGCGACAGTCATAAACACATACATGCAGACACAGAGTGTGATACAGACATGCAACACACACAGTGAGACACACACAGGCACACACAGAGACAAACACACACACACACACACACAAGTGAGTCATAAGGGGGTGACTTATGTGTCATTGTAATGAGTTTGTGTTTGTACTTATGCCTCCACTGTGGCATTCATTCATATAGTTGAAATGCATGTGGTAATTGCACATACTATGGTGGAAGGTGGATCGTGCTGGCTCCCGGGATGTGAGTGACTGGCATTCATTCATGTAATTGAAATGTGTTTGGTAATTGCACATACTATGGTGGAAGGTGGAT
This sequence comes from Rhinophrynus dorsalis, assembly GCA_037306005.1. NCBI lineage: Eukaryota > Metazoa > Chordata > Amphibia > Anura > Rhinophrynidae > Rhinophrynus > Rhinophrynus dorsalis. The sequence continues at coordinate 240,589,418 of CM074724.1, read as the reverse complement.
CGTGCTGGCTCCTGGGGTGTGATTACGTGTGAGTGATTGAGTGAGTGTGTTAGTGAGTGTGTGTGTGTGATTGAGTGAGTGTGTTAGTGAGTGTGTGTGATTGAGTGAGAATGTGTGAGTGAGAGTGTGTATGATAGTGAGAGGGTGTGAGTGAGAGGGTGTGAATGATTGAGGGTGTGAGTGATTGAGGGTGAGAGTGTGATTGAGGGTGTGAGTGTGATTGAGGGTGTGAGTGTGATTGAGTGTGAGAGTGTGATTGTGATTGAGTGTGACTGCGAGACTGTAAGTGTGAGAGTGTGATTGAGTGTGAAACTGTGAGAGCGTGAGACTGTGAGAGTGTGATTGAGTGATTGAGAGTGAGACTGTGAGAGTGTGATTGAGAGTGTGTGAGTGTGATTGAGTGAGACTGTGAGAGTGTGATTAAGTGAGACTGTGTGAGTGTGATTGGGTGTGTGAGTGTTTGGGTGTGAGACTGAGAGAGTGAGAGAGACTGTGTGAGACTGAGAGTGAGAGAATGTGAGTGTGAGAGAGTGTGAGAGACTGTGAGAGTGTGAGAGAGACTTTGAGAGTGTGAGAGAGACTTTGAGAGTGTGAGAGACTGAGACTGTGAGACTGAAAGTGTGAGAGACTGTGAGACTGTGTGAGACTGAGAGTGTGAGAGAGACAGACTGAGAGTGTGAGAGAGTGAGAGAGACTGAGACTGTGAGAGTGTGAGAGAGTGTGAGACTGTGAGAGTGTGAGAGAGTGTGAGACTGTGAGAGTGTGTGAGACAGAGAGTGAGAGAGACAGACTGAGAGTGTGAGAGAGTGAGAGAGACTGAGACTGAGACTGTGAGAGTGTGAAAGAGTGTAAGACTGTGAGAGTGTGAGACTGTGTGAGACTGTGAGAGAGTGTGAGAGAGAGTGAGAGAGAGTGTGAGAGTGAGAGAGAGTGAGAGAGAGTGAGAGAGAGTGTGAGAGAGAGTGTGAGAGAGAGTGTGAGAGAGAGTGTGAGAGAGCGTGTGAGAGAGTGAGTGTGTGTGTGAGACTGTGTGTGTGAGACTGAGTGAGACAGTGTGAGAGTGAGAGAGAGAGACAGAGTGAGAGAGAGAGACTGTGAGAGTGTGAGACTGTGAGAGCGTGCGAGACAGAGAGCGTGCGAGACAGAGTGTGAATGTGAGAGACTGTGTGTGAGAGACTGTGTGTGAGTGCGAGACAGAGAGTGCGAGACAGAGAGTGCGAGACAGAGAGTGCGAGACAGAGAGTGCGAGACAGAGAGTGCGAGACTGTGTGAGAGAGTGAGACTGTGTGAGAGTGTGAGAGTGAGTCTGTGTGAGAGTGAGACTGTGTGAGACTGAGAGAGAGAGACTGTGTGAGAGTGAGAGAGAGAGAGACTATGTGAGAGTGAGAGAGAGAGACTATGTGAGAGTGAGAGAGACTATGTGAGAGTGAGAGAGAGAGAGACTGTGAGAGTGAGAGACTGTGTGAGACTGTGTGTGAGACTGTGTGAGAGTGAGACTGTGTGAGAGTGAGACTGTGTGAGAGTGAGAGAGTGAGACTGTGTGAGAGTGAGACTGTGTGAGAGTGAGAGAGTGAGACTGTGAGAGAGAGAGACTGTGAGAGTGAGAGACTGAGAGTAAGAGACTGTGAGAGTGAGAGACTGTGAGTGCGAGACTGTGAGTGCGAGAGTGAGAGAGAGAGAGACTGTGAGACTGAGAGTGTGTGAGACAGAGTGTGTGAGACAGAGTGTGTGAGACAGAGTGTGTGAGACAGAGTGTGTGAGACAGAGTGTGTGAGACAGAGAAAGTGTGAGAGACAGAGTGTGAGACTGAGAGAGTGTGAGACTGAGAGAGTGTGAGACTGAGAGAGTGTGAGACTGTGAGACTGTGTGTGAGAGTGTGAGACTGTGTGAGTCTGTGAGACTGTGTGAGTCTGTGAGACTGTGTGAGTGTGAGAGACTTTGTGTGAGAGTGAGACTGTGTGTGTGAGACTGTGAGAGTGTGAGAGACTGTAAGAGACTGTGTCAGTGTGAGGGACTGTGTGAAACTGAGAGAGAGAGAGAGACTGTGAGTGTGAGACTGTGAGTGTGAGACTGTGAGTGTGAGGGACTGAGAGTGTGAGGGACTGTGAGAGACTGCGAGAGAGACTGTGTGAGACTGCGAGAGAGACTGCGAGAGAGACTGTGAGAGACTGTGTGAAAGTGTGAGACTGTGAGAGTGTGAGATTGTGAGAGACTGTGAGAGTATGAGGGACTGAGTGAGACTGCGAGAGAGACTGTGAGAGTGTGAGGGACTGTGTGAGACGGCGAGAGAGACTGTGAGAGTGTGAGGGACTGTGTGAGACTGCGAGAGAGACTGTGAGAGTGTGAGGGACTGTGTGAGACTGCGAGAGAGACTGTGTGAGACTGCGAGAGAGACTGTGAGACTGCGAGAGAGACTGTGTGAGAGTGTGAGACTGTGTGAGACTGTGAGACTGTGAGACTGTATGAGAGTGTGAGACTGTGTGAAAGTGTGAGACTGTGTGAAAGTGTGAGACTGTGAGAGTGTGAGAGACTGTGTGAGACTGTGAGACTGAGAGTGTAAGAGACTGTGAGAGTGTAAGAGACTGTGTGAGACTGCGAGAGAGACTGTGTGAGACTGCGAGAGTGTGAGACTGTGTGAGACTGCGAGAGTGTGAGAGACTGTGTGAGACTGCGAGACTGAGAGTGTAAGAGACTGTGAGAGTGTGAGAGACTGTGAGAGTGTGAGAGACTGTAAGAGACTGCGAGAGAGACTGTGAGAGACTGTGTCAGTGTGAGAGACTGTGTGAGACTGAGAGAGACAGAGAGACTGTGAGTGTGAGACTGTGAGTGTGAGACTGAGAGTGTGAAGGACTGAGAGTGTGAGGGACTGAGAGTGTGAGGGACTGAGAGTGTGAGGGACTGAGAGTGTGAGGGACTGTGTGAGACTGCGAGAGAGACTGTGTGAGACTGCGACAGAGACTGTGAGAGACTGTGTGAAAGTGTGAGACTGTGAGAGTGTGAGACTGTGAGAGACTGTGAGAGTGTGAGGGACTGTGTGAGACTGCGAGAGAGACTGTGAGAGTATGAGGGACTGTGTGAGACTGTGAGAGACTGTGAGAATGTGAGGGACTGTGTGAGACTGCGAGAGAGACTGTGTGAGACTGCGAGAGAGACTGTGTGAAACTGCGAGAGAGACTGTGAGACTGCGAGAGAGACTGAGACTGCGAGAGAGACTGTGTGAGACTGTGAGAGTGTGAGACTGTGTGAGACTGTGAGAGTGTGAGACTGTGTGAAAGTGTGAGACTGTGAGAGTGTGAGAGACTGTGAGACTGAGAGTGTAAGAGACTGTGAGAGTGTAAGAGACTGTGTGAGACTACGAGAGAGACTGTGTGAGACTACGAGAGAGACTGTGTGAGACTGCGAGAGTGACTGTGTGAGACTGCGAGAGTGACTGTGTGAGACTGCGAGAGTGTGAGACTGTGTGAGACTGCGAGAGTGTGAGAGACTGTGTGAGACTGCGAGACTTAGAGTGTAAGAGACTGTGAGAGTGTGAGAGACTGTGAGAGACTGTGAGAGACTGTGAGAGACTGTGAGAGAGACTGTGAGAGACTGTGAGAGTGTGAGGGACTGTGTGAGACTGCGAGATAGACTGTGAGAGTGTGAGGGACTGTGTGAGACTGCGAGAGAGACTGTGAGAGTGTGAGGGACTGTGTGAGACTGCGAGAGAGACTGTGAGAGACTGTGAGAGTGTGAGGGACTGTGTGAGACTGCGAGAGAGACTGTGAGAGACTGAGAGTGTGAGACTGAGAGTGTGAGACAGAGAGACTGTGTGAGACTGCGAGAGAGACTGTGTGAGACTGCAAGAGAGACTGTGTGAGTGTGAGAGTGTGAGAGACTGTGTGAGACTGCGAGACTGAAAGTGTAAGAGACTGAGAGTGTAAGAGACTGAGAGTGTAAGAGACTGTGTGAGACTGCGAGAAAGTGTGAGACTGAGAGAAAGTGTGAGACAGAGAGAGTGCGAGACAGAGAGTGCAAGACTGAGAGTATGTGAGTGTGTGAGACTGAGAGTGTGAGACTGTGTGTGAGAGTGTGAGACTGTGTGAGTGTGTGAGTGTGAGACTGTGTGAGTGTGTGAGTGTGAGACTGTGTGTGAGTGAGACTGTGTGAGAGTGAGACTGTGTGAGAGTGAGACTGTGTGAGAGTGAGACTGTGTGAGAGTGTGAGAGTGAGAGAGTGTGAGAGTGAGAGACTGTGTGAGTGAGAGACTGTGTGAGTGAGAGACTGTGTGAGTGAGAGACTGTGTGAGAGACTGTGTGAGACTGTGTGTATGAGAGTGTGAGAGAGTGTGAGAGTGTGAGGGACTGTGTGAGACTGCGAGAGAGACTGTGTGAGACTGCGAGAGAGACTGTGTGAGACTGTGAGAGAGACTGTGAGAGACTGAGAGTGTGAGACTGAGACTGTGTGAGACTGTGAGAGTGTGAGGGACTGTGTGAGACTGCAAGAGACTGTGTGAGACTGCGAGAGAGACTGTGAGAGACTGAGAGTGTGTGAGACTGTGAGAGTGTGAGGTACTGTGTGAGACTGCGAGAGAGACTGTGTGAGACTGCGAGAGAGACTGTGAGAGACTGTGAGAGTGTGAGACTGAGAGTGAGACTGAGAGTGTGTGAGGGACTGAGAGTGTGAGGGACTGTGTGAGACTGAGAGAGAGACTGTGTGAGACTGTGAAAGAGACTGTGAGACTGTGTGAAAGTGTGAGACTGTGTGAGACTGTGAGACTGAGAGTGTAAGAGACTGTGAGGCACTGTGTGAGACTGCGAGAGAGACTGTGTGAGACTGCGAGAATGTGAGACTGAGAGTGTGAGACTGTGTGAAAGTGTGAGACTGTGAGAGACTGTGAGAGTGTGAGAGACTGTGAGACTACGAGAGAGACTGTGAGAGTGTGAGACAGAGTGTGAGACAGAGTGTGAGACTAAGTGTGTGAGACAGAGTGTGTGAGACAGAGTGTGAGACAGAGTGTGTGAGACTGAGAGTGTGAGACTGTGAGAGTGTGAGGGACTGTGTGAGACTGCGAGAGAGACTGTGTGAGACTGCGAGAGAGACTGTGAGAGACTGAGAGTGTGAGAATGAGAGAGAGACTGTGTGAGACTGCGAGAGAGAGTGTGAGAGACTGTGAGAGTGTGAGGGACTGTGTGAGACTGCGAGAGAGACTGTGAGAGACTGTGAGTGTGAGACTGAGAGTGTGAGACTGAGAGTGTGAGACTGAGAGTGTGAGACTGAGAGTGTTAGACTGAGAGAGACTGTGTGAGACTGCGAGAGAGACTGTGTGAGACTGCGAGAGAGACTGTGTGAGACTGCGAGAGAGACTGTGTGAGACTGTGTGAGTGTGGGAGACTGTGTGAGACTGCGAGACTGAAAGTGTAAGAGACTGTGAGACTACGAGAGAGACTGTGAGAGTGTGAGACAGAGTGTGAGACAGAGTGTGAGACTAAGTGTGTGAGACAGAGTGTGTGAGACTGAGAGTGTGAGACAGAGTGTGTGAGACTGAGAGTGTGAGACTGTGAGAGTGTGAGGGACTGTGTGAGACTGCGAGAGAGACTGTGTGAGACTGCGAGAGAGACTGTGAGAGACTGAGAGTGTGAGAATGAGAGAGAGACTGTGTGAGACTGCGAGAGAGAGTGTGAGAGACTGTGAGAGTGTGAGGGACTGTGTGAGACTGCGAGAGAGACTGTGAGAGACTGTGAGTGTGAGACTGAGAGTGTGAGACTGAGAGTGTTAGACTGAGAGTGTTAGACTGAGAGAGACTGTGTGAGACTGCGAGAGAGACTGTGTGAGACTGCGAGAGAGACTGTGTGAGACTGCGAGAGAGACTGTGTGAGACTGTGTGAGTGTGGGAGACTGTGTGAGACTGCGAGACTGAAAGTGTAAGAGACTGAGAGTGTAAGAGACTGTGAGAGTGTAAGAGACTGTGTGAGACTGCGAGAGAGACTGTGTGAGACTGAGAGAAAGTGTGAGACTGAGAGAGAGTGCGAGACAGAGAGAGTGCGAGACAGAGAGAGTCCGAGACAGAGAGAGTGTGAGACAGAGAGTGCAAGACTGAGAGTATGTGAGTGTGAGAGACTGAGAGTGTGAGACTGTGTGAGAGTGAGAGAGTGTGAGACAGTGAGACAGTGTGAGACTGTGTGAGACTGTGTGAGTGTGAGACTGTGTGAGTGTGATACTGTGTGAGAGTGAGACTGTGTGAGAGTGAGACTGTGTGAGTGTGAGACTGTGTGTGAGTGAGACTGTGTGAGTGTGAGACTGTGTGTGAGTGAGACTGTGTGAGTGTGATACTGTGTGAGAGTGAGAATGTGTGAGTGAGAGACTGTGTGAGTGTGAGAGACTGTGAGACTGCGAGAGAGACTGTGAGAGTGTGAGACAGAGTGTGAGACAGAGTGTGTGAGACAGAGTGTGTGAGACTGTGAGACTGCGAGAGAGACTGTGTGAGACTGAGAGTGTGAGACTGAGAGAGATACTGTGTGAGACTGCGAGAGAGAGTGTGAGAGACTGTGAGAGTGTGAGAAAGTGTGAGAGTGTGAGAGACTGTGTGAGACTGCGAGAGTGTGAGACTGTGTGAAAGTGTGAGACTGAGAGTGTAAGAGACTGTGAGAGAGACTGTGTGAGACTGCGAGAGAGACAGTGTGAGACTGCGAGAGAGACTGTGTGAGACTACGAGAGTGTGAGACTGTGTGAGACTGCGAGAGTGTGAGCGTGTGAGGGACTGTGTGAGACTGCGAGAGAGACTGTGAGAGTGTGAGGGACTATGTGAGACTGCGAGAGAGACTGTGAGAGACTGTGAGTGTGAGACTGAGAGTGTGAGACTGAGAGTGTGAGACTGAGAGTGTGAGACTGCGAGAGAGACTGTGTGAGACTGCGAGAGAGACTGTGTGAGACTGTGAGAGTGTGAGGGACTGTGTGAGACTGCGAGAGAGACTGTGAGAGTGTGAGGGACTGTGTGAGACTGCGAGAGAGACTGTGAGAGACTGTGAGTGTGAGACTGAGAGTGTGAGACTGAGAGTGTGAGACTGAGAGTGTGAGACTGAGAGTGTGAGACTGTGTGAGACTGCGAGAGAGACTGTGAGAGTGTGAGGGACTGTGTGAGACTGCAAAAGAGACTGTGAGAGTGTGAGGGACTGTGTGAGACTGCGAGAGAGACTGTGAGAGACTGTGAGAGTGTGAGACTGCGAGTGTGAGACTGCGAGTGTGAGACTGAGAGTGTGAGACTGTGTGAGACTGCGAGAGAGACTGTGTGAGACTGCGAGAGAGACTGTGTGAGACTGCGAGAGTGTGAGGGACTGTGTAATACTGCGAGAGAGATTTTGTGAGACTGAGAGTGTGAGACTGAGAGTGTGAGACTGTGTGAGACTGCGAGAGAGACTGTGTGAGACTGCGAGAGAGACTGTGTGAGACTGTGAGAGCTAGAGAGACTGTGAGAGACTGTGAGTGTGAGACTGTGTGTGAGAATGTGAGAGAGACTGTGTGAGACTGCGAGAGAGACTGTGTGAGACTGCGAGAGAGACTGTGAGAGAGACTGTGTGAGACTGTGAGACTGTGTGAAAGTGTGAGACTGTGAGAGACTGTGAGAGTGTGAGAGACTGTGAGAGTGTGAGAGACTGTGAGAGTGTGAGAGACTGTGTGAGAGTGTGAGAGACAGAGTGTAAGAGACTGTGTGAGACTGCGAGAGCTAGAGAGACTGTGAGAGACTGTGAGAGACTGTGAGTGTGAGACTGTGTATGAGAATGTGAGAGAGACTGTGTGAGACTGCGAGAGAGACTGTGTGAGACTGCAAGAGAGACTGTGAGAGAGACTGTGTGAGACTGTGAGACTGTGTGAAAGTGTGAGACTGTGAGAATGTGAGAGACTGTGAGAGTGTGAGAGACTGTGAGAGACTGTGTGAGAGTGTGAGAGACAGAGTGTAAGAGACTGTGTGAGACTGCGAGAGAGACTGTGTGAGACTGCAAGAGAGACTGTGAGAGACTGTGAGAGTGTGAGACTGAGAGTGAGACTGAGAGTGTGTGAGGGACTGAGAGTGTGAGGGACTGAGAGTGCAAGGGACTGTGAGAGTGTAAGAGACTGTGTGAGACTGCGAGAGAGACTGTGTGAGACTGCGAGAGTGTGAGACTGAGAGAGTGTGTGAAACTGTGAGACTGAGAGTGTAAGAGACTGTGTGAGACTGTGAGACTGAGAGTGTAAGACACTGTGAGGGACTGTGTGAGACTGCGAGAGAGATTGTGAGAGACTGAGAGTGTGAGACTGAGAGAGAGACTGTGTGAGACTGCGAGAGAGAGTGTGAGAGACTGTGAGAGTGTGAGACTGAGAATGTGAGACAGAGTGTGAGACTGAGAGTGTGAGACAGAGTGTGAGACTGAGAGTGGGGGACAGAGTGTGAGGGACTGAGAGTGTGAGGGACTGAGAGTTCAGAGTGTGAGGGACTCTGAGAGTGTGAGGGGCTCTGAGAGTGTGAGGGGCTCTGAGAGTGTGAGGGGCTCTGAGAGTGTGAGGGGCTGTGTGAGACTGCGAGAGAGACTGTGTGAGATTGCGAGAGAGACTGTGAGAGACTGCGAGAGTGTGAGAAAGTGTGAGAGTGTGAGAAACTGTGTGAGACTGCGAGAGTGTGAGACTGTGTGAGGCTGTGAGAGTGTGAGACTGTGTGAAAGTGTGAGACTGTGTGAAAGTGTGAGAGTGTGAGAGACTGTGAGACTGAGAGTGTAAGAGACTGTGAGACTGAGAGTGTAAGAGACTGTGAGAGTGTAAGAGACTGTGAGAGTGTAATAGACTGTGTGAGACTGCGAGAGAGACTGTGTGAGACTGCGAGAGAGACTGTGTGAGACTGCGAGAGAGACTGTGTGAGACTGCGAGAGTGTGAGACTGTGTGAGACTGCGAGAGTGTGAGGGACTGTGTGAGACTGCGAGAGAGACTGTGAGAGTGTGAGGGACTGTGTGAGACTGCGAGAGAGACTGTGAGAGACTGTGAGTGTGAGACTGAGAGTGTGAGACTGCGAGAGAGACTGTGTGAGACTGCGAGAGAGACTGTGTGAGACTGCGAGAGAGACTGTGTGAGACTGCGAGAGAGACTGTGAGAGACTGCGAGAGTGTGAGGGACTGTGTGAGACTGCGAGAGAGACTGTGAGAGTGTGAGGGACTGTGTGAGACTGCGAGAGAGACTGTGAGAGACTGTGAGTGTGAGACTGAGAGTGTGAGACTGAGAGTGTGAGACTGAGAGTGTGAGACTGAGAGTGTGAGACTGTGAGTGTGAGACTGCGAGAGAGACTGTGTGAGACTGCGAGAGAGACTGTGTGAGACTGCGAGAGAGACTGTGTGAGACTGCGAGAGAGACTGTGAGAGTGTGAGGGACTGTGTGAGACTGCGAGAGAGACTGTGAGAGTGTGAGGGACTGTGTGAGACTGCGAGAGAGACTGTGAGAGACTGTGAGTGTGAGACTGAGAGTGTGAGACTGTGTGAGACTGCGAGAGAGACTGTGTGAGACTGCGAGAGAGACTGTGTGAGACTGTGAGAGTGTGAGGGACTGTGTGATACTGCGAGAGAGACTGTGTGAGACAGAGTGTGAGACTGAGAGTGTGAGACTGTGAGACTGCGAGAGAGACTGTGTGAGACTGCAAGAGAGACTGTGTGAGACTGTGAGAGCGTGAGGGACTGTGTGAGACTGCGAGAGAGACTGTGAGAGACTGTGAGTGTGAGACTGAGAGTGTGAGACTGTGTGTGAGACTGTGAGAGAGACTGTGAGAGAGACTGTGTGAGACTGCGAGAGAGACTGTGTGAGACTGCGAGAGAGACTGTGAGAGAGACTGTGTGAGAGTGTGAGACTGTGTGAAAGTGTGAGACTGTGAGAGTGTGAGAGACTGTGAGAGTGTGAGAGACTGTGAGAGACTGTGTGAGAGTGTGAGAGACTGAGAGTGTAAGAGACTGTGTGAGACTGCGAGAGAGACTGTGAGAGAGACTGTGTGAGACTGTGAGAGTGTGAGACTGTGTGAAAGTGTGAGACTGTGAGAGTGTGAGAGACTGTGAGAGTGTGAGAGACTGTGAGAGACTGTGTGAGAGTGTGAGAGACTGAGAGTGTAAGAGACTGTGTGAGACTGCGAGAGAGACTGTGTGAGACTGCGAGAGAGACTGTGAGAGACTGAGAGTGTGTGAGACTGTGAGAGTGTGAGGGACTGTGTGAGACTGCAAGAGAGACTGTGTGAGACTGCGAGAGAGACTGTGAGAGACTGTGAGAGTGTGAGACTGAGAGTGAGACTGAGAGTGTGTGAGGGACTGAGAGTGTGAGGGACTGAGAGTGCGAGGGACTGTGAGAGTGTAAGAGACTGTATGAGACTGCGAGAGAGACTGTGTGAGACTGCGAGAGTGTGAGACTGTGTGAGACTGAGAGAGTGTGTGAGACTGTGAGACTGAGAGTGTAAGAGACTGTGTGAGACTGTGAGACTGAGAGTGTAAGAGACTGTGAGGGACTGTGTGAGACTGCGAGAGAGACTGTGTGAGACTGCGAGAGTGTGAGACTGAGAGTGTGAGACTGTGTGAAAGTGTGAGACTGTGAGAGACTGTGAGAGTGTGAGAGACTGTGAGACTGCGAGAGAGACTGTGAGAGTGTGAGACAGAGTGTGTGAGACAGAGTGTGAGACAGAGTGTGTGAGACAGAGTGTGTGAGACAGAGTGTGTGAGACAGAGTGTGAGACAGAGTGTGAGACAGAGTGTGAGACAGAGTGTGAGACAGAGTGTGTGAGACAGAGTGTGAGACAGAGTGTGAGACAGAGCATGTGAGACAGAGCATGTGAGACAGAGCATGTGAGACAGAGCATGTGAGACAGAGCGTGTGAGACTGAGTGTGTGAGACTGAGTGTGTGAGACTGAGTGTGAGACTGAGTGTGAGACAGAGTGTGTGAGACTGTGAGAGTGTGAGGGACTGTGTGAGACTGCGAGATAGACTATGTGAGACTGCGAGAGAGACTGTGAGAGACTGAGAGTGTGTTACTGAGAGTGTGAGGGACTGAGAGTGTGAGGGACTCTGAGAGTGTGAGGGGCTGTGTGAGAGTGTGAGACTGAGAGTGTAAGAGACTGTGAGAGTGTGAGGGACTGTGTGAGACTGCGAGAGAGACTGTGTGAGACTGCGAGAGAGACTGTGAGAGACTGTGAGAGTGTGAGACTGAGAGTGTGAGAAAGTGTGAGAGTGTGAGAGACTGTGTGAGACTGCGAGAGTGTGAGACTGTGAGACTGTGAGAGTGTGAGACTGTGTGAGAGTGTGAGACTGTGTGAGAGTGTGAGAGACTGTGAGACTGAGAGTGTAAGAGACTGTAAGAGTGTAAGAGACTGTGTGAGACTGCGAGAGAGACTGTGTGAGACTGCGAGAGTGTGAGACTGTGTGAGACTGCGAGAGTGTGAGACTGTGTGAGACTGCGAGAGTGTGATAGTGTGAGAGACTATGTGAGACTGCGAGAGAGACTATGAGAGACTGTGAGAGTGTGAGGGACTGTGTGAGACTGCGAGAGAGACTGTGAGAGTGTGAGGGACTGTGTGAGACTGCGAGAGAGACTGTGAGTGTGAGACTGAGAGTGTGAGACTGAGAGTGTGAGACTGTGAGTGTGAGACTGTGAGTGTGAGACTGTGAGACGGCGAAAGAGACTGTGTGAGACTGCGAGAGAGACTGTGAGAGACTGTGAGAGTGTGAGGGACTGTGTGAGACTGCGAGAGAGACTGTGAGAGTGTGAGGGACTGTGTGAGACTGCGAGAGAGACTGTGAGAGACTGTGAGTGTGAGACTGTGAGTGTGAGACTGAGAGTGTGAGACTGAGAGTGTGAGACTGTGTGAGACTGCGAGAGAGACTGTGTGAGACTGCGAGAGAGACTGTGTGAGACTGTGAGAGTGTGAGGGACTGTGTGAGACTGCGAGAGAGACTGTGTGAGACTTCGAGAGAGACTGTGTGAGACTGCGAGAGAGACTGTGAGAGACTGTGAGAGTGTGAGGGACTGTGTGAGACTGAGAGAGAGACTGTGAGAGTGTGAGGGACTGTGTGAGACTGCGAGAGAGACTGTGTGAGACTGCGAGAGAGACTGTGAGAGACTGTGAGAGTGTGAGGGACTGTGTGAGACTGCGAGAGAGACTGTGAGAGTGTGAGGGACTGTGTGAGACTGCGAGAGAGACTGTGAGAGACTGTGAGTGTGAGACTGAGAGTGTGAGACTGTGTGAGACTGCGAGAGAGACTGTGTGAGACTGCGAGAGAGACTGTGTGAGACTGTGAGAGTGTGAGGGACTGTGTGATACTGCGAGAGAGACTGTGTGAGACAGAGTGTGAGACTGAGAGTGTGAGACTGTGAGACTGCGAGAGAGACTGTGTGAGACTGCAAGAGAGACTGTGTGAGACTGTGAGAGCGTGAGGGACTGTGTGAGACTGCGAGAGAGACTGTGAGAGACTGTGAGTGTGAGACTGAGAGTGTGAGACTGTGTGTGAGACTGTGAGAGAGACTGTGAGAGAGACTGTGTGAGACTGCGAGAGAGACTGTGTGAGACTGCGAGAGAGACTGTGAGAGAGACTGTGTGAGAGTGTGAGACTGTGTGAAAGTGTGAGACTGTGTGAAAGTGTGAGACTGTGAGAGTGTGAGACTGTGAGAGTGTGAGAGACTGTGAGAGTGTGAGAGACTGTGAGAGACTGTGTGAGAGTGTGAGAGACTGAGAGTGTACGAGACTGTGTGAGACTGCGAGAGAGACTGTGAGAGAGACTGTGTGAGACTGTGAGAGTGTGAGACTGTGTGAAAGTGTGAGACTGTGAGAGTGTGAGAGACTGTGAGACTGTGAGAGACTGTGAGAGTGTGAGAGACTGTGAGAGACTGTGTGAGAGTGTGAGAGACTGAGAGTGTAAGAGACTGTGTGAGACTGCGAGAGAGACTGTGTGAGACTGCGAGAGAGACTGTGAGAGACTGAGAGTGTGTGAGACTGTGAGAGTGTGAGGGACTGTGTGAGACTGCGAGAGAGACTGTGTGAGACTGCGAGAGTGTGAGACTGAGAGTGAGACTGAGAGTGTGTGAGGGACTGAGAGTGTGAGGCACTGAGAGTGTGAGGGACTGTGAGAGTGTAAGAGACTGTATGAGACTGCGAGAGAGACTGTGTGAGACTGCGAGAGTGTGAGACTGTGTGAGACTGAGAGAGTGTGTGAGACTGTGAGACTGAGAGTGTAAGAGACTGTGTGAGACTGTGAGACTGAGAGTGTAAGAGACTGTGAGGGACTGTGTGAAACTGCGAGAGAGACTGTGTGAGACTGCGAGAGTGTGAGACTGAGAGTGTGAGACTGTGTGAAAGTGTGAGACTGTGAGAGACTGAGAGTGTGAGAGACTGTGAGACTGCGAGAGAGACTGTGAGAGTGTGAGACAGAGTGTGTGAGACAGAGTGTGTGAGACAGAGTGTGAGACTGAGTGTGTGAGACTGAGTGTGAGACAGAGTGTGAGACAGAGTGTGAGACAGAGTGTGAGACAGAGTGTGAGACAGAGTGTGTGAGACAGAGCATGTGAGACAGAGCATGTGAGACAGAGCATGTGAGACAGAGCGTGTGAGACTGAGTGTGTGAGACTGAGTGTGAGACAGAGTGTGTGAGACTGTGAGAGTGTGAGGGACTGTGTGAGACTGCGAGATAGACTATGTGAGACTGCGAGAGAGACTGTGAGAGACTGAGAGTGTGTTACTGAGAGTGTGAGGGACTGAGAGTGTGAGGGACTCTGAGAGTGTGAGACTGTGAGAGTGTAAGAGACTGTGAGAGTGTGAGGGACTGTGTGAGACTGCGAGAGAGACTGTGTGAGACTGCGAGAGAGACTGTGAGAGACTGTGAGAGTGTGAGACTGAGAGTGTGAGAAAGTGTGAGAGTGTGAGAGACTGTGTGAGACTGCGAGAGTGTGAGACTGTGAGAGTGTGAGACTGTGTGAGAGTGTGAGACTGTGAGACTGAGAGTGTAAGAGACTGTAAGAGTGTAAGAGACTGTGTGAGACTGCGAGAGAGACTGTGTGAGACTGCGAGAGTGTGAGACTGTGTGAGACTGCGAGAGTGTGATAGTGTGAGAGACTATGTGAGACTGCGAGAGAGACTATGAGAGACTGTGAGAGTGTGAGGGACTGTGTGAGACTGCGAGAGAGACTGTGAGAGTGTGAGGGACTGTGTGAGACTGCGAGAGAGACTGTGAGAGTGTGAGGGACTGTGTGAGACTGCGAGAGAGACTGTGAGTGTGAGACTGAGAGTGTGAGACTGAGAGTGTGAGACTGTGAGACGGCGAAAGAGACTGTGTGAGACTGCGAGAGAGACTGTGAGAGACTGTGAGAGTGTGAGGGACTGTGTGAGACTGCGAGAGAGACTGTGAGAGTGTGAGGGACTGTGTGAGACTGCGAGAGAGACTGTGAGAGACTGTGAGTGTGAGACTGTGAGTGTGAGACTGAGAGTGTGAGACTGTGTGAGACTGCGAGAGAGACTGTGTGAGACTGCGAGAGAGACTGTGTGAGACTGTGAGAGTGTGAGGGACTGTGTGAGACTGCGAGAGAGACTGTGTGAGACTGAGAGTGTGAGACTGTGAGACTGCGAGAGAGACTGTGTGAGACTGCGAGAGAGACTGTGTGAGACTGTGAGAGTGTGAGGGACTGTGTGAGACTGCGAAAGAGACTGTGAGTGTGAGACTGAGAGTGTGAGACTGTGTGTGAGACTGTGAGAGAGACTGCGAGAGAGACTGTGTGAGACTGCGAGAGAGACTGTGTGAGACTGCGAGAGTGTGAGACTGTGTGAGACTGTGAGAGTGTGAGACTGTGTGAAAGTGTGAGACTGTGTGAAAGTGTGAGAGACTGTGAGAGTGTGAGAGACTGTGTGAGAGTGTGAGAGACTGAGAGTGTAAGAGACTGTGAGAGTGTAAGAGACTGTGAGAGTGTAAGAGACTGTGAGAGTGTGAGAGACTGTGAGAGTGTGAGAGACTTTGAGAGTGCGAGAGACTGTGAGACTGCGAGAGAGACTGTGTGAGACTGTGAGACTGAGAGAGAGAGTGAGACAGAGAGAGTGTGAGACAGAGAGAGTGTGAGACTGTGAGACTGAGACTGTGTGAGACTGAGACTGTGTGAGACTGAGACTGTGTGAGACTGAGACTGTGTGAGACAGACTGTGTGAGACAGACTGTGTGAGACAGACTGTGTGAGGCAGACTGTGTGAGACTGCGACTGCGAGACTGCGACTGCGAGACTGCGACTGTGTGAGACAGACTGTGTGAGACAGACTGTGTGAGTGTGAGACAGAATGTGTGCTTTGCAATGCGTTGCTTACCCCTCTGGCACTCAAAGGGTTAAGTTGAGCTAACATAGCAATATAACACACGGTGGCTCTTCAGTTGAGGCAATGTAGCAATATGCTGAGGTATCAAATAGAAAGTGGTGTTTGAGACTTGTCCTCTGTAACATACAGCAAAGCATCTCTCTCCCTTTAAGGAGAAAGGGTGGGAATCAGGAAGCAGGAAGTGGAGGAGTGACAGTTGAGACAGTGAGGTGACTGAAGAGATGATGAGTTAAATAAGAGTTGCTATTAAGTTTGTATTTTATGGGAACATTACACCCTCATACTGAAACATAGTGTATGGAGGGTTACAGTTATCTGTGGGAGGTGAAACAGTGTGTTTGTGGGGTCATGATCCTGAGTGAGAGTGTGAGTGGACCGGGAGAAGTTACTGATATCCTTACCTCAGGAGCGAGTGGCAGTTATATATTTTTTTTTTTGTCAGTTGGATACTGGTGGGTGGGCTGGAGGGGGCGGGCCAATTCCCTGTATGATAAACACGCCCCCATTGAATCACCCAATGAGAGCAGTAAAGTCCCCATTCAATCACCCAATAGGAGTTGTGTCTCCTAATGAGACATAAATTATGTAATTAGACATTCTGTTCAATGCGAGTTTCTTTTCTGAGGAGACATAAATTATGTTCTGTGTGTGGGGTACCATAAATTATGCAATGAGGCTTATTCTTTTATATATATAGATATATATATATATATATATATATATATATATATATATATAGGCCCTCCATGGGGCCAAAACTGATGGCACTTTTTTCACACACCCTGTATGTGCACTTATTCCATGGTCCGGTACCATTTCTTTTGATATATATATATATATGTATATATATATATATATATATATATATATATATATATATATATATATATATACACAACATGTAATGTTATTTAAAAGCAGGGTTCATTTTGCATGACTATTCCTTTAAATCCAGTGTAAACTGTAAAGAACTGCTAGTTTTAACCCACTGATTACCAGAGGGGTGTTCAACTCAGGTCTTCAAGGGGTTAAAAAGCTATGAAGCAGACCTGGGGTAAGATGCACTTAGATGTGATAAAAAAAGGTGAAAAAGAGGAGATGACTTCTCCAGTGATATCACTTCTCCAGTTCCTATGTTATTCTATGGACTACGATCTCTGCAACTTCTGAGATCTTAGTGCATAGGCTCTATAGAATAACACAGAAACTGGAGTAGTGATATCACTGGAGACTCATGTCCGCTTTATCACCTCTTTATCACACCTTAGTGCATAGCCCCCCTGGTTTAACATAACACTTAGTGCTGGATTTGTTAAGGCGTTGGCAGTGCCTAGTAACCCTCCTGAACAAATCCTGTAAACATTTTACTGCTGTAATGTTAAGGCTGTCAGCATTGCTGTGATAAAACCAGGTGCAACAATACTCCCACCCCCAGTTGTGATCATGATTCCAGTTTCACTAAACTTTGTGATTAAGCATAAAAATGTTTATAGGAGTTTTTCAAGTTCTGATATTTTTTCCAGTGATAAGAAAAAAGGGCATATGAGGTGATCCAAATGGTTTTCATTGCCTAAGAGATAATGAGGCTGACCTATCAAGAACTGACCAATTCTGGGGCAAACCAATTGTACCATAGGGAACAAATAAAGGGTCCAATCAATTTAAGTAGGGTTTTTAACCTCTCAACAGCCAGAGATGTCTCTAGCACAAAGTAATACCTTTGGGAGCTCCCTAGCACTGCAGGCCCCATTTTAAGTCAATGGAAGTCTTGGAAATGGCGCAGTTGGTTTGTTCCAGGATTGTAACATCAATGTTGCTGAATTCTACTATAGGTGAACAGCTAGTCATTCCATATAGGAAATGGATTATTTAGGGGAACCACACCATATATTACAAGGCTGCCCAACCTATTTTATATGGCAAAGGGTGTCTCCTTTGCCTGGATCATTTTCTAGCCAAACAAGACTTCCTCTTCACAGAGCCTTGGGAATTCCTCAGAACATCTCTGAATCTAGATAATGCACTATTGCACATGCATGCACATGTGTAGTACATTAGGTTCTTGAGGCATCATTCCAATTCAGAGGAGCAAGAAGAATCAGGGACTATAGATAACATAGAGGACTCAGTGGGTAGCCAAAGAAGGAGGCCAAATTGGCTGAAAAGTTGATGGTCAGACCTCTTGACATGTCATACTTATGACATAGAAAGTCGTTTGGTCAGGATCTTAGAGAAGGTATACTTCCCTCTTAAGGAACCATTCATTTTGACCACCAAATCTTTGTAAGTTCATAAGACACATCATAATTCCTGACAAATCCTTGTGCAATCATCTTCTCCACCCTATCTCTAACGAATGTTGCATTATAACTGAAGTGGGACCCAAATGAATATCTGTTCAGTCTGTATATCTCTGCTAATGAACAGCTCTATGTGAGTTGCCAGGTTGCTTCAATGTCTTCATTGTTGACTCCTTTGTACAGGGATCTTCAATGCATTGTGGTGCAATGCATAGGAGGCATCTCTAGCAGTTAAGCAGTTAAATACATTGGCAAGTAAATGTAATTTATTTTCATCACATTAGGAAGTATTTATACACCAATACTTTGGTTAGGCTCATTTGCACTTGATAAAGCCACATGTTGCATACAGAACATATTGGGGGAGATGCACAAAGGTATGATAAAGAGGTGACAAAGTGGAGATAACATCAACAGTGATAACACTTCTCCAAGTCCTATGTTATTCTATGGAGCTAATGCACTAAGATTTATTTGGAGATTTTAGTGCATAGGTTCCATAGAATAACATACGAACTGGAGACGTGAGATCACTGGAGAAGTCATCTCTGCTTTATCACCTCTTTATCAGACCTTAATGCATAAAACCCATTGTCTGCATAGAGGGTACCATTTCCTGTTGCAAGCTTGGACTATAGTGCGGAGATTCACAAAAGGAGGACCTCCGGATGGCCTCTAGTTAAAGGCTGTTTGCCACTATTGGAGTGTGCTAGATGGAGCTTGTGATGGTGTGAAGGGCATTGCTAAGTCTGAGCAGAGGGAACCAGTGGTGGATATTACATATCATCCTAAAATGTCCAAGAAGGAGGGTTTTGTTTCACATAAGTGTTTTTACTCTATGTGGATGTTTTCTTTGTCTTACACTAATCGGAAAGTAATTTACAAAAAATTATTTTTATAAATCGGTATGTCTTATTTATCACAAGACTGATGAGAATAGCCAAGTGAACTGCTTGCAAACAATGAGTGTTACTGTTTAAAATAAATGGTTTTCTCAATTTTGTTTCTTGAGGTAATTGATATGGAAAGTTCTGAAACACTTTCCATATAAATGTATTTAATATTTGTATGATTCATATTTATGGTGACACTATTTATGGTGAGATTTTCTTTATAGTGTATCACATATACACAGTGTTGATATGTGAACTTCTTAACTTTTATTGCACATTTTGTGTGGATTTAAATAAATAAATATATATATATATATATATATATATATATATATATATATATATATATATATATCAATAGTTGCAGATGAAAGCACTCTCTCTGAAATGTGATTCTTGCCCATGTTCACAATCCCAATATCGCGAATCTAGAATAAAGAAGGGGCAGCACCCATGGGACTTCTTGAAGAAATGTATTTATTATCAATAAGGCAAAAACAAATGGTCAACATTTCAGTCCACAAATTGGACCTTTATCAAGACAACTGGAGTAGATGCAGGCCTTGTGTTAAATACCGTGTAAACCCCAGCATTGCTTGATGACGTCACCACCCACCCTTCCACCGACCGGACAGTGGTGGGTGGACGTCCCTCATTGGTCACAGAGACTAATAGGAATTACAAAAAGTATCAACAGGCCAAACAATATCATAAAATAAAAGATCTCAAGGAGATCAGTAATCTTATCCAAAAGAGTATATATATAGTGATTACATAATCAAAGACGAGTCCAGCCTTTTGGCCCACTCCCACTCATAGACACCGATGTCACACAATAAAACATATGGCAGCAGCATCAGACTCGCACCCTCTACGGGCTGAGGGCGAGACTAATCGTTGCGCTAAATATATGAATCACTGGGAGCACATACTGCTCCCCTCGAGTGTAGCGAACTACTAGATTACATGTGTATTGTGCTGTGCGATGTGCGGAAGACAAGCGCTCAATCAAACCGCAATGGAAATTCTGCTACGAAAATGTGTGTTCATCATAACAACAATAAAAGTAGTCACAGTCATCCTTTATCCAATCCGACAGTCATACCAACACTGTTCCACATACAGTTACCCAAACTGGACGATAGATTCCCCACCAAATATTATGTCCAAACCTATACGCTATATGTTGCTCCAATAGCAGATACAAGTGATACAGCTCAAGTATATCTCAATGGGTTGTGGATAGTGTTGAGCGAGCGTGCTCGGCCGATGCTCGGATCGGCTCGAGCATCGCTCTGCTCGGCACATGGCGGTACTCGTCGAGTACCGCCATGTGCTCTCCCGCCATGTTCGGGTGGCGGGGATCTGTGCCGGAAGAGGCACAGATCAGAAGACGCTCCGCTGGACCACCAGGGACTGGAGGTACGGGGGCATTGCGGAGATGAAGGGGGCATAGCGGAGATGAAGGGGGACATTGTGGAAGAGGGGCATAGAGTCTATGCCCCTCTTCCACAATGTCCCCCTTCATCTCCGCTATGCCCCTCTTCCACAATGTCCCCCTTCATCTCCGCTATGCCCCTCTTCCACAATGTCCCCCTTCATCTCCGCTATGCCCCTCTTCCACAATGTCCCCCTTCATCTCCTCTATGGCATAGAGGAGATGAAGGGGGACATTGTGGAAGAGGGGCATAGCGGAGATGAAGGGGGACATTGTGGAAGAGGGGCATAGCGGAGATGAAGGGGGACATTGTGGAAGAGGGGCATAGCGGAGATGAAGGGGGACATTGCGGAGATGAAGGGGGACATTGCGGAGATGAAGGGGGGCATTGACCAGGCACCCTCCCCTCATCAGAGCAGGGGGTGCCTGGTGAAATGCTCGTGTCGCCCCATGCTTTTCAATGGGGCTCGGGTGCTCGGCCGAGCACTCGAGCCTCAGGGGCTGCTCGGTCAGAGCACCCGAGCATCGGGGTGCTCGCTCAACACTAGTTGTGGATAGTAAGGGATCTTCAGCGTAAAATAATGATGATGATAGCCCCACAGCAGGTTCATAGGTTTGCTGCTATTAAATGACTCTCTATAATGTGGAGTCATAGTAGCACCAAGATGTAAAAGCATCATAGTAGATGAGTAACTTCAGATTACCCTGTCATATAAATGTGTAGGACTGGGCTAAATCGTATTCGTCAGAGGACAAACTCGCTTTTTGATCACAAGCTTTACGTATGGTGAGACACATGAGCCAGAGCACATTTCAGGTTTCAAGGGGTTCCCTAACAGTGGGGGGAGTCACGTCCTATAATGGTAGGATGTTAATGGCAATGCCCCGCTACCCGGGGTTCTATGCCCATCACTAAAAAAAAGCCCATGGTCCTTAATTGCCAGCCATTTAAGAAATTGAGGCAGAATTATGAAACAATGAATGGTTAGTTTATAAAGTGTTATAATTTTTGCTGCAAATATTGTTTTCCATTTAAAGGGCAACAATCATAATAAAATAAAAATATATGTTAATGCTCTATATGTTCCTACGCTCCTCACTGGCAGTAGCAGCACTATTGTTAGGGACCAGGAACCAGGCAGATACAAAAAATATAAAATGCAAAACACCTTTATTAAAGTAACAAAAAATAAACAAAACAGAATAGTGATCCAGGAGCATAAACCAATGACAAGCCAGGGTCAGACACGTACTCAGTCAAGCCGGGTTCAGTAACAAAGAAGTCTGCGATGTCAGGAACAAGCCAAGGATCAGGAACCAGAAGGAACTTCAGAGGAAGCCAGTATCACGGCGCCCGTGATCTGGGCGACATTCTGTCCATCTCGCTGATACTGCCGTCCTATTGGCTGCTTTGTTCTGCTTCTCCTAGTGACAAGCCTTTTTATACCCTAGGCTGTCACTCTGCTAGTGCCCTTTTGTGGTGTACCTGATGCCTGGCACTAGTTGTTGTTGTTCTGATCCAGTGTATGTATCACGGTGCCCGTGATCTTCCTCTGTCACTCTTTGCTGTAGTGCGCTCCCATTGGCTGAGCTTGTTTGGCCCACCCAGTATGGCCTATTTATACCCGGCCTTTGGCACCTGTCAGGTGCCCTTTCGTGGTGTTCCTGAGCCAGTGCTGCTGAGTAGCTGTGTTCCAGTGTTCCTGCTTCCTGTGTACCGACTTGGCCCATCTGACTACGCTCCTTAGTTCCTGCTCCGTGATTTGACCCTGTCTGGCTGACGTTCCTGCTCCGTGATTTGACCCGGCTTGTCTGACGATCCTGCTCCGTGATTTGACCCGGCCTGGCTGACGTTCCTGCTACGTGACCTGACCCAGCTACGTTGCTGACCCTGCCTGTGTTCCTGCTGTGTGCTGTTCCAGTATCGCCTGGGCGACACTCTGACTTCCGCTGTGCTTGTGGCAGGGCTGACTGTGTCGTTGCCTCCTGTGTACTGGGCCTTTCCATTTACTCTTGATGAGCCTGCTGTCTCTGTTCACTGAGCCTCCGTTGACACTTGCAGAGCAGTTGTCTCCGTTAACTAAGCCTCCGTTAACACTTGCAGAGCAATTGTCTCCGTTCACTGAGCCTCCGTTAATACTTGCAGAGCAGTTGTCTCCGTTCACTGAGCCTCTGTTAACACTTGCAGAACCGTTGCTTCCGCTACCCAGAGCCTTCCGCTACACTTGCTGAGCCTTGGGTCTCCGTACAGCGCCCGTGAGGGTGCCATTGGCTCCATACAGCTAAGCTCTTGCAGTGTAATTGGTTTTTGTTACAACTCCCGTGGGGGCTATTGGCTCTATTATCCTCAGCTCTCGCAGTGTCCTTGGCCTCCGTTATACACACCGGGTGGGTGCCATTGGCTCAATACCGCTAAGCTCTTGCAGTGTAATTGGTCTCCGTTACAACGCCCATGGGGGCTATTGGCTCTATTATCCTCAGCTCTTGCAGTTCACTTGCTCTCCGTTCACGCACCGGTTGGGGTGCTAGTGGCTCTAGCTCATTTAGCTCTTGCAGAGTATTTTGGCCTCAGTTCCCTGCCTCATAAGCAGTAGTCTCTGTCCTGCTCTATTACTGGTGTTTTCTCATCTAGCACCACTTATCGCTCCTTTACCATCTTATGGGCGTGTCAAACACACCACAACAGAGACTGATTGATTTCTATGTACTTTAACCATTGCGTACCCTGTATGTTACTTATGACTGTCCTGTGACAGTATATATTTATTTCTCTGTATACCGGGCCTGAGAGGGCATCTGTACTTTACTGTTCATTTCATTTATTCTGTATTGCCTATAGAGGGCAGTCTTTCTTGTCTTTTAATAAAACTGTGTTTTATTCTAACCTGCTGGTCTGAGTGTCCTACAAAACTGTTACAGTATGACCCCGGACTGCCTGACCACGCTATTGTCTCATTCCTGATACTGTGTACCGACTCGGATTGGCTGATGTTCCTGTTTCCTGTTCTGACCCGGCCTGGCTAACGTTCCTGCTCCATGTACCGACCCGGCGAGATTGACGACCCAGCTCTGTGTACCGACCCGGCGCATCTGAGGATCCTGCTCCGTGTACTGACCCGGCCTGGCTGACGTTCCTGCACTATTTACCAACTCTTCTTGGTGGTCGTTCCAGTTTCTGCTGTACCAGTTGGCTCCTCCGAACTGCTCCTGTTTGCCCACCTCGAGGGCAGCGCTACTACTTGCTGGTCCTAGTTTCCGTGGTTGCTCGTATACAGGTCCAGTGATCAGAGTCTCGCTGCTTCCACCCATGTCGCACTCGCTTGGTCTGTGTTGGTTCAGTTGGGTGCCTCTGGTGGTTACCGTTATCCAGACCACAGCGCTATTAACCCCTCCGGGGGAAGGGCCTCGTTATACCACTACCATCTTGGGTTCTATTGGGCTATGCTACTTGAGTTATTAGTCACCAGCAGGATCTGTTGTGCGCTTCCAGTTGCCATCTATTTAATCCTTTGCCCATTAACCCTTTCAGGTAGTACGTGCACACGGTGCTGGGTTGCTCCGGTAGGGCCTCCGTTTAAGCACGAGCTCTGACCAGTCTGTTTGCTATTGGTGGGCGTCCACCATTGCTTCCTCTGACAGGCGTCCAGGGCCTGTGGTTGCAGTCCTGCCCTTGTCGCCTTCCACATCATACAGGAGACATTGAGTCATTATACGTTACTACCAGCTTTGCACTGGTTACATTGGACATTCATACACTGTATCAATCCCATTGACCTGACCCGTGTCAGCATTGTGTTGTTCACTTTATTGGACCCGTGTGGGTACCACTTGTAATCTGTCTTGTGTCAGTTTCTGCTATACTGGACCCGTGAGGGTTACATTGTTCACTTTGTGCTTCAATAAAACTGTGCTTTTACCTTACTCTACGTGTCTGAGTGTACTGAACCGTAACAGCCAGGCCATACGTGGATAAACAGGAGCTCAGTAGAATCCACAGCAGTCAGCAACAACAAACATAAGGATAATCAGTAAGTGAGCCAAGCTGATATAAATACCCTGAGAGGGTTGGCTGATAACAGTCAGGTGAGTAATCAGAGCGGTCAGGTGATTCAGCCTGACTCAGGAACTCAGAAGGCAGCAGCAATGGATAGCAGAGCACTAGATTAGCTCAGAGAGCAGAATCAATAGGCAGAGTTAGAGCAGCTCAGCCAAACCTTGACAACTATAAACTTAAAGCCATCAGCTTTCAGATTCCTCCCATTGGGAATGTGGTTATCATCTTTTTTAGGTTGGACAAGAAGCTGGAGACTGACCTGGGTGTATCAATATGGAAATATTAAAACACTCAGCTTTAGCATATCTTCTTCAAATATTTCATATTGTCTTCGACGCAAGTAATACAAAATTTGCCAACATTAGAGATTTTAATATTTTTTATGGGGTGGGGGTTATAATCTAGCATCAAAATAGACCAGGTCTGTAGTAGACAAATGAGCCAAAATGCATACCTTGCCCTGTAATATGCAAAAAAAACAAAAAAAAAAAAAACATAAACATCAAAATAATAAGGAAATATAAAAAAGTGAAAGTTAAAGGTGAAGAAAAAATGTTATGTTTTAAGTGTTATTCTTATTTTATTTCTATTATATGCTTATTTATACTGTAAACTACAATTTTATGTAAAATATTTTTAAATTTGGTCTGAACCTAATCACAAAAATCATCCAGTGTCAAAAGTAGGGAAAATCTGAGCGAAACTAAAAGCATTATACTTGTTGCGATGGAACAAGGATTTACTAGAGCCTTTTGGGGTCATTGGTTTGTAAATCATTGCTGCTGCTCTCTCTTCTACGGCCGGCCAGAGCCCTGCATTTTTCTCGTGGTCTAGAAGTCCTGAAGTCTCCCTGCAAATCTAGCTCTTTTGCAATGTGGAAGAAGTCCTTCTCCAGAATAGTTCTGAGGCAGAAGGCAGGAACAAATGACTGCCACTCACCAATAAATGGCAGATCTAGTGAATTTAGCTACAGAAGCCTATTTATGTTTTCCTGGGGCCACATGCTAGTTCACTGATGTGGCAGATGGATTTCCTCTTGGAGTGACTGGGATAGGAATCCCCAGCCCTATTCCCCTCCAAAAATACAGCTGAGACTTGTATTAAAGAGGGTAGGACATGACAGCCACAGCTGACCATTTAGGGGGAGCCAAGGAGAACCAATCAGGAACTATTATTTAGTATTCACTCGGAGTGCCTCTTTTCAAGCCATACTGATGATACTAGCTAGGGAAAAGTCTTTGAAAAGCACAGCAAAAGCCAATCAACATTACAACCATTCCTTTGCTTTATTAGTATATGGTAGAGGCTGTTATCTGAGCATACCATATGTACAGGGAAACATAGAGAAATATTCTAAACTATAACACAAGGACACATAAAATGGAGTACATTGTAATAGGGACATTGCAGCAGGGAGCAGAGTGCTGGGCTTAACCTTTATTTACTGGGCACTCTGGTTCCCTGCTTCCAGTATAGTACATTCACTTTCATTATACTACTATAGTTTATTTGGATTATGAATAATGTGCCTGTCAGACTTGAGGGAAGGGAACTGGACTACACAATACATTTAACTTTTTATAGTCCTAGGGGAATGTCACTACACTGCCCCACAATGATTCCCCTGCAGATCCTCCAGTTCCCTCATGTGGTCACCCTTGTAAAATTAACCCCTTGGATGCTAAAGAGGTTTCCAATGATTTGCAAAGCAATGTGTTAAAGACCTATCTAGCACAAGCAGTTTGTTTGCTACAGAATTGCTCCATTTTTGCCTTTATTTATCTACCCCAATATTGGTGAGTAAAAAAGGAGTGGTCTTATAGCTCTAGAAGTAAGACTGAATACAAAGTTAACAAATTGTGGTATTTCGTGGACCTAGAAGTCAGAGGGTAGTCTCTGAGTGTGGTCTAGGTAGTAGAAAAGAACATTTTTGTTTGTACCTGGAATCAGGTGGAAACTACCCACAGATTATATATTGACTCATTACAGGACTGGGCAAAGCAAGACAGAGTCAGGCTTAAAACACTTTGAATGTCAGAGAGGTATCCAAGCAATTGCAAAGCAATGTGTTGGATACCTGTGTGGCACTCAAAGGATTAAAGGAACACTAACACCTCTTAATAATTAACCCCTATTTAGCCTAATCTGGGAAGAAATCCTATTGGCCAATGTGAATCGATTCTGGATACATTTTCTTGAAAATAATATTTAGTTAGTGCTAGATATCATGGCAATGGAAGTGGACATGATTGTTTGTTGCAGGATTGAAGGACCCCATGCCCCTCCCACTGAAGTTTTGGAATGAAAGAAGACCTAAGTGGGTGAAGTTTAAAAATCATGTCTGCCTCCATAAATGAAAGATTCATTTTGAAGGAACAATCCACATAGAACTGATTTATAAGGGTTATCAGGACTTTCTGAATAGTATAGGGTAAGTAGGAGTTTATTGTCAGGATATATTAGTGTTCTTTAATCTTCAATCTGCACCAAGGATGCTTTGTCATGCCATGGAAGCCGTTCCACCTTTAGCTGTGTATTAGCAAATCTACTGTAACCGTAGTGCAATGTACTTAAGAGTGACATGGCTAGCTGGCTCTGAAGTACTGACATGACTCACCACACTTGGAGGAGATTCAGTGCTATTATATTTTTAAGATAACAACAGGATTATGTTTTCAGCAGTGTGTCAGCTTAGCCCTTTGAGTGTTGGAGAGTTGTACAGTTTTTGTCACTTGGCAGAGAAAACCTTTTTCAGTTTTATTTTAAACAAACATCTGTTTAACCCCTTGGATGCTCCAGGGAGGCTGATGTACTAAGAAAATGGTTAAATTCTCGTGCAAGTCTAGTGTGCCATAGATAATAATTTAAATGGAGAGTTTAACTCCTTGAATGCTAGAGAAATTTTTAACCCATTACTGATCAATGCTTTGGAGTCCTCTGTATTGCATATTCCTTTAAGTGCTAGGACCGGCATGACGGTCCTGGCATATCAAGGGTCCTTAGGGGTTTAAGAACCAGAGGAGTGTGCAACACTTTGTTTGTCCCCCGTGGTGCAATTGGTTTGCCCCAGAACTGTACCACTTTTGCTTAGGTCAGTGTCATAAACACAATGAAGGTGGAACAACAATGGGTCAAGCCAACCATGGGTAAGAAATAAAATTCCTCAAATTCCCTTGGATTTAAATGGGGTTTTACAGTGTGTTGGATATCACGTTAGCATTCATTGGGTTCAGAGCCTCATTTAGATCAATGGGATTTTTATTCATTCCCTATAGGGCAGTTGGTTTGCCGATGAGTTACTCCACTTTCTTTGTACATATGCAACATAAAGTGGTACTAGCCACTCCACACTGAAATCTTAGACACCACCCAGAGGTATTAAACCTTTAAGGAAGTGAAAATGTGCTATGCATTGTACACACCTCTGGTCCTTTAAGAGGAACAATCAGTGATATAAAAGTGCCACCCAATTAATTCTACTAAGCATTGAAATCCTTTTACAATCCTTATTGTGCCGGCATTAGTTAGAAGTCTAAGTTCTTAGGAGACTCACAGCCAGACAACAGCGCAGACATCTTGCCGAAGAGGGATCTGTGCTCCTGCACTGTCTCTCCCTGTCTGTACCGTGTGGTGCAATAAAACTTCCCCTTAGGTTACTTGCCAATCAGTGAGGAGACAGTGATGAACAGCGCAGGTGCACAAATCACTCTTCAGCAAGATGTCTGCACTGTCGTCTGGCAGTGAGTCTCCTAAGAATTTAGATTTCTAAATAATGAGAGTTGGCACCATGTTAGCCGTAGAAATACAGGATGCAAATATAGTTGTTGATACCTTTATTGGCTAACTAAGCAGATTTAGGATACAAGCTTTCAAGACCTTATGTCTCTTCCTGAAGGAATGTTATACAGATAAATATGAATACATCTTTTATATACAAATACACATTGCATTGTTTAGAATGGAAATCAGATAAGAAAACTCAGTCCAGGTTCAGATACTTTGATCAGTCAATGGTAAATTTCAGA
Organism: Rhinophrynus dorsalis; assembly: GCA_037306005.1. NCBI lineage: Eukaryota > Metazoa > Chordata > Amphibia > Anura > Rhinophrynidae > Rhinophrynus > Rhinophrynus dorsalis. The sequence continues at coordinate 240,561,393 of CM074724.1, read as the reverse complement.
CTTCCTTTGAGGATTTAGAGGTATTTATGATCCCAGTGGGACTGTTGTAATGGTTAATCCACAATATGATAATGTGACAATAATTCTGTCGTTATTCAAACCACTATGAATAAATAATCCCGGCACTTAGTAAGGATTACAAAAGGATTTCATTGCTTACCGATAAAAAAAAGTAATTGGGGGGCACTTATATATCAGTGATAGTTTCATTTAAAGGGTTGTTAAGTTTTTTATGAAAAAAAAAAAATAAAAAAATAAAAAAAAATATATATATATATATATATATATATATATAGGGTTTGCAGATGTGATAAACTTGCATCAAACAACAAGAGCACTCGAGGGTCTTCAAAATAAAAAACAATATATTTATTAAGACAGATCAACGTTTCGATCCCCTCCTGGGGCCTTCCTCAAGACAAAGAAAAAGCAAAAAGACTGCCCTTAAATACAGATGTCCACTCGCGCCACAGACCACGAGACAAATGCGACAGCGTCACCATTCGCGTTGGAACGCATCCGTGGACAGCAATAGATACATTATGTAGCCTTATTTGTTTGCGAGTTTACATTTGTGTTACTTTGTCTCTGTCGTGGCTTTACTCAGTAAGTTCCACTCCGTTCAAGACATCGAGACTAATTTTGTGTTATCAGACACTATTGTTTCTGTTGGAGCCTGCAGAGTGGTACCAAAGGGGTTAATACTTATTGCGGTCCACGGATGCGTTTCAACACTAATGGCGACACTTTTGCATTTGTCTTGTGGTCTTTGGCACGAGTGGACATCTGTATTTAAGGTCAGTCTTTTTGCTTTTTCTTTGTCTTGAGGAAGGCCGCAAGGGGGGTCGAAACGTTGACCTGTCTTAATAAATATATTGTTTTTTATTTCGAAGACCCTCAAGTGCTCTTGTTGTTTGATGCGAGTTTATCACATCTGCAAACCCCATATTTAACTAGATATCAAGTAGCACCGGGCATTTGCTGAGATATATATATATGTAGTTTTGGAGTGCCCACTTACTCTCTTTTATATATATATATATGTATTGCAGGGCTTTTCCTACTGAGCAAAACAAGAGTAGCCCCACTGCCAGGAAATGTGAAATTGTAAAGTTATTACATTTTAATTGCTTTTTTTTTAGTACAGTAATAGTAAACTCTGGTGTCTCAAAAGTTCACCTACAGTTTATCCAGGGTTAGTGGCCACAGTTCTCCATAGAATGTAACAGTAACAACTTTATCACTTTGTGACACTTTGAGATGTTATAACTTTTGAATAAAACAATTGCCAGCAGTGGGAGTACCCTTGTTTTACCAAGCAAGAAATCCCCTAAACACATCATTTTTCGCTAAAAAAAAATGTTGCTGCTCTTTTAAAGGGTTAAACTTACCACACAGTAATATCATGCAGCTGTTTTGTATGTACTCTACCTTGCAGCAGTATTATACACTCCAAAACACAGCATTATAAACACAATGCAATGGTACACTTTTCATTAGATAGTGCAGAAAACAATCCATAAATCAGTGCAATACAAACGTGAACTGTAAATAAATAATTGTCTGTTAAGGCCCCAGCCTCCCGACTGGCATTATAAAAATTCTTTGCGCCCTGCCAAAGAGGCCAGGGCAACTGAAGTGAAGTGAAAAATAAAAAGTCCTAAGTGCATGCCGATGCTCCACCAATACTCGTGTGCGGGAATCACGTGCTTGGTGTGACAGGGGAAAAAAGCACCTCAGGCTTTCCGCTCCCCAGCCATGGTGTCAGACCAAGTGAATCTCTGTCCCCCAGGACGCAAAGGGACAGATACTACACTTGATCTTAGCCAAAAGGCCGAGAACCCCAGATGTACATTTTGCCCTTGTTGGGCCTCGTCAGTGAGGTGCAGCTGATCTCTCTAAGCACTGTGAGCAAGGGGTCCAATGCTGGATTCCCCCTATTACCCTTGGGGTGACTAATCCCAAGGGTAATTTGCATGTGTATATTAAGAGTCAGAGATGCTCAACTAGGAACAAGCCTGCAATACAAATTTGCTGGCACTCTATGATTGGTATCCTACCCAGGGTGCAGTCTCTTTTAGCCTATTAGTGCTTTTCACAAAGGAGAAATATCCTAAAGCATTTCATACTGGTCCTGCCATAACAGCAGTCCAACCACGAAATGCCAGGCAATTCTTCTCTGAACAAGAGAAACAACCAACCCCAGACATGCATTTTGGCCTTGTTGGGCCTCTTCAATAAGGTGCAGCTGATCAATCTAAGCACTGTGAGCAAGGGGTCCAATGCTGGATTCCCCCTATTAGTCATCCCAAGGGTAATTTGCATATGTATATTAAGAGTCAGATATGCTCAACTAGGAACAAGCCTGCAATACTTTTTTTTGTTCCCACAATGCACGCTAAGGAAAATAGCCAACTATAGTTGTTTGACAGTGTCAAACAATGAGAATGAGCTAAAAACACAGTCATGTATTAAAAGAAAAAGGCAACAGTACATCAAAATAATGACATAACTTTAGAAAATTATAAATTTATTTATTAAATACTCAAAATATAAATAATCTATACAAAAACTAAGGTGCAATATATAACATAGCCAACCCCCACAAATTGACCATACTACATTTCAGAAACATAAAAGATCCTATAATCACAATAACAGACCACCCACTCCACATTTATGTAAAACAGTACTAACACTGATGTCAGTAACTACACCACATCACAATATGCATCTTATATATCTGTCAAGGCGTCAGTGCAGTAGACAGTACAATTTCTTGCAGAAACTTTACTATCTACTGCACTGACGCCTTGACATACTCTTTGTAAAGGAGGAATGAGATGTAAGATACATATTGTGATGTGGCGGAATATGTTTGCTACAGAATCGGAATGGTGACAAAGAACTGAATGGAGGATGATAACAACTGTGATGTGCAGTGATGAGTTGTTTGAGGAGGAGTGCATTACCAGGCAACTTGTGATTGGTGGTAACTCCAAGGAGGGTTTTAGAAGGTATTTATGAATAGTACCTAACAAACGGAACGGGTTACATGATATGATATGGCAATTATTTCCCCTGTCTATACCGTACTTATAGACCAGAACTGAACTGTGCTGAGGCATTAGAACTGTGCTATCACCTCATCTAATATAATTCAATGGTTTCATCTATACCTTCATTTTCATCATAATCTTTGATGTGTCACCGCACCATACTAACTTTAACATCGGTAGATTAATTTTTAAGGAAGTTCTTTTTATGGCTATCTGTTTACCATCCTGCTTCATCTTCATTCATCCTTTTTTGTTTTACAGCTTACATATTAACATTGACTGGTTTCTTTTCATGGCCATTTTTTTCACCATTTTTGTATCTACTTACTGGTGCCAGTGTTAGTATTGCTTTACATTTATGTGGGGTGGGTGGTCTGTTACTGAGATTATAGGATCTTTTCTGGTTATGATATGTGGTATGGTCATTATGTGTGGGTTGGCTAAGCTATATCTTACCTTGGTTTTTGTGTAGATTATTTTTATTTTGAGTATTTAATAAAGAATTTTATATTTTTATAAATGTATGTCATTATTTTGATGTAGGTCGAGTGTCTATAGAGGTCCTTGTCTTTTTCTTTTAATACATGTGGATATATATAAGACCATGGCACCCCATGTATATTATAAATATGGTTGCACCTAGGATAGCTACATGAGTAGTGGTCCTATTTTATATAACCTTGTTCTAAAACCAGTCACCCTCCCAAACACTAACCTTACACAACTCCTAACAATGTCAATAAAGTGAAACTATACTAGCCCTAAGTGTAACACTTACCTGTCATCCACCATCAGTCTTCTGTAATCTTCTTCTTTTCTTCTTTCATTTATATATTTGCTGCTACTATAATAATAAAAAAAAGAAAAAAGGTTAAAATCATTGATGCCCCCAATATAAATTCTATATATAAATCCACAATACCCCCATATAAATTCAATAAATATGTCCATGATGCCCACAAATAAATCCACTAAATATGTCCATGAATGCAATGCCCCAAACAAATTGAAAAACATATGTCCATGATGTCCCCCAAACATATGCCATGAATAAGTCCACAATGCCATTGCCACTACCTCTGCTGCTGGTGGCAGCAGCAAGAAAACACATCAAGAGACCCCACCCCCTTAGTTACCTCTCGGGCCTCTGTTCAAGCCATACTCAGGGAAATTTGAACAATAACTGGCTTTTATATAGCCAGTCCCTTCAAAATGGTCCCCATGCTACAACTGGTTGGAATGTGGGCTTATGCACCTCCCAGTGAGCTGTGATAAGAATGGCATGTATGTGCCTGTGACTAATGATATAGAACTTATATATAGGACTACAGAATATAGGACTTAAATTATTGTGTATTAGCAATACACTTTGAATTCTCTAAGAACGGGTCGCTAACTAGCTGCCCAGAAACTTTGTCCCTTTTGATTGTATCTTTAGGGAGTTAATAATAAAGGCTGGAGGATAGCAAGTTGCTTCATCCCGGGAAAATAGTGTATCCAATTTCATATATCAATAAAGGAACTTTGTAGTCCAACTGAACATAATAAGTCTCACTAGTAAGGGAATATAAGCGGAGAGATCCAAATAGCCAATTTAACTGATGAATAAGTGAATCTAATCCCTGGCTTAGTGCTACCGATATAGTTCGGAGGATAGTACTTTGTGAATTGGTGTCTAATGATGAATTTCATTGAATATAATGAGAGTAGTATGTTCATCATTAATGTATTATGTTTGTCTCTGTATCTAGTATCAATCACTGTCAGACTATATTGCAGCTCAGAAGAAGGATCTCCTGTCTGACTTGTTCACCTATCAGCTGTTTTGCTTTTCTTGGATTTTGTTTTTTTTTAAAACTGTCCCTGTCTGTTACTGTTTACAAAGATATCATGCTCACACTACCCCAGCTCTTCTTTTTTGCCTTTCTGCTTCTACATGTTTTCAGTGCCAAAATGTCAGCAGCAGCTTTCATTATCTCCTACCTTGAATGCATTGCACATTTTTACAGTACAGTACAGAATGAGGATATACTTGTTAGCTTCAGAATTAGCAATCCTAAATAATAATTCGCTAGAAAGTTTGTAATGACACAGTCATGCGCCGTAGAGACTACTGCACGTGCTGCAGTCATGCACAGTAGAGGCTGCCAGTGACGAGGCTGATACAGAGCGGGCGCTCCAAAGGAGCGTCCCACTCTGTATAAGCCGTGGCGCGGGCAGTCTCTACTGAGCATGACTGCACCGCGACTGGCTGGCACTGTGGCAGTGGCACTGTGGCCCGTGTAACAGGCTCTTCAACTAGTTTGTAATAAAGGAAAAAGCTCACTTCCCAGCAGCTGATGCAGGTATGCAACACCACCGTAACCCAGTATATGCTTGTCTGTCATATTCATGTAAATATAGAAGTGAGTACGTGTAAGTACACACAGAATGTGAAGTTGTACCTGTCTGTTTGTCTTAAATGTATGATGTATTATGTATGTCTGTTTGTGAAGTATCTGTTACTAACTCACTGAGTCTCAGTAGAGGATCAGCCAAAAAAGGTAGGAACTGGGATCACTAATCAGACAAAAAAGTTTTTTTACAAGCTCTCATTTCTCCTTTCACAATCCCAGTACCCAGAGAACATATGGCTACCACCAATGTACCAATCAAGCAGCTCCAGTTCCTTCTTTTTTGCCTGCCTGCATCCAATGGCTATAATCAACATTTCATCAGCTTCCGTCACTTTCTCCCAAGCACAGACTCACAACCTGTGGTAAACTGATGCCCCCTCTATATTTTAACTGTGAGAACACTCCGAATTGTGGAAATACATTACTAGCATTGATTTCTATGAAATGAAGCAAAAAGGAGTAAAGTGGAATTCCCAGGTACAGCAGGTACTGCTGTTTTTCATATGTTTCTTTTTTGAGGCAATACGGTTCACCCATCCATTATTGTAATTAATTACCATATGGGCCATATGCATGAAGGAAAGAGAAGCAATAATGGGAAATCCAGCTCACTATAGGGGACAACTAAAAAAAGACATTTAACAAATTACAAACCATGTTTATTAAAGATTATTGTAAATTGACACTAATTTTACAGTTGATTTGCCACACAATTGTACAACATTTCTTTGTGCTTATTGCTCTAAGTCAGTGTTTCTCAACTCCTGTTCTCAGGACCCACTAACAGGCCAGGATGTGATGATTCCCTTGTTAGAGCACAGGTGAGTTAATCAATGTGAATGAGCCCCTGATCACCACACCTGTGCTCTAGCAGAGAAATCCCTTAAGGGGAACTACCACCCCGCAATAACTTTACATTAATTAATGTAAAGTTATTGTGAGGTGGTAGTTCCCCTTTAGTCCTGGCCTGTTAGTGGGTCCTGAGGACAGGAGTTGAGAAACACTGCTCTAAATATAACTACACCAAAGCTTTGTTTTGATCCAGATAAATAGATGATGATGTTAGTTATAGTCATGCAAAATCTGGAGAGAAATGGTTGTTCAACCCAGAGCTAGAGATAAAAACCAAAAATATTTCTGAACCCCTTTTAACACAAGTAAATGCAGATGTTAGATTCAAGCTAAATGAAGAACATCTGTCATGTTCATCTGCTATTCTATGATCTCCATACATAGATTAACACCCAACATGTAAATTTTACCATGAAGTATGACTGGGAGATGATGATTGCTATTGATTATTCCCAACTGCACTGCACATGTTGAACAGCTGCTGAGCTATTGGGCTTATATTTATAAACAATATATAGTATAAGCTAATGCTCATCCAAAAGAAAGCTTCAAGAGATAAGATGGTCACATGGTCTGAAAGAGTGTTGTGGCATATGTCTTTTTAGTAAATATATACTATGTGGCTTTTCTCAACTGTGAAATGTGGAAATAAACATTTCCATCAGCATGGCATGTTTTGTTATTATATAGTAGTTAAAATCATCAACTTTTGGCCACATTTTACTCACTTCTGTTTATTATATTTCTATTTATGCCACAAGAATAATATGTGCTAAAAATACGCTTTAAATGCAGGCCCGGACTGGGACAAAAAATAGGCCCGGGCATTTAAGGCTGAGCAGCCCATTTTTATTTTTTAAGCAGCCCATGGGTGCCCATCGTGGGTGGATCTTATAATTACGTGCAGTGCACCGCACAGCCGCACGTTGATTGCCCGCCCACCAGGAAACTTGTAGTGAGGTGGCCGTCTTTCAGAAAGTGAAAGACGGCCCAAACTCATTTAATTATTTTTTTTTTTAAATGCCCGGACCGGCCCACCGGGCAAATGCCCGGTATACCCGATGGCCAGTCCGGGCCTGTTTGTATGACAAGTAAACTTTTGTCTTTTTTTGTGAATATGCTACCATCTTCATCTTCCGAATAAATACATTAATAAATAAATAAAGCTTGTTGAAGGAATGAGCAAATAAAACTACCAAAATAAAGGTTTTGCAGGAATCCCTACACAAGGGGAGCATTTTCATAACCGTACCCCCTCCCACACATGTACACATTGCATATTCTTAAACTCTGACCCCACTATGTTTATCATGGTGAGACTATGAAACTAGAACATCCCCAGATCCAGTATTATATCCACCAAGTATGCTTCTGAGGTGGAGCGTCTTGAATCTATATGCAGGGGTCTTGTTATCACCATCTCCCACTGTTAATGGGAGAATGGTTCTTGGGTTCTTTATTAGTGTTGAGCGAGCACCCCGATGCTCGGGTGCTCGGGTGCTCTGACCGAGCACCCCCTGAGGCTCGAGTGCTCGGCCGAGCACCCGAGCCCCATTGAATCCAATGGGGCGACACGAGCATTATACCAGGCACCCCCTGCTCTGATGAGGGGAGGGTGCCTGGTCAATGCCCCCCTTCATCTCCGCTATGCCCCCTTCATCTCCGAATGCCCCCTTCAGCTCCGCAATGTCCCCCTTCATCTCCGCTATGCCCCCTTCATCTCCGCTATGCCCCTCTTCCACAATGTCCCCCTTCATCTCCGCTATGCCCCTCTTCCACAATGTCCCCCTTCATCTCCGCTATGCCCCTCTTCCACAATGTCCCCCTTCATCTCCTCTATGGCATAGAGGAGATGAAGGGGGACATTGTGGAAGAGGGGCATAGCGGAGATGAAGGGGGACATTGTGGAAGAGGGGCATAGAGGAGATGAAGGGGGACATTGTGGAAGAGGGGCATAGCGGAGATGAAGGGGGACATTGTGGAAGAGGGGCATAGAGTCTATGCCCCTCTTCCACAATGTCCCCCTTCATCTCCGCTATGCCCCTCTTCCACAATGTCCCCCTTCATCTCCGCAATGCCCCCTTCATCTCCGCAATGCCCCCGTACCTCCAGTCCCTGGTGGTCCAGCGGAGCGTCTTCAGATCTGTGCCTCTTCCGGCACAGATCCCCGCCACCCGAACATGGCGGGCGAGCACATGGCGGTACTCGACGAGTACCGCCATGTGCCGAGCAGAGCGATGCTCGAGCCGATCCGAGCATCGGCCGAGCACGCTCGCTCAACACTATTCTTTATCTATCCTCACCACCTGAGCATTGTGATGGAGTAAAAATCATCCTGGTGATAATGAATCATGTCCCCTCTATACTAAACTATGTGTTTTAGGGTTGAAGGGTTAAAATATTATGTATCCTGGTCTTAAAGCAGAACTACCACCCCTGAATAAATTTGGCCTAAATAAATACCCAACTGGTGACTAGCTGCTCAATAGCGCTAGTCGCCAGAAATATTACCTAGTGTTTGAGAATGGTACACTGTTCCTGGACTGACAGGCAGGAAACAGAGCAGACATCTTTCCATAGTGATGTCTGTGCGCCTGCTCTGTCAGTCCCAACTGGCTCTAGGAGGCGTTGCTAGGAGCCGTTCGGCTCCAAAAGGGACTGACAGCGCAGGCGGTCACTATGGAAACAGTATACCATTCTCAACACCAGGTAATATTTCTGGAGACTAGCGCTATTGAGCAGCTAGTCGCCAGATGGGTATTTATTTGGGCCAAATTTATTCAGGGGTGGTAGTTCCGCTTTAAGATACCTTACCCTCTACGCAGTGCAATGTGGGTCATAGCAAGAGAGGGTTCAATTAATCTTCTTTAACTACAATCCCCGCATCATTTTGATTCTGGGTCATACCTAACTCCACCCATCTCCTAGGTGTGAGATGAGGGAAACATGTTTATCAAGCCCAGTCAAACATCTTTGCAGTAGAAGCCTGATAGTAAATAAAAATGCTAAAAAGCCTTATAAGTTGTTTTCACTTACATGTTCATGAATTCAGAGGCATTTAACTGATGTCCATGATCTTCAACTTTATTCCAAAATTAAAAGTACCATATAAAATATAAATAAAAAAAAATCTTAAAAGTAAAAAAAAAATGCATTGGAGCAAATTTATAATTCCTGGGATAATGTCCTGTGCCTGCAGGGTTTTTATACTGAGCCACATTGGTTAAAAACATGAGGACTGACTATTCATGAACATTACACAATGCATTATTGAAGACAGCTTTTTGGATTTTAATTTTTTATGAAACTTTTAGTTGTAGTCTCATGCTTTGTATTTAGTGTACTGGTTTATTGCCACTATATCCATGGTCACATAAGTGAAAAAGTATGTCTTTATTATATTATTATTATTATTATTATTATTATTATTATTATTATTGTTACATTTACTATTATTATGTTCCAACAGCACCCCCCCAGTCTCTTGAAATGACAAAACTCAGCTAACTACGGACCTCATTCTACAGGTCACTGTTCTCCCCAACCATCAATTAACAATGGCCAAATAATAAGCTGACCAACTAACTGGTAACTGCTTATAGTGCAATTTATTGCCCCAGTGAGCATATATGAACAGCAATGTTTTTGATCAGTGTGGTTCTTTTTCAAGCTTGCTTCACAATGCATTGGTTAATACAGAAAATGAATAGAACAGACTGATTCCTGTCAGTATAGTGACCTCAGTCATTCTTGTCTTCTATAGTAGGGAATAATTTGATACATTTAATGTTGTTTCCACTGACAAGTAGTGGTAATCATCTGCATCCAGGTGTAACATACAAGCATAGATTTTGACAGCAGATAAGTCTAGTTCAGCCTATTTACCTATCTAGATAAAATATAATGTCTTACATAGTTCTCAGAAATAACATGTCCATCCCAGTAATGTTTGAATTTCTTTACTGTTTTAGCACCTACCTCTTTTGCTTGGAGGCTGTTCCATGTATCTGTAACCTTTTTTGGGAAAGTAGTACTTCTAGTATAACTCTGTTTATGAAAATTGCTTCCCTCCAGAACTTTATTACATCTTTTAATATATTTAAGGGTTTCTAACATATCCACTTTCTTTCCTCTCTTCCAGGCTATACATATTAAAGTATTTGAGCCTGTCTTGGTACGTTTTGCCATGAATACCTTGCACTGTTTAAAGTGACTCTTCTTTGAACTTCCTCCAGTTAATGACTTCCTGGAGATATGGTCTCCAGTATATTACATAATACTCCATATGAGGCCTTACCAGTGATCTATAAAATGGCATGACTATTTCTCTCTTCCTATTGCTAATTCCTCTTCCTATACAGCCCAGAAACCTGTTAGCTTTTCCTACTGCTTTACTGCACTGCTTGACTACCTTCAAGTCATCTGAATGAATAACTTCAAAATCCCTTTCCTCTGCTGATGTTGGCAATAAAAATACCATTAAACCTATAACCCATCTTTGGGTTTTGTGCTCAAAATGCATTATTTTGCACTTTGCAGCGTTAAAGTTTAGATCACTTAATCGTGTTCATTCACCCAGTTTTCCTAAATCACTATGCATTTGATTTAGTACACCTGGAGAGTGAACCCTGTTACAAATATGTGTATCATCTGCAAACAGGCATACCTTACTTTTGATGCAATTAGCAATATCACTGATGAAAATATTAAAGAGCATAGGATCAAACACCAACCCCTAATGGACCCTACTAGTAACATGTCCTTACTATTAATGTATCCCATTGTCTATGACACACATCATCTGTCCTTCAGCCAATTTCTTATATAATAAGCTATCCTTGAGTCCAATTCTAAAATGCATTGTAAAGGAATAATAGCCCTTTATTTTGACATTATATATTCTGTAAGTACATTATATGTACAGTCAAATTACCTATATTATATATTTATAGTCTTCATCTTTTTTTCTAACACTTTTATGGCTCTGACAGTAAGCTCACTAATGCACTCTCCCTGTAGCACTGAATGCTCTGTGTGCTATCTTGTTTACATTGTATCTTTTCAAATCGCATCTCTAAACCTGTTTTCATGTTCCCTGACAGAAAACTATCTGCAACCAGATCCAGGGAGCTCATTGACCAGGACATCAAAGTGTAAAAATATTGATGAAAATGAAAAAATAATGATAATTATGGGCAACTGGACTCAATATATTATACTTTAAATGGTTACTATTCATGTAAGAGACAACTTACTATTGGAACACTGTCAAAAGTTTAAGTACATTACAAATAAACCGCTGCTCCTGTCTATCAACTGAATAACATATTCAAAATTTAACATTTTGGATTTGCTTGGAAATATCTTCCTGTTGTGAATCCACACTGCCATGGATTTTGTCTGTCATAAGACTTTGAATATGCCACAATTCTCTGTTTTAATAATGTTTCCATTAATTTCCCAACTTCTGATGTCAGGCGTAGGCTACTATATGAACGAGCTGGATGGAAAGGAAAAAGGAGCAAAACCTGTCTTTTTCTTCATGCCTGCTCCTCAAGTGGTATAACTGATAATGCAGACAGATGGTCTGTGCCTTGAAGCATTTTGTACCTGTATGTACTAATTGAGTCATACATATACTTGCACAGTGTGCCACAATATAACTGCTTAGCATACACTGTGTCCACATTTCTTAAATACACCTCAATGGCTCTTAGATAGTTTTAGCAAGACATGCTTTTTAATTTTCACTGCATTGGTTTCTTATATCATTAGCAAACTTGAGTATCTAAAATGCTTTTGGTCAAGGGCAGCATTTCTGGAATCACAAAAGTCAATTGTATCCTTAATCAGTTATTTTTCTCTCTCATTTGAGAAGTGCTAAGATGGAACATGGTAAATACAAAGTCCATAAGTAAATATTGTTTGTACCTTTATATCTGTAATTAGACTTTGCAACATATAAAATCTAGGATAATTTTTTGGGGGGCATGGTAGAAATTATTCCAATATAATTCAGTCTGCAGATCCAGTTATATAAGTGTATATATCTTACTGGGAATGTAATAAGATAAGAACATGAGAGAAGCAGCTTATGTGGTACAGATGCAGCTAGTATTAATGTACCTACTGCACACTTGCAGTTTTGTAACACCAGTATGCATAACTCTGGCCCTGAGTCTCACAGATTTGCAGTGTGAAGGAACTCCCAGGGTCCGACCCTGAGACTCACAGATTTGAACCAGATCTTAGTGTGAAGGAACTCCCAGGGTCCGACCCTGAGACTCACAGTTTTGAACCAGATCTTAGTGTGAAGGAACTCCAAGCGTCCGACCCTGAGACTCACAGTTTTGAACCAGATCTTAGTGTGAAGGAACTCCCAGGGTCCGACCCTGAGACTCACAGTTTTGAACCAGATCTTAGTGTGAAGGAACTCCCAGGGTCCGACCCTGAGACTCACAGTTTTGAACCAGATCTTAGTGTGAAGGAACTCCCAGGGTCCGACCCTAAGACTCACAGTTTTGAACCAGATCTTAGTGTGAAGGAACTCCCAGGGTCCGACCCTGAGACTCACAGATTTGAACCAGATCTTAGTGTGAAGGGACACATTTTCAGGGTGAGACAGTCCTGTGTCACTTATTACATGAGCTGGTTTGTGCCATTATACCAGAAAAGCAGAAAAGTCCTGTTTGTCTTGTGTGCAGTGTTTTCACTAAGATGAGGGACCCAGCACTGAAAGCATTAAAAGAAGGTGGGGATGCATGGTGCTTTTGTTATTCCAATACAGCCCTGCTTAACACCCTATGAGTGCCAGAGGGGTACACAACACTTTGCAAAGCAATGCATTGTGTACCCCTCTAGCATTCAAAGGGTTCACTCTTTCGGTGCTGGGTTGCTCACTGTGCTTATCTTACAAGGCACACTATTGTGCATGTTCAAAAAGTGATATATCTTTGTCTTTGAAAACTGATTGGAAGTCATCTGAGTTAAAGCAAACAAACACGTTACATTATATGGAAATTTAAGGGTTAAAGGGATAGCAATGTTTCACAAAAACAGCAGCTCCAATTAATCTTCATAGTATTTGTGCCATGGAGAGTGTTATTCAATACTGTCAGAGTTGTAGTTCAAGAGTAATTGAATGATAAAGTATCCCCCTCCGCCTCTTTTCCTAGTGTAAGCCACCTCCCCTCAGATATGGAATCTGGCCTTGAGATCAGACAGCTCACATTAAGGGACAATCTTCTTACTGTGAGAACAATGAAAACCCTGTCCCCCTTGACAGGTTTTTCCCTTATGCTAATTGAATATTGTCCTTCTCTGTGATCCACCTGGACACCACCTTGCTGCTCTGAGGAGAGCAGTGTTACATCAGTAAAATGGGCGAGAGGGGGCTTCTTTATCACTGAATTATTCTTGAACTACAACTCTGACAGTACTGAAATAACACTCTCCACGGCCCAAATACTATGAAGATTAATTGGAGCTGCTTTTATTGTGAAACATTACTATCCCTTTAACTGGTGTTCCCATATTGAAACACTGTAAGATGGAATATATTTTTTTTTTCTATGAGAAGTGGCAGAAACAACTTATTTGAAGACAAACATAATCCCTAAAAAAGGAAATTCAAAGTCAATAAAACTTTAAAAAAAAACATCAAACCAATATTTATATTTGCTTTACTACTAAACCACATGACATCAGTAAAGTAGGAGTGGCTTTAGTAGGAGGAGATCTGTGGGTTCCTGAATCATGCATGAATCATGTCTGTCTCAATGTACATGATATGAAGTACTAATTAAATATTAATTTTGGTAAATCAATCCATACATAAATGATTCACAGTGGATATTAGGATTTTCTCCTCCGATTAAGGTAAATGGGGGTTTATTATTCACGTAATTATTTTTTTATCCTTTGAGGATCAGAGGATGTTTAATGCATTGCTTCACAATGCATTATACATCCTTCTGTTTCTTAAGGGGTTAATATTTTTATCTATTTGTAGCATTAACTTTTCGAGTTCTGCAATGTGTTGCACACCCCTGTCACTCTCAAAGGGTTAAAAGTGTTGTTTGTTTGTAATATGTGATGGAAACTACTAGGTATGTTACAAATCCATTTATTTTGAATCTTGATCGGTTACATTTTTCAACTTTTCACCTTCTGTTTTTAACATTTCCATGAATCCAATCAGTCTACATCAACAATAGTGTCTAGCAATTACGATATAATATATTTCTGTACAGTACCAGGCTATTATGAGGAAAAATGATTCCATTAAATGTTCTGCATCATTCCTTTTGGAAAATTTCATCTGGTAAATGTGAACCAATGTTTTTACAGCACTGTGAGTATGAACAAGAGGAGGAATTGGTGGCAGGTGTCACACTTATAAACCTCACTCTGACTTGGACACAATGGCAGTCTTTATCAGCACATTGCATGCACAGGTGGGGGAGTAAAGCAAGCATATCTCTGCTTGCTACTTTCCCAGAATTCAACTGTCCATTCTCACAAAGCTGGTGGGAGCCTAAGAATTCTTTCACATATCCCACCCCTGCTGCTATAAGATTCAATCATTTTTCATTCTGGCAGCTGAGAGTAGGGAGGAGGTGTGCCCAGCCTGGCTCTTTTAAGAAGGAACACATTATGCCTGTTAGTCTTGTGAAAGAGGCACAACAGATCTGTGGAGGTCAGCATTTAACTATTCCTGTACCAGACTAACACTTATGTGGGTACACAAAGGAATTCCTTTCCAATTCAAGCTATTGCAGTCAGTTAAATGTATTGTTGTACTGACACACGAAGATATTGTTTTTTGTTTAATAAAAACATTGACTACGGTTAACTCTACTCCACAGAAAAAAATCTAAGTGCAATTAAATTGCTTTGAGGGTGAAACCTGGCACTTCATTTTTGTAATTTAAATTTCACTTTCTTGTTGTCTTATTTATGTAATTAGATCTTCAATTTTTCCAGTGTTCCTGTGTCAATGGAACCATGGAGTGATCAATTTTAAATCTGATGCACAAGTTTAGAATATAATGGGCAGTATAGTGATTTGATATTGACTTGTCAAGCTCTGAAAAATATTCTCCATTTAGAAAAGGCTGTTCAGTTCTGTTATTACTTTGTAGTTTAGTTATTTCACATATAAACTGAACAGATTTTTAAAAGGAATAATAATGTTTCACACAAAAAGCAGCTCTGATTAATCTTCCTAGTATTTGGGCCATGGAGAGTGTTATTTCAATACTGTCAGAGTTGTAGTTCAAGAGCAATTGAATTATAAAATATCCCCTCCCGCCCCTTTTAACTAGTGTAAGCCACCTCCCCTCAGATGTGGAGTCTGGTCTCTTGACCGGACAGCTTGCAGCAAGGGACAATGTTCCTACTCTGAGAACAAAGAAAATCCTGCCACCTTGACAGGTTTTTCAGGTTTTTCCTTATGCTCACTGAAGATTGACCCCTCCTGTGATCTATCTGGACAGTCTTGCTGATCTGAGGTGAGCAGTGTTACATTAGTAAAAGGGGAGAGAGGCGGATACTTTATCATTCAAATACTCTTGAACTACAACTTGGCAAGTATTGAAATAACGCTCTCCACGGCCCAAATACAAATACTATGAAGATTAATCAGAGCTGTTTTTTTGTGAAATTACTATCCCTTTAACTGGAAAGTTTCCTCATTTCTCTGTACATCTAGGCACAGTAGGGATGAATGAAAATGAATTCCCACCCCACAAATATTTCCAAAGAATAGGAAATTTTTTTTTCCTTTCTGCAAAGTTTCTGTGGGAAGAAAAGTGCTGCAGAAAATGCAAATGTGTTATACTCAAAAGTTAAACCTTTTAATTATAATGGGAATAACCTTCCAGACTAAATGTAAACATGCATGTACACACACACACGCACATTCAAGATTACATAGTAACATAGTAATTTAGGTTGAAAAAAGACTTGCGTCCATCTAGTTCAACCCTTTTCCTATTCTTGTTTACCATCATTGATTTAAAGGAAGGGAAAAAACCCTCAATACAGCAATTTCAAATTCTGCCTTGAATGGGGGGAAAAAAACCTTCTTGATTCCAAATGGCAATCAGATTTCTCCTTGGATCAACAAGCACTAACTAAATATTAATATTAATTAATACACTCAAACACATACATGCACACTTATTCACTCAGTTCACAAACACTGTGGGAGGACATCTGTTGAAACAACCTTTCCACGGGAGAAGAAACAGGTCAATTTCTGCCTATGTTTTCCCATCATTACATTTGTCTTCTGTCTGTGCTGCACAGTACAGTAAAAATAAAAAGGCCCTTAGAGCAAAACTGGAATTTCTGACACTACTCAGTTGCAATACAGGGAGATTAACAATGTGAACATATAAGTATAGAACCAATGTTTGATCTTTTACATATGAAAACAATTAGAACTGAAGGTTGTCCCTTTGAGTGCCAGAGGAATACTCAATGCATTGCAAAGCAATACGTTGTGTATGCCTCTGGCACTCATTTGGCAGTATTGTTAGAGTGACAGTGGGGACAATGAACTAATACAATTCCTATTTCCTGGAATAAATGTTCTAACCTAGCACCAATTTACTAAACTACTTCCAAAAATTCTCCAGCTTCCACCAAGAGTAGTCCAATTGGGTAGCATTTAGGGTTTTCTTTTTCCCAACACACCTTGTTTAACTCCATGCTATGGTGAATGTGTATGGAACTTGCTGGCATTAAAGTCTTAATGGAGGTGGAGTGTGTCCGCCAGTATGCACTACAGCAATCATACCCTCTAGTTTATACAAAGCTAAAATAAAGTTTGTAGCAGCTCTCCAAATCAAAGTATCTTATATTGGCTCAGTAAAGTCATGAACTTTATTGAAAACATTAAAGGAAATTGAGAGGCATGGCGATGGGGGACAATCAGGACATACAAGACTCCAGATAATCTTACACAGTTCGCTCTACATTTGTTGCTTAATCATGGACTTCAGATTTGGAGTGCTGTTATGAATTTCATTTTGGATTCATGTTGTTCCAGTCAGGGAATACCTATATGGTTCAGCACTCATCCCCAAGAACAGTAGAGTTCTTTGAATTTTTATAGTGAATATTAACATTGCTCATATTATTGAGCTCTACTTGTTTAATTGATAGACTGCTAGCCAGTCACCATTGTTTCAATCTAGTGAATACCCTGAAATGCAGCCACTGAGGTTGGAGGTTATCACCAGTGGCACTGTGCCGTCAGATTCTTACATTCACCACAGTATCTCTGTAATTCCTAGATACTTGTGGACTCGCCATTAGTGTTGAGCGAGCACCCCGATGCTCGGGTGTTCGGGTGCTCTGACCGAGCACCCCCGGAGGCTCGAGTGCTCGGCCGAGCACCCGAGCCCCATTGAATTCAATGGGAGGACTCGAGCATTACACCAGGCACCCCCTGCTCTGATGAGGGAAGGGTGCCTGGTGAATGCCCCCCTTCATCTCCACAATGCCCCTCTTCCACAATGTCCCCCTTCCACAATGTCCCCCTTCCACAATGTCCCCCTTCATCTCCACAATGTCCCCCTTCATCTCCACAATGCCCCCCTTCATCTCAACAATGCCCCTCTTCCACAATGTCCCCCTTCCACAATGTCCCCCTTCATCTCCACAATGTCCCCCTTCATCTCCACAATGACCCCCTTCATCTCAACAATGCCCCTCTTCCACAATGTCCCCCTTCCACAATGTCCCCCTTCATCTCCACAATGTCCCCCTTCATCTCCACAATGCCCCCCTTCATCTCAACAATGCCCCTCTTCCACAATGTCCCCCTTCCACAATGTCCCCCTTCCACAATGTCCCCCTTCATCTCCACAATGTCCCCCTTCATCTCCACAATGCCCCCCTTCATCTCAACAATGCCCCTCTTCCACAATGTCCCCCTTCCACAATGTCCCCCTTCCACAATGTCCACCTTCATCTCCACAATGTCCCCCTTCATCTCCACAATGCCCCCCTTCATCTCAACAATGCCCCTCTTCCACAATGTCCCCCTTCCACAATGTCCCCCTTCCACAATGTCCCCCTTCATCTCCACAATGCCCCCTTCCATTTCCACATGTCCCCTACCTCCAGTCCCTGGTGGTCCAGCGGAGCGTCTGTAAGATCTGTGCCTCCTTCGGCACAGATCCCTGCCACCCGAACATGGCGGGCGAGCACATGGCGGTACTCGTACGAGTACCGCCATGTGCCGAGCAGAGCGATGCTCGAGCCGATCCGAGCATCGGCCGAGCATGCTCGCTCAACACTACTCGCCATATCATTGCTTAGCAATAACATAGTTGATGAGGCTGAAAAAAAGACATGCATCCATCAAGCTTTAGGAGAGCTTTTGCATTGTTATGGTTAAACCTTTGAATGCCAAGGAGGTAACCAACACAATGAGTTGGATACCTCCCTAGTACTCAAAGAGTTAAAATGCAGTAGCTGATTTAACCAATAAACTAATTTCATTGAATAAATAGCCTCCTGCTGTATGAATGAAAGAGAACTACACAACCTGAACAAATGAAGTCCTTGTCTCCACTAAACACTGACCAATTTTCTAATCAATCCAAATCACTCTCCCAGATTAGCAGCAATTAATGTTAGAACCATACTGAAAAAAAAGCAGTGTAATTCTGTGGTGAAACAACTACACCCTAGTGAGAAACTAAAATTTCCAGTTGGTTGAAATGGGGCTTTTAACCCTTTGACTGCCAGAGAGTTATGCAACACATAGTAAAGAAATGCGTTGGATAACTCTCTGACGCTCAAAAGGTTAACCCCTTGAATGGGGGGGGGAATTCCCTGTTTCAATGCATTTAAGGGGTTAAAATCCACATTAAAATATGTGGTTTTTTTCATAGTTTTCCCTATTGTGCCACTGATTTGCAACCAAATGGTTCCTCTTAACTGAGTACATCAGCCTCACAGAGAAGTCATCAGTCACTTTCTAACCTTTTTTATTAGCTACTATCTTCCAATTGGATATTCTTTGGTTCTGTCTACCTCCTTGACTGTATATTATATACCTGATTAACCCTTTGATTGCCAGGGGTACGCAACACATTGCAAAGCAATGCATTGCGTACCCTGTGGCACTCAAAGGGTTAATTTGAAGAGAGGGGACTTTTTCCCTGGCCTTGGTGTGAGTCTTGACACATCACTTTATCTTGTTCTCTCACATTATCCCCAGTTCTTGGACAATTCCCCATGGCTGACCTATTTTTCACAAACCCAGAGGACTTTACCTTGATGAATAGCATATTTTACCAGTCACATCACATACCAGCACTCAAATTATAGTCCGGTCTCTCTCCCATTGCAACTGAGGTCCATTATGAGAGAGGGAACTAGTGAGTCTTACAATTCACATGACAGAACATACATTTCTCACGCTAAGTCCTTCGGTGAAGTAGAGGGATACAGCAAAATACAAGGAAAATAATCCTAAGCCTCCCTGCAGTCCTCACCCAGTGTGGGCCAAGGAAAGTTTCACTGCTTCAGGCCCTGAAAATGGTTGTGACAGCCTTATCCTATCAGTCACTTGTGGAAAATGTGTTTTTTGGTTTCTTAACAATGTTGCTAAGCAAAGCTATTCAGTCCTGAATATCACAGTTGTCCATTTGCTTGGGACCTACGCACTCAAAGGATTCTTCTTCACCCACCCACCCCCTTTCTCTCCTCTGAGATACAGTACTTTATAAAGAGTGTGTGAGGAGGGGGGTGCCTTGCTTATAAGAGTTCATAGCCTTTTGTCTGCGGGAAGAAAATGTTTGTTTAGGCTCCTCGAGTGACTTAGCTCATTATGAAGTGACAGAATAAAGTAAATGGAGCCAGCAGAGATTTGCTACAGTGATTAATAAGTATGAGTGGACAAGTCCTATACAACAGTGGCTAGCATCAGGGAAAAACACTTTGCAATCATCTTGATGGTTGAGTACACTTGTTACTAGGCAGGACAGAAATATTTAAATCATAGCTAGGAATGTGAAGTCACTCTGTAAGCGGTATGACAGGCCACAAATTAAAGAAGCGATAAAGAGACAGGATTTACAGAAGAGATAAAGATTAATTATTTCCATTCAATGGAAAACAGCAGAATCTTTTCTCTCCCAAATGCTGAATCCTGATTCACAAATCTGTGCTTCACAAGTTTAAAACTTAAAGTGACAGTTAGATAATCATATGTAGGCTTTTGATTTGCTCAGAAAAGTGGAACAGTAGGGAGGAAACCTAGCGCACTTTAGAGAACAAATAAAAATGCTTTGAAGACCTCTCTAGTATTCATAGGGTTAAAATCTCCATTTAATTCAGTGGTAATTATCAGCTCTAGATAGTGTGTTTAATTTACCCCAGAAATGCACCATTTTAATTAGGATATCATACTCATTACTGTCTATTTAACCCTTTGAGTGCCAGAGGGGTTCGCAAAGCATTGCTTTGCGTACCCCTCTGGCACTCAAAGGGTTAAGAGATTTGCTCTATGATGTTACTACACAAGCTGTTGTTGTTCTTTAGTTAACCATTTCAGTGCCAGAGGGGTACGCGACATGTTGCTTTGCTATGCTTTGCCTACCCCTCTGGCACTCAAAGGGTTAACAAAATCCATTGGTCTTTTTAATCTCCTCAATACATACTCTTTGCTGGATTTTTCATGTGAAAATGCAAGGAGATGGTCTCCGTACATCCACCCCACTACTAGCCCTTTTATAGTGGGGGGATTCTACTTCTGCTGCCTCCAAGCATTGGGGTTTATGCACTAAGGAGTTATAAACATACCTGGGAACTCTCCGGTTTTGCCCCGGAGACTCCGGATTTCAAAGTGAATTACCGGGTCTCCGGGGCAATATGTGAATCACCAGGTGGTCAGAGTTTAAGTAGAAACTCTGCCCACTTGTGCTCCATCCCGCCCGGTTCCTCCCACTCCCCACCCTCTTACATCCATTTTGCAGGGGGGTTTTGTGTGTTTTTTTGTCCCCCCCTCGCAACTAAGCCCCGCCCCTTTTATGACACGAATTGCGTCATTTTCCTCCCCCTGGGCACTGACAGGGTTACCCTCCGGGTAGCCCTGTTTCAAAAGTTCCCAGGTATGGTTATAAAGAGGTGATAAAGTAGAGATGACTTCTCCAGTGATATCACTTCTCCAGTTCCTACGTAATTCTATAGAGCCAATGCAATAAGATCTCCAAAGTTGAAGAAATGTGAGTGCATAGGCTCCATAGAATAACATAGGAACTGGAGAAGTGATATCACTAGAGAAGTCATCTCCACTTTATCACCTCTTTATCACTCCTTGGTGCATTTCCCCCACTGTGTTGTTTGATTCAGCACAGTGTCACTATACAGGCCTGATGGTAAGAGAGGCATGGAGAACATATCCCTACATCTTCATAAGAAAAATCATCAAAATGTGTATGGGGGAGGTGGTAGTCTAGTATCATATTAATGCATGAATCACATCATTGTACTCGACTGTGATGTTTGCACCTCACACCTATTTAGATATTTAAGCCAAGTATTTTCTGTGCACAAATATTAGCGTGCTATGTGTGTGCAAAGAGCCTTATTATATTCATGAGACCAACCAGAAATATATTCTTAATCATGTGCTGGATATCGTATGGACACATGTTTATTACGTAGCACTGATCCATATAATATTATTTCTGCAACAGATATATTATGAACATAGCTGTTTTACCAGTAGGGTAAAAGTTCCATTGAAGTAAGGGACCTCCCACAATCAGACACTCTGGCTATCATACATCACAGTTTGGAATCCTCTGGATCTCCCACTCCTGATTAGATGGGGCACACAATACATTCTGCTCAATATATGAAGTCACATTTGAAGACTCAGTATTGGATCAATCTAATGTAGATGCAAGAACTTAATATTGTGTGAACTTGTTGTAAGCTCACAACCAGGCTGGATTTCCCATTTGGCAGAGTAGCCAACAACATAGAGCTTTGAGTTTTAAGTGGAGTCTCACCTGAACTGACCACTCCCATTTTCTGTTACAGGTGTGGCCAGGGTAGTGTCAGTGTGCCTTCGCCTGTTACTTATTCTTGAGTTATGTTAATTTGCCAGTTTTTCAGATCCCTTTTCTGTTTATTATTTAACCCTGTGGGGTCTCCAACACATTGCAAAGCAAAGCAGTTAGGGGTTATGAACATTTTTTTCATGCTATAGGCTAAGGATATATTCCTTGCTAGATAACAGTGGGAGGGTCTAGGGTTAGGGTCAGGTAAAGGGTGGAGGAAATTGCCATAGTAGAAGCTAAGGGAACCTAGGTTTCCTTGCCTTGGAGCACCAGAGACCCAGCTCTGCTCACAGCATTCTTAGAAGTTAATTTAATAATTAGAGTGCTGGAGAGGTATCCATTGCAATGCGTTGGATAACTCTCTGGCAATCAAACGGTTTATGTAAGTTCAAAGCTGTTTTAAGTTATAAAGTTTAGCAGAAAAGGAAAATTAAGCATAGTTAATTATTATAACCCCTTGGATGATGGAGCATTCAGTGGGTAAAAGGGGCCTTTATATCTTGCTTAAATGAGAAATGAACTTTAAAAACTAAATATAGGGTATTCCCATTGCTGGAAAATGCAGGAGCATAACTACAGTGGGAAGAGGTTTCAGTTGTAACATCCAATTAACCAATTTCCCCTAGAGACCAATTGATTCCAGTTATAGCCATGGTACAATGTTTTTGTGTTAGGGGTTTGCACCAAGGCTCTCCAATACCTTTGATCACTACAAACTTCTTACAGTTTAAACTGTTTGTGTTCTTTACAATACAGCACCCTCTTGCACTCAGAAAGTTCCCCTTTAGCCCCTTTGGTTTTCCCACAGTTTAATGTGTTGCACTGTATCGGAGAGGTGAGTCACCAATTATAGTTCTCTATAGAATGTGATAGAAACAGCTTGAACTGTTATAATGAAACAACTGCAAGAACTTGGAGTGCCAGTTTTTTTTCTCAGCAGGAAAAGTCATATAACCTATAGGTTTTCATTAAAAGCTGTTACTGCTACATTTAGGTCCCACATAGGCTTATAATGACCTTGTTTTGATGTCTTTCTAAAGAAGTGAGAGTCATGCTATGTCAGCTTTAAGAAGGCGTAATGAGTATTGTCTAAACAGGTGAATCATTTTCCATTTAGCTGAGAGCATCATGTTGTACCCTATGAAGCCTCATTCAACCAATAGCCAGTACCAGGGACTCCTGATTGCTGTGGTGGGTCCCTACTCAGAGGCTGCTTACTGAGCTCATAAAACTGAGAAATGAAAGCAAAGACAGACAGGAAAGGCCATGGGTCACCCAATCTACCCCGCCTTCTATTTCACTTACAACTGCAAGTCACCTCATTAAACACAACAGCCTGCTCTTTCTGCAGGCTGTAACACATATCACTCCCCTCTTCCCCTGTCAGTGAGGTAAAAGCTGACGTTGTGAAACAAACAAAACAGAAAGAACCCTATTCAATGATTCTCTGAGGAGAAAGAAATGCATTGTCTCCAGTTTAAGATAAGCTCTTGGCTTTTCTTCATAGGACTTTCCTCCCCCCCCCCCCCCCACCCCAGACAGGAAAACAGTCCTGCAGAGCTGTGCAACCTCCCACTGCTCAGCACAGGACCACAAACTGCACAGACCTTCATAGTGAGCTGTGGAGTCTGTCCCCAGAGGCCTACTTTACTCACAGAAGCTGGAACAAACCAATTTAACCATAAGGGAATCCCATTGCTTCAAATGTGAACTAAAGCCTCCTATCTCCCACTTACCTTGCTATGGCCAGAAAATCCTAATTAATTTAGCCTTTTGCCTTAGTCCAAGGGATAATATCTTCAACAGTCATGAATGTCCAGTGCATATGCATAAATTAATCATTTAACCATTTGAGTGCCAGATGGGTATCCAATGCATTGTGAAGCAATTCACATCATCATTTGAAGCTTAAGGGCGAGATGTTCAAAAACTGGTAGTAACTGAAATTGTCTGTAATCAGAATAAAAAAGTTTGGACACCATGATCCATCATTTCTCAGACACGTTACCATCATTTTTCGCATCCAATTCCGCATTCTCTGTCAAAGGGAAAAAGCAGTCTTAAAAGTGGGCGTGGTTTAATCTACCATCATATTATTATGTATTTACAGAAAAAAAAATATTTTAACCGTCACTTTTTTCTGATTAATGTTATTTTTTTCCCTACATAATAAAAATGGTCTAGACTTGGAGAAGACATATTTAAGTACTGATAGAAGGAGTGAGAAGTAGTACTATAGAGTTAACTGGTACAAAAAGTCTTTCAAAATCTGACATTTTAAATAAAAAAAACGTATTTGATTCTTTGAACATTTTTGTTTCAAACACAAAATCAAAGATATTTTTAACATCAGAATTTTAAGGGTAATATTCGTCAAGATCTTCTTTCCATCATTTTAAATTCTTTATGACAGATTTTCAAACATGACAGATTTACTTCTGAAAATATTGCTCTTTTATTACCACCAACCTATGATCCAACATTTTTTTCATTATGATGAATTTTGTAACATCTCGCTCTAAGATAACCGTGTGCGCTGAGCTTGAAGTCCTGGGGGGTTATTCTATAAGGCATGATAAAGAGGTGATAAATCGGAGATGGCTTCTTCTGTGATATCACTTCTCCAGTTCCTATATTATTCTATGGAACCTATTCACTAAGATCTCCAAAGTTGCAGAAATCTTAGTGCATTGGTTCCATACAATAACATAGGACTTGTAGAAGTGATATAATTGGAGAAGTTATCTCCACATTATCCATATATTTATCTATATCATGCCTTAGTGAATCTCACCCTGGTGTCCTGCTAGCAGCTGTAATATCCGCCTCCACTGACATGACATCCAAGACTGATTGAAGACATTGGGTGCAAGGGCGTACACAGAAATTTTTCAGGGGAGGGCAAAGCCTTAATATATCCCCTAAGCCAACTTGACAAGCCCCTATGTTTATCCAGGGTGGAAAAGTGCACGGGGAGGCAAGTGCCCCCTCTTGCCCCTCCCTGCGGGCACCCATGATTGGGGGTTATGCACAATATAGTGATAAAGAAGAGACAAAGTGGAGATGACTTGTTCAGTGAAATCACATCTCCAGTTCCTATTTTATTCTATGGTGTCAATGGACAAAGATTTCTTCAACCCTGGAGATCTGATGCAAAGGCTCTATAAAATTACATAGGAACTGGAGAAGTGATATCATTGGAGAAGTTATCTTCATGTTATCCCCTCTGTATCACTCTTTAGTGCATTTAGGGCTCAATTCTATTACCAGCGCTAAAAATAAAACAGGCGTTTTTTTTTAAGTCAGGTTTTAGTATCCTATTACCCGACATGTGAAAGCAAAATCAGCGGTAATTATACTTACCGCCAGTCTGAAAAAAGCCCATAGGAAACAACTAAAAACAACGTGCAATTACTATCCTATTACCCACACTCTGTTTTGTGGTTACATTTAAGTAGGAAATTTTGTGCCTCAGAGGTTGAGGAGTAGAAGTCATAACGACAGTTTCAAAACCATTGTTGTTTGAACAAAAGCAGTGTATAATACAGTATACAGCATAGAAATCCGACATAAAGTGCCCCCTTCAATATATTAACCCTCCTTTTAAAAGTCGACTGGCAGTGCTTTCTTTAACCACATTAATTCAACAAATATTATATATTCGACATTTTAACCCTTCCCCTTGAAAATTCGACTACAGTGCTCCCATGACTTTCTTTCACCATTTAAATTCGACTAATATTATTCACATTCAGCATTTTAACCCTTCCTCTTTAAAATTTGACTTATAGTGTTCCTATGACCTTCTTTCTCCATTTTAATTCAAATAATATTGTTCCCATTCAACACTGTTTACTCTCCAATTTTACTGCAAAATACAGACTTTTTATGTGTCACAGTGATTCCTGTACAAGAATGTATAACTTGCTGTGCTAACTGTGAAAGACCTCTCACTCCTACTATTTGATGGGTAAACCCATTTGATGTGTTATTGCTACAGTAAGAAGTGAAACTAACCCCTCCTTTACTTTTGCAAGGAAGGTTTGCAATATAAGTGTGACCCAATTTACATAACATTAAGTGAAACTATTATAAAAATAAGTCTCCTGTTTTAGAATAGCTTCACTTATTGTTATGTAAATTGTGTCAAGGTTTAACATAGTTACATATTACATAGTTACATATTACATAGTAATTTAGGTTGAAAAAAGACTTGCGTCCATCCAGTTCAACCCTTTTCCTATTCCTGTTTACCATCGCTGACCCAAAAGAAGGCATCCGACTCCAAATGGCAATCAGATTTCTCCCTGGATCAACAAGCCCTAACTAAATATTAATCCCAATACTAACGTGCATAGCCCTCTATATTATGCTCTTTTAAATAAGTATCCAGGCCCCTTTTAAAGGCATCTAATGTATTTGATAGCACCACCTCCTCCGGAAGTGCATTCCATACCTTTATTGTCCTTACTGTAAAGAAACCCTTCCGCTGTTGTAGACTAAATCTCCTTTCCTCAAGTCTAAGCGGGTGGCCCCTTGTCCTGTGTACTGTTCTGTTAATGAACAGGTCTTTTGAAAGCCCTTTATATGGGCCTTGAACATATTTATATAGTGTTATCATATCCCCTCTAAGACGCCGTTTCTCTAGTGTGTACAAGTTTAACTTTTCTAGCCTCTCTTCATAACTAAAACATTCCATTCCCCTTACTAGTTTTGTAGCCCTCCTCTGCACTCTCTCTAGTTCCATAATGTCCTTCTTCAGAAAGGGCGCCCAGAATTGAACAGCATATTCTAGGTGGGGTCTTACCATGGACCTGTAAAGAGGCATAATTATATCTTCCTCCCTTGAGTCAATACCCCTTTTAATACATGCCAATATCTTATTGGCCTTTGCAGCTGCCAGCTGGCACTGCATGCTACTGCAAAGTCTATTGTCTACCATTACTCCTAAATCCTTTTCATTAGTAGATTTCCCCAGAGAAACACCATTTAAACTATATGTTGCATTTTTATTATTATACCCAAAATGCATAACTTTACACTTGTCTATATTGAATCTCATTTGCCATTTGCCTGCCCAGTTACTCAATTTGTCCAAGTCCTCTTGTAATGAAGACACATCCAGTTCAGACTTTATTACCTTACTTAATTTTGTGTCATCGGCAAACACTGATACATGGCTTCCTATGCCCTCTGGGAGGTCGTTAATAAACAAATTAAAAAGAAGAGGACCCAGGACAGATCCCTGAGGCACTCCACTTATCACGTTTATCCAACTGGAGAACATATATTATGTAGTCCACTGATACTTAGGGCAATATTCACAGAATATGTAGCACACCAGATATACCATAGATGCTCATTAAGCATTTGAGTACCATAGGGTTGCACAACACATTGCTTATTAATGTTTTGTGTATCCCTCTAGAATTCAAAGAGTTATTCTGAATAAAGATTTCACCCTCTTGAATGCTACAGAGATTTCCAGCACAATTCTTTTCTGACCTCTCCAGCATTCAGGGTTTAAAAGAGGTCTCTCAACTGATTTTTATTTCTTCCCTACTGTGTGGTTGGTTTGCTCCATAATTGCTCATTTTTTTTTGTACATATGGCTTTTAACCTCCTGGATGATGGACAGAGCTCTCTCACTGGATATCTGTATAAATATGTACTCTGTAATTGTTAGTTTCATACTTGTAAGATGGGATTGTCAATTGTTGGACATTCGGCTCTACAACACCCATCATCCCCTCCCAGCCAATGTGAACACACAGATAGCAGAATACAAGAGGCACAAAAGAAAGGGATCTTAAAGCGATAGTAATGTTTCAAAATAAAAGCAGCTCTGATTAATCTTCATAGTGTTTGGGCCATGGAGAGTGTTATTTCAGTAGTGTCAGAGTTGTAGTTCAAAAGTAATTGAATGGTAAAATTTCCCCCTCCCGACCCTTTTACTGATGTAACACTGCTCACCTCAGAACAGAAAGGTGGTGTCCAGATGGCCTGCAGAAAGGGACAATCTTCAATTAGCCTAAGGGAAAATCTGAACAACCTGTTTTTCTTCATAAATCAAATATTCCACTATTATTAGCACCTTGAACCCTATGAATGCCAGAGGGTTAGGCAAAGTATTGCTCCTAGTTTTTTCCATTGACTTTGTGTCAGTGTATATAGGTATGAATGGATAAGGTACAGAAATGGCAAAGTTTTGTAGGCGAAAGTGGAGAGGAAGTTATAAGAGACACAGAACTGTAGAGGAACTGAAGAGTGATGAAGGGGGATGTTTGGAGAACATTTCTAAGATGAAAGAGAAGGATGGAATCCTGAGTTAATTTGTAGGGAAAAACAAATGTTTTTACCTTGTTGCAGGATGAGAGTGGTTTGCTAGCACAAACATCTGAAACCTGGGGTATTAGGTGGAGAGTGGAGAGTTAGAAAGATTGGTAGTTATATATATAATTGATTAATAAGTAAATAGTGATTTGATGGGAAAGCCAAGTTGTAGGACAAGGACATCTAAATTAAGGTTCTGGGGCCATTTGTGGCCCTTGGACATGGCCAATCAGGCCCTTCCTGCACGAGTATAAGAAAGGCACTCCTCTGACAGTTGTTTTATTCAAAAGATGTAACAGTTTATAATAGTTCAAATTGTCATGAAGAGAATTACAGTGTGATTACTTCCTGAAGGTTCAAACTGATGGCATGATTCAGCAGTTTCTATCACATTCTATGGTAACTGTTTATCATTGACTCCCAGAGAATGCAATAGAATAACTAATTGGAATCTGACCACTAGATGACACTGTTAATGTAAAAAAAAAAAAAGTTTAAACTGCAATAACGCTGGAAATATCCACCTCTCACCAGTGGACATATTCTTGTTTTATTCAACAGGAAAGTACCTGCAACATGGGTGTATTTTTTTCTTTTTCATTTGAAAAGTTTTCTGCTGCTTTAAGGCAGCATTTATAAGTTTATACAGCAAATGCACGGTATGTGTACAACCTAGCTACATATTGCATATAATAAATAATTTTGTTCATGCTAGTGTTTCATTAGCTTTATATTATTTGGTAATATGTGGCCCTTGATTCATTGTTATTTTGTCAGTCTGGCACTCTCAGAAAAAAAATTGGACACCCTCATTATAGGAGATTGCAATGAGTCAGGAACTGATTAGTCAGTGAATCAGTGTGTTGACAGTAAAAAATGGATACATTCTTAGAATATTGCATAAGTGAGAGTGACATGACTTAACGAGGATGTTAATGTGAGGTGTTAATCAGAGGTTGGAACGAAATACAACCCCTAGGCAATGGAAAGTAGTTAAAGGGGGCATGTTTAAGACAGATGGTATGGGTCGTGTAATAAATGTGACAGCCTGACTAGGTCAATAATCAACTCTGGTAGTGCTGCTGGCAATTTTTTTAAGTAAATTGCAGCAAGGATTCCAAACTACATTTCTAAGTGCCCAGTAATTGTAGGCTTCAAGGACTTCACTGCTTTTGTATGGCACCACACTCAACATGACAAATCTTGTAAAGTCTGGAAATGTTTGGACACCACTGTTGCAGGAGATTGCAATAGACGAGTCAAGAATTGATTAGCTTGTGAATTAGAATATTAACAGTAAGAAATAGATGCATTCTTATAATATTGGTTAAGTGAAAGTGACATGACGTGACAAGAAAGTTAATCTGAGGTGTTAATAAGAGTTTGGAGTAAAATGCAACCCCTGAGCAATGAAAACTAGTCAAAAGGGGACATGTTTAAGACATATGGTTAGTGTAATAAATGTGAAAGCCTGATCAATTCAATAATACATTCTTGTAGTGCAACAAGGAGGCCAAACTACATTCCTAATTATCCAGTAATTGTATGCTGCAAGGGTTTCACTGATTTTGTATGGGTAGCACACTCACCATGACAGTTCTTCAGTAGGCTACAAACACATAGCATTGGAGAGGTCCATGTCCCATCAACAGCCCAATCACATTCCTCCAATGCTATGATCAATTATGCAGTGTAGTTATCTAAGTGATGTAATCTGACCTCACCCTACTAGATGAAAACATTTGTACCATCAAACAACCCTCATCATTGTGAGTGAATTTTGTTGGCATCATTCACCCATTTAATCTAATGATCAAATTGACCCTTTATATGTGTTAAACCTTTATATAGATTTTATGGTACTTTGGAAAGGATAAATGCATGTGAGATAGCTCTGCTGCTTAATGCACCAACTGTAGAATCTGTTCAAACCTTAGGGTCACAGGTTTGATCCATCTGAGGTAGATAAAACGAGTACCTAAGGTATTCTTGAAAATGAGAGATAATGTATCCTTTCTGGTAAAATACTTTCATGAAAAATAAAAATTATGATTCCTCTCTTAGTTGGAACATTTTTGTACGTTTTTATATGCCTCTTGGCAGTGCTGTATTTTCCATTAGGCAGAGTAGGCAACCAACTACAGTTCCAATTTGTAAGAAACACTACAACTGTGAAGCGTTGTGGGTATAGCCAAAGCAATCACAAAGCCTCTTGTAGACAACCGTCTGTGGTTTATGGCGACCTGTTAATTTACCACTTTATATATATATGTCTCCAACACATAGCAAATCAATGTGTTGAAAACCTCTCTATCAGTCAAGAAAGTGACATAGCTAGTGATTGGAGGGCCTTGTGCAAAACATTTTTAGGCCTCCTATCACTGAAATGTTTTCACAAAGGTATAACTAGAACCTATTCGACGATGGGGCAGATAGGGCACCCTTAGATGTTGGGCCCTGCCACAACTGCACCCTCTGCACCTCCTGTAGTTCCTCCTCTGAGTAAGGCATTAAAAGCTTTAGTAAGTGTATTTTCTGTGCCAGGGAATCATGGGTGGTGGCGGGAGTATAGGTCCTGTAAGAAGTAGCCAGTGACCACGGGAGGATTTAAGAGTGCCTAAGATGCCTTGCCTACTCTAGCCTGAGATGTAGATCCAGCCCTGCCTCTTGGCCAGGTGCATGATCTCATTAGAATAAATGGTTTAGTGGTACTAAAAGACTGAAGTGTTCTTTATGCTTCAGATATAGCTTTTTATGTGTTTATGTGTGTTGTCCCCATTTATTTTGAGCCTCACATTCCTTTTCTAAAAATTCTTATATACATATTGGTAAATATGTGAATTCATTATTGGACCTGATGTTCAAAGACATAAGTGGAGCACTTTGGGGCAAACTAACTGCTTCAATTAGGAACATTTCAAAACCCTCACTAATTTAAATGGGGATTTTAACCCAGTGAATGCTACAAAAAAAGTTTAAAACAATTTAAATCAATGGAATTTTGGGTAGTGTTTATTTCTCCCTTGTGCCTTAGAACTGCTGTGCATATGACCCAGATTTTGTAGCTTAGTAAATAGTAATCATGGTGACATCAAATAAAGGTGGGAGAATCAGAATTCTTGTTCTCAATGTGTGAAAATGATCTGTGACACCTGTGTAAATGCAGGAATATCCCTAAAATCTGCACTGTATCTGCAGTTTGGAACACAGTGGCGTAACAATAGGGGTCGCAGCAGTCGCACCTGCGACTGGGCCCGTCACTCCAGGGGCCCGGCCGCCTCCTGCAACCCCTTCGCCCGCATCAGCAGCTCAGCAGATCTCCCATTCAGAGCGCCGCGCTAGTAATACAGAGCGCTGGGAGATTACATAATCTCCCAGCCTCTGCATTACTAGAGCAACACGTGGGAGCTTCAGCTCTAGAGATCTGTGCCGAAGGAGGCACAGATCTGTTAAGCCATGCCGCTAGACCACCAGGACTGGAGGTAGGGGCAATGTGGAGATGAAGGGGAAATGTGGAGATGAAGGGGCAATGTGAAGATGGGGGAATTGTGGAAGGGGAAATGTGGGCATTGTGAAAGGGGCATTGTGGAGATGATGGGGGCATTGTGGAAGGGGCATTGTGGAGATGAAGGGGGGGCATTGTGGAGATGAAGGGGGCATTGTGGAAGGGGCATTGTGGAGATGAAGGGGGGCATTGTGGAAGGGGCAATGTGGAGATGAAGGGGGCATTGTGGAAGGGGCATTGTGGAGATGAAGGGGGCATTGTGGAAGGGGCATTGTGGAGATGAAGGGGGGCATTGTGGAAGGGGCAATGTGGAGATGAAGGGGGGCATTGTGGAAAGGAAGGGGGCTTTGTTGAAGGGGCAATGTAGAGATGAAGGGGGTCATTGTGGAGATGAAAGTGGCATTGTGGAAGGGGCAATGTGGAGATGAAGGGGGCCAGTGTGGTCAGGGGCAATTCTTGCACCAGGGCCCGGTGGCTTCTAGTTACGCCTCTGTTCCTACCCTACACCACAGTTCAAAATTCACACATGCCTATATTAATTTTTGTTAATTTAGTAGTTTTTTTGCACTTTGCTCAACCTGTAGTTGATCAGACGTTTGATAAAGAGGATTCAAACAGAGGTGATTTACCTATTAAAACATTTTATGGCTAATCTGGAACCCAGAAGGAAATGCCAGAGAAAATAAATTGTCTCATTTATTAAGTACTAAGGTGCAAATGGTAATAAATAAAGAAAGAAAGAAAGAAAGAAATGTCCCCACTGGATTGTCAGGTACAAAATTACATCTCAGGTGCCCCTGTGCAAGATCATGTTACCCTTAATCCCCCCATGGTAATACTCATACCCCTCACATGACTCCACCCACACACCACTTTGCCCTACCACAGATAATACCTTTATTCCATAATATAAAAGCACAAACAAGCCTTCAATGCATTGGCTGCTAGAGAGGTCTGCAATGCATTGCTGGAAACCTCTCTGACAGTCAAAGGGTTAAACAATGGCCAGAACAAAGATATATAAACTTGTGCAGGAACATTAGGAACCATCTGGTCACACCCACAACTTATAATGTGGAAGCAGTTAGCACTCTCTCAAATGTGGGAGCTATAGGCAGTTGTCTACACTACCTAATTGAAAAACTAGCCTTGCACGTTTTGAATCAATGTGTTGGAGATGTTAACATGTTAAGATATTAGGCATGTCTCATCTGTGTTACTTTCTTCTGTTCCAAGTGATTATAGCAGCACCCTTTGGGTGACAGATCCATAAAACACTGGTAATTTCAAATCATGTTTTGAGCATAAACAAGGCAGTTGCATGTTCCACATATATCACAGAGATATAAATTGCATTATGAAGAAAGGTGCATTTATGGGATTAAGAAAATTAAAAGAAGTTGTTGAACATTCATAGGCACTCTTTCTCTACAGCAGCCTACAAGAATGCTGTGCTAAACCTTTTCCAACAGTCTAAAGAGAAAATGATCATGTGCTCATTATGAGGATGTTGCTGCCACCTTCAGGGCAAATGAAAATCCTGTTCTTCAAACTGTATTCATCAACTCAAATAAGATCCAAGGGACTTTTTAGTATGCAAATTGATTCCTAAACATCTGCATGTATACTATAGTTTAGTGTTGTTTTTCCCTAGGCACCCCTAACATGCAGTCTGGAATTTTGGTTGCATCCCTAAATTATATAGGACATTTTGTCAAGGACATATTAAATTATATATATATATATATATATATAATGTAGGGAGGAATGGGCAGCACCCGTATTACGTATTATTTGTCTTGATAAAGGTCCATTTACTGGACCGAAACGTTGACCATTTTTCTGCCTAAATTGTTCCAATAAATCTTATTTAAAAGACCCACGGGTGCTGCCCATTCCTCCCTACATTGAATATCTTCATATTGGGGATTGTGCACCTGGGCAAATAACTGATAGTAGAGCGAGTGCTTTCTTCTACACCTTTGACTTGCTCCATTTGGTCTTAATTTCATTTCTCAGGATACACTAACCGGCCATAATTTAAGTAGGTTATGCAAAATCACATATGTACAAATACACACACACATGCAAAGATTAGATGGATAGATAGATAGATAGATAGATAGATAGATAGATAGATAGATAGATAGAAAATGACAATACTGTACTGCCACTGTCAGTAACAGAAGCCTCTTTAGATATCCTATAGGCTATAAAACCAGCAGCCTCTTGAGATATCATATTCATTTTGGAAACATCAATACAAGTAAAATGTGTGATGTTTCAGCGCTCTGCATTCCAGATAAGTGTCCAACACATAGCTTTCCAATATCAAAAGAAGGAAGTAGCTAATGTACAATATCATGGTAACTTAACATAGTCATAATATAACATCATCTCCATGTCTAGAAAATTAAGCAGTGTCTTAATTACATCAGAAAGAGGTGTTAAATCTTAGACAATTCTTGCATCTCTCCACCTATAACCAAACCAACTTCCCTATGGTTATGTCCACCAGGGGCTGTCAACCCTTGTGTTTAATCTGTAAAGGATGAAGTGGGAGACACAATAGTCCTGGCAGCTTGCTAGCAGCCCCTGCACCAAGACCATAAACATACTATAAAAGAGTCCTTGTCTGAGGTCATTGCATTGAAAGACAGAGGCTGAACACAGGGATTTCTTTTATCATGCAGATGTGCTGCACTTTGGCCCTTTCTTACACACACACACATTAATATTGTTGCAAGGATCCATGGGGAGCTAACATTTGCATAATAGTGTGAAATGGCTAATCATATCCAGGTTCTTTATAGAACAGTACCAGCAAGGACAAGGGTCTTATGAAGAGCTGCATTTTGAGACATGAGAATGACAAGCATTTATACTATCTCCCCATACCTTTAATTCCTACCTCTACAGGCACCATTCTCTAGAAAGTACTAGATGATTTTTAGTGTGTTACCAGGGATTTTATTTTTCAAATGTTACTAGGGATTTTAAAATGGCAGCAGTATGTCTCATTAATATATAATGCTCTTGCATATTTTCCATTAGAATATAATGATCCATTAGCATATAATGCTATCATATATATATACAGTTGAGTTGTGGTTACTGCGGCCAGTCTGGCATTTACTGCTGTTACCTATTTAAGTTAAATTAACAATAAAGTTCTATTTTAAAAAATGCTTGTGTATATATATGAATTTAGCATGCTGGCTTTCTTTTACTTCAATACTATTTTCCATTAGTATATAATGATCCATTATCATATAATGCTATCATATATGTTCTAGTTGAGTTGTGGTTACTGCTGCCATTCTGGCATTTTCTGCTGTCAACCTATTTGAGTTAAAGGAACAATAAAGTTCTATTTAAAAAAAATGTGTTGCGTATATATGTATTTTACATGCTAGCTCTCTTTTTCTTCAATTCTATATATTTATCTTGTATCAGCACTTCAATTTGTGTCCTACTTCTACTGTCAGTGATCTGAGCGCTCTGTGCCCAAGGTCTGTAACAATCTACTCCACAGTTTCTTCAGAAGATCATAGATCTCTATGAAGTATATTTACTTAAAGGGATAGTAATACTTAAAATGTAAAAAAAATATGTTGTAGCGTTTATCCCCCTGAGTAAACTAAGGGTACTCCCACTGCTGAAAGGTGTTTTTTTCAAAAGTATTACAGCTCAAAGTTGATTTTTTTTAAGTGCAATATCACAGTGGCCTGAAATTGTACAGTGGCGCTGTTGCTACACCATCCTATGGTGATTTATGTTCCATGTACCAGAGCTGTCCATATGATGGTATAACAACAGCACCGCTGTACAATTTCAGGCCACTGTGATATTGCACCTAAAAAAATGTAACTTTGAATTGTAATAACTTTTGAATAAAACACCTTTCAGCAGTGGGAGTACTCTTGTTTTCTCAGGGAGATAAACACTACAATGTATATATTTTTACATAATAAGTATTACTATCCCTTTAAGGGGTTAATTGGTGTTTTTTTTTATGAATGATTTTTGTGGCTGTGCTAATTTGTTTTGAGTATTTCCCATATTTCCTTGTACATATTGAAAGAAACTCATGCATTTCCACTCATCTTGTTTTCTCATCATGAGGTGGTGTGAACTAAAGGCAAGAACCGAAGATATAATGCAATATTTATATGAAGGGAGGTGAGCAGAGAGGACTCTGGTCTGAATTTGGAGCTCCCCACTCTGTATCAGCCGCTGCTCAGGCAGTCTCTACTGCACAATGCAGCTTCTGACAAACATCCTTAGCAAATTATTATATAGGATATCTATCTATCTATCTATATATATATATATATATATATATATATAGATAGATAGATAGATAGATAGATAGATATAGATATATATAGATGATATAGACAGGAAGAACTCTCTCTTACAGAAGAAGATAATGCCTGGGTGCTATAGTAGGCTAATAAATTAGTAAAATAAATAAACACTTAAGCACTTACAGGGCTTGAAATAAGAAAAATTAATTTATTGAATGATCAACGTTTTGGCCTTGAGGAAGGCCAGCAAAGCCTGGCCGAAATGTTGATCATTCAATAAATTAATTTTCTTTATTTTCAGGCCCTGTGAATGGTTAAGTGTATATTTATTTTACATATATATATCTAAATGGTATAAAAAAGAGGAAAATGTGCCAAAAATTTAATTTCCTGCAAAAAGTGCTATTTTGTTTGCTTTTTTTTTTCCCATCCATTAATGGACCTCTCAGCTTTGTCCCAGTGGTAGTCATAGAACCACACATACTGACCCTTCAGCCTACTCCCACTGCACTGTTGGTCATCGAGCAACACATACTAACCCCCACCTTTGCTTCACTGCACAGGCAGAAAGTCATAGAATCACACATTTTAACCCCTCAGCCTTGTCCCAGTTCACTGGTAGTCAAAGAACTACACATACTGACCCCACCCCCCAGCCTTGTCCCACTGCACTTGTAGGCAGCCATAGGTATAGGAGCACACCACTGACCTCTCAGCCTTGTCCCACTGCACAGGTATCCATATAACCAAGCCTGACTCCCCAGTATTGCAGCAGGAACTTCCGGCACAGGCTGAGAACTCCTGCCTTTTGTAAGTTACTGAAAACACAAAATACATACATGTTTTCTATGCGTGCAAGTTTCTGCAGAAAAATCAGTAAACATTCTAGTGGGGAAAAATGATGGTTTGCCTCTCCTAGATATACCTGACTGCTGTATTATGTATACATAACTAATAAAGTCATCTCTTTCACATTGTAATCATAGAAATGTAACTACTGTATGAAGGAATCTTATATAGGCAAGTATGATTGTCCTTTAAACTGATTATATAGGTATACCTGACTGCTGAAGAGACTTACCTATGTATTATGCATAATTATCTATGTATCACAGATGTATACAAACAAGGCTGCCATCAAAAGAGACAAATGACTCTCCAGTAGGAAAATTCTCTTCATACAAACTCGTTTTCTGTGGTCATGGAACAATAGACATGGCAAGGTAGCAATGAGGGAGTTAAGAGAGCCTGATTCTTCCTCCTGACTTTGTGATTTCTATTGTTCTCTGGTCAGGTGTGTGAGGAGGCTGTCCCCTACCATGGTGGCCCTGTGTGTACACAGTTGTGTTCTCAGACAAAAATGACTTCTATTGTACCCACAAAATAAGATAAAATAAAATAATTGTCTGTTCTCGTATGTATGTATCCACCATTAGACCAAACTATAATGTCAAAAGTGAATTAAATATGAAACATCAAAGACAAATATTCCAAAAACGATAAGTGTCAAAATAAAAAGTCAGGATACTGTATATATATATATATATATATATATATATATATATATATATTTATTTTTTTTATTTTTTTTAAGTAGATGTATACTCTTTGCGAAGGATGGACAACATGAGGCCCTCCAACTCTTTCCATACTGTGGGCTGGTGGAGAATAAAATGAAATTTTGAAGGAAGGAGGTGTGCAATGGCACCCCTTCTTCTTGGTACCCAGTATGACAGCACTCATATCACTGCTGACACCCCAGCCATATTTCATAGTATGACATATTTTTGTTTGAACTTTCCTTTGTCTATCATCTAATGTTGCAATATTTAAAAATACAAATGTTTCATGTTATGATATGAAGCACTGTGGTTGTGGTGTAATGCTTTGCTGCTCTCCTCTAGTCATGTAATTATGTGCTGGTCTCATATAATTGTGCAAAGATCTACTGGTCACTCTAACTTTAATGAGCCATATGTAATCCATACCCTGCCTAAAGTGGCTCTAACACTGAAGATCATGGTTTTTTTTTGGTTTTTTTTTATCCTGGAGAAGTGTGTCACACAATGCCTAGTCAACAAAATATGGTGGTGTGCATGTTAGAAATTCACACTGGGAACCATATAGCTTAGAAATAGCCTTGTTCTACTCTCATGTTAAATTATTATACAGAGCATGGTGTTCTTTGGTATTTTATGAATACATTAAATAAATAATACAATAGATCCTCTTAAAAAGAAAAAAAATCTAGCATTTAAAAAGAATTCAATATTTTCAAAAAGGGTGCTTGAAATCATTATCACCAGTCTGTGTGTGTTGCAATATAAAAACAACTTTTGTGGAAAGGATATAATTTTTTTTAAATAAAACATCATGTTATATAAAAATACACATTTTTCCTGCTGCTTTTTGCCCTCATTTGTAGTTCTTCTTAGACAGTAATGGCAGCAGTGCCATCTAGTGGTCAGTTTTCATAAATTTAATTTTAATAAAATAATTAAAAAGGTTTGAGCTGTAATAACTGCCAGTAATGTTTGTTTCAGTCAGCAGTAAAAGTGCAAGCACAAAAAACAGATTTTTTTTCAGAATGACACTTTAATATCCCATTATATTATTATTATTATTATTATTATTATTATTATTATTACTATCATTATTTTACACAGATATTAAGACATTTTTTAAAGGAATAATTTTTTTTAATGTTTTTCATTTCTCCACTGTCCCTTTAAATAAATCACTACTTAAATATAAGAAGAGGTTAACATGTTCATCAAAAGTCCCATAAAATATAGTGTAGAACTGGGAAGAATAAAAATGAAATACTATTAGAATTGTGACTCGTCTGATTGATTCACCCTGCTTTGTTGTCAGTTGCATATGTTCCCTCACGGCAGCAAAATAATCAAGATTTCAATATAATTACTATTATGAGGGAATGGGTTGCTCTAGTTTAGCCTTCAAGATTTGCCCACTGATCAAATATCCAGTGTTTGACTTGTTAACACTTAATTGTTCTGTTAGCCTGCCTAAGATTATCACTAGAAAATCTTTAACTTAACTTTGAAATCTAGGCTGTAGCTTTGTGCACAGGACACTTGAAAAATATTATATAAGTCTTTATATGCAAAGTTACTCAAGTCTACTGCTAGTAGTCTAGATGTACCTTTATAATATGATAATACTTTGTGCTTAGTCCATGGACACCACATATACTTAGGATGTTGTACTAAGAAGAACTGGAACAATGCTGGGGCTAACCAACTCCACCATGGTGAAAAATGCCCATTGATTTAAATGAGGTGTTTAACCATGTTGGATGACTGTGAATGGTGGGAGTTTTATTACAACATCACCTGAAGGGCTTCAGGGTGTGAAATAATGTACCAAAATATTATGCATGCAAATACACTGAGGGTGAACATTTATATTACAATCAATTCTGATGTGCCAGAAGCATGGTATTATGAACTATCTAGTTATCACCCTTTGCATCCCATAAGTAACTTAAAAAATGAAGATAATATCTGGGACAAATCAGTTTTGTGTTTTGTTTATTTGTTTGTTTGGTTGGTTGATTGGTTGTTTAGGTGGTTGGTCGGTTGCTTGTAGCCACCTGGAAAATTAGGCAGAAAAAATACACAATCTATAAAGTTCAACCTTTGAAACAGTATATTCCAGAAAATGGAAACAAACATAATATGTCCCAACTCCAAGATAATTATTTGTTTATTTACCAGAAAATCTATTTACTCTACTAACATATAATGTAACCCTGCAAAGCCCTATATGCCAGAAGTACATATAATTTTCTCTTAACTCTAAATATTGTAACTGCCATTACCATATGTTTTTTAAATGTCACAATGTACACGGATCATGGTCCCTTTGAGTGCCAGATGGTACACAATGAATTGCTTTGCAATGCGTTGCGTACCACTCTGGCACTCAAAGAGTTCAGAGGCCGCTACCTCACTGCTCCACGTGCTGCAGTCTTGCGTCGCCTCACTCACACAATGCAATCATGCGCAGTAGAGACTGCCTGAACAAGGGCAGCCTCTACTGCACATGACTGCATCATGACAAACATCCTAACGATTATTATATATGATGTAATAATATCTCCTCTTAGACATCTTCTATCTTTAGTAAATAACCCAGGTTTGGCTAGAAGTTCTTCATACTTTAATTCCTTCATTCCCTTAATTCATTGTGTTGTTCTTCTCTACACTCTCTGCAATTATATAATATGCTTTCTAAGAACAGGTGCCCACAACTTTACAATTTATTTTTTGTTTGTTTCTTGTTTTTCAGTTTAGATCCTATTATTCTTTTGTTTAATAAAAACACTGGAGATCCAACTCAA
Source organism: Rhinophrynus dorsalis (assembly GCA_037306005.1). Lineage (NCBI taxonomy): Eukaryota > Metazoa > Chordata > Amphibia > Anura > Rhinophrynidae > Rhinophrynus > Rhinophrynus dorsalis. The sequence goes on along the minus strand of CM074724.1, from coordinate 240,520,481 downwards.
TTTTGTTTATATATTGTTATGGTATTAGTGCCCTTTAACCTTTCATTGTTGCCACAAGCCAGTCCAAAACATTTTTTAGAATGTTTCACTCATTTGGTTCCCCCTAGGTTCCCATTGACCGACTTTCTACAATTCTGTATTATTTATTCTTGCTTTTTTTTAATAACTAACTGGCCGTGTTTCTAGATTTTGTGAGAACTAGGTAGGTATAGCCAAAAGATGATGCAATAAACATGGAAAATATTTAACTAAAATATTTATTTATGATTTTGTCCCAAATATAATACAATATCTTTTGAATAATATATATTTTATTGTTCTCTATTGTTATGATAGAAAGGTATCAGAATTAATATTTGACCTACATTAACCCCTTAAGGACTGGCGTGCGCACGGCACTTGGCGTCCACGGGGCTTTTTTTTTTTTTAACTTCTGCTTCAGCGCTTCTGGAGCAGCGTGCAGCTGTGCCGAGAGCCCTGAACTCCATGGCTTGCCTGGACCATCACTGGTCCTTAAGTGCCAGACCGCCGTGACGGTCCTGACACGTCAGTGGTCGCAAAGGGGTTAATATATGACCAGGAGTTGACAAAGTATACAAACATGGATGCTAACCCATTTTGCTAAATTTGACACTGTGTAACTCATTATGCCGCTTTATCCTCCAATATAATTACACAACACATCATTGTGAAATGTATGAAGAACTAAATTGGCCAACACTCGAATCTAGACATATCCCTCAACTTTTTTTATAACCATTACTCTAGAAATCTACCAAACTACCTGATCAGCATGCTCATGTCAGCTCTCCATACTTACTATAACCTCTGCTCCACTGCTATCAACTCACTGAGAATGCCACACTACAAGAAAGAAGCCGATCTGCCTTCTTCAGAGCTATGAAAGTCTGGAATGACCTGCCCAAAAAAATCAGATATTCTCCCAGTCTAAAATCCTTAAAAATAACTGCTTCTTTATATCTAAAACAATATGTAACTGTATATACATTTTAGTATGTATGTTTGTGTGTATATTTAATGTTTCTCTATTTGTGTAAATATACAACTCTTTGTTGTAAACACTCCAGGACTTATTTGAGTAAAATCTCAATTTATTCTTCCTGGTAAAATATTTTTTCTAAAAAAAAAAAATGATAAGCTGGACCGGGGGAAATGTTATATTTGTTCCTTGGGCTAGAAAAGAAGCTAAAAACATAGTTACATCATTTATCACATTTCATTTCCTTGCTATCCTCCCTTTGAATTCTATTGGCTGTCACAGCCCTTTAAATACCAGCACTTCCTGGTTTATTGTTGCCTGTTCTACTTACTTGTCTCATATATGTTGTCCTAACAATTCCTGTGTGTGCTCTCCTGGTTTGGCCTGATCCTCATTCAAGACTTCACTTCTTGGTAACTGCTTTGGTACGCCACCTAATCTGATAGCCTTCCTGTTTACTGACTTTGGCTTTCCTTCCTCCTAGATCTTCCCTGGCACCTCACTTGTTAGATTGATTCTCAGGTCCTGACCTCTCCTTCATAAGACTCCACCTTTGGTTCTCTTCCCCATCATCAGTCAGTTGTTACCAACTTTCCTTGTCAAGCTGATTCATCTGCGGGCATTTAGCGTCAACTTTGAAATTCATTTGTCTGCTAGATCAGCATTTGTTTTCAGTCAGTTCATCGATCAGCTGTTCCCACCGTCCTCTTATTGAAGAAAGTCAGCTGAGCCGGTGTTTCCCTGTGTTCTGTTTTCTCCAAGCTGATACTCAGTTTAAAAGGACAGTATATCTCCAAGCTAACACTCACCCTAAAAGGACAGTGTAGGGACAGCATATCTCCAAGCAGGCTCTCACCTTAAAGGGAAGGTGTGCCTCCAAGCTGACACTCAAGAAGGCAATGGGATTTTTTTTTTCTGGAGGAGGCGGAGAGCGTGTACGGGAGTGCATTGGATGTGATTTATTATTTTCGCTTTACAGAGATACAATATATATAATGAAGAATGAAGAAGAAGAAATAATATTAGAGAAGAAGAAAGAAGAAGACCTAAAGACGAATTAAAGAGGAAGACCAGAGTGCAGAAGAACCCGCTGGACCTCTGACTTCAAGGTAAGTGTAACACCTGTGGGGAGTGGGTCATGAGATAGTGTTAGGGTTAATAGTTATTAACTTTATTGTTGATGTTAGGTGTAGTGTAAGGCCAGGGGGTACTGTTAGGGTTAGTTTTTAAGTGGGTGGGGAGAGGGTGACTGTGTTATTAGCTCAAGCTTGATGCTTGACACTGTGTCAAACATCAAGTGTTAGGTAGTTTCCTTTGATGTTACCATTATTCACACTATTTAACGTGCTTTGTGGGAACAAAAGACTGTGATGAACATTGGGCTGCACTTCAAGTTTTGGCAACCAACGCTCATTGTAGTTCATGCTGGTTGAGCACAAGTATGTGTGTACCGGTCGGAACTCATTTTGGCCCTAAAGTATGTTTAACAGGCTCAAATTGAATCTAGGAGTCTTGACTCTGAGAAGAGAATTCAAACACTTCCAGCAGGGGAGGCTGAAGGCTATCATGACATGGGGGTGCTGAGGGCTCAGATTGGATGAGAGTTTGAGTGTTGTGGTTGTGACCAACTAAGGGCTTCAGTGAGAACTTGGGCTGAGAGTTGTGGTGATGGACTGAAGGCTCTGATTTGGAATGTTGAAATGGTGGGCAGCCCAGGGTAATAATTGGGATCTGTGTAGTGGCTGAGGGCTATAATGGAGATTTGTATGGTGGCTGATGGCTGTAACAGAGGGAGGGGTACTTTGGTGCTGAGATCTCTGATGGGAAAGGGCTGAGGGCTGTGGTTGTAGAAGGCAGAGGTCTCTGATGGGGAAAGAGAGCTAAGTGATTTGAAGAGGGTTGTTGTAGTAATAAGTGACTGAGGGCTCCAGAAGGAAGCTGTATGGTATCTGAGTGCTCTTATCAGTAGGGGTGGGCAAAAAGTGTGAAAAATTTCCTGCTCTACTTTTTGCGAAAACGTGCCGATTTTTTGCTTTTCCTGCAAAAAATTTAGCCTTTCTGCCTATGCAAAAATGTCCTCATTTTCGCCTGTTTTAACAAATTTTCTGCCTATGTTAACACATTTTTCTCTGTCGTCCAGTACAGGTTACTGGTAACTTTGGATAGGCGATCAGCACCTTTAAGTAGGCAGGAACAATTCTGAGAAGTGACTGCTAGGGGGAGCCTACCTCCTCTCCTTAGCTTGCAGCTAGCCAATCCCCATCCAGTATAATTTGTTCCTTGGTCAAGACAGAAGGCAAGAGAACAGTTCTGCTTTAGTTTTAGCTTTTTTATTATTTTTCTATTAGATATGGGATGAACCACCATTAGGAGGATTACCATCACTGACAATTCCCAGCACCCAAATGTGGATAGCTCAGTTTACCAGGTGCTTTTGTGGACCTAAGCCCTGGGGGGAAAGTCTTGGCTGCAAGTTCTTTCCCCAGGAGTTGCCCACTGAGGCTTCTTCTTGATATATGGAAATCTGAAGATACAAGACCTGTTGAAAAGGTGAGCACCCTTTGAGTGCTGAGGCCCACATGCTCCATTCTTCCCCTCCGCACAGGGGTCTTATTTGGAGTTCCTATTACATACTCATGCACTCATTGTGTTTATCTGTATGTCTGTGGGGTGTTTGGAGCACGTTTATGTGGTAACTTAACCCCTTGGCTGCTGGTTTAGCATCTCTTGGGGGGGTTGTGGGCACTTTCCCTACTGGGATCAGTGTTTATTGGCTCTACTGACATATTCTAGTGGCTCTTGGAGTGGTTTTACATTTTGGTATTCACCCTGTGAAATTTGTCTTCCGTGCCTTTAAGGCGCGTGTTTACCGCATAGGCACCATTGCTCCATTCACTCCTATGGGACTTTACAGTTTGTAATGTATGTCTGCAACCGCTCCGCTTAGAGAGGTCAGAGATGGCTCATTTGGTTGGTCTGCCCTTGCTCTGTTATCCGGTCAATGTTCTGGGCATGTTGGGAGGCTCAGGGGGCTTCGGGCACTTTTGGAGTACTTTTTTCAGTGAAACTACAATTCCCATGAGCGCTTGCTTCACGTGCTCGTTTCTGATTGGCTCCCGCCGCGGCAGCCATTTTGTGCCTTCTCTGATCAAGTATCCTACGCAGGGCTTGGACTCTCCTTCTCTCCTCAACAGTTTAACCCTTCGCCTACCAGATAAGACTATTTTAGTTTTTCTGGGGTGATTTTTATTATCATACACACTGTTGTTTGGGTGTCTGATACTTTAACCATTCTATTCCATTAGTCCTTGGGGCTAGACCTAAGATTAAGGACACTGGGATGTCTGTGTCCCCCATTGCTCATTTCTCCTCATGTTACTCAGGGTTACCTAGAGAATACTCAGGTCACATTTTTCCAGCATGCACTGCTGCCCCTGAGTCTCCTGCAGGGACCTCCAGCCATGCATTAGAGCCAGTTTGGATACAAGAGTTTAAGGCTACTACCAGGGACCTCCAGTCTACCTTACAACTCCTTTCATCCACCTTGCAGGGGGTCTTCCACTGGTGGCAGGTCCCCACCCCTATCAGATCTTACCTGCCTAAACCCCCGGGTGTACCTGATGTGTCTGATTCCTCTGAGGAGGAATTATTGGTGGACTCTGATGATGAAGACTGTTCTGCTGTCCCTTTCTCTCAGTTTTTTGGGGACCCCTTTGAGGCTGATCCTGTTCCATCGGCTGAGGGTCTGATCAGGGCTGTGTTGAACACCCTGAACATTTCCTTGGTACAGGAGGTGTCCTCTGACCCATCTGATGTGTTTCAGGAGCCTGTCAGGCCCCATGCTTGTTTTCCACCTAACCCCACCCTTGACCGTTTGGTGTCTGAGGAGTGGAAGTTTCCAGACAGAAAGCCGTCTGTCTCTAGGAAATTTGCTAAGTTTTACCCATTCTCTGATGTGGCCCTAGCTCAGTGGGTTCATCCTACTAAAGTGGATGCCCCTGTTTACAGGCTTTCTAAGTCCACAGCCTTGCCTGTGGCTGATGCATCTGCTCTGAAAGACTGGACTGACAAAAAGCTTGAGACCTCTCAAGGCCATTTTTGTGACGGCTGGTTCTGCCCTGCACCCCTCATTCGCAGCAGCATGGGTCAATAAGGCTGTAGCTGTTTGAACTAAAAACAGCTCACTTCAGCTGTCCGGCAGGAAGCTCCTACTACGAATATGTTGCGGCTTCTTGCCAACATCTCTGAGACTCAGCATTATGTTTCTGCTGCCTTGTTTGACGTTTCTGCTGCCCTGTTTGATGCTGTGTGTATGGTAGCCAGGGCATACACCATGTCTGTGGTACCCAGACGCTCTCTTTGGCTCAAGATCTGGTCTGCTGACACTGCCTCCAAGAGGGCTCTCCTGTCTTTGCCCTTTCAGGGCTCTTCACTGTTTGGGCCTGATCTCAAAGATCTAATCAGTGAAGCCACTGGGGGGAAGAGTACTCACCTACCAGTGGTCCCAAGGAAGAAGGTGCCTGTCAAGCATAATCGTTTTTTTCATCCCTTTCAGTTTGAATCATGCCAGGCAACCTAGGTGATGCCTCAGGCTCCGCACGCGTCATCTAAGTCTAAGCAGCGATGGAGGTCTAAGTACTCTACTAAGCCCAAGGCTTCTAAACCTTCTTCTGTATGATTTGCTGAATCCGGGTCCCCACCCACAGGTGGGTGGCCACTTGCGCCACTACCTCTCAGTTTGGGAAGCCTCTGTGGTGGACCCATGGTTTTCCAGATGGTGGCTGCGGGGTACAGGATCCCCTTCACCTCCCTTCCTCTTCCTCTGACCTTCTGTTCTCGCTCTCCTCTGGGAGCAGAAAAGCACCGCCTTTTTGAGGGAGCCATTCAAGCCCTTCTGGACAAGGCAGTCTTGGAACCAGTTCCTCCTCAGGAATGAGGGTTGGGGTTCTACTCCAACCTCTTTGTGGTTTCCAATAAGGACGGTGGCTATCTTTCCATTCTGGATTTGAAGGATCTCAACTCCTTTGTGGTCAGGTCCCAGTATCGCCAGGAGTCACTACGCACGGTGATCGTGGCCATGTCCCCTGGGGAATTTCTGGCTTCTCTGGATCTTCAGGATGCATATTTGCACATTACCATTTATCCAAAGAGTTGGCAATATCTCCGCTTTGCCTGAGACCGAGTGCATTTCCAGTTTTCTGCCCTCCCCTTTGGCCTGACTACGGCTCCTCAAGTCTTCAACAGAGTCCTGGGAGCTTTGATTTCCATTCTCCATCGGGACAGCATCAGAGTTACCCCATACATGGACAACCTCCTTCTGAAGGCATCTTCTCCAGAACTCCTTCATCAGCAGGTACAGGACTGGATTCATGCTCTGTCCTGTCATGGGTGGATCATCAAACTGGACAAGTCGGATCTTGTTCCTTCCCAGAGGATGGCTTTTCTGGGAATCCTCTTCGACACTCAGAAAGGTATGGTGTTTCTCACGGACGAAGTGGCTCATCAGATAGCACTATAGGTTCAGGCTGTCCTGAATCAGAATCCGGTTCCAGCCAAGAAGTTGTCATCCCTGGTGGGGAAGTTCATTTCCACCACAGAAACGGTCCCATTTGCCATGGCTCATACCATGGAACTCCAGATATTTCTAATCCTGGCATGCAGGGGTTGACCAGATCTCCTGGAGAGGTCCCTATCTCTCCCTCTTCACGTGGAGCTGAGCCTCTCGTGGTGGCTCAACCTGGATAATCTGCAGAAAGGCAGGCCCTTCATGGTGCCATTCTGGACAACTGTGATGACGGATGCCAGCCTCTCAGGCTGGGGAGCAGTCCTGGGGCACTTGAATGCTCAGGGTTGGTGATCTCAGGAAGAATCTCTCCTTCCCATCAATGTCTTGGAGCTTCAGGCGCCACTGGGCGCTCCAACTGGAGGATTGCCCAGCCAGGGTCCAGTCGGACAATGCCACAGCGGTAGCCTACATCAACAAGCAAGGTGGTACAAGAAGTCTTGCAGCTTGGCTAGAGGTCAAGGCTATTTTGTCCTGGACAGAGGAGCACGTCCCTGCAATTTCTGCAGTTCCTATTCCTGGCATAGACAACGTTCTGGCAGACTTCCTCAGTCGATACACAGTGGACTGCGAAGAGTGGGAACTGCATCAAGAGGTGTTCGACCTCATTGTGTAGAGGTGGAGTCTTCTGTGCATCGACCTGATGGCAACAAAACACAACAGGAAGGTTCCAACGTTCTGCTCTCGCTGGGTGGACCCTCTGGCTCTAGCAGTGGATGCCTTGTCGATCTTCCTCTGGCATACCTTTTTCCTCCCATTCCCCTATTGCACAGGGTGATCAGGAAGCTCCGATTGGCACGTTGCCCAGTCATTCAGATTGCTCCATATTGGCCTAGACAGACTTGGTTTCCGGAGCTTCTGAATCTCTCGGTGGTGGAACCTCTTCGGCTCCCCTCCCATCCAGATCATCTTATACAGGGTTACCTGTGGAAGGAGGATGTTTTTCCTCTCTCTTTGAAGGCATGGAGATTGAATCCTCAATTTTGAAGAAGAAGGGTTTTTCTTCTGGTGTGGAGGCTACTATGCTTAGTGTCCATAAGTCTGTTTCCTCTAAAGCCTACCATCGAGTTTGGTCTACCTTTCTCTCTTGGTGTGCTAATAGGGACCTGTCTCAGGATTTTGATCTTCCTATGGTCCTGTTCACCATGTCGCGGAGCTGCATGCCCTGTCTTGTAGGCCACCCTTTTTGGTGTTTCACAAGGACAAGGCAGTGCTTTGTACTTCGCAAGAGTTTTGTCACGGTTTATTATGACTCTCAGACACAAGTTTTAGGTAAAAAATCAATTTTATTGAAATAATAAATTGATAACTTAGGATGGCAATAACATACATATATATATATATATACAGAAAATAGCACAGACAGAAGGCAGACTCTACCGGTCCTGTCAATATACCGGACAGGACAGTCTTAGGCTCTACCGGCCTTGCCAATACCGGGTAAGGCAACCTGCAGATGGAATAGCATAACGGTTTTACCGGCCTTACCAATTACCGGGCAAGGCAGCCTCAATAGATACACGATGTAGGCTCTACCGGCCCTGCCAATACCGGGTAAGGCAACCTCAGATGGAATGTGGCAAAAGGTTCTACCGGCCTTACCAATACCGGGCAGGGCAGCCCAGAGATAATAGCAGCAGTCAGATGAAACTGGCAAATTAGCAGAATCGTTAAGCAGCAAGGCTTTGGAGCAAACCAGCGTCCGCACGCTGGGACCAACACAGATTTGTAGAGCTGATAGGCTTTGGAGCAAACCAGTGACCGCACACTGGTGTAACAAGTGAGTTTGTATAGCCGCAAGGCTTAGGAGCAAACCAGCGTCCGCACGCTGGGACCAACACAGATTTGTATAGCTGATAGGCTTTGGAGCAAACCAGTGACCGCACACTGGTGTAACAAGCGAGTTTGTATAGCCGCAAGGCTTAGGAGCAAACCAGCGTCCGCACGCTGGGACCAACACGGAATTGAGCAATGTCACCAACGCGACCAGGCAGAAGGTCGCCAGGATACTGAAGACAGGTGATGAGATGACAGGAACCAGCCACCCTCAGTCAGGTCAGCAAACAGCAGAGAAGAAGTTCAGCAGTAACTGCAACACCAGAGACTAGGCCGGAACCAGGACTGGAGTAACTCAGCATCCAGGAAACACTGGAACAGTAGAGATCAGGAACTCAGGAACACAGGAGATCAGGAACTCAGGAACACTGGAACAGGGGCCCAGCTATCACTAGCATAGTGATAGCAAGAAGGTCAGAAACAACACGAAAGGGCACTCAAAGGGTGCCCAATCCAGGTTTAAATAGGCAATAAGAGGCGGGCTATCTGCAGACAGCCAATAGCAGCCCCCTAGTGGTGACAGACAAGGAACTGCAGCAAATCACGGGCACCGTGATAAGTTTCTCCCGAAACTGATGTTTGAGTTCCACATTAATCAGTTGATTGCGGTTCCTTCTTTCTGCCCTAACCCTGCTTCTGACAAGGAGAAGGATCTTCACTTGTTGGATGTTGTGTGTTGTCTCAAGTTCTATGTGCATCGCACTGAGCCCTTGTGGCAGTCTGACACACTTTTTGTCAATCCTGAGGGTCCCAGGGCAGGGAAGCCTGCTTCCAAGGTAAACACTGCTTCTTGGATCAAGTCCACTATTTGTAAGGCTTACAAACTTAGGAAGAAGCCTGTCCCTTTTCAGGTCATGGCTCATTCTACAAGGTCTATTGGGGCATCTTGGGCCTACAAAAAATCAGGCCTCAGCTGATCAGTTGTGTGAGGCGGCCACTTGTTTTCCAAACACTATTGTGTGGATGTGCTGGCATCGGCTGATGCCAGTTTTGAGAGGAACATCCTGGAGGCAGCCTTGCCCGTCTAGGATCTCCTTTATCTCTTCAGTACTCTTTCACTTTTGAGCCCTGTTGGCTCTAGTTCAGTGTGCTGTGTACCAGTACCTGGGGTCTGTTTTACCCCTGTTCGGTGTCCATTCTCACTTTGTGGTTAATGTTGAGCTATTCATGATCTGTTGGTTCATTGGTGCTCTGGTGACTTTGGGGGCCTGCACCTGGGGAACTTAATGGTTGGACATCCCAAAGTTATCAGTGACCTGTATTGGACGACAGAGAAAAGAGGATTTTAGTCTTACCTGTTAAATCCTTTTCTCCCTGTCCATACAGGTTACTGGTCTCCCACCCTGTCAAGGGACCATGCTTGGCTCTCCTGTGGCAGAACGTGGGGGTCCTTTCAGGTTCATGCTCACAGGAGTCTTCCTTTACCTTCTTACTACCTAGTCAATAGTTAGTTTTCAAATCTTACTGGATGGGGATTGGCTAGCTGCAAGCTAAGGAGAGGAAGTAGGCTCCACCCAGCAGTCACTTCTCATAATTGTTCCTGTCTGCTTAAAGGGGCTGATTGCCTACCCAAAGTTACCAGTAACCTGTATAGACTAAGAGAAAAGGATTTAACAGGTAAGACTAAAATCCTCTTTTTGCCTATTTTAACACATTTTTGGCCTATATTTCCTATAGATACTACATTTCCCACTGTAATATTACTTCTTCTGAGGGCTGAAGTTTAGAAATAAGTGGCTGAAATTCAAAGTTGTGAGTCCTACAGCAACATATGGCTTGAAAAATGTGTTAGCATGCAGAATGCATTTGTCCTTTGCCTAACAACACTAACTTCCTGCTTAAGTGACACTGGCACATATTCATGATGATGTCAAGTAAAGAAAAAAATAAAGTACAACCTACAATGTGGCAGATGTGTATTCTAGTGGTGGTGGAGAACTGGCATGGTGTGTATTTGTGTATGTATTTTTACCATTGTCATACTCTATCCTCCTTCTCAGATTATTGACACACTTACTTATCGGTCATAGCAGTGGTCCCAAGTGGGGTAGATGGTGGCAACCCTTCTTTACACCTGTCCTCCACCTCCTCATCTGTGCTGCTGTTAATATATATTTGTCCTGGCTTTGCCTGTCATGTGTGGTTTCTGCTACTATTACTACTACTGCTGGAGCTTGATGTTGATGTAATTCTACTGCCACTACTACTAGGTGTCAAAGGTGCAGCATTTACAGCAGCAGCACCAGTGGTACTCATCATATCTAACACTGTGGATGTTAACCTGTTTTGCTGTTGCTGGGTACTCAAAACAGGTGTGTGTGGCTGAGTGGGACTTGGACTTTGAAGAGATGATGATGCTGAGGATGACTGATAGGGTGACTATGTGATTTTTGACATCTGTACTTGTCCAGGATCAGACTTTCCAATGGCTTTTTCAAACACTTCATAGACAGGCACAGTGCTCCTTAAAAGTGGTGGAAGATACAGCCTTTGACTTTCTGCTAACCTTATAGCCCTGTCATCATCCTCACTCTCAAATTCATCTGTATCTAAACAAGAGAAGGATGCTTGAGGGATATATGTTCTAGATCTGCATCATCATCAGTCATCATTAGGTCATCCTCGGAAGCATCAGCATCACCTGACAGTTCTTGCCCACTACTACCCTTATATTTCTCTAAGTGTTTAGAGGTCTCATACAATTTCTTTTTACTTTTGCTGTAACAAAATTCACTACTACTTTGAGGATAGGTGTTTTGGTGCTTGGCTTTCTCAATTTCTGATGCAGCATGCGGTTCAGCTGCTACACCTTCCTCTATTATGCTATTGCCAGCATCATCAACACTTGAATGTGATTTGCTGTCATCTTCAGTGTTCTTCTTATATAGTTCTACTGGCACTGGTGGTGCTGGAACTAGTTTTGCTGGGACCTTGACAAACTGCATCCTCCCTTGGAGTAGAGGGATCATCATCATTGTGTAAGAGCACCTGTGCGACGGCTGCTCGAGCCAACCACGGCTTCTTCCGGCGGCTCCAGCCACATTGTTATCTGGCGGCTTCAGCCGCACTGCTGTCTGGAGACTCCAGCCGCATGTGACTTGTGGCGGTTCAGCCACTTCCTGGGCACTGGGCTCCGGCACAGGCCTGTGACAGTTAATGGGCACACGTCCAAGTGCCTGGACACTATGCTCATGGTGTACAGTGCAGTTTGATCTGAGTTTAGTGCATTACCTGGTTTGCCTGACTACCCGTTCTGGTGCCGACCTCTGGTTTTTCTGACTACCCGCTTTGTGTATAACCCCAGCTTAGTCTAATATCCCTCCTGGTGTGGACCTGTGGCTCTGGACCTCCTCTGTGTATGACCTCTGGCCTGGGTGACTATCCGTTCTGGTGCTGACCTGTGGCTCTGTCCGACTACCTGCTCCGTGTATGACCCTGGCTAGTTCGATAACCAATCTGGTGCAGACCTGCGGCTCTGGTTGACTGTTTGCTCCGTGGATGTTCCGGCTTGTCTGACTACCCACTTTGGTGTTACCTGGACTCTGTCCACCCAGCATACCAATGCTTCAGTGGATAACCTATCTGGTGCTATCAGTGGCTATGGAAGACTTCTCCTGCTTCCATTCGTTTACTGGTTCGTTCAGGTGCAGACCTCTAGCACAGTTAGTCTTACTCAGGAACGTGGTTTGTATAGGTGCGGACCTGTTTTAGTCTGTTCAGGTGTGGACCTGTTGTAGAATGCTCAGGTGCGGACTTGAGGCGGCTTATCTCCCCCTTGCCTACTGGGGTTCAGTTCGGTACCACTACTGCAGTGCTATCCTTCCTGATGTTGTCTATATTGTTTTGTTTACTTACTGTTGCCATATCATTCTGTACGTTGTGTATCTTAATAAAGATTGTGTTACCTACAGTACTGGTCCAGTTCTCATTCTTACAATCAGTGACACATTGATTGCACATGCTGCAGCAACCATTGCTGCAGTCAGTTTTTGAACTACTACTTTTCTCTCATGTCCCTACACTGCTCCATCCCTCCCCCTTGTGCATTTGCTGGACATTACGCAACTACATTGTGTTTTTTTACTCTACGGTACACAACACAACCGATGGAGCTGTATGATGCCTTGCCTAAGCCCAGTCAGCTGTCTAGACATTTCAGAAAATACAGTCATAAAGTTAATGAGTTGAAATGCTTCTCGTTTGTGCTAGTGAAACAAGCACCACGGGGAGGTGATAGGGAGTCTATGTTGTCGAAACAAGAGATGTTTTGGGTGTACACACTGGGGACTCTAGCACCACGGGGACTTCATGAACAGTTCAGTTTGATACATTATATCTGAGATTGTGTTTTTATTTATTTTATTCATTGATGTTTGTTTTCATTCATTAATCATTGTTTCGCTTATGATGTCCTTTTTATATATTGATTTTAATTTTTATATTCTATTTTATGATTTAACATGATGGCTATGAGATAGTCCTGATTGTTGATCAGTTGTCGTCAGTGTAGCGTCGGCAGTTACTATGGTATCCGCGTGCACGCTATACCGCACCAAGTCTGAATGTTAGGTACATATAAAGTTTGTTGAAGTATTCGTCTGTAACTTAATTTCCCTGATGAAAGTCCCGCAGGAGGACTGAAACATTGGATCCTTTTATAATGTTCTAATAAACGTGATGTTTTACATTTAAAAGCTGTGTGTCCGATCTTGGAGTGAAGTTTATAGATATATGCGCTGTGAGCACTGGCTAATTTGGAAGAGACGAGTGTGCTGTAGCAATCTATGAGTGCCTCTACAGACAGAGCAATTACCACTATAAATTTATAATGGGAGATTTCAATGCAAGAATTGGTAAGATCCAAAATAGCAAAAAATCGATTGGACCACATGGAACTGTAAAAAGAGATGTTAGAGGCAACCAACTGATCGAATTTGCAGAAGTACAACATTTTTACATCATGAATTCATTCTACAGGAAAAAGGCCCAGAGAAAATGCACATAGAAAAGCTGTAATGGCAATACAACTGTAATCGACTTCACACTTGCAAATAACATAACAATATTCACTGACTGCTTAGTTTTAAATAATTTTAACAATGGAAGTGGCCATCATCTACTGACAGCAAAAATCAAAATTGACTACAAGAAAGAAAATGATCAAGTGGACAAACGTGAAGATTGAAACTAGCCAGCTATTGAAAAACATACCAAGCCAAATATCAAAAGAAATTAAGCAAAACTGTAATATTAGAAACAGAGTGGAAACAGGGTAAAATATGTAGATATGTGCAATACCATAAGGAAGTGCATAAAAGACACACTCATCAAAAGGACACTGGGATAAAATCAAAGAAAGCAAACCAAACACATTGGAGCCAAATGTTTGCATTAAAGCTTGAAGATTGTACAGCAGAAAAAAACTTAGCAACAAATACTAAAATGAGTTGGAGAATTTTATTCAAATCTTTCTAAGGATGAACAACAGAATATAATACCAGAGGCTAAAGCTGTGCCAGAAGTTTTGACAGAAGTAGATGCTGCAATAAAACCAATGAAAAATGACAAAACAGCTGAAACTGATAAATTCAATAATGATATTGATATTAAAAGTATTAGCAAACTGTTTTGAAAATACCATTCTACTCAGCAAACTGCATGAAACATGGAAATGTGCAGAAGTCATCCTACTGCAAAAAAAGGTAATGAGGTGGATCGTCTAGAACGTTTTTACAAAGGTACTATCAATGGACACAATACTTAACGGGGCACAAGCTAAAACAAGTGGGTTTTAGGAGCGGTTTCAGTACAATGGATCATGTACAGACAGTGCAACAAGTTATAGAACCTTCCATTATGGATAACTTTCGTTGATTACGAAAAAACCTGTGACTCAATTAAAAAACAAGGAATAATCAATGCCCTGATGAACCAAGGAATAGATACAGCTTATATCAATAAACTGCAACTACATCAATACAGGTCAACACTGATAAAGTCCAGATCAGCATTTGAAAAGGCATCCAACAAAGAGACACAATCTCCCCCAAACTATTTTCTGCAAACTAAATTTGGTCAAAAAAAGGACTTAAGATCAACTACCTACATCACTTACATTTTTCAGATGAAATCATACTCTTTGCCAGTAGTCCTGAAGAACTACAAGAATACCTTGAAGATCTACAACAGGAAAGCAAGAGTTTTGTTCTGAAGATAAATATCAACATGTCATATTTAACAAATTTACCATACCAAACAAAATCACAGTAGACGTACAAGACCTAGAAGGAGTGGATAAATATGTTTACCTTGGACAGAAAATGTCAGAAGATGGAAAAACCATGATGGCAATTGAGCGAATCATAAAATTGTGATGGCAAGCATTTGAAAAACTTAGTAGACCATGATGGCAATTGAGCGAATCATAAAATTGTGATGGCAAGCATTTGAAAAACTTAGTAGACCTGTCTTTAAAACAAATTAACCACTCTAACTCAAGCAAAAGGCTTTTGACCAATGTGTCCTGCCAGCCCTTACATATGGCTGTGAAACATGGCACTGAATGCCAAATACTCCAAGAAGTATGGATTGTCAAGTTTGAAACATAACAAAGAGCCCAAAAACGTGTGCTTGGATTTGTCAGCAAACAAAGATCTATGACATCATTGAAAGAGTAAAGTGCCCGAAATGGAAATGGGCAGGCCACATAGCCAGAAGACCTGATGGTAGATGGCCCAAACAAATTTAGAAATAGAGTCCACTCAACATTAAATGAGCATTAAGTTCTTCAAACTCAACACAGAAATTTGGAGAATGCCCAGTTGACTTTTGAGGGAAGGAACATGAAAAATACCAGGTGGGACATCAGGTGTTTTGATGATAAAAAAAAAAGTCTAATAGTAAAAGGTGGGAGTAAAGGGAGATTGCCAATCACATGCTTGGCACATAGTTGGCCTTTCAGGTATACTTTTTTCAACCACGTGCCCGATACACGTTTGGCAGTTTAGTGGTTAATTGAGCTTTTCCTCAATTTTTTAAATAGAGCTTTTCCTATTGCTAATAGATGTTTCATTCATAATTTATTGCAGCTCATATTTGTCTGTCTGACATAATAACATCTGAATGAAAATTCTCCCAACAGTAGTAGTACCCTTGTTTTACTCAGAACAGAAAGTCATTTAACATATTTCTCCACTCAACAAGGCTTCAACACGGTTAAAGGCACTCACATTGTACATACCAGGCTCTTATAATTTACTTATTTATGTTCCCTTATCCCAACCAGAGATCAAGCACTTTATTCCGCACTTAAACCTTATCTTCTCTGTATGTCTCCCTTTACTAGTTTAGATTGTAAGCTTTTGAGCAGGGACATCACTTCCGGTGTTTAGCTTTGTTAAGCACTTTTCACATTGTATTTTACAAACCCTTAAATTGTATAATGTTTCGTACATTTGTGACACAAGGGGCGAGATCCACTAAGCAGTGATAAAGTGATGATAAAGCAGAGATGACTTCTCCAGTTTATCATTTCTCCAATTCCTATGTTATTCTATGGATCCTATTCACTAAGATTTCTTCAACTTTGGAGATCTTAGTGAATTGGCTCTTTAGAATAACATAAGAATTGGAAAAGTGATAAACTGGAGAAGTCATCTCCACTTTATCGCCTCTTTATCACAGCTTATTGAATCTCCCCCAGTGTATATAAATATATCCATTCATTCACTAAACATGTTTAGTCATCCTTTGATTTTCATACATTTTTCACAACAAAATATGTATGTATTTATCCAAAGGTCTGTATGATATAAATAAAACTCACATACATACATAAACACCTATTATGGCACATTAAAATGCATTTTACATTATGTGGTGTCTTGCACATCATCAAAGAAGAGTAAATTCCCTATGGAACTGTCATCTCAAACATCTCTTGGAATGAGTCCTAAGTAAATCTTTTAACTGTTGCTCGTTGAATAACTCAAAAGGTCCTGCTTGGTTTTCTGCACTAATATTAGCGTTACTAAAACAGTTGGCTTCCTTCTCACTTGCAATATGTGCAAGATAGGCCCGATGGAAATAAAGGGTATAACAGACCAGTTTGACTGTTTTAAGATGAAGTCCACAAAAGAGGTGGGGTCAATATAGGTCTTGGAAGCGAAATAATGAGACAATTAGAGAAAACTATTCCAGATGTTTAGCAATTTTTAGCAAGTATAAATGGCAGTAATTACAGTAAATGCAGTAACAGTAAATGCATTAGGAGCTTGGTTTGTTCAATCCTCTAAAATAAGGAGACTTAATAGACTGAACATTATTTGAATACAGCCTAGCACTGTTTTACTGTGTTCATGTGTAATGATATAATAATTTTAATGGTGTTCTATTAGTTGTAGACATGGCCTTGAATCATAGTGCTGAAACATACTTTCAAGGGGTCTTTTTCTCTAATTTTAAAAATAATAAAGCAGAGCAGTGAAAAAGGTCACAGATTCCTGTTTTAGTCATGTGTTTATGTCAGTGCAGTGAGCATTTTATAACAGATCACGGCCAATTTACTCTGCATTCATCTCAGGTGTACGAGTGAGAAAACGGGACAAAAATACAAGGGTGATGTATAAATGTGACACAAAGACTAAGTCTATGCAAAGTGCCATATTTTTGGAGATAAGTGGGTCCTATGCCCACAGGGTTTGCCAGTGTTTCCTCTTAGGGGAGCAATGGTAAAGAAGCCAGCGGCACTAATAGGGGGCTGTTTATGCAGAGCTACATTGAAATAACAAATACCCAATTCAAAATGTCCAATTTTTAACACCTTGTGGCTCAGAGAGATTCTCAACACATTTTAAAAGCAATGTATCACACACACACCCTCTCATTCTCAAGGGGTTAATTAACATAGTAACATTTATAATTACTATTTTAACTTTTCTAGCCTCTCACCATTCTTCACCATAGAGATCTAGATGACTGTTTTGCTCTAAGGAATGGTCAGTGTAGCAGTGTGTGGGTGTTTCTGGTCATACCACTCCTCTGCTCCTGGCTACATTATATACAAACTGTGCATAGAAGAAACTATTGAAAACTAACTTTTTTACACCTGTTCCAGGATTGGTGTACTTGGGTTGTGCACTGAGATGAGGGTTGGCAACATTTGGCTCTCCAGCTGTTGGGGGCTACAACTTCATCATCCCCATCAAGTTGTTGACTGGTTGAGGATGATGGGAGCTGTAGTTTCTAACAGCTTAAGAGGCAAATGTTGCCTACCCCAGCACTAGATGTTGGGCACCAGAGGACTTGTGCTTAAATTTTACTATGGTATAAGTATAGTTGTTTGTATATGGGTGAATAGTAAGTACAGCACCCTCATTTCATACATTTCCCTTTAATATCAGAAATGACAACATTCACCTCCTCATAATATACCCCCATTTACCTTACTGTGTCCAAAATTCATAATGGCCAATATGAATGTGGCTTCTAAGTCCTTGTTCAATAGATGAGGTCTCCAATCAGTCTTGCATGTTATGCCCATGGAGGCGAACGTGCCAGTTGCTAGCTGGATCACAGGACCTCAAATGCTACCTATTACACATGACAATCTTAACACTTTACTGTGCATTCCTCACCCTTCTGGCCCAGTATTAAGTTGGTTCATGCACTCTGCCTGCTTCAGTTTGGAAAAACTGCCATCACCTTTCATGTCTGCCTTCATTTTGACCATTAGGATTTTCTAGTCACTGGGTGTGAGGATTAGGAGGTGCTAATTACCTTTTAATCAGCACAACATAAAATGATGTTAAGGTCGGTAATAACAAAAGAAAAGATGAGTAAATATGGAATAAACCAAATGCAACATAAGTTTTAAAATAGTTACCAACTGTAATATTAGAGGCATAATTTACTGTATGTCAATTCCAAGTAGCAAAAGATATGTTGACAGACTGAGCAGAATAGCTGCAATACAACACATTGAATAAGGTAGTAATGTTGTCCAAACTCCAAAAGAATAAAATAGATTCAAGATACTTTAAAACTCCCCATCATAGGGTCTGTAATCAATCATGAGCACCTGTAACTGAGGGACATATGAGGAGGTAATCTTATGCAAAGCCTCTTTAGCACGGAAAGCCCAGATGTTTATTTGTTTATTTCCTGGCAACTGGAAGCCCAAATGGCTTAATGAGGAGCTCAATAAGAGTGCCCATGAGAGTGCCACAGCATCCCACTGGCTGTGACAGATGAGAGTCTTATCCACGTCATTAATCTGCAGCTTGACCCAGTATGTTTTATGGACGCTCCCACATCGTAATTGAAAAAAAAACAGCAGAGCAAATAGACATGGAAGTTATTATTTCAGGTGACTTGTAGGCAGGCCAGCAATGCAGTAAAGCAGTAGGAAAAGCACATCTAGGTTGCATAGCAAGAGGCATTAGAACTAGGAAGAGAAAGGTATTAATGTCACTCTGTAGATCATTGATAAGACTTTACCTTGTGTACTGAGAACAGTTCTTGAGACTATATCTTCAGATATTTGCATATGTAAATGGTGTAAGGTATTTGTAATAAGACTTAACATGGTAGACTCAAGGATCTTAAAATATATAGATTAAAAGAGAAGAGCTAGAAGGGTGATATAAAATAAACTATGAAATATTTAAGCTTAATATGTTAAGGGATTTAATAACATTCTAGAGGAATTTTAGTAACATTGTAGACCAGGCTGGATCCTAATGGGTCGTCCTGGAGCTGTCCTGGAGACGTTTTGTTAAGGTTCCAAATCTGTCTGCCTGGATAGGCCATCCGCATTTCCATTCTGTTTGACAGGCCGTTATTGTACCTTAAAGTTGTACGGTTGTAGGGCCAGACTTCACTACAGTAAACGCCCATTGTCCCGGAAACTCTGTTAAGCCAGATTAAAGGATTGTGGTCCGTGAGCACCATGAATGAACACCCATATAGGAATAGCTGCAGCGTTTTCAAGGCTCATTCCAGTGTCAGACACTCCTTCATGACCACGGCATACCACACTTCCTGAGGCAGGAGCTTCTGGCTGATGTAGGCTATGGGATGCTCACTGCCGTCAGTTCTCACCTGGCTCAATACAGCTTCCAGCCGGAACATGGAGGCATCAGTATGGACGCAAAAAACATTTGGTTTGGTCAGGAGCAACCAAGACAGGTGAGGAGATCAGGACATGTTTTAACTGTTGGAAAGTGGAGACACATTCTGGAGACCACACGACCTGATTGGGGGGGGTTCTATTTAATCAGGTCCATCAACGGTTTAGCTATGGTGCTGCAGACAGGATCAAACCTATGGTAATACCTTAAAAAAGCCATAACCTGGGTCTTTGTTCTGGGGGTGGGCCAGTTGGTGGCAGCTTCTATCTTGGCTGACTCCAGACACTGTCACCCACTACACCACGAGGTGATCCAGATACTGGACTTCAGATATCCCAATACTACATTTGTCTTGTTTGAGGGTCAGTCGTGCAGTCCTGATGCTATCCAACACAACACTCAGGTGGAGCAGGTGTTCCTCCCAAGTGTTGCTGTGTATCACAGTGTCATCCAGGTATGCACAAGTATAATCCTGGAGGCCATCGAGTAGCTGGTTGATCATCTGCTGGAATGTTGCCAGGACATTCTTCATCCCAAATGGCATGACCTTAAACTGGTACAGTACAAATGAGGTGTTGAATGCTGACTTTGGAATGGTTTTCGTGTCCAGCAGGATCTGCCAGTACCCCTTTCATAAATTGATGGTGGTCTGAAAGTTACCCCGGGCGATGCAGTCTAGCAGCTCATCAACCCAGGGCATAAGGTTTGCATCAGTGGTCATGTGGTTGTTAAGCTTGCAGTAGTCCACGCAAAAATGGGTAGTTCCATCCCGTTTGGGTAGAAGTACTACTGGGGAAGCCCAGAGACTATTAGAGGACTCCCAGGTCTAGCATCTCTCTTATCTCCCTTCCCTGACTGTCTCTGGGATCCAGTAAGCTGCCTGACGCAGGGGTACCTGTTCACATGGAAGGTCCTCTGGACTCTTTCATCTGAACATTTGGCTACCAGGTAGGTAGTGTCACATAGCTGCTTCATTACCCGATAGGAGCCTTGCCAAGCGACCTGCAACTTATCCTGCTGAATGGGTTTAAGGGCAAGAACTTGCTCTCCTATAAGCAAGGTGCAGTTTTGGGCAGTACAGTCAAACAACCATTTCTGCTCACCTTGCATGGTCTGAAGGTTCTCTCGCATCGTGTCTGTGAGTTCCTTCAGCCAGTCCCAAAAAGCTACCACATAGTCTACCACAGAGGTCCCTTCTGCCCCTACCACCCCTTCCTAGTGAGCTCTAAGGAGATCTAGGGGCCCTCTTACCCTCCTCTCGTAAATTAGCTCGAAGGGGGAGAACCCTGTGGATTTCTGCGGTGCCTCCCGGTAGCAAACATGAGGTGAGGCAGGTTCTTCTCCCAGTCCTTGTGAGAGGTAGCAAACGTTCGAAGCAGCTGCTTCAACGTTCCATTGAAACTTTCCTATAGCCCATTGGTCTGGGTGTGGTAGGAGGAACTCTGCAGCGGTTTGATGCTGCAGAGCTTCCACAGCTGCTGTGTAATCTCTGCAGTAAACTAGGTCCCCTGGTCAGAGATAATCTCCCGGGGAAAACCCACCCTGGCAAAAACCCAAAGCAGGGCATCACTCACTGTCTCAGTGTGGATGTTTGTCAGGGGGATGGCCTGGGTAGGGGCCCTACCAGATCTATACTTATACGGTTGAAGGGCTCATTAATGATGGACAGGGGGTGCAGGGAAGCCTTAGGATGGTCACCCATCTTACCCACCTGCTGACAGGTGTCGCAGGTCCAGCAGTACTGCCTAATGTCTCCAATAATCTCGGGCCATAAGAAGAACTGTTTGATACAGTTGTGAGTCCTGGTCACCCCTAGGTGACTAGCCAAAGGAATGTCATGCTCTATGTGCAGCAGGGCAGGCTAATATTTCTGCAGAACTACCAGCTGTCGCTTGGGCACATGAGTCACCTTCCTCCCCTCAGTGACCCTGTATAGTAACCCCTGATGCCATTCTAACCAGTCTCCTCCTAGTCCTGGGAGAAGACAGTTGGGGAATCCCAGAGGATAGGAGGGGTTGTGGGGGCTGGGTTTGAGTCAAGGCAAGGGTCAGGGGCTGGATGTCTTATCTGGGTCTCATCCTAGAAAGGACCTGCCGCTTTACATGCTTGCTGCTGGGTGGTCACAGGACAAATCTCGGGGGTCACATCAACTAGGAAAGATGAAGTCAAGCAACCCAGGTCATTGCCCAGTAGAACTTCCGCGGGGAGGCTTTTCATTACTCCTAACTCCACCTCTCGGCTCACACCCCCCAGTTCAGATGGATTCATGCAGCAGGGATCCGCATCACAGTACCCCCAGCCACTTGGACCGCTACTGATCGACCCATCCGCTCTGCTGGAGTCACCAGTTGGAGTTGAACCAGGGTGATGCTACCTCCACTGTCCCGAAGACCCCAAGGGCTGGGAAGCCCTTGACCCATATCGCCTGACGGTGGTGGAGACAGTTATCAGCAGTGGCAGCTTGCACGGGGTCCACTTCATGGAGCACCCCACAGCCCTCTTCGCCCCATCCATGGGCTGTAATGTTGATCTCGGCTTCCAGGCAGTGGGAAGCCACCAGAGGAGGTCCGGGGAGTGGTCGGACCCAGGTGTCCCAGGGGGGATTCTTGGGGCAGTCAGCCTTTACTTGGCCCACTTGGTTACATCCATAGCACCTGATTCCATGGCCTCGGGGGGACCCCACTGGGCAGAGGTCTGGAGGGCAAAGAAGTGGGCAATGCAGGTGTGCTGGTCCCATATCTTGGGAACGGTTGGGAAGGCTTGAGCAGGTGGTCGGGGCTCAGGTTGTCCCGATCTTCTGGACTCCAGGTACTGGTCCTCCAGTACCGCGGCTTGGTCCAGAGTGTGAGATCATCAGTCCAGTACCCAATCTTGAACTGCTACTGGAAAGTGGTAATAAAACTGCTCCAGGAGTATGAGCTGCAGAGCATCCGCCAAGGTAACTGCCTGGCACCCTGCCATCCAGCTTTCTGAAGCTCTCACCATTCGATAGGCCCAGTCCATAAAAGGTTGTCCCTCCTTCCACCGTAGGCTGTGAAACTTTAAGCGATGAGCCACCAGGGTAATAGCATACCAGCTGAGAAGTCTTTCCTTGACTCGTTCATAGTCTGTACAGTCCTCTGTGGGCACAGCCTGGTATGCTTCTGCAGCCCTCCCTGACCGTTTACTCACCAGGATGTTGACCCGTCTGCTTCATCAACTCCCTGCAGGCCACATTCTCTCTCAAAAACCTGCAAGTAACTGTAAATTTCATCCTCCGCATCGTTGAAAGCAGAGTAAGGCAACTTTTTTCCTGGCCAACCCATTAGGTATGGGGCCATCGGCTCCCCCCAGTCCACTGGAGTTCAGCCATCCATAGGTTGGTGGCCTCACTAAGAATTTGGGTGATCACCTCTTGGGATGGAGTAGAGACACACAGAGGTCAAGCTGCCAATGGACCGCTCGCTGTACTTCCCACATGTCGGTAACTGCAGATGAAGGGTTGCTTGCTTGGTCTTTCTCCATCAAGTCAGAAACCAGGGTTGTCCTCTGGATTCCAAAATATCTTTTAGCGTTCTTCTTTTCAGCTCGTCATATCGGTGCTCCATCCTTTTCAGGCGTAATGATCTCTATGGTGGTTTGGATGTTCCGGAAGGTTATGAAGCATCCCACCGCTGCCACCAAATGTGACGGTACCAGTGGACACTCCGTCTGGGTGCCCTCGTCAGTTGCTGCTTCCTTCAATCCTGAGCAAGGCTGCTCCGCTGGAATATTGCAGTTAACCCCACGCACCAGGAACGACCATTGTAAGGGTTAGAATCAGAACTCATTATTCAATGAAACACTTCCAGAGACTCTTATCAAGATCAGAATGTAAATTAGGGCTTGGGGCAGTGTTGCTATATTTCACCAATCAGGGAATGGTCAGACACCCTTATCAAGATAAGAATAAAAATTAGGGCTTGAAAAAGGGACATTTTAACTGGACCATAATAACCTTCCCTGATTGGTCAAGGAAGCACAGCAGGAGTCAATCAACTTTCTAATCATTCCTTAGCACAGGTTACACAGACCTGGGGTATATTGTAAGCAAGCCAGTGTGCTAGGCCCAACCCTCATTCTTGCTGCACTCTGGCTCCCAGCTAGGGATGGGTGAAACTTTCCACCTCAAGCTGAAATCGGTGAAAAATAGCACTTTCTGATTGGCGAAAAATTTCCTGCGAACAGTGCCAATTTTCTCCTTTTTTACACTTTTTTCGCCCATTGAAATCAATGGGAACATAGAAGTTACACACAACACATTACAAATGATATTTAATTTCCCAAAGGCACAGGATAAAAGGGGCATGAGGGTGCATGTGTTGGTGGGGTGTGGGGAAAGAGTCAGTTGAACAGGGAATGATTTTGGGAGTTTTTTACTGGGATTGGGGGGCACTTAATAAAAAAGAAATCCTAAATAAAATAAAAACCATAAGACATGGTATAAAGGGGTCTGAGGAGGGCGCCTGTGTTGGTGAATTAATTAATCATTTGAAGAGGGAATTTGTTTTTGGGGGGGGTTCTTGACTGCTATTGGGGGGACACTTAATAAAAAATTAATCAATAAAATAAAATAAAACATTTGTATTTAAAGTGACAGAGACAGGAACCCCCTGACATAAGCTGCCACTAGGGTGGACTGATACTTGACTTAATAGAGTATTTGGTAGAGGATGATTTGTTTGATTTGTTGTTACAGGCCTTTGCAGGATTTAGCCTTATTAGAGGCCCAAGCCCTGAAAAAACTTTGATTTGTAGGACTTAAGCTTGTTTGGCACAAGCCCTAAGGAAACATTGATTTGTAGGACTTAAGCTTGTTTGGCACAAGCCCTAAGGAAACATTGATTTGTAGGATTTAAGCTAGTTTGGCACAAGCCCTAAGTAAACATTGATTTGTAGGTCTTAGGCTTCTTAGAAACAAACCCCCCAAAAACAGTTTATTTTTTTGTAGGACTCTTTTTTTTTCTTTTATTTATTTATTTTTTTCAAAACACAAGCCCTGAGAAAAAAATAAAAATGTCCAACTGGCCTAATGCCAGCAGGTCATGTTGGCCAGTGAACACTGTCAAATGTCCTCCTGAGTCCTGAGTTGCAACTGCTGTTTGTACTGCTGATGCTGAGTTGTTTAAGCAGCAAGATGATTAGGCAGCTGAAAGGGAATGGGATCAACAGTAGAAGGAAGATGGATGATGAAGGTTACATTTGCCAAGACTGGCTCCAGTGATGCGCCTGAGGTAGTAGCAGCAGAATAAGAGCCCCCAGTATTTGTGGAGAAAAGAACAAGTTGGCCATTAAATCTTCTCCACCTGCCCCTCCTCGAAAATCATCATGGGTGTGTTGTTATTAGAATATACTTTTTCCCTTGAGAGCAGGATCAGTGGGTCTCCTCAGCAACTGCAATGTGCACAGTATGTGTGTGGTAAATAACATCTGGGGGGCACAACTGTATCCAAACACCATGATACCCGAAACCAAGTACTGCCACTGTCACTGTACCCCTTTTCCACACCCACTAAGGACACATGACAACCTTCTGACAGTTTAATAGTAGTGATGAATCCTCCCTGCCAGCATCTTAGCATATTCTGCAGGATGGAATCTCCTCAGATGCCGCTTGATGCACTGATTGCGATTCTCCTCCACCACACTGGCATGTGTGGTCAGTGCACCGCACAGTGTGCAATGGGTAGAGAAGAAGTGCCACATCCTAACATCAACAAAGTGGGGGAGGTAATGAACGAGGAGGATTGGCAGAAGATGTAGTTACCCTAGAAGGTGATGGCGAGCTAGTTGTTTCACTCGTCCTGGAACTTCCAGTTTCTGTCTGGGTTGTTCTATTCCTCCTCCTCTTTGATCTCCGCCTCTCCTCTTGTTGCCTTTCTGGTGAGTCAGGGACAGCAAAAGTGGTGCTTGATTTCTTTGGTGGGTGTTTGGCTTTAACAAGTTTGGAGTAAATGTCATGGTGCCTGTGTTTCATGTGTGATATGAGGGAGCTTGTGCCAAGGTTTGGTCCTTTCCTCTTTTCACTGACTTGTCACAAATTGTGCACTGTGCCATTGCTGATGACTGTACTATGCCTGCCCCAACAGAAAAACAGTCCCACACCCATGATGACTTCAGAAGGAAGGGGAAAGGTGGAGAAGAATGGCCTCTTTCTTCTTGTCCTCCACATTCCCCTTCATTGTCTGTGGCAGCGGATAATGTTGCTGCTGTTGCTGCTACTGCCTCAGAGTCAGCACTGCAACTAGGATCAGGAGTATTGCTACTGCTGGCAAGTGGAACCTGTCCTAGTCCTGCATCGTTTGTTGACCCCATTCTCACTGTGTCCACGGTGGTCTGTGACACACTAACCTGCTCCTCAGCATCCTGCTGCCCTTGCATCTCAGCATTAGAAAGAATTAGAGCAGTTGCAAATTCCTCTAATTCCAAGATGTCCTTGCTAGTGGTGGTGGTGATGCCCATCGTCATTCCTGTCTCCCATTCCTTCTCAGTTTCTGCTAAAAAGGCCATCAATGTCTTTTCCACCCCAGCTTCTCCAGCATCATCACCACCACCATCACTAGTCCCTACATGCTGTTGTTGCTGCTGCTGCTCTATTCCAGACATCTCACTGCTGCTTGGAGGAGGTGACGAGCAATGTGACAGCGGGTCCTCTAATGTCACACTTGCCATTGCCTTTTGACCTGAAGAAGAAGGCAGACTAGCACTAGCAGAAATAGCAGCAGGCACAGGAAGCAGATCTGTGCTCCTGCTGGTGGTGGTGGTATTAATTCTCAGCCTGCTCTCCTTCCCCCAACACCAGTTCTAGCCTCTTCAGGTTCATGTTCCACCTGGACACTGTAGTGAAGCGAAGGGAGGACTCCCAGTCCCAGGGTCAGTAGAATGGTGTGGGCTCCCTTGACCGCTAGTCTGGATGATGTAAAATGTTTCCCCTATCACTCCGGCTGCTTCACCATTAATGCTACTACTAACACCAACTACATCAAGTTCAGCCGCAGAGTCTTCCTCCTCAGTCTCACAGTCACTAGTAATATAAGGATATTGTTGATTACCCCCTTCTTCACTCCTAAGGCTAACAAGCTGCTGGACCTTAGTAGCAGTAGTACTAGCACTGGCAGGACTGCTTGGGAATGGCAAGTGTGATTTAGGGTCCCTTGCTGTCACACACGGCATCATTTTCTCCCTCCCCCCCGAGTACTACAAGAAACACTAGCAGCAGGCAAAGTATTGGTGGCAGCAGGTTCTGCACTGGCAGCAGGTTCAGTACTAGCAGCAGGTTCAGCACTGGCAGCAGCTTCAGTACTAGCAAAAGGTACAACACTAGTGGCTGCAGGATCAGAAATGGTGCCACTGGCAGCAGGGACAGCACGTCTGGCAACAGGTACAACACTAGTGACTGCAGGATCAGAAATGGTGGCACTGGCAGCAGGGGCAGCGTGTCTGGCAACAGGTACAACACTAGTGGCTGCAGGATCAGAAATGGTGGCACTGGCAGCAGGGGCATCACATCTTGCAGCAGGCATAGGCAGCTACCTGTCTTGCTCTCACTGTCCTTTTCTCCCTTTCTTCCCAGGAAGGGAGACTTCCTTCTTATTAAATTCCCTTGGGGTGATTTAGGGGGACTGGACAGCATTGGTTGAGTACTGCTAGTCACTTCCTCCTCCTCCTCCTCAGACTCAGTGGACACATAATTAGGGTCCTTCCAGTTCCTCTTTTTGCTGCTCATAATGATAGGAGTCACTATGAGCCTCTCCTGTCTCAATTTTTGCAAAATATCACAAGAGAACAGCAAAGAACGTCTATCTCACTCTGTAGCTGCTTCTACTGTGTCTGTCTTTAACAAAAACATCACGTTCTTTTAGTGGAAGTGTGAAAACAATGTAAATCAATGGGCAAAAACTTTTTAGCCATTGAAAAAATGGCGAAAGATTTTGGCCAATGGGCGAAAGATGCGAAAATTTTAACCTCTAGTTTTAAAGCGGATTTTCCCACGAAAAAGCAGATAACAACATGGTTTTAGCGAAATTTCTCACAGGAACACGGCGACAACTTTCACTCATCCCTACTCCCAACTACCAAATCCCACCACAGGACCCACAGTACTACACCACACACACTATTACACCATGTCAAACAATGTACAACACAGTGATCAACATTTGAAATGGTATAGTCCCAAATCATTCCATCTGGTGTCACCTACTATTCCCCATGTAAAGTCCATGAGGAACCATTAAACTCATCACCCAGGGCAACCGGGGTAAAATCCAGTGGCTGGTGTTTTTAAAACAGGTAGGATGGTCCTGTTCCAGTGACAATAGCCTTTAAGTCCTAACAGTATTGTCACCCATGAGCTTCTTAAACAACTGCCTGCAAGAGTTGAACCTGCCAGTGGTATGGCAGGCTTGGCAGCCTCATTCCTATTGGCTGTTTATGTAGGTGTGACATCAAAGCAACCAACAGGACTCATCATCTGCATCAATAAAGCTCACAGCCCCAACTCACTGGAAGAGGAGTCAGGGGGGCGAGGACCTGTACAGTCAGCAGTGAAGTATTAAAGTTTTCTGTTGGCTTTTGCCTGTATTGGGTGTAGTAAATTAATCCCTTGTGGTACTCAACAGGTTAAAGAAAAGCGGAGAGTAATATATTCAAGAAAATATGGCTCTGAGTGAAAATGATAATGACATTTAAATTTACATTTTCCATTTTGTATATGGTTAGGTGGAGCAGCCAGAACATTTTAACAGTCTGTGAATAGAGTAATTCCATGAGGATGTTGAATCAATAATGTATTAAAAATCTTATTTTATTAATAAAATTTGAAAGCCAAAAATGATTAAGATAATTAGCTTTTCGTGGCACCAGCCATGTATGTATTGGTAAGATTATTATGGTAAGTTTATAGTTATTATGCAAGGAACACGTTGCTTCCCCTGACTGACTTATAATTGAGTCTGTCAAAAGTAAATTGAAATATAAATATTTAACTCCTTGGATGCAAGAGGTGTCTCTAGGGAATAGTATGAAAATAGTACGCCTTGTCTACCTTCTGCATAAGTCTGTATTTAGTATGACCATTTAAGCACAGGTACACATGCAAGGAATTCATATAGCATTAAAGAAGAGCAAACACTTCCTAATAATAACCCGTACACATATAACACCATGGCCAGAAAATCCCAATGGCCCTTACAAATATTGACCTTGTGCATTGTGCCTTTATTCAATGATATCCGTCGTCAACCATTCATTGACATCATGCACAGGGAAGCTGGCATAACATTTGCTGACTCCAGGGCATTTCGATGCATAGAAGTACCCAGCATGAGATCCTGACAGTCTTAATTTTACAAGCATCAACCAATTTAATCCTGTGATCAGATGGTCACTGAGGCTGTTCTGAGTGTACAACACACATGTGGCTTCTTTTCCCACATATAGGACAGGAAAAGAGAATGGTTACAGGTAAACTTAAAGGGATAGTAATACTTAAAATGTAAAAAAAAAATATAAGTTGTAGGGTTTATCCCCCTGAGTAAAACAAGGGTACTCCCACTGTTGAGAGATATTCTATTAAAAAATTATAACAGCTCAAACTTGAATTTTTTAGGTGCACTATCACAGTGGCCTGAAAATCTACAGTGGTGCTGTTGCTACACCATCCTATGGCGATTTATGGTCTACAGAACAGAGCAGTCCATAGGATGGTGTAGCAACAGTGCAACTGTACAATATCAGGCCACTATATTATTGCACCTAAAAAATTCAAGTTTGAGCTGTTATAATTTTTTAATAAAATATCTCTCAGCAGTGGGAGTACCCTTGTTTTACTCACGGGGATAAACCCTACAAAATATATTTTTTTACATTTTAAGTATTACTATCCCTTTAAGAGATCCTAAATTTCCCTTTATTTGAGCACCTCCAATCACAATTTTTACCAAGGGTTTGAGGTTTCTCAAAATTTCTGGCTGGAAATTTTTACAAACTGAAGCAGACAGAGTGCATGATCCTACTTAAGCCTTTAAGGGTCAGAAGGGTATTCATCTAATTGTAAACAAATGTACAGCTCACCCCTCTCATTCTTAGAGGTTTAAGATTACTATGTGGAGGTCCTGTGATTCTGCTATCAACTGTCATGGACATCCAAGAGAAACTGAAAAGGCACAAAGGCAAAATTCATAGGGGCCATAATTAATTTTTGGTCATAGTAAGTTAAGAGGTTAGTTATTATTAGGAGATATTAGTTAACCTTTAAGAAAAGTTTTTAAGTTTAGTAAATGTAGTCAACCTTAAAAAAGAAGGTTAGTGTTCCCGATACCTCTAACAGTAAAATAAGCCACAGCAATGTGGTAACTCTTTTTCTCTGTCCGAAAAAGTTGTTGACTACTGTTTTCGAGTGATGGGAGTGTAAAAAGGGTAAAAAAACATAGTATTTTTCTCTGGGAATTTTTGGGCATGCTAGGCTAGGGGTAGAAAGACAAGAGACCCCTAATTGATGTAGGTGGTTGTCTAATTTATAAAATTGTATGCCTTGTCTGCTTTCTCCATAAGTCTGTATTTAGTATGACCATTTAAGTGCAGGCACACAGTGCCTAGAGAGGTCATCTACACCTCACTGATGAGGCCCAGCAAGGTTGAAAGGTACATCGGGTTGGCTGTTTGTGTTGTTTGGTGAGAAGTTGCCTAGCACTTCAGCCTGGACTGCTATTTTGGCAGGATAAGTCTAATGTGCTTTAGGATATTTTCTTTCTGTGAAAGGCACTAGTAAGCTAAAGGAGACTGCACCCTGGGTAGGACACCACTGCTATAGAGCCCACTAAATTCTATAGCAGGCTCGTTCCCAGCTGAACGTCTCTGATAAGTATATATATATATATATATATATATATATATATATACTAGCAATGTGGGACGGCGTTGCCCGTCAGGATATATAGGGAATTAATGCACACACACACACACACACACACACACGGATGCGAGACAAACACAGAGACACACACGCAAATGCACACGCATGCACTGAGATGCTTAAAGAGCGACAGTCATACACACATACATGCAGACACATAGAGTGTGATACAGACATGCAACACACACAGTGAGAAACACACAGGCACACACAGAGACACACACACAGAAGTGAGTCATAAGGGGTTGACTTATGTGTCATTGTAATGAGTTTGTGTTTGTACTTATGCCTCCACTGTGGCATTCATTCATATAGTTGAAATGCATGTGGTAATTGCACATACTATGGTGGAAGGTGGATCGTGCTGGCTCCCGGGGTGTGATTACGTGTGAGTGATTGCGTTTGAGTGCGAGATTGAGTGATTGCGTGTGAGTGATTGAGTGAGTGTGTTAGTGAGTGTGTGTGATTGAGTGAGTGTGTTAGTGAGTGTATCACAGTGCCTGTGATCTTTCTGTCACTCTCATCTGTGGCAGACTGTGATTTGTTCGGTTGGTTTGGCCCGCCCCTTGGTGACCTTTTTATACCTGACGCTTACATCTGTCAGATGCCCTTTCGTGGTGTTTCTGAGCCAGACTTGCTGTTGCTGTGTTCCTGAATCCGGATTCCTGTGTACCGACCTTGGCCTGTTCTGACTACTCTCCTGTGTTCCTGATCGTGTATGACCCGGCTTGTCTGAGAATCCTCTACGTTCTACGACCCGGCCTGTCTGAGAATCTTCTACGTGCCATGACCCGGCTTGTCTGAGAATCCTCTACGTGCTACGACCCGGCTTGTTTGAGAACCCTCTACGTGCTACGATCCGGCTGGCTGACTTCCTGCCTCAAGATCTTCGCGGCTGCCTGGCTTGTTGTCGCCGCCTCGACATTCTGAATCGTGCATTGCTGTGCAGAGCTAGTGTGACCACTACCCTCCTGGGTAACCCATCCATCTGTGCAGAGTTCCTTCCCGACTTGCATAAGCTGTGCCTCTTGTACCGAGCCTTAATACGTTGCAGAGCTAAGCTACCATACCGAGTCTGGGAGATTCAAACGTACCTATTAACCCTTGCACTGCCGCTTCTCTCTGACCGGACCTCCTTTCTAAATACAGAACCGTTACCTTGTAAGTCTACTGCTGCTGAGTTGGCCGCTACTTGGACGGCGACTCCCGGTTACATTTGCAGAGTAGTCTATCCTGTTAGGCCGGTTGGGCGTCCTTTGCTCTTGGTCTCACGGTTAACGACGGAGGTGTCCGGTGCGGCTATTGGTGGAAAGGTTAGGCTCCAAGCTCTTGCTCAATCCGTAGGTAAACGCCCGCGGGGGCTATTGGCTTGTGTTGTGCTTACATTGGTCTCCGGTTATACGCCCGTGGGGGCTAAAACGCCAGCTTCGCATCTCAGGCTAGTCTCGATCACGCCCGTGGGGGCTACATACTCTTGCACTTGCAGGCTCACTGGTCTATTGACAAACGCCCGTGGGGGCTATCTTGGGTTACTGTGCTGCAATAACTTACATTGGTCACTGAACATCTACTACTCATCTTTATATGAACTCTGTGCTGTGCACATTTGCTCAGTTTATCACTACACCACACGGGCGTGCCAAACCCCACAGCTGAGACTGACAAATTGTTCTCATACACCCTTTAGGGTCCTGTTCCCTATTCTCTGTTCCTATGTTGGGTGCCTTCTGTATATTATATTAAAGCTATGTGTACTGTGTAATAGCTTGCAATTGTTGCTGTCAACTGTAGAGGGCGATCCTTTGTATTTTATTTATTTCAATAAAAGATTGTTTTATTTTACCTACTGGTCTGAGTGTCAAAAGAAACCGTTACAGAGTGTGTGTGATTGAGTGAGAATGTGTGAGTGAGAGTGTGTATGATAGTAAGAGGGTGTGAGTGATTGAGGGTGTGAGTGATTGAGGGTGAGAGTGTGATTGAGGGTGTGAGTGTGATTGAGTGTGATTGAGTGTGATTGTGATTGAGTGTGACTGAGAGACTGTGAGTGTGATTGAGTGTGAGACTGTGAGAGTGTGAGACTGTGAGAGTGAGACTGTGTGAGAGTGTGAGTGTGATTGAGTGAGACTGTGAGAGTGCGATTGAGAGTGAGTGTGTGGGTGTGATTGAGAGAGACTGTGTGAGTGTGGTTGAGTGTGTGAGTGATTGGGTGTGAGACTGAGAGAGTGAGAGAGACTGTGTGAGACTGAGAGTGTGAGAATGTGAGTGTGAGAGAGTGTGTGAGACTGTGAGAGTGTGTGAGACTGTGAGAGTGTGAGAGACTGTGAGAGTGTGAGAGAGACTTTGAGAGTGTGAGAGACTGTGACACTGTGAGACTGAGAGTGTGAGAGACTGAGACTGAGAGTGTGAGAGACTGAGACTGTGACACTGAGAGTGTGAGAGACTGTGAGACTGAGACTGTGAGAGAGACTGTGAGAGAGACTGTGAGAGTGTGAGAGAGTGTGAGAGAGTGTGAGACTGAGAGAGTGTGACACTGTGAGAGTGTGAGAGAGTGTGAGAGTGTGAGAGAGTGTGAGAGTGTGAGACTGTGAGACTGAGACTGTGAGAGAGACTGTGAAAGTGTGAGAGAGTGTGAGACTGAGAGAGTGTGAGACTGTGAGAGAGTGTGAGAGTGTGAGACTGTGAGAGAGTGTGAGACTGTGAGAGAGAGTGTGAGACTGTGAGAGTGTGAGAGAGACTGTGAGAGTGTGAGAGAGAGTGTGAGAGAGACTGTGTGTGTGAGACTGTGTGTGTGAGACTGTGTGTGTGTGTGTGTGAGACTGTGAGAGAGTGTGAGACTGTGAGAGAGTATGAGACTGTGTGTGTGTGTGTGTGAGACTGTGAGAGAGTGTGAGACTGTGAGAGAGTGTGAGACTGTGAGAGTGTGAGACTGTGAGAGAGTGTGAGACTGTGAGAGTGTGAGAGAGACTGTGAGAGAGACTGTGTGTGTGAGACTGTGTGCGTGTGAGACTGTGAGAGCGTGTGAGAGAGTGTGAGACTGAGAGAGTGCGAGTGTGTGAGACTGAGAGTGTGAATGAGTGAGACAGTGTGAGAGTGAGAGAGAGAGACTGTGAGAGTGAGAGAGAGAGACTGTGAGAGTCTGAGACTGTGAGAGTGTGAGAGCGTGTGAGACTGAGAGTGTGAATGAGTGAGAGACTGTGAGAGTGAGAGAGAGAGACTGTGAGAGTGTAAGACTGTGAGACTGTGAGAGTGTGAGAGCGTGTGAGACTGAGAGCGTGTGAGACTGAGAGCGTGCGAGACTGAGAGCGTGCGAGACTGAGAGCGTGCGAGACTGAGAGAGTGCGAGACTGAGAGAGTGCGAGTGTGCGAGACTGAGAGAGTGTGCGTGAGAGTGTGTGTGTGAGAGTGTGTGTGTGAGAGAGACTGCGTGTGAGAGAGACTGTATGTGAGAGAGACTGTGTGTGAGAGAGACTGTGAGAGAGACTGTGTGAGTGACTGTGTGTGAGACTGTGTGAGTGTGAGACAGAGAGTGCGAGACTGAGAGTATGTGAGTGTGTGAGAGTGAGACTGTGTGAGAGTGAGACTGTGTGAGAGTGTGAGAGTGAGAGAGAGAGACTGTGAGAGTGAGAGAGAGAGAGACTATGTGAGAGTGAGACTGTGAGAGTGTGAGAAAGAGACTGTGAGAGTGAGAGAGAGACTGTGAGAGTAAGAGACTGTGAGACTGTGTGAGAGTGAGAGAGAGAGACTATGTGAGAGTGAGAGAGAGAGACTGTGAGAGTGTGAGAGAGAGACTGTGAGAGTGTGAGAGAGAGACTGTGAGACTGTGTGAGTGTGAGACTGTGAGTGTGAGACTGTGAGTGTGAGACTGTGTGAGAGTGAGAGAGAGAGACTGTGAGAGTGTGAGAGAGAGACTGTGAGAGTGTGAGAGAGAGACTGTGAGACTGTGTGAGTGTGAGACTGTGAGTGTGAGACTGTGAGACTGAGACTGTGAGACTGAGACTGTGTGTGAGACTGTGTGTGAGAGACTGAGTGAGACAGTGTGAGAGTGAGAGATAGAGACTGAGAGTGTGAGAGACTGAGAGTGTGAGAGATTGAGAGTGTGTGAGAGTGTGTGAGAGAGTGTGAGAGTGTGTGAGAGAGTGTGAGAGAGTTTGAGAGAGTGTGAGACTGTGTGAGACTGTGTGAGAGAGAGAGACTGTGAGAGTGTGAGAGAGAGAGACTGAGAGTAAGAGACTGTGAGACAGTGTGAGACTGTGAGACAGTGTGAGACTGTGAGAGTGAGGCTGTGTGAGACTGTGTGAGACTGTGTGAGACTGTGTGTGAGTGTGAGACTGTGTGAGTGTGAGACTGTGTGAGTGTGAGACTGTGAGATGAGAGACTGTGTGAGTGTGAGAGACTGTGCGAGACTGAGAGTGCGAGACTGTGAGTGAGAGACTGAGTGAGACAGTGTGAGAGTGAGAGATAGAGACTGAGAGTGTGAGAGACTGAGAGTGTGAGAGATTGAGAGTGTGTGAGAGTGTGTGAGAGAGTGTGAGAGTGTGTGAGAGAGTGTGAGAGAGTTTGAGAGAGTGTGAGACTGTGTGAGACTGTGTGAGAGAGAGAGACTGTGAGAGTGTGAGAGAGAGAGACTGAGAGTAAGAGACTGTGAGACAGTGTGAGACTGTGAGACAGTGTGAGACTGTGTGAGTGTGAGACGGTGTGAGTGTGAGACAGTGTGAGTGTGAGACTGTGTGTGAGACTGAGACTGTGTGTGAGAGTGTGAGACTGTGTGTGAGAGTGTGAGTGTGAGACTGTGTGAGTGTGAGACTGTGTGACAGTGTGAGACAGTGTGAGACTGTGTGTGAGAGTGTGAGACTGTGTGTGAGAGTGTGAGACTGTGTGAGTGTGAGACTGTGTGTGAGAGTGTGAGACTGTGTGTGAGACTGTGTGTGAAAGTGTGAGACTGTGTGAGAGTAAGACTGTGTGAGAGTGAGACTGTGTGAGAGTGTGAGAGTGAGAGAGACTGTGAGACTGAGTGAGAGAGAGAGACTGTGAGACTGTGTGAGTGTGAGACTGTGTGAGTGTGAGACTGTGTGTGAGACTGTGAGACTGTGTGTGAGACTGTGTGTGAGACTGTGTGTGAGACTGAGAGTGAGAGAGTGTGAGACTGTGAGAGAGTGAGAGACTGTGAGAGTGTGAGAGACTGTGAGAGTGTGAGAGAGAGTGTGAGACTGAGAGAGTGTGAGAGAGACTGTGAGACTGTGTGAGAGTGTGAGACTGTGTGTGAGAGTGTGAGACTGTGTGAGAGTGTGAGACTGTGTGAGAGTGAGACTGAGAGAGTATGAGAGAGAGTGTGAGACTGTGTGTGAGAGAGAGACTGTGAGAGTGAGACTGTGTGAGTCTGTGTGTGAGTGTGAGACTGTGTGTGTGTGTGAGAGAGTGTGAGAGACTGTGAGAGTGTGAGAGACTGTGTCAGTGTGAGAGACTGTGAGAGTGTGAGAGACTGTGTCAGTGTGAGGGACTGTGTGAGACTGTGTGAGACTGTGTGAGACTGAGAGAGACTGAGAGAGACTGTGAGAGACTGTGAGAGACAATGAGAGTGTGAGACTGTGTGAGACTGTGACTGTGAGACTGACTGTGAGACTGTGACTGTGTGTGAGACTGTGAGACAGTGTGTGAGAGAGTGTGTGAGAGTGTAAGAGACTGTGAGAGTGTGAGGGACTGTGTGAGACTGCGAGAGAGACTGTGTGAGACTGAGAGAGAGAGACTGTGTGAGGCTGCGAGAGAGACTATGAGAGACTGTGAGAGTGTGAGACTGAGACTGTGTGAGACTGAGACTGTGTGAGACTGCGAGAGTGTGAGACTGCGAGAGTGTGAGACTGTGTGAGACTGTGACTGTGTGAGAGACTGTGTGAGACGGTGTGTGAGAAAGTGTGAGAGTGTAAGAGACTGTGAGAGTGTGAGGGACTGTGAGAGTGTGAGAGACTGTGTGAGACTGCGAGAGAGACTGTGTGACACTGCGAGAGAGACTGTGTGAGACTGTGAGAGTGTGAGACTGAGAGTGTGAGACTGTGTGAAAGTGTGAGACTGTGAGCGTGTGAGAGACTGTGAGACTGCGAGACAGACTGTGTGAGACTGTGAGAGAGACTTTGAGAGACTGTGAGAGTGTGAGACTGAGAGTGTGTGAGACTGAGAGTGTGAGGGACTGTGTGAGACTGTGTGAGACTGTGTGAGACTGAGAGAGACTGTGAGAGACACTGAGAGTGTGAGACTGTGTGAGACTGTGACTGTGAGACTGACTGTGAGACTGTGACTGTGTGTGAGACTGTGAGACGGTGTGTGAGAGAGTGTGTGAGAGTGTAAGAGACTGTGAGAGTGTGAGGGACTGTGTGAGACTGCGAGAGAGACTGTGTGAGACTGCGAGAGAGACTGTGTGAGGCTGCGAGAGAGACTATGAGAGACTGTGAGAGTGTGAGACTGAGACTGTGTGAGACTGAGACTGTGTGAGACTGAGACTGTGTGAGACTGCGAGAGTGTGAGACTGTGACTGTGTGAGAGACTGTGTGAGACGGTGTGTGAGAAAGTGTGAGAGTGTAAGAGACTGTGAGAGTGTGAGGGACTGTGAGAGTGTGAGAGACTGTGTGAGACTGTGAGAGAGACTGTGTGACACTGCGAGAGAGACTGTGTGAGACTGTGAGAGTGTGAGACTGAGAGTGTGAGACTGTGTGAAAGTGTGAGACTGCGTGACTGTGTGAGACTGTGAGCGTGTGAGAGACTGTGAGACTGCGAGAGAGACTGTGTGAGACTGTGAGAGAGACTTTGAGAGACTGTGAGAGTGTGAGACTGAGAGTGTGTGAGACTGAGAGTGTGAGGGACTGTGAGACTGCGAAAGAGACTGTGTGAGACTGCGAGAGAGACTGTGAGAGACTGAGAGTGTGAGACAGAGTGTGAGACTGAGAGTGTGTGAGACTGAGAGTGTGAGACTGAGAGTGTGTGAGACTGTGAGAGAGACTGTGTGAGACTGCGAGAGAGACTGTGTGAGACTGTGAGAGTGTGAGACTGAGAGTGTGAGACTGTGTGAAAGTGTGAGACTGTGTGAGACTGTGAGACTGCGAGAGAGACTGTGTGAGACTGCGAGAGAGACTGTGAGAGACCGAGAGTGTGTGAGACTGAGTGTGTGTGGGACTGTGAGAGTGTGAGGGACTGTGAGAGTGTGAAGGACTGTGTGAGACTGCGAGAGAGACTGTGTGAGACTGCGAGAGAGACTGTGAGTGTGAGACTGTGAGTGTGAGACAGAGTGTGAGACTGCGAGAGAGACTGTGTGAGACTGCGAGAGAGACTGTGAGAGTGTGTGAGACTGAGAGTATGAGACTGTGAGAGAGTGTGAGACTGTGAGAGAGTGTGAGACTGTGAGAGTGTGAGAGAGACTGTGAGAGTGTGAGAGAGACTGTGAGAGAGACTGTGTGTGTGAGACTGTGTGTGTGAGACTGTGTAGTTGTGAGACTGTGAGAGCGTGTGAGAGTGTGAGAGCGTGTGAGAGAGTGTGAGACTGAGAGAGTGCGAGTGTGTGAGACTGAGAGTGTGAATGAGTGAGACAGTGTGAGAGTGAGAGAGAGAGACTGTGAGAGTGAGAGAGAGAGACTGTGAGAGTCTGAGACTGTGAGAGTGTGAGAGCGTGTGAGACTGAGAGTGTGAATGAGTGAGAGACTGTGAGAGCGAGAGAGAGAGAGACTGTGAGAGTGTGAGACTGTGAGAGTGTGAGAGCGTGTGAGACTGAGAGCGTGTGAGACTGAGAGCGTGCGAGACTGAGAGAGTGCGAGTGTGCGAGACTGAGAGAGTGTGTGTGAGAGTGTGTGTGTGAGAGTGTGTGTGTGAGAGAGACTGCGTGTGAGAGAGACTGTATGTGAGAGAGACTGTGTGTGAGAGAGACTGTGAGAGAGACTGTGTGAGAGACTGTGTGTGAGACTGTGTGAGTGTGAGACAGAGAGTGCAAGACTGAGAGTATGTGAGTGTGTGAGAGTGAGACTGTGTGAGAGTGAGACTGTGTGAGAGTGTGAGAGTGAGAGAGAGAGACTGTGAGAGTGAGAGAGAGAGACTATGTGAGAGTGAGACTGTGAGAGTGTGAGAAAGAGACTGTGAGAGTGAGAGAGAGACTGTGAGAGTAAGAGACTGTGAGACTGTGTGAGAGTGAGAGAGAGAGACTATGTGAGAGTGAGAGAGAGAGACTGTGAGAGTGTGAGAGAGAGACTGTGAGAGTGTGAGAGAGAGACTGTGAGAGTAAGAGACTGTGAGACTGAGAGTGTGAGGGACTGTGAGACTGCGAAAGAGACTGTGTGAGACTGCGAGAGAGACTGTGAAAGACTGAGAGTGTGAGACAGAGTGTGAGACTGAGAGTGTGTGAGACTGAGAGTGTGAGACTGAGAGTGTGTGAGACTGTGAGAGAGACTGTGTGAGACTGCGAGAGAGACTGTGTGAGACTGTGAGAGTGTGAGACTGAGAGTGTGAGACTGTGTGAAAGTGTGAGACTGTCTGAGACTGTGAGACTGCGAGAGAGACTGTGTGAGACTGCGAGAGAGACTGTGAGAGACCGAGAGTGTGTGAGACTGAGTGTGTGTGGGACTGTGAGAGTGTGAGGGACTGTGAGAGTGTGAAGGACTGTGTGAGACTGCGAGAGAGACTGTGTGAGACTGCGAGAGAGACTGTGAGTGTGAGACTGTGAGTGTGAGACAGAGTGTGTGAGACTGCGAGAGAGACTGTGTGAGACTGCGAGAGAGACTGTGAGAGTGTGTGAGACTGTGAGAGTATGAGACTGTGAGAGAGTGTGAGACTGTGAGAGAGTGTGAGACTGTGAGAGTGTGAGAGAGACTGTGAGAGTGTGAGAGAGACTGTGAGAGAGACTGTGTGTGTGAGACTGTGTAGGTGTGAGACTGTGAGAGCGTGTGAGAGTGTGAGAGCGTGTGAGAGAGTGTGAGACTGAGAGAGTGCGAGTGTGTGAGACTGAGAGTGTGAATGAGTGAGACAGTGTGAGAGTGAGAGAGAGAGACTGTGAGAGTGAGAGAGAGAGACTGTGAGAGTCTGAGACTGTGAGAGTGTGAGAGCGTGTGAGACTGAGAGTGTGAATGAGTGAGAGACTGTGAGAGCGAGAGAGAGAGACTGTGAGACTGTGAGAGTGTGAGAGCGTGTGAGACTGAGAGCGTGTGAGACTGAGAGCGTGCGAGACTGAGAGAGTGCGAGTGTGCGAGACTGAGAGAGTGTGTGTGAGAGTGTGTGTGTGAGAGTGTGTGTGTGAGAGAGACTGCGTGTGAGAGAGACTGTATGTGAGAGAGACTGTGTGTGAGAGAGACTGTGAGAGAGACTGTGTGAGAGACTGTGTGTGAGACTGTGTGAGTGTGAGACAGAGAGTGCGAGACTGAGAGTATGTGAGTGTGTGAGAGTGAGACTGTGTGAGAGTGAGACTGTGTGAGAGTGTGAGAGTGAGAGAGAGAGACTGTGAGAGTGAGAGAGAGAGACTATGTGAGAGTGAGACTGTGAGAGTGTGAGAAAGAGACTGTGAGAGTGAGAGAGAGACTGTGAGAGTAAGAGACTGTGAGACTGTGTGAGAGTGAGAGAGAGAGACTATGTGAGAGTGAGAGAGAGAGACTGTGAGAGTGTGAGAGAGAGACTGTGAGAGTGTGAGAGAGAGACTGTGAGAGTAAGAGAGTGTGAGACTGTGAGTGTGAGACTGTGAGTGTGAGACTGTGAGACTGAGACTGTGTGTGAGACTGTGTGTGAGAGTGAGAGACTGTGAGACTGTGTGTGAGAGTGTGAGCCTGTGAGTGTGTGAGACTGTGTGAGAGTGAGACTGAGAGAGTGTGAGACTGTGTGTGAGAGTGTGAGACTGTGTGTGAGAGTGAGAGACTGTGAGAGACTGTGAGAGTGAGAGACTGTGAGAGACTGTGAGAGTGAGACTGTGTGAGACTGTGTGTGAGTGTGAGACTGTGTGAGTGTGAGACTGTGAGATGAGAGACTGTGTGAGTGTGAGAGACTGTGCGAGACTGTGAGTGCGAGACTGTGAGTGCGAGACTGAGTGAGACAGTGTGAGAGTGAGAGATAGAGACTGTGAGACTGAGAGACTGAGAGTGTGAGAGACTGAGAGTGTGTGAGAGTGTGTGAGAGTGTGTGAGAGAGTGTGAGAGAGTTTCAGAGAGTGTGAGACTGTGTGAGACTGTGTGAGAGAGAGAGACTGTGAGAGTGTGAGAGAGAGAGACTGAGAGTAAGAGACTGTGAGACAGTGTGAGACTGTGAGACAGTGTGAGACTGTGTGAGTGTGAGACGGTGTGAGTGTGAGACAGTGTGAGTGTGAGACTGTGTGTGAGAGTGTGTGAGACTGAGACTGTGTGTGAGAGTGTGAGACTGTGTGTGAGAGTGTGAGACTGTGTGACAGTGTGAGACTGTGTGTGAGAGTGTGAGACTGTGTGAGTGTGAGACAGTGTGAGTGTGAGACTGTGTGTGAGAGTGTGAGACTGTGTGTGAGACTGTGTGTGAAAGTGTGAGACTGTGTGAGAGTGAGACTGTGTGAGAGTGAGACTGTGTGAGAGTGAGAGAGACTGTGAGACTGAGTGAGAGAGAGAGACTGTGAGACTGTGTGAGTGTGAGACTGTGTGAGTGTGAGACTGTGTGTGAGACTGTGTGTGAGACTGTGAGACTGTGTGTGAGACTGTGTGTGAGACTGCGAGTGAGAGAGTGTGAGACTGTGAGAGACTGTGAGAGTGTGACAGACAGTGTGAGAGACTGTGAGAGTGTGAGAGAGAGTGTGAGACTGAGAGAGTGTGAGAGAGACTGTGAGACTGTGTGAGAGTGTGAGACTGTGTGTGAGTGTGAGACTGTGTGAGAGTATGAGACTGTGTGAGAGTGAGACTGAGAGAGTGTGAGAGAGAGTGTGAGACTGTGTGTGAGAGAGAGACTGTGAGAGTGAGACTGTGTGAGACTGTGTGAGACTGTGTGTGAGTGTGAGACTGTGTGTGTGTGTGAGAGAGTGTGAGAGACTGTGAGAGTGTGAGAGACTGTGTCAGTGTGAGAGACTGTGTCAGTGTGAGAGACTGTGAGAGTGTGAGAGACTGTGTCAGTGTGAGGGACTGTGTGAGAGTGTGTGAGAGTGTGTGAGACTGAGAGAGACTGTGAGAGACTGTGAGAGACAATGAGAGTGTGAGACTGTGTGAGACTGTGACTGTGTGTGAGACTGTGAGACGGTGTGTGAGAGAGTGTGTGAGAGTGTAAGAGACTGTGAGAGTGTGAGGGACTGTGTGAGACTGCGAGAGAGACTGTGTGAGACTGCGAGAGAGACTGTGTGAGGCTGCGAGAGAGACTATGAGAGACTGTGAGAGTGTGAGACTGAGACTGTGTGAGACTGCGAGAGTGTGAGACTGCGAGAGTGTGAGACTGTGTGAGACTGTGACTGTGTGAGAGACTGTGTGAGACGGTGTGTGAGAAAGTGTGAGAGTGTAAGAGACTGTGAGAGTGTGAGGGACTGTGAGAGTGTGAGAGACTGTGTGAGACTGCGAGAGAGACTGTGTGACACTGCGAGAGAGACTGTGTGAGACTGTGAGACTGAGAGTGTGAGACTGTGTGAAAGTGTGAGACTGTGTGAGACTGTGAGCGTGTGAGAGACTGTGAGACTGCGAGAGAGACTGTGTGAGACTGTGAGAGAGACTTTGAGAGACTGTGAGAGTGTGAGACTGAGAGTGTGTGAGACTGAGAGTGTGAGGGACTGTGTGAGACTGTGTGAGACTGTGTGAGACTGAGAGAGACTGTGAGAGACACTGAGAGTGTGAGACTGTGTGAGACTGTGACTGTGAGACTGACTGTGAGACTGTGACTGTGTGTGAGACTGTGAGACGGTGTGTGAGAGAGTGTGTGAGAGTGTAAGAGACTGTGAGAGTGTGAGGGACTGTGTGAGACTGCGAGAGAGACTGTGTGAGGCTGCGAGAGAGACTATGAGAGACTGTGAGAGTGTGAGACTGAGACTGTGTGAGACTGAGACTGTGTGAGACTGCGAGAGTGTGAGACTGTGTGAGACTGTGACTGTGTGAGAGACTGTGTGAGACGGTGTGTGAGAAAGTGTGAGAGTGTAAGAGACTGTGAGAGCGTGAGGGACTGTGAGAGTGTGAGAGACTGTGTGAGACTGTGAGAGAGACTGTTTGACACTGCGAGAGAGACTGTGTGAGACTGTGAGAGTGTGAGACTGAGAGTGTGAGACTGTGTGAAAGTGTGAGACTGCGTGACTGTGTGAGACTGTGAGCGTGTGAGAGACTGTGAGACTGCGAGAGAGACTGTGTGAGACTGTGAGAGAGACTTTGAGAGACTGTGAGAGTGTGAGACTGAGAGTGTGTGAGACTGAGAGTGTGAGGGACTGTGAGACTGCGAAAGAGACTGTGTGAGACTGCGAGAGAGACTGTGAGAGACTGAGAGTGTGAGACAGAGTGTGAGACTGAGAGTGTGTGAGACTGAGAGTGTGAGACTGAGAGTGTGTGAGACTGTGAGAGAGACTGTGTGAGACTGCGAGAGAGACTGTGTGAGACTGTGAGAGTGTGAGACTGAGAGTGTGAGACTGTGTGAAAGTGTGAGACTGTGTGAAAGTGTGACACTGTGTGAGACTGTGAGACTGCGAGAGAGACTGTGTGAGACTGCGAGAGAGACTGTGAGAGACTGAGAGTGTGTGAGACTGAGAGTGTGTGGGACTGTGAGAGTGTGAGGGACTGTGAGAGTGTGAGGGACTGTGTGAGACTGCGAGAGAGACTTGTGAGACTGCGAGAGAGACTGTGAGTGTGAGACTGTGAGTGTGAGACTGTGAGTGTGAGACAGAGTGTGTGAGACTGCGAGAGAGACTGTGTGAGACTGCGAGAGAGACTGTGAGAGTGTGAGACTGAGAGACTGAGAGTGTGAGACTAAGAGTGTGAGATTGAGAGTGTGAGACTGTGTGAAAGTGTGAGACTGTGAGAGTGTGTGAGAGACTGTGTGGGACTGAGAGTGTAAGAGACTGTGAGAGTGTAAGAGACTGTGAGAGTGTGAGGGACTGTGAGAGACTGCGAGAGAGACTGTGTGAGACTGAGAGAGAGAGACTGTGTGAGACTGCGAGAGAGACTGTGAGAGTGTGAGACTGAGAGTGTGTGAGACTGAGAGTGTGTGGGACTGAGAGTGTGTGGGACTGAGAGTGTGAGGGACTGTGAGAGTGTGAGGGACTGTGTGAGACTGCGAGAGAGACTGTGTGAGACTGCGAGAGAGACTGTGAGAGACTGTGAGAGTGTGAGACTGAGAGTGTGAGACTGAGACTGTGTGAGACTGAGACTGTGTGAGAGTGTGAGACTGAGACTGTGTGCGACTGTGAGACTGAGACTGTGTGCGACTGTGAGACTGCGACTGTGAGACTGCGACTGTGTGAGAGACTGTGTGAGAGTGTGAGACAGAATGTGTGCTTTGCAATGCGTTGCTTACCCCTCTGGCACTCAAAGGGTTAAGTTGAGCTAACATAGCAATATAACACACGGTGGCTCTTCAGTTGAGGCAATGTAGCAATATGCTGAGGTATCAAATAGAAAGTGGTGTTTGAGGCTTGCCCTCTGTAACATACAACAAAGCATCTCTCTCCCTTTAAGGAGAAAGGGTGGGAATCAGGAAACAGGAAGTGGAGGAGTGACAGTTGAGACAGTGAGGTGACTGAAGAGATGATGAGTTAAATAAGAGTTGCTATTAAGTTTGTATTTTATGGGAACATTACACCCTCATACTGAAACAGAGTGTA
The DNA here is from genome assembly GCA_037306005.1 of Rhinophrynus dorsalis. NCBI lineage: Eukaryota > Metazoa > Chordata > Amphibia > Anura > Rhinophrynidae > Rhinophrynus > Rhinophrynus dorsalis. Next base: position 240,476,267 of record CM074724.1, on the reverse strand, counting down.
TGGAGGGTTACAGTTATCTGTGGGAGGTGAAACAGTGTGTTTGTGGGGTCATGATCCTGAGTGAGAGTGTGAGTGGACCGGGAGAAGTTACTGATATCCCTACCTCAGGAGCGAGTGGCAGTTATATATATATATTTTTTTTGTCAGTTGGATAGTGGTGGGCGGGCTGGAGGGGGCGGGCCAACTCCCTGTATGATAAACACGCCCCCATTGAATCACCCAATGAGAGCAGTAAAGTCCCCATTCAATCACCCAATAGGAGTTGTGTCTCCTAATGAGACATAAATTATGTAATTAGACATTCTGTTCAATGCGAGTTTCTTTTCTGAGGAGACATAAATTATGTTCTGTGTGTGGGGTACCATAAATTATGCAATGAGGCTTATTCTTTTATATATATAGATATACTAGTTGAAGAGCATGTTACACGGGCCACACTGCCACTGACAGCCGGTTGGAGCGTCCAGCTCTGTATCAGCCGTGGCACGGGTAGTCTCTACTGCACATGACTGCAGCAGGCTGCGGCGTTACACACGTTTTAGCAAATTATTATATAGGATATATAAAACATTCAATGATTGGTGCACGCGCTTTAGATATAGACAGATTTGCCGGGTGCTATAGAGGTATTTGTCACTTTTAGTTCACAACCTAATAAAGACAATAGGCTCTGTACATTAATGGACGGGCTTTTTCCTATAGCTTCTATGTGTGTTATTGGTGTTGATCCTTTCAAATTATATGTATAACTTGATTTCAATCCATTCAAATTTTGTTGTTGGTCTGATGGGAAAAAATGTGAAGGCATTCAAATTAAGATGATTAACTTAAAGGGATAGTAATGTTTCATAATAAAAGCAGCTCTAATTAATCATCATAGTATTTGGACTTTGGAGAGTGTTATTTCAGTTCTGTCAGAGTTGTAGTTCAGGAGTAATTCAATGATAAAGTATCCCCCTCCCGCCCCTTTTACTGATGTAACATTCCTCAGCCAAATCAGAAGGGAGGTGCCCAGGTAGATTGCACAGAGGGACAATCTTCAATTAAGATAAGGGAAAAACCTGAAAAGCTTGTCAAGGGGGGCAGGGCTTTCATTGTTTTCATATAAAGAAGATTGTCCCCTGCTGTTATCTGTCTAGTCTATGGACTGCATTCCACATCTGAGAAGAGATGGCTTACACTAGGCAAAAGGGGCGGGAAGGGGAAACTTTGCTTGTGAATATCTCTTAAACCATAAAGGTTTGAGAGATAAGACATATCATTCTTCATGTTTTTTTAATGCCTACAAAATAAAATAAAATTAAAACAAAGTATTACTATCCCTTTAAGACTTGTTTTATATCCTTAATTCTTAATGAAATATATTTTATGAGATTTGGTAACTTTATAGGGACTGGCTGTACAACTTGGAATCCGAGATTTCAGCCATATTGATCATTCCAGTCAATAGTTGGGAGCATTTTTTTCTTCAATGTAAAAAGTGTTTGACCCTGAGTCGCTGACCACACAAAGGACCACACATTTAGGTTTTTGTGTTATAGCTCATTCTTCAAGGAATAAAACAGTGACATTAACAGATGCTAACAAAGTTAGGAACAGTCCCTCTCCTTAAGTCTACTTAGCACCCTGCATATATTAAAAGAAAGTCAATGTAAAACATCAGTGGAGGGAAAAAAGGAAAGTTCCTAAGAGGGACTTACCCAGTTGTCTGCATGCTGCTCTATGAAGACAGGAAGTCCTGGCTGCTGTTCATGCACAAGGGTTTGGTGAACTATGGATGCTGTAATCTCCTTGTTCCTGGCATCGGGCTGTCCCCTTCAGCAGATGACACACTGTTGATATCTTCTGCAGTCACATGAGAGCTTTATTCACCTTTGGATGCTGCAACCTCTGCAAAGGACTTCCTCCCCTCTGGTTTGCTTCTTTCTGCGGACTGTGCTTGTGCTTTTTTGAGCTAGGCTCTGCTGGACAGTGGGCCGCAAAAGCAATACTTCAATGGACATTTCAGTAATTTCTTTTCCCCACATCTCACAAGAGAGGTAAATATTTTTCTGAAAAAAATGGATTTATTATAACTATTTTATATGTAGCACTTACCTTGCTCTTAAATGGGTCTTAATGTATAAACCTTGAGGAAAAATTAGGATATATTCTATTGATAAATTGAAATATTTGGTTCCGAAACGTTTTAATTGTGACATATAGTTTGTTACGGTTGGCAAGCGAAACCAGGAGTCTGACGGTATAGTTAAGATAACCTTTATTTTAAGAATAATAACAGTAATGTGATATATATTAACACAGAGTGCGTGATCAAAGAGTCGAGTACTGTATGAGGAATAGCAGTCTCCCAATATCTCCACCACACTGTCCGAGACAAGTCTTCAGCCTACTGGAGTCTTGAGGTACGGTAACTCCCAGATCTAGCACTGAGTCAACGTGCAGTCAGTCTAAGAGCGGAGTCTATTTCGTATGCAACACGGAGCTACTGACTCAAGCCTGCAGTCAGTTGTTAGGAGTCTGCAAGAGCCCCAGGTCAGTACTAGGAAGGATGTCTGAGGAATGGAACCAACACATGGAGCGAACTGACAAGGCCTTCTAGTAAGTACCAGATAGTATAGTCAGACGAACCAGGGTTATACACGGAGTGGGTAGTCAGCAAGAGCCACAGGTTTGCACCAGATAGGATATCCACTGAAGAGATAGAATGCTGGATGCGCAGAGGACAGAGTCCCAGGTCAACACCAGAATGGGTAGTCAGACAAGCCTAGGTCATACATGGAGCGGGGAGTCAGCCAGAGCCACAGGTTTGCACCAGATAGGATATCCACAGAATCGATGGTATGCTGGATGTGCAGTGGACAGAGCCTCAGGTCAACACCAGACTGGGTAGTCGGACAAGCCTAGGTCATACACGGAGTGGGTAGTCAGACAGAGCCACAGGTTTGCACCAGAAAGGATATCTGAGCCAAATTGGAGCGCACAAGGAGAATAGTCAGACAGAGCCACATGCCTACACCAGAATGGATGGACAGAAAAGCTAGATCATGCACAGGTATCAGGAATACAAGATAATGAACTGCTCAGAACAACAACGTAAGGGTAACTGAGTCAGGAATCAGTCTGCCCTTTAAACCCATCTTCAGGAAGTAGGTAGGAGCAGCAGCTCAGAGGGAGGAAGTAGGTAGGAGGAGACTACAGGCCTTAAACACATAAAACAGAGGCCTGCAGCATGCTGAAGCCTCACGCCTGCAGATGACGCATCAAGCATTGATGCGTCCAACCGCTCATGGAAATAATGCTGGAGCATCATTGTAAGCATCGCCAGAAGCGCTGATGCTACAAGGTACTGTGACGCAGTTGTTCTAATAAAATGTCCAAGGACATACTGTATAATGGACTGTTTTACACTATTTCTGGAATTGCTCAAATGTGCATCAACTCTAGAGGACTGTGGGCTCTCATCTGAATCTGATGGGAGTCTTAACAACTCTGCACTACGATGTGATTTATTTAAATAGACAAATTAAATGTGTCTAAAATGCCCATTTATGATTATAAGAAAGCCCTGTGCAAAATATCCTTCCTTTTAACAATGATGAAATTAAGGTAAATGAATATAATGGTATAAATTGATTTAGTCCACTTACACTGGCTACCCCCTTGCTCTTAGTTGGCCTATGTTAAATAAGTAAATTACCACTTAAATAACTGTACCTGGTGGGTATGAATTTAATAGTCTACTTCACATTAAATTAAAAAGGTTAACTGATGAAAATAAATGTAGAGCAATCTTGACACAGATTACCGAACAGTAAAAGTATAAAAATAAAGTAATGAATCAAGCTTTTTGCCATGTGCCAGGATCCAAAGTAGCAAGTGCTAATAAAAGCAGTTAGGAAAGATTTCTAACATAGTTTTCAGCAATTGTTGCCCCTGCCATATTTAGCCTGCATATATGACATACACACTGACTGACTTTCTATAGGAAACATATGGTAAAATATAACTCACTCAGACTGATGTACTAAGAAGAACTGGAGCAATTCTCTGGCAAACCATCTGCATCTTAGGGAACACATGCAAAATATCATAGGGAATTCAATTGATTTCAAATGGTGGTAGTGTAATAAAAAAAAAGTAATATATTTTCCCACAGCACCATCTTCTGGAAATTTTTGGGTAACCCAGGCTAGGGGTAGAAAGGCAAGAGACCCCTAATTGGTGCAGGTGGTTGTCTAATTTACAAAAATGGTATGTCTTGCCTACCTTCTCCATAAGTCTGTATTTGTTATAATTATTTAAGTGCAGGCATGTAATCTTAGAAAATGAAAATGATAGTCATAGTTTAGTGCTCCTGAAAAACCCTAAATTATGTCACAGCATACCAGTATGGTACCTTTTTATGCTTAAAGGTATAGTAATACTTTGTTTTATCTTTATTTTATTTTGTAGGTATTAAAAAAAACATGAAGAACGATATAAGTCTTATCTCTCAAACCTTTATGGTTTGAGAGATATTCAGAAGCAAAGTTTCCCCTCCCGCCCCTTTTACCTAGTGTAAGTCATCTCTTCTCAGATGTGGAATGCAGTCCATAGACCAGACAGATAACAGCAGATGACAATCTTCTTCATATGAGAACAATGAAAGCCCTGCCCCCTTGACAAGTTTTTCAGGTTTTTCCCTTATCTTAATTGAAGGTTCTCCCTCTCTGCAATATACCTGGGCACCTCCCTTCTGCTCTAGTTGCACAGTGTTATATCAGTAAAAGGGGTGGGAGGGGGATACTTTGTCATTGAATTATTCTTGAACTACAACTCTGACAGAATTGAAATAGCACAAGAGTAATTCAATGACAAAGTATCCCCTCTCGTCCCTTTTACTGATGTAACACTGCTCAGCCAGAGCAGAAGGGAGGTGCCCAGGTAGACTGCAGAAAGGGACAATCTTCAGTTAAGATAAGGGAAAAACCTGAAAAACTTGTCAAGGGGGGCAGGGCTTTCATTGTTCTCATAGGAAGAAGATTGTCCCCTACTGTTATCTGTCTGGTCTATGGACTGGATTCCACATCTGAGAAGAGATGACTTATACTAGGTAAAAGGGGCGGGAGGGGAAACTTTGCTTGTGAATATCTCTCAAACCATAAAGGTTTGAGAGATAAGACATATCATTCTTCATGTTTTTTTAATGCCTACAAAATAAAATAAAGATAAAACAAAGTATTACTATCGCTTTAAGCATAAAAAGGTACCATATTGGTATGCTGTGACATAATTTTCTAAGATTACATGCCTGCACTTAAATGATTATAACAAATACAGACTTATGGAGAAGGTAGGCAGGATATACCATTTTTGTAAATTAGACAACCACCTGCACCAATTAGGGGTTTCTTTCCTTTCTACCCCTAGCCTGGGTTACCCAAAAATTCCCAGAAGATGGTGCTGTGGGAAAATATATACTTTTTTTAATTACACTACCGCCATTTGAAATCAATTGAATTCCCTATGATATTTTGCATGTGTTCCCTAAGATGCAGATGGTTTGCCAGAGAATTGCTCCAGTTCTTCTTAGTACATCAGTCTGAGTGAGTTATATTTTACCATATGTTTCCTATAGAAAGTCGGTCAGTGTGTATGTCATATATGCAGGCTAAAATATGGCAGGGGCAACAATTGCTGAAAACTATGTTAGAAATCTTTCCTAACTGCTTTTATTAGCACTTGCTACTTTGGATCCTGGCACATGGCAAAAAGCTTGATTCATTACTTTATTTTTATACTTTTACTTTTACACTAGGCAAAAGGGGCGGGAGGGAGAAACTTTGCTTGTGAATATCTCTCAAACCATAAAGGTCTGAGAGATAAGACATATTGTTCTTCATGTTTTTTTAAAGCGTACAAAATAAAATAAAGTTTAAACAAAGTATTACTATCCCTTTAATACATTGGGAATTTCCATTTCTCTCCTAAGGTGTCATTGTTTTACTACAGAATTGCATCTCTGTAGCTTATTGTATACAGCCCAATGTTTATAGTTTGTCATAAAATTGCAAAAACAAAAAACAACAACAACAACAGAATGGTAACAAATACAACTACATGATAGGTTAAACAGTTTGTATAAATTCCTCTCATGTAATCCATGCATCATGAAGGAAAATTGAATAAGGGGTAGTTGATAGTTTACACGGCAGCTGCAACTCTTTATGTACAGTTTCAGTTCATAGAAACAGAGAGTGTTGTGACTGCACAAACTGACACAAATTGGGAGAAAAAAATCTGTTAAATATAAAGACATTCCAGACAGCCCAGACTTAACTATCCCCAATGAGAACCTGGGAAAAATAAAACAAAGCTTGACTGTAACATTTCATTTTGAACAGGTCTCCTCAGGAGCATGAGGTAAAGCTCAAAAAGCTTGCCAGCGAATGTGTTTTAGATTTCTGTCTTTATCCCTCTCCCCTACTTAGTCCATCCATGCAGCCTCTCAATGGGAGAGAAATTAGGCCTCTTGCAAAGAAAAAAAGAGCAGGTATACAGTGGGTTCTTATATGTATCCCAGCACATGCAGAATTAACCATTCACCTCTCTGCCATGAATGATTTAGTCCAAATGGGATATTTGTTATTCAGTCTTCAGTTTGTCACTGCACTAAATTACCCTATTCAGTAGAAAGGGTGCCTTCATGACACTGTAATTGCGGAAAGAGAACCATATGTGGGATTTACTGGATCTCATTACGTTATAGTAATTTTTTTTTTAGTTCCAATTTATTTTGACTCAAAAATCTATTCAAGCTTAGTAGTTGGTCTAAAAAGAATATTGTGGATAGGAATGAATGGTTATGTTTGTATCTGGTGCAATGAGAAGAGATGTTGGCTATATTGAAGACTTCTCTTCAGTCATAACTGGTGAAAAGTTTTGGACCTGTGGCTGCATACTGAGGCTGTGGCAATATGGAGAGCAATTCTTGCGCAAGCTAAATCACGAGTTGTGCTCCTCCCTGGCCCACAAATGGTAAAATTAATGGAATTTGTAAAAAAAAAAAATATTTTCCTGTGGTGCCTTGTGAATTACTCAGATTTGTCTTAGTACATTGGCTTCAGTACCACAGCGGCCAGAATTTACTATTCAGTGAATCGTTCGGAAAAAAAAATGGTTATTGTTTTTTCAGCTAATTATTTAATTCTTTCCAAACAGATGAAGTCTACACACAGAAGTATATTCAAGCTATAAACATAACATTTTTGTCTTAGAGCCAAAGAGAGAGATAACTATAATGAAATGAAATCTCTTTATAATTGTATTTTGTTTTTGACAAAATAGTTGGTGCTTCGCCTATCCCATTTTCTCACTATATACAAAATCTGGAAATGTATGAGAAATGATTCTGGGAACATGTTTACATATACAGTCAATTTTATGTCTGGATGTGTAACTTCCATATTGTAAAGAGCCAGTACGTTGAGGAAAAGTATATATACACCAGGGACTGGGAGGGCTTATGCTACTACTGGATTTGATAGGTTCCACTGATAGGCAGACATGCAGGGGAGCTATTTATAGGTGTAGCTGGAGCACATTTATTATGTCAGCCTTTCAGCTCCTGTCTTGTAATGGTATAAGTTGGAGCTAGGAATGGACAAAGTATTTCCATGAAAAGTGTCGTTTTTTAGTTTTTTCTGCTTTTTTCATCACATTGAAAATAATGATGATAATGTAAGTCCCCCCAATGCAGAAAGTTTCCTCCATGTATTCCCACAACACTAAAGTATAAAAGGGGGTGTCAGTTTACCGCATGTTGTCAGTCTTTGTTTGTGAGAGAAAGAGACAGAAAGAAAGCAGTTGAATTTTTGATGCTAACTAGTACAGAGGCAGAAAGGCAGAGAGAAATAGCTTTAATTGCTTTATATATGAGGTAGCCAGTTGTTCACAGGGCAGGTGGTGAGCAAAAAGTATGTGAGTGAAGGGCAAAAGGAGTGTTAAATTAAACACATAATGAAAAAAGCAAATAAAATCTTGTTGAAATACACAAGCACCATCTCAGTCATCATCATCAGTGTTACTACTTCCGAATCTACACCCTCACCTAGTCACACTCACTATTATTGAGAAATCAGCAACACAGGTTACCATCCACAACCCACGCTATAAGTGCTTCTGCTACTGAAGTGCAGTGCCACTTCCACATACTGGTTGTACTACTGAAAAATATAAACTCTGCTGTTGTAGTAATAGTAGAAGCAGCAGTAGTAGTAGTAGTAGCAGTCCTTCAGGAACGCCTAAGACTATGAAATATACAGTACGGACATTCTTCGCTTACATTCTAAAAGCTAAATCTGTTTCTATCTGTTTCCTCATTTGTCTCAGGATAACATCTGTTCACATTCTCATTAAGATCCCAACTGAAGCCCAACTTCAGGTCTGATGGGGAAACACACCAACATGTCAGAGGTGAAATGAAGCACAGCCTCAGAAGCACTTTTAAAAGTGCATAGACTGAGAGGAACACAATAGTTGTGTTGTAAATGTTCAGAGAGTGAGACAATATTTTCCTCAGTAACAATAACACCTATGTATCCTACTGCTGATGTTCAAATGCAAATTATGGAGGAGGATAACTTTGAAATAGATGAATGTGACAAGAGACATAAAGTCTCATAAACCCTTCCACTACCTCTATCACCTCTAGTCATGTTGTTAAAACAAGTAAAGTGCACAAATTCTATGTGCTACCAATCCACACTACTGGTTTCTTTTAAAGCAGTCAATAAATGCACAAAAATAATAAAAAAAATACACATGTGGAATTGCAAACTTACCAAAATGTTGATTGACAATGTGCCCTATTCTTTTTAAGAAAACAGATGTTTTAAAGAACTGATGTCATGTGTTGGAGACCCCTGATATATCCCAAGCCATGGCTGTGCCAGAGTTGTGCAAGAAGATGGTCAGTATTGGGCAAAAGGCTGAAATCATCACACAGCAAAAAAGTTCCCATGACAAGTGGCAATGTACAGACTATCACTGTTCTCTGTGTATCTTTTTCTTTAGTGGATAGCAGCATGGCAGCAACAGGTCACCACCAATGTTGCCTCTGGCACTAGTTGTAAAGGCCATCTGCAAGGCAGTCCATACCATTGGCAGGGCTCAAAATTTCCACTTGCCACTAGCCAATGGCGAGTGAAAATTTAGCCCTGATGAGTAGAAATTCAGCCCTGGTGGGTATGTTATGGCCTGCAGTGGCGAGTAACTTTTCAGGTCTGGCTAGTAGCAAAGGACTTCACATTTTAAGCCCTGCCATTGGTATACCATTTTATACATGCATAGTTTTGAGAGATAATCCCACAAGCCATATATTCATTCCTTGAAAGTAGGGAATGTGTCTACTGGCAACAGCTCCAATATAATAGCTGTGTTGAGAATATCAAATATTATGCAAGTAAAGTAGTAATATAGTAACATAATAACTTAGGTTAAAAAAAGACAAAGTCCATCAAATTCAACCTTTGCCTCATAACCCAAAGAAATGAGAATTATATAGCTTTCCTGCGCCAAATAAGTTCCCTAACCTTCAATCAGTTTTCTATCCAATTGCAAAGGTTATCCCCTAGCCTCAGTTTCCTTATTTTATACCCCAGCTTCCTGTGTGGCAGTGTATCAATGTCATTGCAAAATTTAGATATACTACATCAACTACCTTACCATTATCTACGTTGCTACTTACTTCTACATAGAAGCTGAAAAGCTTAGTTTGGCATGATCTATTCCTCATAAAACCATGATGATTTCTGTTAATGCTAATAATCTTATTTTTTTGTGGTGTAATCCTGAATATACTCCCTTATTATCCCTTCTAGCAGTTTTCCCACTACAGAGGTCAAACTCACAGGTCTATAATTCCCAGGTTCTGTTTTAGTTCCTTTCTTAAATAAAGGCACAACATTGGCTTTACGCCAATCTCGTAGCACTGAGCCACAAGATTGATCTCTGCTTCCCCAATTTCCTAAATCTAATTGTTACTAAATCCCTTTTGGAATCCAAAACCCTCAAAGAAATGCATTATATTCCAGGCAAAAGCATAACCCCCTGCTCTATCACAGCTTTAAATGGAGGTCAATACCAGATTAAATTTCACTTTGCCCATGCTGGAGTATTTGTATCACCAGGACAGGGCGATTAGTGAATGTACAATGATTAACTGGAATGCTCTGGAGAGGGCTTCCATGTCACCTGGTCAATAGCAGATAATGTGTGGCTTCTGTGAGCTCTAGAAGGCTGCTGAGGAAGCAATCTTGTTGATTAGTCATGGCAGTGCAAGGAAACAGTGAGATACTTCAACCAATCTGTTTATTACAGAAAAAGGAAAATCATAGACAACATTGTTTTCAACAAAGACAAGACAGACATGAACCAGCTAGTGAAACAAATGTTAGCTTGCCCTGAGCAGAATCATTGCATAGTCTCCATTAAAAGAAATGAGGAATATATTCTAGCCATATTACTAGACCCCTGCTTTAAACATTTCATTTCTGAATTTGTGCCAAGGTTTGAGCAGTAGCTCTCAGAGGAATTAGATTATGAGAAAGCATACAAAGAAATACTTATAGATTTATTAAAGATTGTATTGTGAAGTATAAGAAAGAAAAGCAGGGGCAAAACTATAAGAAAGCTTAGTGAAAATGAACTAAAAGGATTATACCCTCAGCAACAAACATATCACAATATTTTCAGAATACTTCACCATCACAGAAAGCAATTATTTGTGTCAGCGACAGAAGTCTAACAATTCTTGTGGTGGCAGTTGTGGTACTGACACATCCGTGTGGCCCTTGTTCCCAGAATATTCTTTTGTAACTGTTGAACACGAATATTGTCTATCCCCAGGGATGGACTCCAGTATAAGTGAGAGAGTTACAGCATACTTACAGAATAATTATGATTAGGTTTAAACAATGACCCACTTGAGTAGTGTCAATCCAAACAGTATTATGTGTCCAGTTGTTCTGTAGAAAACCTTAGTTGCCCCACCAGTAAGTGTGCAGTCAGAGCAGGTTTTTCACTGCAGCTGGTTGTCTAGTTAATGACTGTAGGACACATCTGTCTAGCAGCACTGTTGATAGACTTACATTTTGAAAATTAATCAGTATCTAATATCATACAAGTATTAGCAGAAGTGGAAAAAAGCACAAGTAGTACCTGCAGCGCTGAGAAGGAGGATGGATTTGTACCGTTTGATTTTGGTTGGCACACTGGCACACGTGGCTGATGATGTGTACCGGTGTGTTGAATGGGGGTCTGAGTGAGAGATTGCTTTGGTCTTGGAGCAGTCAGTTTCAGACCTCACTAATGCTTATAGCACTCCTGCAGGAGTGATGTAAGCAAAAATATGCAATGTGACAGAACTGTCACAGATCCATTAGGCAACTTTTACTGGTGACAGTTCTGGCACATCCCCGGTCCCTAAGGGGTTAACTTATTTAGGTAAGCCTTTATAAAAATTATATTTTTTTAACCAAACAGAAAAGCCAGCATCTGTTCAAATTTCCCACACACTGGATCAAGCATCGACCTGAAAGGTAACAAGGTTTTTTTTTGTCCGTCTGACTTCCTGCCACCACCACCACTGTTGGAGACAGCGGCGAAGCCCGCAAACTATATATTGCACCATATGTTAAATATTTTGCATTAGCTTATATTTTTCTACTTAATCATTTAATTACTCTTGAAGTACAACTCTGACAGTATTGAAATAACACTCTCCATGGCCCAAATACTATGGGGGAGATTCACTAAGCAGTGATGAAGAGGTGATGACTTCTCCAGTGATATCACTTCTCCAGTTTCTATGTTATTATATGGAGTCTATTCACTAAGATCGTCAAAGTTGAAGAGATCTTAGTGCATAGACTCCATAGAATAACATAATAACTGGAGTAGTGATGAACTGGAGAAGTTATCTCCACTTTATCACCACTTTATCACCACTTTGTGAATCTCCCACTATGAATATTAATTGGAGCTGCTTTTTCTGTGAAACATTGCTGTCCCTTTAAGGTTAATTTTTCAGTTAAATGTAGCATAAAATGACTAGTACAACTTATAGGCAGATTTTCATTATCTGTAAAACAAGCTAAACTTGTCTGAAGATGACAGGTCTCAAAGCTTACCTCTGTACTTTCACAACAGACTCCACATCAGCTATGTGACAGAGATCACACTGGAGGCTAATTTAGCAATAGAATCAAAGTGCAATTGTATGAGTGTAAGCTGCCATCTCCAGCCTTGTAAAAATGGTTCACTCATGGAAAATAGACAGAAATACACACTAAAGACAGCTGGTGTAAGAGACACTAAACTCATTAGACTTTTTAGTTATTTATTTGCATTGCATATTACATATAAATAGACTGAAATCGGTATACACATATTACATATCGCTTGACTTGTAAAAGACCAACATTCACTTGGTATAATGAGTGTTTCCAATATATGTAATGGAAGAATTCTGAAGCAATCCAACTACACCATGAGGTAGTAATAGAACAGTCTCTTTAATTTAAAAGGATCTTTTAACCCATTGAATGCTGGAGTCCAACACAATATGATGAAGTGCATTGGGGTCATGAGTCATGGGGTTAAAATACAATTTAGATCAATGGTAATGTGAGGAATATTTATTTATATTTGTATTTATCTACATAGAAGGCCCTAAATGTATGAGTCTTTCATATAATCATGAAGTAATTATATCAAGTTATCCAAGCCTTGGCTGCATTTTATGCTTTCAATTTGCCAGTATGTGGTGTCCTTGAGAAAAGAACTAGATCCTAGTGAACAACGCAAATAATTTACAAGGCAATTTGGCTAATGTTAAAGTGCCTGGTGTCTGTAAACAAGATACTCCAGAAGTACCGCATAACACCTTATATCCTCATTAAACTTTAAGAGCCCATTCAGGCTTGGTAGAAGCCTAAAATACAGATTAAACAGGACTCCTCTGAATTACATGATTAAAAGCACATAGCAATTTAAACCTTTCTGAGCCAGAGAGGTATCCAACTCAATCTCTGTCACTCAAAGGGTTAATGCTACAGTTTTATTTCCTCACAGAGTCATGTTTGTTCATGCATTCCTTAAAGAGACCCTATCACATAAGAACAGCTTTCAAAATCACCTATATGCTAGCCTATCAACTACCTCCATAACCGTTATGAGCAAGGTCAGACCAACAGCCTGTCCAACTTCTGCTCACTCTCGTTCCCTTCTAAAATCCCTCTACCACCTACATCCCCAACACAACCTTATTGTTCACATAGTCTTGTCTCCCAAACAGAACCAACGCTTCCCTGGACCACTGCACTCGATAGCACTTCTTTCTCCCACCCACTGATGGCAGTTCATGTGGAAGGACACACTTACACCCCATAGCCCTTGCTCCTTTGTGCCCCACCTACCTTCCTCCAGACGGTAATCTCTCACAAGCAGGGTCCTCTGATCCTTTTGTTTTCCGTATATGATTTGTACTATTTAATATCTCTATATGTCTATTCCCTATTGTACAGTGCTGCAGAATAAGTTGGCACTATATAAATAAAGAATAATAATATATAAATATATATAATATGCTAATTAATGAATACATTGACAGCATTTCCTTTCTTAGCCCTGAAACAGTTGTGATGCCTGGATAGTAACTAGAGATACTACACTTAGTGATCTGCACCTCTCTTTCATTTTGTGTTAAGTGATGTGTTGGAGATGTCGCTAACATCCAAGGGGAGGATGTTGCCTGCTGGTCAGTGGCAAAACGGCCAGGTACACATCTTTCCTAGATTTTTCATTCATTTGATATGTGTTCAGAAACATTAAAATAAATCTGTAGGACTGATCAAACTGCAGATTTATGGTAACCGATTTATGATTGTTTTAGAAGAGTAGTAACCTTTTGAAATGGGCAGGATCAAAATGAAAGCATCATTTGGAAAGTCAGATACTCATAAAGGATTTCCAGGTACCAGCCTGCCATGTAAATATCTTGACTGTGAGGGTGCTTATTAACTGTACTGATTTTTTACAAGGTCTCATAACATAAAATTGCTCTAATATGACATAATATATAATATATTTATAATATATATAAATACATCATACATGCATCAGTAAATGTCTCATATTAATCGAAACTAACAAGTTTAAAATTATCTTTGCTGGTTTTGAAGCTTTTATATTTTCCTGTTTTTATAGCATTAAAGCATGTCATTCAGAATTCTGTAGTTCTTTGGGATTATGGCTTTAAGCTGCTTGGATGCTTAAGAAGTCTTAAACACATTTCTTTGCAAGCAGTGCAGGACATCTCAGACGCTAATAGACAGGGCACCCTAGGCACTCTTAGCTCCACCCATGACCATACCACCACCCTGCCCGTGGACTTTTCCCTGGCAATTTATCAGAGACCTATCCAGCAACCAAGAGGTTAATTGTGCTGATTAATAATATATTTGTTCACTCAAAAGGCAAACTGTATTAAAAACTGTGAGAATAACTCTCTGGTTTTTAAAAACACTCAAATCCCTTTGTTATTCTACTAAGCCTCTGTATGAAACATGCCTAGTGTCCTTTTATCAAAGAGTCATATTACATATACATTGAAGCCATAAGAACAGTCTAAATAGAACAGCTGCTAATGGCTTGATCTGCAAGGGAATCAGAAGATTTTCTTGTGCATTAGCCATCCATCTATTCAGCAATTATTGTGTCAAGTGATGGCCAGATACATCTGCAAGTTCCAACTGCCAGCTATAGGCTGGCAGATTCCGTTAGGGTCAATGGGCCAAATGCACACACACATATGCTGTAGGAATATACATTTATATTTCTAGAATGGCAACATTAACTCCATAGTTCATAGTTTTTTCCCATCTCACCTACATAAGGCAGGAAAATATGATTGATAATTGAGAATAACCAACGTTATCTAGAAGTGATTGCTGCAAAGGGCAGCATTTTTATATACTATTTATCTCACAGCTTGGTTAATTCCATCCTAAAGCAACAGTAAGGTTGTGTACTAAGGAAATTTGGGGAAAACTAATTGCACCATAAAAAATTCTCAAAATTTCCATCAATTTAAATAAAACAGAACAAAGAGAGGAAGAGCCAATAGTGCCTTATCACACTTGCAAACATATAATAGTATCAACTTATATAGATCTCACCTACATTATGTAGTAGGTGTGTATATACATATGCACATTCACAACAGAACGAGCTTGCAAAGAGACTCTCCCTGTCTCTGCTCAGTATTCTTGGTGTATCTTCATGTCTCCTTGTGATTGTTGAAAACAACCGTTCCAAGTCCGATGCATAGTTACTCACTAATACGTGTTTATTGTAAAATGTAAAACAAAGTTAGATAAAATCCTACACTTCAGTATATTAATTTAAATGAGGCTTTTAACCCCTTGATTAGCTATGTCTTCAAAGTAATTCAAATTCATGTGTTGGAGACCTCTCTGACATTCAGTGGATTAATGGTGCAGTTCATTTGCCCCATAACTCTTCATTACATTAGTCTCAGTGACCTTCAAACAAGAGACTGAAGTCCAAGGTTATGATATGCAATTTTCTGTATAAGGAACACAACAACTGGCTCTTTCAAAAACTAGTTGATTTTATAAATTATGGTAAGTATTCAGTTATTATACCTCTGGGCACATATGAATAATGAATCTACAGTTTATATTCAATAAGAACTATATATTCACAAATTGAAACATACCCACATGAACTGACATGGCCAATTACAAGTTTGGTTGAAAAGAGCTTCAGTACTTCCTGACTGTAGAATGCATAATTCTAGTAGGACCTGTGGGTTGAATGAATTGCTTCAAAATATTTTTGATGCCACATGTTACATGTGATATCCATTTAGTCTAAAGGTATTTTTCTCCTCTATAATTCAATTTTTATTTTGAATCTTACTCTGAAATAATTTCTAGCAGACTCTGACTACATTTGGTCTTGATTAAAAGATGCCAGGCTCCATGTCTGCGAGAAATGCTAAAAAGAAAAGGAAGTAAAAGTTCAACCCTTTGAATGCCAGAGGGGTATGTTACCCATTTCAAACAATTTTTGGACACCCCCTGGCACTAAAAGGGTTAAAAAGAAAGGGCTGATCAAACCAACTGAACTTGCTGAGGTAAACAGGTCATATATAATTTTCAATGCTAGAGAAGTCTCCAATGCAAGTGAAAGTATTGGAGACCTCCATGTATGAAGAGACGGGTTAGCAAACAGTAAAATATAAAGCAGGCAATACCAATATTTAGAATTAGTTTTGAGTGCTTCTGCACCAATGTGGGCATACTGTAGCCATGGGGTAGTTAATTGGCAAAACCTTCAGATGTTGAGGACTAAAACTGCCATCATCAGCCAACAGCTGCTGTGGGAAGGTGGGAGTTGTAAACCTAAACAGCTGAGGAGAGATACATTAAATTACTATAAGAGATAAGAGTCATGATTCACAATACTGTTGTGAGTTGGACCCAAGTCCATCTCGTGTAATGCACTAAGCTGTCTAGGCTATCTTACCCACGTGACTATACCCAAATACACCCATATCAACATGCCTTCTCCGTATTTACAGTGCTTCAGTGTCGCCTTTGAACATGGCTAATTTGCATAATGAAATCTGACTTAAAGGGATTGTAATGTCCCCAAAAAAAGTATCTTCTAAATGGTAGCTCAATAAAAAAACATTTAATGCGTTTAATCCTTTCTCTCAAGCCGTTATGGTTTGAGAGATGTAAGAAAATAAAGACCTCCGCTCCCTCCCCCTTCTCATGCGTCCGCTGTACAGCAGACATCATGAGATCCTGCTTCCGGAACCAGACGGCGGCTCTTCGGGAGCGCTGTCATCGAGATATCTAAGTATAATTCTTGTTTCGGAGAAGGCGCTTATAAGACAATCTCACAGTTGTCTCTTATATCAATAAATCAATATATTAGAGTCCAAGTTCCAATCTTTCCTCCTTTCCTCAAAGATTCACTAGCGCCTTTAACTCTCAGGGTGCCGTAACCATTAGATATCCACCCAACGATCAAACGAAGAAATCTTAATATTTGCAAGCTAGAAGTTGGCGCTCGTGAATTCCACTCAAACCTAAAACATATATACAAGAAAGGATTCACAGTATCTCGATCTTTAGGAGATTTTATTCAAAAAGCATATATGTATATAAGACTCATGTATAAATATTGTAGGAAATATATCTCTAAAAAATACAAAATACAATCATAACTTCCTCATAAGAAGTTTAAATATAATACCACTAAGTATACACAAAATATAAGTGGTATATCCCACACTTTTAAAAGGAAAACAGTAGTTACCGTATAAAATATACTACAGTTCGCCACACACAAAATAGACCCGCGGCTACAAAATAGCAAACACACAGGATAACAAAGTATCAACTCGTGTATGCCAAATGTAGACCGATACTAAAGCAGTTTTAAATCTGTGCCGATCAGACTGCCGTGACAGAACTGAACAAACCCTTTAAAAACCATATAAATGCAAAATATTAAAATTACTTACATAGCCGATCATATGAGAAATGACAAAAAGCTATACACCCGGCCGGGATATAGTATAACTAATACTGCAAATCGCCACTGCACCACTGCAACGCGTTTCACACCACCCACGGTGCTTTATCAAGCAGACATATAATATCATCATTTGTCAAAAATCATCGGCTATTTAAATCCCTCTTATCAATCATATGATTGGTAGACAGATTCTAACTACGGATCCTTCTACAGATCTAACTTCAAAAAATTCCCTTAAATATTAAAAAATTCGAAGAATTAGGATAACCACATATATAGTCTTTCACACCTTATAGATATAGTACACCTTCCTCTTATATACAATTAACCCCCAATTATTTACAAAAAGGGGGCAAGTTCGATATTTTCATTTAACCCATGAGGGTACAGAGTATTCAATTTAAATATCCAAGCTGCCTCCCGTTTATTCAACAAGTTGGTCAAACTACCTTTTCTAAAATCTAATTTAACCCTTTCTAACGCAAATCCCAACAACAATTTAGGATCTTGATCGTGTATTTCTAAGAAATGACGAGACACGGAGTGAGTGACAACTCCCTTAACAATATTTCTCTTATGTTCATAAAGTCTTCTCTTAAAGGATCTCTTAGTTCTTCCTATATAGAGTAGATCACAGGGACATTTCAGCACATAAATCACCCCTATACTTTCACAATTCAAAAATTGTGTTATATGAAACTCCTCCTTACTTTTAGGATCTATAAAACTTGTCAGTTTTTTAGGGCAGTTGGCACAGGACGTACATCTTCCGCACCTGTGCCAACCCGTCACCGGTGACATTTTAAAGGGATTGTTTTCAATCCCCTGCATCTCCCCAGATATACCTTTTTTAATATTCCTAATTTTATTTGATATCTTTCCATCTTTATGGGCCCTCAAGACAGTTGGCGCTAATATGTTTTTAAGACTCAAATTTTTCTTACATATGATTTGGATCTTCTCAGGAACCAAACTCCTGAGGACTTTGTCCTCAAGGATTATGGGCCAGAACTTATCCAAAATCCTTTGTATTTTATAAAGCTCATCTGTATAAGCAGTTATTAGTGCTATATCATACTTTTCTCTAGTTTTATCCCTAAATTCTTCCCATATCACATTATCAACTTTATTAATCTTAAACTTTTTATGCCCATACTTATTACATCTAATTTTTGTTTTATGTACATTAGACTCCTCTTTTTCTTTCACTATCCGATTAATTCTTTTATGTTTTCTGTGCTCAATGTCTCCGGAATCCACATTAATACCATAATCTCTTTTCAAGACTTGAATAAATTGAATCAAATCATACTGTTGATCCACTACTTCCTGATCAAAACTTTTGGTTGTCTCTTTCTCACTCCGTGTCTTGATCAGATCTTTCCTGTTCAAACTTAACACTTCCAAAAATGCTTGACAGACAATATAAATATCATATCCCCGCTCTAAAAATCTTTTGATAAGAATAACCCCCTGTTCCCAATAATGACCAATAAGGGAACAATTCCTACGTATACGTATAAATTGTCCTTTCGGAATATTATCCAACCAAACTCTTTTATGCATGCTTGTATATGGTATATAACTATTCTGATCAACAGTTTTAAAATGAGTTTTAGTCAAAATATGACCTTCATGTACAAACAAACATAAATCC
Source organism: Rhinophrynus dorsalis (assembly GCA_037306005.1). Taxonomy (NCBI): domain Eukaryota; kingdom Metazoa; phylum Chordata; class Amphibia; order Anura; family Rhinophrynidae; genus Rhinophrynus; species Rhinophrynus dorsalis. The sequence goes on along the minus strand of CM074724.1, from coordinate 240,456,991 downwards.
AAAAACTCAATCTCTTTAGTACTACACGTATAGGTAAATTTAAGATTTAAATCATTAGCATTAATAAAATGAAAAAATTCCTCAAGAAGTTCAGAACTCCCATGCCATACCATCACAATATCGTCGATGTATCTTCGATACAATTTAATATGTGGGGTAAACCAATTGGAAGCCCAGATAGTATCATCCTCCCAAATCCCAAGGAACAAATTCGCAAAACTAGGGGCAAAGCGAGTCCCCATCGCCGTGCCCCTAGTTTGCAAATAAAATATCTTATTAAACACAAAATAATTAGTGTTCAAAATAAAGGAAACACTATCCAACACAAATTGGCGATGAGATTTTTCTAAAAAGCCATATTTCTCAAAGGATCTCTCCAAAGCTTTAATTCCCTGTTCATGATTGATATTAGTATAAAGGGCACTAATATCACTAGTAACCAAAATATCTCCTTCTTCCCAAATCCAGTTCTCAAATAATGCAACCACATCTCTACTATCTTTAAGATAGGAATCTATACATGGAACCATCACCTGTAAGTACAAGTCAACATACAGGGATAGATTCTGGGACAATGATCCAATCCCGGACACTATTGGACGACCCGGTGGAGAGGCCAGACTCTAAGTATAATTACTTCATCGGTATGGTCTACAACGTGTACTTGCAAGCCAGGCACACGTTGTAGACCATACCGATGAAGTAATTATAGTTAGATATCCTGATGTCAGCACTCCTGAAGAGCCGCCTACAGTCCGGCAACCGGATTCTGCTTCTAACAGCTTTACAGCTCGTCAGGCAGAAAGGGGAGGGAACGGAGGACTTTATTTTCTTACATGGTTTGAGAGAAAGGGTTAAGTACATTAAGTGTTTTTTATTGCAGCTACCATTTACAGGATACTTTTTTTGGGACTTTACTATCTCTTTAATAAGCCATTTTCATATTCCTGAGGGCATGTTTATATGTTAATAAGATTCATTAAGCTTCACTATCAGCACTTACAGAAACAAATTAACCTCCTTGATGCTGGTGAATTGGGGATCTTGCCATAACTTTCTATGCACCATCAGAATACACATGTGGCATTCAGAACGCCATATGTTACAATTCTCCACATTCCATGGGAATGCAGAGACGGGCTGGTATTTGAGGGTGAACATGGTGAAAAAGCCAGGGGTTTACATGGAAGTATAGAGCACATGATTTAAACATGTTGTGTGTCAAAATACTGATTTGGAACATGTTTGACTCTTGCACTCCCACAACAGGCAGGTTCAGGGCTGATTGGGAGAATTAAATGAGGGAAAGACTCAATGGAGTGAGGAGTGGAGAAAGAGCTAATATTAAACAAGTCATTAAGTAGCAGATCAGAGAGTAAACACCTCCCGTTCCGCCAATGGTTTATGCTCTTACATAAAAATGAATTCATTGAGCCCTCAAATAGTATCTAACTGGTCCCTCAGTCTCTGTCCAAGGTGATCCACAAAACTTTCCGTAGTACCCCATTCTGCCTACTGTATTTCTGCTGAAAGCCAAGCTGTATATGAATAGATAGAGATAACCGAACGCAAAGTTCCCCCCTCCCTCCCCCTTCCCTGAAGTCAGCGTTGTGCTGACTGCAGGGATATCCAGTCTGACTTTCATCATGCGGCTCTGCAGCAGAGCTGCGATCGCGTTAGTGAAACAGAATTATTTCACTGAAACGGTCTTCTACATGTGCTTGCAAACCAAGCACATGCAGAAGACCGTTCCAGTGAAATAATTATTTTTCACTAACGGGATCTCGGCTCAGCTGCAGAGCCGCAAGCCTGTCAAACGACAGACTTCCCCTGCACTCAGGACAACGCTGACTTCAGGGAAGGGGGAGGGAGGGGGGAACTTTGCATTCGGTTATCTCTCAAACCATAAAGGTTTGAGAGATTAACCTGGGGGCAATTTAATTATTTTACAAATATCTACAATATGGAGGATAATAATATTAAAGTATTAGTATCCCTTTAAACCAGTTCTCTTAGGGCCTTATGTTCAAAGGGATAACTACAAAAAAAATATTGAATGAATGACAAAAATAAGTAGTTGTGTGCATGAACTAGTAATGTCCGTTGTGTACCACACAACTCCAGAATTGCTGGGCAAAGGGCCTGGGAGAGGCGTGGCTAAACTATTCTCCAGTGTCGTATAGAGGAAATGAAAATTTGTCATAACAAAAAACAAAAAGTCTTGCAAAAAGACAAAATTTGTACATTACAAAAAAGTGGAAGGATTTTTGTCTTTAGCTAAGACATTTTTGTCATTAGCTAAGACATTTTTGTCATTAATTAAGACATTTTTGTCGTTAGGTAAAACATATTTTGTCGTTAAATACAACATTTTTGTCTTTACATACGACAATTTCAGTCAGGACAAACAACATATTTCCAATCACAACCAACACTCTTTGAAAATATTAATGATCCCAACAACACTGTTCTTTAAAAAAGTCATTACAAACAGCAAAAGCTTATGTTCTCTTTTTGTAAAAGTATAGAACAGTGTCCTAGCTCTGTGAAGTTCTTTTCTTTCCAAAGTAATTGATTCTGTCAGTGGATATGGAAAAAAAAAATCAAGAAAAACATACATGCATACAATTCAGAAGGGCCCGATATACATTATCCAAAGCAAGTTGTTTTCAGGACTTAAAGCATAAGAGAAGTAATAACTGCATGTATAACTGTAAATAGTCATGTACTGTATCATGAAAAAACTAACAATCTTCTTAAGGCTCCCTTCTCTTTGCATGGCCTTGTAGGAATCTTCAGTCTGGTTTAGGAACTTATAGTAAAGATTCGTGAGCAAAGGAGCAGTACATTTTATCATTTAAAGGGATAGCAGTTTCATAATAAAAGCAGCTCCAATTAATCTTCATAGTATTTGGGCCATGAAGAATGTTATATCAGTACTGTCAGAGTTGTAGTTCAAGATTAATTGAATGATAAAGTATCCCTATCCCACCCCTTTTACTGATGTAATGTTGCTCACCTCAGAGCAGCAGGGTGGTGTCCAAGTGGATTGCAGAAAGGGACAATCAGTTAGCATAAGGGGAAAACCTGAAAAACCTGCCAATGGGGGCAGGGCTTTCATTGTTCTCACAGTAAGAAGATTGTCCCTTGCTGTGAGCTGTCTGGTCTGTGGACCAGATTCCACATCTGAGGGGAGTTGGCTTACACTAGGTAAAAGGGGCGGGAGGGGGAAACTTTATAATTCAATTACTCTTGAACTACAACTCTGACAGTATTGAAATAACATTCTCTATGGCTTAATACTATGAAGATTAATTGGAGCTGCTGTTTTTGTGAAACATTACTATCCTTTTAAAGGGATAGCAATACCTTGTTGCATATTCCTTCGTTGGAATTCTGATCAGGAGGGATCACTGGTGAGATTAGAAGTGAGAGCTGCTTACCTATTAAGGACTAGAGAAAGGACCGAAGCTTTGTAAAGCAATTCATTGCCACACCTCTGGTTCTTAAAGGGATAGTAATACCTGACAAAATATGCAGCTCTGATTGATCCTCCTATAATGTGGGCCATGTAACACCGTATTTCAATATTTTCCATGTAGTAGTTGAACACTAATTCAATGCTAAAGTTGTATACCATTATTAAAGTTATAAATCTGTAAGTAACTGAATGTGGCAGTCGATGTGGTGGATCACCAAATCAAAACACAGAGGTAGAGAGGTGAGAGGAGGTGAGAGGAGTGAGTCATAATACTCATATCTCTCTGACCACTATGTATACAGAACTCTGTGAAAATGCTAATTATATTATAATGGCTCTGAAAGTCATCTGATTTATTAAAAAAAGTTACCTTAATTACCAGTGTGGGGGGGAATTCTCATCCTTTTACTGAAAAGAAAATATCAGTCAGAGGTGCCCGACATACTGGCTACTCACTCAGTGCCACAGAGGGTATGCAGTCTGCATTCCTAGGGCACTGAAGGGTTTGTGGAACTTTTTGTGGTGCTGAAATCTGAGCACGTCCTCTATCCTCCAATTATTTGTTTTTATAATTCAATATTTTCCATATTTTCCAGCTATCTAAAAGCACAATACTTTCCTATAGAGCATTGTTACTATCTAACTGAAGACCAACAAAACCCAACACAGTGATTGATACATCATTTCCAGTGACACAAAGATCTTTAGTTTGCACTGGGCCACAGTCAACACTAACAGACAGCAAAGAGTAGAACAGCAACTCATAATTACAACCCTAGTGGACACATAGGTAATTTCAGATGCAGCTCTATATATATATTAAGCTTTTATGTAAAGTAGGCAATAACTAGAATGCATGTAATTTCATATGAATTGTTTTCCTGAGACATCCACAATGCACTTGACTCATCCTTCTTCCCTTGTCTTCTGACTGTCTGTACTGGTACTGTTATGAATGAAATTCCTGAATGGAAATCCTTTTATCTACAATTCTGTTGGCTTCAAGTCATCATCTGTTTAATGAGAAGACATATCTGTAATGACAGTTCTTGTCAATGGGAAAGATACAATAGGGCCTCATTAGGCTCTCTGTCTGAAGGGACCTGTGGACAGATAGGTTAATAATACGCTCCGGGACATCTTTGGATGAGGGATATGGTTCATGGAAGGCAAACAAAAGAAAGAAAGAAACATGTCAAGAGAGGAATTAACTATGCTTAGACATTCCAAGATTAATCGTGCATGAAAACATTGATTCACCATCCAGAAACAGCTCAGGATAGTGTCACTAATACACAATCCAAGTCACTGTTATCAGACTGACTCAGAAATGGCAAATTGGAACCTTTAGCGTGAGCACTGAACTGTAAGACAGGTAGCTGGTAATGACCCTCTATTTAAATTGAAACAAATTGCTTTGTAAAACTAAATGGATTTGAAAATCTTCAAAGTCAGAAAGCTATGCACACTGAAGGGCTGTAGCAACGGTAACAACAGAGATTAATTATTTTGAAAATAATTTAAGGCATCTCAGTTAAAAACAACCAATACAGGGCTGTATTATATTGCAGTTTGTAAAGGTTCTCTTTGGTTTTATCCCACAGATCCTTACTGAAGTCTATGGAGACATTTGGAGATCAAACCAGTGATAAACGTATCATCTACAATATACTCTAGTCTTCATTATGTTTAAAAGGATTAACTTGTACTTTCCACTTTAAAGGAGCAGTAAATAATTTTTTATGAAGACATGTATGTTATAGAATTTCTACTGAGTAAAAACCGTACTCTGACCTTTGTCAGTTGTTTTAGGAAAACTTCACATAGTTGAAAGAAAGAGAGCTGGCATTCACCTGTTAAAATATGTTTTAATGTGTACAACAGACGGGGTAACAGGGTGTTTCGTGCCTCCCGGCACTTTGTCTTGTTATGCCTTATGTGTCTTTCATGAGAATGCGTATATACAAAGTGCCGGGAGGCAAGACACAGCTGTCAGATTGCAGTCTGTTGTGCTGAGTACACATTAAAAGATGTTTTAAAGGGATAGTAATACTTAAAATGTAAAAAAAAATATGTTGTAGGGTTTATCCCCCTGAGTAAAACAAGAGTACTCCCACTGCTGAAAGGTGTTTCATTCAAACGTAATTAATTTTCAAAGCTGAATTTTTTAGGTGCAATATCACAGGGGCCTGAAATTGTACAGTGGAGCTGTTGCTACATGATCCTATGGACAGCTCTGGTCCCGGGACCATGAACCTCCATTGGATGGTGTAGCAACAGCGCCACTGTACAATTTCAGGCCACTGTGATATTGCATCTAAAAAAATCAGCTTTGAAAATTAATAACTTTTGAATGAAACACCTTACAGCAGTGGGAGTACTCTTGTTTTACTCAGGGGGATAAACCCTACAACATATTCTTTTTTTACATTTTAAGTATTACTATCCCTTTAAAGAGTGAGTATCAGCTATCTTTCTTTCTACTGTGTGAACTTTTGTTATTATGTTGCTAAGGGCCTGGTGCACCAGATGGACTCAGTGTGGGTTGAATGAAGTCCTGTGTGAGGAACGAAAATAAATTTACACTGACCTGAGTTATGTCTAATCCTGTAATAGTTGTACCAACATTTATATATTTAATTGTACTATTTCTCTCTATGTTAGTGTTTTACTAAAATGTTTTAATAGTTAAAGTTGTCAGGAAGTGAATTACAATGGGGTTACTTCGGGGTTACTTCCTTAATGTTCAAACTAACAGCATGACTTGGCGGTTTCTATCTCATTCTATTGAGAACTGTTTGTTAGTAACTTACCTCCCCTAGCGAATGCAGCAGAATAATTCATTAGAATCTGACCACTATTGGGCACTGCTAATGTAAAAAACACACATTTAAACTATAAAAACTATGGAAGTATGTAACTCTCAGCAGTGGGAGTATCTTTGTTTTGCTCAACAGGAAAATCCTACAATATATTTTTTTCATAAAACAAGTTTATTGCTCCTTTAAGATATCTAAATTTTCGCACAGCTCATTTTCATCTCTTCAGAATAATCAAACTCTGCTGATCTATTTCTACAGAAAACAATATCTCTGTGGAACACTAACAACCAAAATCTGTAACCCTTTTGATGCTATCCCTTGAGCTCATCTGGCTGGTTGGTAGACATAGTGTAACAGTTTTATAGGACACTCAGACCAGCAGGTTAGAATAAAACACAGTTTTATTAAAACAAAACAAAAAAGACCGCCCTCTATAGACAATAGAGAATAATAGAGAGATAGTGGCTTACAGATGCCTTCTCAGGCCCAGTATACAGATGCAATAGATATACATATACTGTCACAGGACATGCATAGAAACATAAGGGTACTCAATGGTTAAAGTACATGTAAAATAAATCAGTCTTTGTTGTGGTGTTTGACACACCCAAGGTGGTAATGGAGCAGCAAGTGGTGCTAGATGAAACAACACCGTCAGTCTATTGAACAGAGATTGCTGCTTAGGCTGAGCAGGAACTGAGGCCAAAACACTGCAGAGTTGAGCTAGAGCCAATAGCCCCCACGGGCGTAGTAACGGAGACAAACTACACTGCAAGAGCTTGAGCCAATAGCCCCCACGGGCGTAGTAATGGAGACAAACTACACTGCAAGAGCTAGAGCCAATAGCCCCCACGGGCGTTAAACAGAGACTAATCACTGCAAGAGCTTGAGCCAATAGCCCCACCGGGCGTGTAACGGAGAGCAAACACTGTACAAGCTAGAGCCAATAGCATCTCCCGCGGGCATGGTAACGGAGACTGACTACACTGCAAGATAGACAGGATGAGCCACCGCCTATACAAGGCTCTGAAACGTAACCAGCTCAGCAAGTGTAGCGGAAGATCTGGGCAATGGCTATGCAAGTGTTAATGGAGGCTCAGTGAATGGAGACAGCAGCTCTGCAAGTGTACTGGAGGCTCAGTGAACGGAGACAACGGCTCTGCAAGTGTTAACGGAGGCTCAGGGAATGGACACACAGCTCTGCAAGTGTAAACGGAGGCTCAGGGAATGGAGATAACAGCTCTGCAAGTACAAACGGAGGCTCAGCGAACAGAGGCACAGCTCTGCAAGTGTTAACGGAGGCTATGACATGATCAGCCCTGCCACAAGCAGGGTCAGCAGCAAGCTGGTTCAGGTCACGGAGCAGGAAGTCAGCCAGGCCGGGTCAGATCACGGAGCAGGGTTCTCAGACAAGCCAGATCAAGTCACAAGCAGGAATGTCAGCCAGGCCGGATCAGATCATGGAGCAGGATTCTCAGACAAGCCAGATCAAGTCACAAGCAGGAACGTCAGCCAGGCCAGGTCAGATCACGGAGCAGGAAACCAGGAGCGTCGTCAAAACAGGCCAAATCAGTACACAGGAAGCAGGAACACTGGAACACAGCAACAGCAACACTGGCTCAGGAACACCACGAAAGGGCGCCTGACAGGTGCCAAAGGCCAGGTATAAAAAGGCCACAATGGGCGGGTCAAACAAGCTCAGCCAATGGGAGCGCCCATAACCGAGAGTGACAGTTAAGGATCACAGGCACCGTGATACATACCCATGCTGACGGTGGACATGTTGAAATCCAGCTTTCAGTGCAGATTGAGATGTTCCCCGTCTGCCTATTTTCATTACCTTTCTTATGGATTATTACATAGGGTCTATGTGACTCCCTTAGTAGCCCATCATATTGGCCTTGCCCCAGTCTCCTCTTGCCCTAAAGGTCAGTCCCCTGGTGTGACTTTACTCCATATGATGTATTCATGTCACATGTGTATTCCTTCTGGACCAAGGTATTCTTTTATGTCACAACAAAAATAGGGATTCCCATTGCTTTTGTCTCTTCAGCCTTTCTCCTTGGGGTGTATGATTCTCCCTCCCAGTTGTCGACTTGCCAAACTAAATTAGCTGCTTTTGCTGTTATGGTGGTGATGAAATGTATTCTGGTGCTTTGGTTATCTCCTCAATCCCTCCTGCTTCGTCACAGGATGCTTAAATTGTTTCACTTCACCAGCCTGCATTGGATGCTAGCCATTTCATATAAAGAGGTGCTGGGTGCTCGTTTCATCACTCTTTGGGAACCCTTTATTTTATCCTTGCCTGTTGCTCGTCAAAGGGTGTTTTACCATTGCTTTACGTATACTTCATGGATGGAGGAGAGACTGCTGATGGATAGGGCCTTGGAACAGTTGGTGGTGGTGGAGGGGGGTGATTCTTCATTTCCCTGTTTGGATGTGGGAGAGGGGGACCCGGGAGTGTCTGACATTTCTCTACTACCTTAATCTTTTTTTTCTTTCCTGTGAGTGTGGAGGGGAGAGATTGGGCCCCTCTGAAGGCATGCATCTGTTTTTTGTCATTTGTTTTATGTTCTGTGATATTTTCTGTTCTTTACAGTTTTTAATTAGTACATTAATTATCCAGATGGTTTCCTGGATACCCTAGGGGTCACAGAATTCCATGCCCACTGTTCAGTGTTTGCTCCTGCCATGCTCCCTTCCCAATTCTCTTCTTAGGTACACTGGATTAGTCATTATTTTGAAAATTCAATAAAAAAGTTTATCAAAAAAAAATTTATATCAATATCAAAGTATTGGAATGATAGCTTGTATTGGTAAATTAAATGGTAACTATCCTGTAGAGAGTGCCCCATTATCTGGGAGCAGACATGTTGATGAAGCTGAGGCTGCATTTTGAGTCCTGATGGGCCAAAAATACAGTATTGAGCATGAGAATTAAGTATTACAGTTTAGTTTCCAGTTCGGCATGACTAAAGTCCCCATTGACCCTCTGTATTGGACTTTGAACTCACCCCTGGAGTTTGTGATTGGAAGCCACAAAGTACCAGTTTGCATTGCAGCTAAGGGGATACTTTTAAAACACCCCATGAACAACCGATAGGAGCCATTTTGGGACAACACAGTTTATCCCTGGTCTTTTATCCAAGTCTGCTGCGAATTAAGCTCAGTGAGGTGTAATACACACTATCATTCCACATGTAGTGAAGGTGTCATGTAGTCAAATAAGAAAAACAGGATAAAATCAAGGGCATTGATGAAATATCAACCTGAAATAGCTAAACCATTGACTAATACACTACTATGCAAAGAAATAATAAAGATAAAATAAAAAAAGCCATTATCTTATTCAAACCAAGTAATTTGTATTGCTTAAACAAAGCACTAGTAAATAAACCAAGTTTGTCTAGACGTTTCTCATACATCAAGTCTTCCAGTCCCTTAATTCATTTGGTTGCTCTTTGCTGGACTCTCATCAGTTCTAGTATATCCTTTTTTAGAACTGGTGCCCAAAACTGCGCTGCATATTCAAGATGAGGTCTTACCAATGATTTGTACAGTGGCAATATTATCTAATCAACTCTTACTTCAATTAAAGCTGGTTTAAAAAGGCCATATTTCCCCACCTCTTATACATAATAAATCAATTACCAAGTCAAGAGAATTATCACATCAGTATCTGCTCATAGCTGCAAAATATGTGTACAAGGGAACAGCCAATGATATTTCCCTATTATCTCACACCTCTTTTTCTGTAAACTGTATTGAGCCACATCCCCATCAGTCTCAGCTCCATGAGACACGTCCCACAGAGTTAAACAGGAGGAATTATAACTCCACCTATTCTTTATATCTCCATTCATAATGATCAATGATTGGTGTTCTCTGACGATTATTGAATGGTTAACTAGTTTGCACGTTATGTGTCTCTCCATCTTGATTGAATAATATACAAAGGAAGGAATTAGTATGCATTTTGTATGTGTCTTTCAATCCTTTGTTTACCTTCAGAGAATCTATCTATTCTTCTCAAGTTCATTTAATGTTTTAATGTATTATTAATCATGTTTTGTGGCAAACCAGATAACATCATACCTTATATTACATCATTGGCACACCCTTCCTTTTAATTAAGTATAATAAAGGTTATGTTTTACCTTAATTATATCCTGCCACATGATTACCTACCCTAGAAGTGAGGGCATTGAGTGCTACTACATCAGGGTTGTCTTTCCTTCTTTCCGTTATCTCAGTTCTATTCCCATGTAGTAACCCTGTTGGCCGTCTTAGTAATTTAAAGGGATACATGTGTAATTAAAGAAATAATTGTATATCAAAGTACTTTTTATAGTTTATGCTCTTTGTCATGTATTTGTGGCTTTTTCTTGTCTTTGTTTGCACCTGAATTTATTTCACATAGACAGTCTACCTACCCACTGAATACGTGGGCTGAGAAAGCTCAGGTCTTTTCATCTAAGTGACCTGTCTCATCAGTAGTGGATAATTATAATTGGGAGTCTGTATTCAATAAATCGAGGGATCCACAATTTAAACATACCAAATGTTTGTGGAGTCAGTTTGCTTTTCTGAAACATAGAGGAGAGTTATATACCTAGAGGACTGTGAGTACAGGTGTTTCCTACTTTTAACTTCACTAATAAATAGGAAAATGTTCAGATACTTGCTCAATGGTTTATGTTAATATTCTGATTATGAAACACCATTAATAATTTGAAAACTTTTCTGAAACATAGAGAGTTATATACTTAGAGGACTGTGAGTACATGTGTTTCCTACTTTTAACTTCACTAATAAAAAGGAAAATGTTCAGATACATGCTCAATGGTTTATGTTAATATTCTGATTATGAAACACCATTAATAATTTGAAAAAAAAAATGATTAAGACATTGGAAGAAAAGGTTAAAACCTTTGAACTTGATAAAGGTCAATCAGATCACAAAAAAAGGTTCTATTTATTTTTGACCAAAGAGGAAACCTAGATATATAGATAAAGTGGAAGCAGAAAGATAAATTATTTTGCTTTTAAAGATCATTTGCTTTTAAAGACAGGAGGTACAGCCATGGGAAGTGCATGTGCACCCACATATGCTAATTTGTACCTCACATGGAGAGAAGAGACTATGGTATTTTCCAAGACAAATATTACACTATATTGATGACCTTTTATTCTCAAAAGAAACAGGCTGGCTACACACACCAGATGACCTATGTGAATTGGAGGTGCTTGTGTAATACTCTCTGGTACTTTAAGAAAACTGCTTATAAAACCACCATATATTGGAGTTTAGGGCATATAATCTTCCGTCCCAGCAATTCAGCAAGATCCTGGTGCTTAAACACCAATATATCTTCAAACAATAAATCAAAATAGAAGGGAAAGAAAAAGAGTTAGCACACACCAGGTTAAAATTAATATTATATTAGGTTCCATGCTTACAAAGCACAGCGTACACAGGAATAGGTGACGTTCCCAGTAGCAAGCCGACAGCTGTTTTCGTTCCTTGTTACTGGAAACACCACCTACTCATGTGATCACTGTGTTGTGTAAGCATGAAATTTAATAAAAAGTGAATTTTAACCCAGTGAGAGACAACTCTTTTTATTCTATGGAAAGGCTCCAGTGAATTGTTGATGTAGTTTATGGGTATTTTAAATAACAACAAAATTATTTTAAAACTGACAGTAGATATCTTCAAATCTTTCCTGAATTTTCTGGACATCGACAATATGTGGGATAAGATAACTTACTTTCCAGTGATTTATTTCACAAAATCACGGTGACCAATAGTCTATTACACTACTCTAAAATTAACAAGGAACTTCAGTGATGTGGAGACTTATACATTTAGATCCTTGAAATTGACTAAGATTCCTGTATGGATACACTAAAACTTAAGTCAAAAAAGCTTATAAAAGGATGTTATACACATCTAGAACCTATCTATTGTATCAATACAAGGCTCACTGCAATGATCAGATTTCAACTTACAATTGCTTGTGGAAAAACACTGTTAATATCTTGAATGAGCATTGACACATATTTCTATGTGACTCACACTTACAAAAAAATTGGGTAATGGGGTATTCATGAGCTGTAGGAGAGCTCGCAACTTAGGGTATAAGTTAGTAAACTTGCAAAGTCCAATCTCAAAGGATTATTGTATATATATATGACAATCTATATATTCAAACTTGATCTTCAGATGCAATCTTCCAATATAGAATCAAATAACTGAATATCAGAAATCAACTCACATAAAGGATCACTGCCTGACTGACGTGTAAGTCAGTCAAGCGATAATGGCTTGTGGAGAAAATGAATGAATTTATTTTTGATTTTTACACAAATAAAAGTTTTTGTATTTTGGGCAAGCAAGATCTATTCTGTCCGAGTTTGCTTTTTATCTGATACCATTTGAGAACATCCACAAGCCAGATTTGACCGAACGGGGACGGTACTGAGAATTCTTCCCGTGAGTCTTAACCCGAGAGAGGGCGGTTACCCCCTCAGGGAGATCTACAAACGTGTGAGTATCCGGTATTTTCATTCTTTGTGGAGTCACTGTGGCTTTGTGATCGTGGCTAGAAGACTATCATCGAGGATTGTTACATTGTTTGACTGAGTGGAGACAGTTGTTATTTTCTCCACAAGCCATTATCGCTTGACTGACTTACATGTCAGTCAGGCAGTGATCCTTTATGTGAGTTGATTTCTGATATTCAGTTATTGTAACGGTTTTCTGACACTCAGACCAGGGTGTAAAGTAAAAACACAGTTTATTGAATCAAGGAGTAATACAATGCCCCTAGGGGCCAGTACAGGAATAGCAGTAATAGCAAACACGAACAGAGTGAATGCAATACAGCAAATATGATAGACAATGGATAGATATGAAGTAACCCCCAAAGGGTTAACAAGTGCAAGAGGAGAGCTCAGCCCGGTTTGACCAACGCCCAGGATATATAGCAGTCTCTTGAACACAGTTCTTGAATAACAAAGCTGAAGCAAAGTAGCAGTCTCTGGAACACAGTTCTTGAGTAACAAAGCTGGAGCAAAGTGTCAGTCTCTGGAACACAGTTCTTGAATATCAAAATTGGAGCAAAGGGTCTGCGCTGAATTCACTCTCAAATAGAATAGAAAGGCACAAGTGCCAGAGCTGAGTAATACCACCGCCGTGGGTTAGGGAGAAGTACTATTGCCAAACTGTAGTACAAGAACCTGAATCGCCCTTAATTGAGAATTGAAGTTAACTCTGCGTGTGCCCAATGGAAAGTGCCCTGACACCCCTTGGATGCCAATAGTGATAGCGACTGCACAAGCACTGAGAGCCAAGCACTGGATAGTGCAGATGGATAGAGTAACCTCTGTACGTATGTAGGCCGGAGCCAGGACAACCCTCCGGTGCCGTATGGAACTTTCCCAGCAAGAGCAAACGGATAACAATGCCAACAAGCGCGGTTCCGATGTACACCGAACACCGGACCGGCAATGCTCTGCAGATGGTAGTGAGGCGTATCAGAGGTACTCAAGGAGTGGCTCTTAACGGATATATGTATGCTTGGCAAGATGACTGAGGCACAAGACTGGAGACTACGAAGCACAGCAGGAGTTAACGGGTTCTGTACGGAGAGACAGCGACAGACAATGTATGGCAAAGCAACCTCTATCTCAGCTAGCGAGAGGTGAGAGGAATAGCGAGTCACCCAGAGATCAGAATGTCGCGGACGCGACCGAGACCGTGCAGGGACACCGGAACAGCAGGCTGGAACTGGGCGATAACCGGAACCGGAGCACAGCAGGAACAGCAGGCGAAGAACAGGATCAATCACGAAGCAGGGTCGTCAGCCAGAGCCGGGTCATACACGGAGCAGGATCATCAGCCAGAACCGGATCAATCACGAAGCAGGGTCGTCAGCCAGAGCCGGGTCATACACGGAGCAGGATCATCAGCCAGAACCGGATCAATCACGAAGCAGGGTCGTCAGCCAGAGCCGGGTCATACACGGAGCAGGATCAACAGAAGAGTCAGACAAGCCGGGTCGGTACACAAGAGAACTGGAACACAGCAACAAGGCGCAGATACAGGAACACCATGAAAGGGCAAATCACAAGTGCCCAAGGCCCAGTGTATAAAGGCACATCCTGGGCGGGCCAATCAGCTTCCTCCAATGCACAGGTAGTACAGTCAAGATTGACAGCATAGCACGGGAACCGTGATAGTTATTTGATTCTATATTGGAAGATTGCATCTGAAGATCGAGTTTGAATATATAGATTGTCATATATATATACAATAATCCTTTGAGGTTGGACTTTGCAAGTTTATACAGATCACACTATGTATTTCTGTTCTGTTTTTTACATGTCCTCCGAGATTTGACACCTTGGATTCTTTATCTATACATTGACATGTATGTGAGTAACTAGTATTTATTACTATTTGTTTTATATTTTGTACACTTACATATTGTGTATTTCACTGTTCAATATTGCAAATCTTATTGTCACAATATTGTATAGACACCGATGTTTATTTAGCGCCTCCTGTTGCTATTTTTAGTTATTTTATATATTACACTCCGGGTGTTTAGGAGAAGCAGCTTTATTTGGTTTAATATTTGGGTACACTTTGGGGGCGCCCCTTTATTGTGTTTTGTTATAAGTTAGTAAATTGTCATCTGTACAAAAAATCAAAGCTAGTGTTGAATGGAGCATATTATACAATAGACTACTGAGGGACTGTTTGTTATTATTTATTTTGGCATTAAATTGCTGGCTTGTTTCCACCTACAAACTTGTACCTATATCTTAATAAGTTCTACGATAGCACCTTTCACTTGCATCTTAGTTCCTGATTGATGTTTCTGGATGGGTTTGTGGTTTTTTATTGTGTTATGATTGATGGGATTTTTTTGTTTAACCCATTAACCCTTTGAATGTCAGAGAGGTACCCAACTAGTTTCAGCTCAATCCGTTGGATACCTCTCTGGAACTCAAAGGGTTAAGGACAAGAGAGGTGTGCCATGCAGTGATTCACAAAGAGTTGCAGTCTCCTTAACAGGTTCATTTGACAAAGATATTTAATCTCTATTATTTCTTGTGCTGCCATAATTTGATTTGCAATTTAGCTAACACTTTTCTCCCACTGGCTGAAAGGAACAACTGTAGGGCTTAAAATCCAGCTTAGACAGAGCTCAGTGTCTAAGATCATGCCTCAGAAGAAGCTTTAGCAAAACAACAGTAATTCACGCTCCAGTTTATATAATTAATGTGCTTTTTATTTTTTTGAAAAAGACTCTGCTAAAGAAGCTATCTATTAACTTTAGATATAACTGGGTTGCTTATGCACCCGCTTTGTAGTCAGACCAGAGGAGCATTTAACTCCTTGGAAAAATCAATAGAAGTAGTTATTAGTGATGAGCGAGCACCCCAATGCTCGGATGTTCGGGTGCTCTGACCGAGCACCCCCTGAGGCTCGAGTGCTCGGCCGAGCACCCGAGCCCCATTGAAGTCAATGGGAGGACTCGAGCATTACACCAGGCACCCCCTGCTCTGATGAGGGGAGGGTGCCTGGTCCATAGGAAAAGGGCAGAAAAAGATGGAAACACTACAGAAATGGTTCAGGGACAGCATAGGGAGGATGTCTGGATGCACCTTGGACTCCAACATCGCTGCTGGGAACGATCTTTCGCCCGTAGTACGCCATTTTTACAGACTGACCGTAAAACACACAAAAAGGAAAATAAAAACGACTTTAGGCGAAAAATTGTTACCAAACAGTATTTGCTGTATATTTACTTGTATATCATCTGCAAATTCTCCCAAAAATTTCCTTGATTTTCAGAACTGAGGCCATGATTAAGAGGGAAACGTGCGCAGAGGCAAATTATCCCAAAAATTTCCTTGATTTTCAGAACTGAGGCCATGATTAAGAGGGAAACGTGCGCAGAGGCAAATTCTCCCAAAAATTTCCTTGATTTTCAGAACTGAGGCCATGATTAAGAGGGAAACGTGCGCTGAGCTGACCATCTAAAACATTATGGGTGAGGGTCTGCTGCAGAGCTGACCATCCTAAACATTATATGCGAAGGCCCGCTAGTGAGCTGACGCTATAAAACATTATATGAGAGGGCCCGCTAGAGAGCTGACCCAATAAAACATTATATGAGAAGGCCCGCTGGTGAGCTGACCTATATAAAAATTGGCAAACAGGGACCGCTGGTGAGCTGGCCCTATATAAAAATTATATCACAGGGCCCGCTGGTGAGCTGGCCCTATATAAAAATTATATCCCAGGGCACGCTGGTGAGCTGGCCCTATATAAAAATTATATCCCAGGGCATATGGAAGAGGAGGAGGAGGATGAGAAGATTAAGAGTCAACCATATACCCGTTTTTGGGGTGGAAGGGGTGAATGGGAATACAGAGTATTCCCATCATTGTAAATAACATATATAAAGTGAGTTTATGTTCCCCCGGGGCTTTCCTCCAGTGGAGTGGAGAAGTCAGGGGAAATCCAGGCCTTGTTCATTTTTATAAGTGTCAACCTATCAGCATTGTCGGTGGAAAGGCGGATACGCTTATCTGTTATGATGCCACCAGCAGCACTAAATACCCGCTCAGACAGAACGCTGGCGGCAGGGCAGGCCAGCACCTCCAAGGCGTAGAGTGCCAGTTCATACCACGTGTCCAGCTTGGACACCCAGTAGTTGTAAGGCACAGAGGGATCATTGAGGACGCTGACACGGTCTGCTACGTACTCCTTCACCATCTTCCAAAACTTTTCCCTCCTTGTGACACTAGGCTGCGCATCAGGGTGAGGGTGCTGGCGGGGTGTCATGAAGGTGTCCCACGCCTTGGAGAGTGTTGCCCTGCCTTTGTCGGAACTGCTGTGTGCTCCCCTTTTCTCCCCTTCTCGGTTGGCCAAGGTAGCACGTACTCTGCCGCCAGCGTTGTCAGATGGAAAATTTTGGAGCAATTTTTCAACAAGAACCTTCTGGTATTGCACCATTTTGCTTGTCCTCTCCACCGGAGGAATGAGAGATGAGAAATTCTCTTTGTAGCGGGGGTCCAGAAGGGTGAACACCCAGTAATCCGTGTTGTCTAAAATGCGTACAACGCGTGGGTCACGGGAAAGGCAGCCTAACATAAAGTCAGCCATGTGTGCCAGAGTACCAACAGTCAAGATTTCGCTGTCCTCACCAGGAGGCTGACTCTCAATATCCTCATCCTCTTCCTCCTCTTCTGCCCACCCACGCTGAAGAGATGGAACTAAAGTTCCATGGCTACCCTCTGTAGCGGAGGCAACCGTGTCTTCCTCCTCCTCCTCCTCCTCCTCCTCCACCTCCTCCAATTGTCGCTGAGAAGACGAAGTGAGGGTGCTCTGGCTATCACCTTGTGTAAGCTCTTCCTCCCCCATTTCCACCTCTTCCACATGCAAAGCGTCGGTTTTAATTGTGAGCAGCGAGCGTTTCAGTAGACACAGAAGTGGGATGGTTACACTGATAATAGCGTTATCGCCGCTCACCATCTGTGTCGATTCCTCAAAATTGCGTAAAACCTCGCAGAGGTCTGACATCCATTCCCACTCCGCACTTCTGATTACAGGAAGTTGAACGGAGAGGCGACGACCGTGTAACAGCTGGTACTCCACTACTGCCCTCTGCTGCTCACAAAGCCGGGCCAACATGTGGAAGGTGGAGTTCCAGCGCGTGCTCACGTCACACAGCAGCCGGTGAGCTGGCAATTGTAAGCGCTGCTGCAGCTTCAACAGGCCGGCCGAAGCTGTAGATGACTTACGGAAATGTGCACACACGCGGCGCACCTTGGTCAAGAGATCATGCACATTGGGGTAGGTTTTTAGAAATCGCTGCACCACTAAATTAAATACATGCGCTAGGCATGGTACGTGTGTGAGCTTGCCGAGCTCCAAAGCCGCCACCAAGTTACGCCCATTATCACACACAACCATGCCTGCTTGCAGGTTGAGTGGCGAGAGCCACTGCTCGGTCTGGTGACTAATCCCCTGCAACAGCTCTGAGGCCGTGTGCTGTTTGTCCCCAAGGCAGATCAGCTTCAGCACGGCCTGTTGACGCTTCCCCACTGCAGTGCTACACTGCTTCCAGCTACTGGCTGATGGGGGAGTGGCGGTGTGTGTAGAGAATTCGGAGGTGGAAACGGAGGAGGAGGAGCCAATAACGTAGGTGCTGGTGGAAACCCTGATGGAGGTAGGGCCCGCAATCCTCGGCGTGGGTAGCACCCGTGCCATCCCAGGGTCCGAGTCGCTCCCAGCCTCCACGACATTCACCCAGTGTGCCGTCAGGGAAATGTAGCGTCCCTGGCCACAAGCACTTGTCCATGTGTCAGTCGTTAAGTGGACCTTCCCAGTAACTGCGTTGGTCAGGGCACGGGTGATGTTACGGGACACATGGTGGTGTAATGCGGGGATGGCACACCGGGAAAAGTAGTGGCGGCTGGGGACCGCGTACCGAGGGACAGCTGCTGCCATCAGGCTGCGGAAGGACTCAGTGTCCACAAGCCTAAATGGCAGCATTTCGATGGCCAGTAATTTTGAAAGGTGTGAGGTTAGTGCTATGGCCTGTGGGTGGGTGGCTGGGTATTTTCTCTTGCGCTCAAATGCCTGGGGTAACGACATTTGGACGCTGTGCTGGGACAGGGAAGTGGATGTGGTCGCTGATGGTGCTTCAGATGCTACAGGTGCAGGGCGGGAGGTATGCGGGCCTGCGCCTTCGACAGGCGATTGGCCGGCACCGAAAACAGGGGAAGAGGAGGCAGTGGTGTGGCCTGCAGACACAGATGGGCGATCCAGGCGTTCCTCCCACTTACTACGGTGCTTGGATGCCATGTGTCGGATCATGCTGGTGGTGGTGAGGTTTCTAGTGTTCATGCCTCGGCTCATTCTGGTGTGGCACAGGTTGCAAACTACAAATCTTTTGTCGTCCGCACTTTCCTTAAAAAAACGCCATACCGCGGAACACCTACCCCTTGGCAAGGTAGATTTACGCAAGGGGGTGCTCCGTGGAACATTTGCGGGCCGGTTTGGTGCGGTCCGCCTTCTTTCTGTAGCCACACCACTGCCTCTTCCAGCCTGTTGCGGTGCTGCAGATGGCTCACCCTCAGGACTGCTGTCATCGCTCGGCTCTACACCTTCCCAGGTGGGGTCAGTCACCTCATCGTCCACCAAGTCCTCCTCCACTTCCTCACTCTGATCATCCTCCTCAAGTCTTGATCCCACCACATACTCAGTCATTGACAACTGTATAACATTCTCCTCAACAAGGTCTTGAGACGGAAATAGTGGTTGATTTAATGGCAACTGTGTCTCATCATCATCATCATCATCATCCACTACTTCCTTTGACCTTAAATGCCGTTCACATCTGTCATCTTCTTGTGATTGGGTAGCCTCTAGAGGTTGTGAATCAGGGCACAAGATGTCATGTTCCTCTGCAAGCGTGCTTGGAGAGAGGGTCAAATGAAGGATTGGTGATGAGACGAGCTCATCACTATATCCCAGTGTGGGATCACTTCTTTGACCAGACCGTGTATGGTGGGAGGAAGGATGATCAGAGTGAGGATTATGTTGACCAGACTCTTGGCTACTGAGAGTGGACTTGGTGGAAGACAGGGTGGTGCTTAACCGACTGGAAGCAGTATCAGCTGTCATCCAACCGACCACCTGTTCGCACTGGTCGGACCTCGAGAGTGATGTCCTGCGACGCCCTGTGAAATCAGACATGAAGCTAGGTATGGTGGATGTCTTTCTTTCTTGTGCTCTGGCACCAGGCACAGTTTCTCCGCGTCCTGACCCGCGCCCTGAACTTTCAGGATCACGTCCACTTCCCCGTCCCTTTTTACCCGCCTTCTTCATCTTACACGATATATATGACTTTAATATATATGAGTTTGAAAACTTAACAGTATTTCTTACTATTCTGCAACTCTGCAGAGTACACAGAATAGGCTGCTAAACTGCGGCGACACACACTGAATGGAATAAGTGACTTTAATATTTGAGTTTGAAAAATTAACAGTATTTCTTACTATTCTGCAACTCTGCAGAGTACACAGAATAGGCTGCTAAACTGCGGTGACACACACTGAATGGAATAAGTGACTTTAATATTTGAGTTTGAAAACTTAACAGTATTTCTTACTATTCTGCAACTCTGCAGAGTACACAGAATAGGCTGCTAAACTGCGGTGACACACACTGAATGGAATAAGTGACTTTAATATTTGAGTTTGAAAACTTAACAGTATTTCTTATAATTCTGGAACTGTACAGAGTACACAGAATAGGCTGTTAAACGGCGGTGAAAGACACTGAATGGAATATGTGACTTTAATATTTGAGTTTGAAAACTTAACAGTATTTCTTATAATTCTGCAACTCTGCAGAGTACACAGAATAGGCTGTTAAACGGCGGTGAAAGACACTGAATGGAATATGTGACTTTAATATTTGAGTTTGAAAACTTAACAGTATTTCTTATAATTCTGGAACTGTACAGAGTACACAGAATAGGCTGTTAAACGGCGGTGAAAGACACTGAATGGAATATGTGACTTTAATATTTGAGTTTGAAAAATTAACAGTATTTCTTACTATTCTGCAACTCTGCAGAGTACACAGAATAGGCTGCTAAACGGCGGTGATACACACTGAATGGAATATGTGACTTTAATATTTGAGTTTGAAAACTTAACAGTATTTCTTATAATTCTGCAACTGTACAGAGTACACAGAATAGGCTGTTAAACGGCGGTGAAAGACACTGAATGGAATATGTGACTTTAATATTTGAGTTTGAAAACTTAACAGTATTTCTTATAATTCTGCAACTGTACAGAGTACACAGAATAGGCTGTTAAACGGCGGTGAAAGACACTGAATGGAATATGTGACTTTAATATTTGAGTTTGAAAACTTAACAGTATTTCTTATAATTCTGCAACTGTACAGAGTACACAGAATAGGCTGTTAAACGGCGGTGAAAGACACTGAATGGAATATGTGACTTTAATATTTGAGTTTGAAAACTTAACAGTATTTCTTATAATTCTGGAACTGTACAGAGTACACAGAATAGGCTGTTAAACGGCGGTGAAAGACACTGAATGGAATATGTGACTTTAATATTTGAGTTTGAAAACTTAACAGTATTTCTTATAATTCTGCAACTCTGCAGAGTACACAGAATAGGCTGTTAAACGGCGGTGAAAGACACTGAATGGAATATGTGACTTTGATATTTTAGTTTGAAGACTTAACAGTATTTCTTCCTATTCTGCAACTCTGCACAGTACACAGAATGTGCTGCTACACTGCGGCGAAGCACACTGAATGGAATATGTGACTTTGATATTTTAGTTTGAAGACTTAACAGTATTTCTTCCTATTCTGCAACTCTGCACAGTACACAGAATGTGCTGCTACACTGCGGCGAAGCACACTGAATGGAATATGTGACTGATATTTTAGTTTGAAGACTTAACAGTATTTCTTCCTATTCTGCAACTCTGCACAGTACACAGAATGTGCTGCTAAACTGCGGCGAAGCACACTGAATGGAATATGTGACTTTGATATTTTAGTTTGAAGACTTAACAGTATTTCTTCCTATTCTGCAACTCTGCACAGTACACAGAATGTGCTGCTAAACTGCGGCGAAGCACACTGAATGGAATATGTGACTTTGATATTTTAGTTTGAAGACTTAACAGTATTTCTTCCTATTCTGCAACTCTGCACAGTACACAGAATGTGCTGCTACACTGCGGCGAAGCACACTGAATGGAATATGTGACTTTGATATTTTAGTTTGAAGACTTAACAGTATTTCTTCCTATTCTGCAACTCTGCACAGTACACAGAATGTGCTGCTAAACTGCGGCGAAGCACACTGAATGGAATATGTGACTTTGATATTTTAGTTTGAAGACTTAACAGTATTTCTTCCTATTCTGCAACTCTGCACAGTACACAGAATGTGCTGCTACACTGCGGCGAAGCACACTGAATGGAATATGTGACTTTGATATTTTAGTTTGAAGACTTAACAGTATTTCTTCCTATTCTGCAACTCTGCACAGTACACGGAATGTGCTGCTACACTGCGGCGAAGCACACTGAATGGAATATGTGACTTTGATATTTTAGTTTGAAGACTTAACAGTATTTCTTCCTATTCTGCAACTCTGCACAGTACACAGAATGTGCTGCTACACTGCGGCGAAGCACACTGAATGGAATATGTGACTTTGATATTTTAGTTTGAAGACTTAACAGTATTTCTTCCTATTCTGCAACTCTGCACAGTACACAGAATGTGCTGCTACACTGCGGCGAAGCACACTGAATGGAATATGTGACTGATATTTTAGTTTGAAGACTTAACAGTATTTCTTCCTATTCTGCAACTCTGCACAGTACACAGAATGTGCTGCTAAACTGCGGCGAAGCACACTGAATGGAATATGTGACTTTGATATTTTAGTTTGAAGACTTAACAGTATTTCTTCCTATTCTGCAACTCTGCACAGTACACAGAATGTGCTGCTAAACTGCGGCGAAGCACACTGAATGGAATATGTGACTTTGATATTTTAGTTTGAAGACTTAACAGTATTTCTTCCTATTCTGCAACTCTGCACAGTACTCAGAATGTGCTGCTAAACTGCGGCGACGCACACTGAATGGAATACGTGACTTTGATATTTTAGTTTGAAGACTTAACAGAATGTGCTCTAATCTGCAACTTTGCACACTAAACAGAATGTGCTCTAATCTGCAACTTTGCACACTAAACAGAATGTGCTCTAATCTGCAACTTTGCACACTAAACAGAATGTGCTCTAATCTGCAACTGTGCACACTAAACAGAATGTGCTCTAATCTGCAACTTTGCACACTAAACAGAATATATATATATTTTTTTTTTTTTTTTTGTTTTTTTCCCCCCACACCAAATAACCTGCTGCCCCCACACACAGTAGTCCTAAAAAGGACTTTTGGTTCTTTTTTTTTCACAATTTTTGTTTTTTTCCTCCCTACACTGCCTTTCCCTTCCTATCCTCAGCTCTCCCTGGCTCAGACTGAGCCGAACTCGATGGTCAGGTGCTATACAGCACCTGACCACGGGTTCTGGCCAGCCAATCAGTGTAATGCCAGCAGCCAACATGGCTGCTGGCATTACACCGATGTCAGAGCCTCCCTGCACGTTTATTGGCTGCGCAGCAGCCGCAAAACGTGCGGGGAGGAGACCCGAACATGGCGGGCGAGCACATGCGGTACTCGTACGAGTACCGCCATGTGCCGAGCAGAGCGATGCTCGAGCCGATCCGAGCATCGGCCGAGCATGCTCGCTCAACACTAGTAGTTATTGTTTGATTAATGTTTCTACATGCTAGCAAATATTTAGTAATCAATATTGGTGATATTTGTGTATTATCCTTGTTTTTGGATTTCCTGGGGGATCATCTTTCACTGAGATCTAATAATTTGGAATTCCACCAGTTTCTCTTGGTAGCTTTTAATGACATATCAATCAGCATTTATCTCCTTTTTGAGTTTCTATATAAGCCAGCTGGATATATTTTTTGCCCTGGTAACATTACATCATTTGCACCCTTAATTTTAATAAAAGTATAATAAAAGTTATGTTTTACCATAATTCTGTTATCTATTTTTCTGAACTGTAAACAAGAAGCCTGGTTTTCTCTCTTTTTTGGTCACATAGGCAACTTAAGCCAAAGTCAAAGCAACTTTAGCCAAAGTTGAAGCAAAGTCGGCAACTTTAAACAAAGTCAATGCTCCAAAGCCACGCAGACTAATCTGATTTGCCACCATCAGTAACAGTCCTTCTTGTTTTACAACTTATCGTCTGGGAAGATTTATCTGGTACCTGACCTCTAAAGTGATCTTTTGGCACAACTCACAACTGTTTTGCAACTTTTGCAAGGAGATTCAGTTTTGTTGCATGATGATTACACATGTGTGGTGTTTGGACATAAAAAATCAGTTGTTCAGTGATTTAATTGAATAGCTAGTGATCTAACAGCGATAACCTGAATAAATGGTCTACTTTCTGGACTGGAGTGAAGAACTACTGTATTTAGCCTACAAAGTCACATTCATCTTAGTTCTAAATATTGCATTTCTACACAATGACCCTACTCAAGCCAATACGGTGAATTAAGAGTAATGGTTTTTTTTATTGAACAAGAGTTCCTTCTCCACAAGGTTATAACAAGTAATCCTAACATTAGCTATCTCAAGTTGGCACACTCATCATGAGGAAACCTGCATGGGACTTTCTCTTAGTGCAGTATATGTAGGTTCTAAAGTGCTAGTTCTACCACCTTAACAACATATACCTGTCCCCTTTCTCTCTTTATTGTTGGTGCAAGTTTTGGTATTTAGAGAAGACTAGGCAGCGGATAAC
Source organism: Rhinophrynus dorsalis (assembly GCA_037306005.1). Lineage (NCBI taxonomy): Eukaryota > Metazoa > Chordata > Amphibia > Anura > Rhinophrynidae > Rhinophrynus > Rhinophrynus dorsalis. The sequence continues at coordinate 240,432,197 of CM074724.1, read as the reverse complement.
TGGAGGGGATCCATTAATGGGTGAGAAACAGGTAATAAAGTGGAGATGACTTCTCCAGTGATTCCAGTACCCATATTATTCTATTGAGCCTTAGCACTAAATTCTCAAGTGGGATAGATCTTAGTGCATAGGCTCCATAAAATAACATAGGAATTAGAGAAGATATATCACTGAACAAGTCATCTCCACATTATCACTTCTTTATCACCTCTTAATGCATAACATCCCTTGTCTTTTCCTACTTATACTGGATGTAACAGTCAGAAAAAAAATTCAAGCTCAAATTAATTAAAGCAACTATTTACCCTAAATACTATTTTTTGTCTTCCAAAATTATCTGTACAGGTTTAAAACTGCTGAATTCCTTCATTGAATGTAATAGCTGATGGAAGGGAGTGGGGAACTGTTGACAAAATGCAATTAACAAGCAAAATATAGAAGATTTATCTATGGTTTATAAAGAGCTCCCATGCCTAGGAAAGGGTATCTAGCAGGCAGTCTGAAACAAAAACTTCAGAGGATGCTCATCTTTAAATCCTGACCTTTCATTCCATCTAAAGTACTGTATGTAGGCAATGAATGTGTATGTTCCATAACTGATCAATGTGCAACGCAGAAGTGGAAAAGGAATGTAAACATTTCCAAGTGTCTTTTATTTTAGAGGGTGTAGCTGGAGATTTTTTAAAAATGTCTGGAAGGGCATTTAACCACTTATGGCATAAATGGAAATGGCTTCAGAGGATTTTTTGTCTTTTTTCTCCTTCCTTCTCTCACCTTCCTCTCCTTCCATCTTTTCCCTTTCTCCCTTCTTCCTTCCCCTGTTGGTCTCATGTATTGCAATTTTACCCTATTAGTCTCATGTAATGTTCTGCTAGTCTCAAGTATTATTGTATTGTCTTACAGGTCAAATGTAACACTCTGCTGGTCTCGTGTCACTGAGTATTACACTGTACTTTGGGTCCACTCTGTATGTATGAGCATTTGTATTTGGGGGTCAACAGAATATATGTGTTTGTGTGTTTTTGTGGGTCCACCAAGGTCACTATGCATGCTTGTGCGGATGTGTATATTGACAAGCAGTGCATTGTGTGTGTGTGTGTGTGTGTGTGTGTATGTTTGTGTGTGGGGGGTATCATATCAGTGTTTCTGAGAATGCTCGTGGGTCCATAGTGAATAGGTGAAATGTGTGTGTTTGTGTGATTGAGCATGTGTGATATCTGAGTGAGGCTGCTGTGTTTGTGTGAGATGTCTGATATGCATCTCTGTGTGTGTGCACATGTGTGTGTATGTGACTGTGTATGTGTGCTGGTGAAGATTAGTAGGCCCAATGTGTGTATGTAGGGACATTGTGTGTGAGGACACTGGGAATGCGTGTGGTGCCTGTTAAAAACATGTGACCATGTCCCCAAGAATTGGAAACAATGGAGAAGGGGCACATTTAAAGTTTCGCATTGGGAGTCATATTGCATAGAAATGGCCCTGGTAATATTACAAAAAAGCCGATAACGGGTGATGATGTGATTTTCCAATCCTGTAATTACTGTTCCAAATATTTCCTAAAAAAGAACAAAAATATTAAGTAATTTGGGCTATATGTACAGCTGCATTTTTTTAATTACCAAAAGGTATTCAGTTTTAGTTCACAAGGCTATTTTTTGTAGCAAAGTGATCTCTAAAACAAACTTGTTAAAATAGGCATGAAACAAACCACATTGTACTCCATGATTGGCATTCCTGATGGGGTTGTGTCTAAAAGATCATTTGTATTATATAAAATAATCCAGACAGAAAGTCTTGCCAAAATAGATATACATGAAAACTTGACATCAATTTAATGCATGATGTCATTCACTGGCAGGAACTTGCAGAGCATCAAAGGTAACAGAGATTCCCAGTAACTCACTCATGTTAACTATCATACTCTCATTGTGATATAAAGATAAATGGGGGAAGTGTCCCACAGCTACCTTCTGGTAAAATTGCAAAAAGTCATGTGTCATTTCTATATTTTCCTTCCTCATTCTGTACTCACATTAATCTATGTAAGAATCCTCTGTTTTTCCTATAAAATGTTGTTTTAAGAGTTAGAGTATAATCCTTTTACATGACACCAGAGAATCAAATTAAGGACATACTTTTTCATAGACAGTTTAAGCAGAAAAGCAGCATATTTCTTACTTATGATAACCACAACTATAATATTTAAATAAGAACCATTCTACAATGTTGTAGTAATAAACAGAGAAGATTTTTTAAAGGCATAGGGGCCCTTTATTTTGACTTTACATATTCTGCACTTTTTATATATTTTTTAATCTTCACCTATTTTTTTTATACTTTTATATCTCTTGCATTAAACTCCCTTGATCTTTTTCCAGGGAGATTTTTGCTACAGACTGTGAAACAAGGAATAGTGATACAATGTAAAAGAGATCCAATGTAAAACCAAAAGCATTCAGCATACAGCTCACTCTGTGCTGCAGAGATAGGCATACATTGTATCACTGGGATAAAGCAACTCATGTCAAAGTTTCAACCAGTCAGGCCAAAGTTATGATAAAAGATTCATATTTATTACAAATAAGTTAAAAAGCAGCTATAAAGTAACAAAACACAAGGATAAGGCCTTAGGAATTTTGTGATGACAGTTACTCAGTCATAAGCTAACTGTGCTTGAAAATATACAGGATTTAAAGCAACCACCATTATGGTGGGTACCTTTTAGTATAAGCTTACTTGTCTTGAGGATGAGATCATGATGTCCAAAGTCAAAAGTATTCACGGGACAAGGAGGATTATTCCATTGGATTGGTATATACATGGGCTAATTAAAGAAGAATGTGGAGAAATAAATCATATGGGACTCCCATATCTATATTAAAGTATAGAGACTCTCAGGATAGAAGAGTCAATTTCTCTTGCATAGGGTTTATCTGGTGTTTCAGACAGGAGTTCTCTCTCTTATATATCTTCATTTTATGATATATGGGAGGAGGCAGCTAATGCATTGTTCCAACACAGAGACCAAAGTGAATTAGAGCCATACGAAAAATGGAGGAGTAGGTCAAAGAAATGTTTCTGCAGAATTGGAAACAGACTGAATCAGGTCCTGGAAACCAATCAGATGAGGCAAGAGGACAAAGAGGAAACTGTCCCATTTGGAGGAGAAAAACCAGGGCGTGTCGAATTTATTGTATACAATGTTGATTGACCATCATATTTACATAATATCGAAATGGCTACCGTTTTCTCCAACCAGACATTTAAATCTATTCCTGTATTTTACTGATGAGAATCTCTTTATGTGTAAAAGAACTTTGAAAAATATTATGAGACTGAGAATTTCCTGGATGTGAAACTTTTGCAAGTTGACCTTAGAACAGATATTTTGCAAGTTGACCTGTCTACCCTTGATTGATGATAGTATGCCTTTGGACTTAATGAATAATGATTCTGATCAGTTATGTGACACCCTTACCAAATGTTATTTTCAAGATCGGTCTTTATGAAGGATTTAGAGAGGTTGTCACTTGAGATTAACCCACAAACTGGTTGTTGACTCTTCTTTAGTAAGAACCAAGGTACAGTTTAACTTCAAATTCTTACTATCCCATGCAGACTACAAGAAATGCTATTTATTCTTTCTCTAGTATGGTCAACAAGAAAACATATATCACTAGACAATATAGAGTATAAATTGTTGTAATTTGAATGTTATGTATTTGATTACCTAAGGTAAATTTAAGAGGCAGAATGTATGATGGCCTACACATGTGTTAAAAAAAAGGATACATTAGCATATGCTTTTGGTCACAGCTACAGATGTCCTCCAACCAGTAGGTTGGTACTTCTTCACTTTATTTGCTCTGAGGGAGATGTATCTTTTTCCAAATTTCAGGGCAGCAAGAGGTTTTTCCTGTTAACCATGGGTTCTGATCTTTTGGTAAAACTAAATTAGTCCAAAGTTAGATGGTTCTTCTATCTGGCCACCAAGGTACCCCTGGGCATAAATTCAGTATTTGATGTCCCATTACATATTTTTTATATGTTATCAGCTTACATATTTTTACATAGTAGAATAGTTGATAAGGCTGAAAAAAGACATGTGTCCATCAAGTTCAACCCATGCCAAATCACCCCTGTTGATCCAGAGGAAGGTAAAAAAAAAAGCAAAAAAAAACTTTGAAGCCACTTCCAATTAATCCACTAGCGGGAAAAAAAATTCCTTCCTAACTCCAAATGGCAGTCAGATATTTCCCTGGATCAACATCCTATCTGCTTTGAAGCCAACTGTCATGGTTCTTAATATTGTTCTGTGCTAGATAAGTACCCATTACATTTTTAAGTTTGGTATAGTTCTTATATACTGAAGAATATGCATAGAAGTGTTGTTTTGACATTATAAGAAGCCTGTTTATTAATTGTAACTAGAGTCCATTTAAACGAGCATTTAATTTATACCAAAAGTGTTTGGAAAGTTTATCATGAGACTATTTACAAATCGGTATGTTACAAGTTCCATAATTTGCTTATTTGTGATTTTTATTATTGGTTGTTTTTTTTAAGTACAGACCCTAACAGTGGTTAATTTGAATCCTGTATGTTTCTAAGCATAGTCATTCTATGACTAAGTAAATGCTATCACAAAACGTGCAAGGCTGCTAGCCTCATGTTTCATTCATCATTTTGTATCTGTAATAGAGAAGAATCTTTTATCACAACTTTGGGCTGACCAGTTGATCCTTTGACAGTGAAGTACTGGAATGCTGCCTTCCTTGTTTGTGGCACCCCTGCAGTGACCGTCAGAACAGGGTGACCACATTTGAATTCTGCCATTCAGGGACACTATGGAGAGAAGAGCACACCACAGAGATCTAAACATTAGATGCAGAACTGCCCATTGACTGCTCTGACAGAAAGCGATGCCTGTGGTGTACTACATGAAAATGTACATCAAGCCCAGGCCCTTAGAGTAGCAAAATGCACTGCAGCTCCCGACTATCTGTATCAAGGCTCTGTTCTCTAGTGTTTTGAGCTCTGTCTGAAAGCCATTTCCTTGTACCCTAACATAGATATCACGTCTTGTCACAGTAGCCAATGGGCAGTTCTCCTAGTGTTTAGAACTCTATGCTCTGGAGTGAACTCAATGCTCTGGAGTCTTCATTCAGGGACTTTCTATTATCCCAGAAGGGGCTGCCTGGGACAAGGGACACACACTTAAAATCCAGGACTGTCCCAGGCAATCAGGGACATGTGGTCAGCCTACGTCAGAAGCTGCTCTGGGTCCGCTGATCCCCTTTAATTTTTCTAAATTAGAAGACGTTCTTGATTGTTTTGAACAAATATTGTTTGTTTTTTCGGACAAAGAAGAAGAGCTGCAAGAACCAGTTCAAAAACCTGTATTATGATTCCACAGAGGACAAATGCAATAAACTTCAGAGTTGCAATTCAGGAGTGAATTAACAGAATTTTAACCTCTTAACAACTGGTGCAGGGCCTGGCACGTCACTTATTTTGTGATTACGGCACTTCTGCGGGAGCACTGTAAGTACTAGCAGGGTCTGCAACAGACTGCTCCAAGACCAGAGCGGTCTCTCTCTGAGACCCCGTTCAGTATGCTGGTATATGTCATCAGTCACATGTGCAGGCAAGCTGACAACGATCAAGGCAGTCCTTAAGGGAAGGTCACTTTCCCAGGTGTTAATAGACAAAAACACATTCTCAAAATTACAATTGATTGAAATTGTGCTGTTAACATCTTGAATGCTGGAGAGGCCTTCAAAGCATTATGAAAAAAATTATTGAAAAACTCCAATTTAAATCATTTGGAATTTTAATTTCTCCCCTATGTTGCAGTTGGTTTGTGCCAGAATGTTATCCTTACAGCTTGTTGAATGCTGCCCAGGCACTGAAACTGATTTATAATTGCTATGTCTGCCAAACACCAATTTACTAAGCTACTTAAAGCAAACATAGTTCTCTGCATGCCTCCCACACCAAGCGGAGGGTAGTGGGGAAGTTTATGGGTGTTTTGGAACATTCCTTCCACTGCATCTTCTTTAACACTATGTACTAACAAGGCACAGAGGAAAGTGGTATAACTTTACGGCATTTTCCTGTGCACGCTATAAGGAGGTGCTAGAGTAGGCAGCAAACATCCCAGCACAGAAAATAAGCTACACATTTCCCCCACTAGGTCATATTTAGCCTCTTCCCAACTTGCTTCTACTAGGGCCACATCTGTGACCACAGGAGGTATTTTCAAAAAGAGTTTCTGGTCCTGTTGTGGTCTAAGACCTCCAATGTACTAAGGAGAACTGAGACAATTCTGGGGCATACCAGCTGCAACATATTTTCTTAAGTGCATCAGCTTCACTGTCTTTTTCTGCAGCCTCATTGGTTGGAACAGAATGATTTGCCCTCCATCTTTGTAATGTATAAACAATTACATCTCCACTACAGGGACAAATAAAATACAGTCTGCACTCTGGAAAACAAATAGGGTTAAACTATTATTAACACCATAAAGAAGATAAAGAGGGAAAACAATATAAGAGTAACAGTTTTAATAAAATGATAGGATAAAAGCAATACAATAATGCACTCACAAACCCAAAATGGATAAGGGCGCCTCGGGGTCCCAGACCCCCTAGTTGTCATGATGAAACCTTCTGCTTTCTCCAGTGCACCCAGTGTCGATCTTATGGTATGATCGATCCTCCTCTTTAGGGCTATAGTATAGAACGCCCAGATGTTATACCATCTAGAAATAAAGTTCTCTAAAAGTCCATGTGAAACCACAGCTGGTAGCTAGAAAATCGAGAGGAGATTGTGCTTATAAAACTGGTGGGAGAAACTTCTAGTGAGGGACATGGGGCTAGACAGCATTAAGACAAGTGCACAGAACTGATGTGTGTGCCAAATGCAGATTTGTGGGCATCCTGCAGACTTCTTCAAAGGCTTATCATCTTATAATGATGGAAATAGATGGTACACGTCCTGTATTTAAAAGTTGCCCTTTGCATTGATTGGATAGACAAAAGGCTAATCAGGTAAATGAACAACTATATCAAATACAGACACTTATCAATAAAGTCTATACAAACAATATTGATGAATAAAATATATAGATATATCTATGGTGAGACCTAAAATAGATATGCATAAATGCAAAAAAGTACAGGATAAGATTATAAAAATATATCAACACGTGTGTATTTCGTACAATCCAGCAGTATTATTATTAAACCCAAAGAAGACTGCTAGACAAAAAAAGAGCATGTTAGAACTAGAAAGTATTGTCAGAACTCTAATTAATCATCATAGTATTTGGAGAGTGTTATATCAATACTGTCAGACTTGTAGTTCAAGAGTAATTCAATGACAAAGTATCCCCCTCCCGCCCCTTTTACTGATGTAAAACTGTTCAGCCAGATCAGAAGGGAGGTGCCCAGGTAGATTTCAGAGAGGGACATCTTCAATTAATATAAGGGAAAAACCTGAAAAACTTGTCCGGGGGGCAGGACTTTCATTGTTCTCATAGGAAGAAGATTGTCCTCTGCTGTTATCTGTCTGGTCTATGGACTTGATTCCACATCTGAGAAGAGATGGCTTACACTAGGTAAAAGGGGCGGGAGGGGAACTTTGCTTGTGAATATCTCTCAAACCATAAAGGTTTGAGAGATAAGACTTATATCGTTCTTCATGTTTTTTAATTCCTTCAAAATAAAATAAAGACAAAACGAAGTATTACTATCCCTTTATGAGATTGATTTAACAAATACAAGTGACAATGTTTACTGGATGGAACAAAATTAACACCCTTGTGTAATAAATTCTGGTAGACCAAAGGTATGCTAAAAATGTTTAAAAATGCATAACAATGAAAATTAAAATGCAGCTCAATATATATTAAAAAAGATGCTATAAAAAGAAAGACTACTAAAATTTTATATGAGGTTACCAACAACTTGTCCAGCATCCAAAATGCCATATGCTTGGTAATAAAGCATGTAGACAGCATTACATCTGTATTACCTGTGCATGACAAACATAATGGAAATTCCAAATATTGATTTTTGATACTACAAACTCTTTGGTGCAGTTTATGTCATAAACACAAAAGAGCGGGATGCACATCATACAGGAGTACATGCTGGTATGCAAAATAATCACAATCAGTTTAAAAGGACTTGCATTAACATAAATGGTAGCCACCAACATAATATAAACCTATTGGGTTGGGGTATGATTAAGACAATACATTGTGTTCATTAAAGAATGTTATAGATCAGGTAAATGAGTGCACTTGAACTTTTGAGATGTGTTGTATCTAAATATGTAGAAAGAAACAACTTGGCTCATGAGCTAGCAAATACATGCAAGGAGCTCACTAGGACTGTGTCCAGAGCCCCTTGCACACAGTGCCAAGAGGGATCAGCTTCACCTCACTGATGAGGACCAAAAACTCTAAAACGTATATCTGGGTTTAGCTGCTTCCCTTGTTCAGAGAGGAATTTTCTGGCATTTCGTGTCTGGACTGTCATTTGGGATGACCAGTATGATATGTTTCAGAAGATTTTGTTTCTGTGTATGGTACTGGGGAGCTAAAAGAGATTACACACTGGGTGCAGGATGCAGTCTTAGTGAAGTTTTGCATGTATTTGCAAGCTCATGAGCCTAGTTGAGAATCTCTGATATTTTTCCTACATATGCAAATTGCTCTTGGGGTTGGTCACCCTAAGAGTAATGTGGGGAATCCAGACATGGAACCAGGGGTGGACCGACCTGGGTGCAGGATGCAGTCCTAGTGAGCTTTTTGCATGCATTGCAAGTGCATGAGTCTAGTTGAGCATCGCTGACCTTTCTTTCTACATATGCAAATGTATCTTGGGGTTGGTCAGTCTAAGAGTAATGGGGAATGTATAGTGATGAGCGAGCGTGCTCGGATCGGCTCGAGCATCGCTCTGCTCGGCACATGGCGGTACTCGTCGAGTACTGCCATGTGCTCGCCCGCCATGTTCGGGTGGTGGGGATCTGTGCCGGAAGAGGCACAGATCCGAAGACGCTCCGCTGGACCACCAGGGACTGGAGGTACGGGGGCATTGCGGAGATGAAGGGGGCATTGCGGAGATGAAGGGGGACATTGTGGAAGAGGGGCATAGACTCTATGCCCCTCTTCCACAATGTCCCCCTTCATCTCCGCTATGCCCCTCTTCCACAATGTGCCCCTTCATCTCCGCTATGCCCCTCTTCCACAATGTCCCCCTTCATCTCCTCTATGCCATAGAGGAGATGAAGGGGGACATTGTGGAAGAGGGGCATAGCGGAGATGAAGGGGCACATTGTGGAAGAGGGGCATAGCGGAGATGAAGGGGCACATTGTGGAAGAGGGGCATAGCGGAGATGAAGGGGGACATTGCGGAGATGAAGGGGGCATTTGGAGATGAAGGGGGCATAGCGGAGATGAAGGGGGCATTGACCAGGCACCCTCCCCTCATCAGAGCAGGGGGTGCCTGGTGTCGCCCCATTGACTTCAATGGGGCTCGGGTGCTCGGCCGAGCACTCAAGCCTCAGGGGGTGCTCGGTCAGAGCACCCGAGCACCCGAGCATCGGGGTGCTCGCTCAACACTAGGAATGTATCTTCCTGATGAAACATAAAAAGGTTGAAATGTATGCTTGAGTTAACTGCGGCTCTTGTTTACAGAGGAACTATCTGGACTTGCATATGGCAGAAGCAGCAGTATGTGTTTCAGAATATTTTTTTCTCTGTGTGTGCTACTGGTGAGCTAAAACAGATTGCACCCTGAATGCATGATAAAGTCACAGTGAGCATTTGCAAGCTCAAGTGCCCAGTTTGGTATCTCTGACCTTTCATTCTACATATGCAAATTGCTCTTGGGGTTGGTCACTCTAAGAGTAATGGGGGAGAATCCAGATGTGGACCACTTGCTCACAGTGCTTAGAGGGATCATCTGCACCTCACTGAGAATACACATGAAAGTCAGAATTGTATGTCTAGGATTTGTGGCTTTCTTTGTTCACAGAGAAATTGCTATTTAGTAGGACCAATAAGATTTTCTGTATGTTAATAGTACTGGTGATCACTCTTGGTGTAAGATGCTGTTCTAGTGAGATTTTGCATGCCTTTGGAAGCTTATGAGCCTAGTTATGCATTGCTGACCTTTCTATCTACATATGCACATTTTTCTAAAGTTTGATCACCCTAAAAGTAATGGGTAGAATCCAGACATGGACCCCTTGCTCACAGTGCATAATGTGATCAGCTGCACTTCACTGATAAGGCTCAAAAAAAAAAAAAAAAAAAAAAAAAAAAAAAAAAGGACACAATGTACATCTGGGGTTTTCTTGTTCAGCGAGGAATTCTCTAGCATTTTGTGTACTAACGATCATTTGGCAGGATCAGTTTGATGCGTTTTAAATGGTTTTCTCTCAGTGTATGGCATTGATGAGCAAAAAAGAGATTGCCTCCTGGATGCATTTTCATGTATTTGCAAGCTCATGTGCCCATTTGAGCATTTCTGATCTTTCTTTCTACATATGCTAATTTTTCTTGAGGTTGGTCACCCTAAGAGTAAAGAGGGGAATCCAGATGTGGACCACATGCTCACAGGGTGTAGAAGGATCATTTGCACCTCACCGAGGAGGCACAAAAAGGCTGAATCATATGTCTGGGGTTAACTGCTTCTTTTGTGTCCATAGAAGTTGTCATTTGGTAGGACCAGTATTATATGTTTTAGAAGATTTTCTCTCCGTTTAAGGTACTGAAGATCTTGAGAAAAAAAAAAAAAAAAAAAAAGGATTGCATTCTGGGTGCTGGATGCAGCTATAGTGAGCTTTTTCATGCATTGGAAAGCTCATGAGCTTAGTTAAACATATCTGACATTTCTTTCTATGTATGCAAATTTCTCATGGGGCTGGTCACCCTAAGAGTAATGGGGGGGATACAGACATGGACCATTTGCTTACAATGCCCTAGAGGGATCATCTGCATCTCACTGAGGAAGCCCAGAAAGCAGAATTGTACATCTGGGGTTAGCTGCTTCCTTTGTCCATACAGGATTTGTCATTTGGCAGGACCAATATGATGTGTTTCAGAAAATTTCCTTGCTGTGTATGATGTTGGGGAGCTAAAAGAGATTGCACCCTTGGACACAGGATGCAGTCCTAGTAAGCTTTTAGTGAGGCTTTCATGTATTTGCAAGCTCATGTGCCTGGTTAAACATCTCTGGCATTTTGTTCTACATATGCAAATTGCTTTTGGGGTTGATCACCCTAAGACTAGTGGGGGAATCCAGGTGTGAACTCCTTCCTCAGAGTGCCTAAAAGGATCAGCTGCATCTCTCTGAGGGGGCCCAAAAGGATAGACTAAAATGCATGTGTTGGATTTGCTGCTTCCCTTCTTCAGAGAGTTCTAGAAGGATAAGCTACACTTCACCAATGAAGCCCAACAAGGCTGAAACATATGTCTGTGGTTAGCTGCTTCTCTTATTCAGAGAAGATCTGTCTGGCATTTTGTGGCTAGACTGTCATTTTGGCAAGACCTGTATGATATGCTTCAGAATATTTCTTCTCTGTGTATGGCATTTGTCAACTAAAAGAGATCGCACCCTCGGCGTGAGGACACAGTCCCAGTGAGCTTTTGCATACATTTGCAAGCTCATGAGTCTAGCTGAGCATCTCTGACTTCTTCTATCTATATGCAAATTGCTCTTAGAGTTAGTCACTCTAAAGGTAATGGGGGAATCCAGATGTGGACTCCTTGCTCACAAGTGCAGAGAAAGAGCCATCACTGATAAGACACAATAAACTTGACATGCATATCTGGGCTTAGCTGCTTTTTCTGTTCAGAGAAGAATTGACTGGTGTTTTGGTAGGACCTTTATGATATGCTTCAAAATATTTCTTCTCTGTGTATGGTATTTGTGAGTGAAAAGAGATTGCACCCAGGGTGTGAGGATACAATCACAGTGAGCTTTTGTATACCCTTGCAAGTTGCTTCGTCTAGTTGAGTATGACTTCTTCTACCTATATGCAAATTGCTCTTAGGATTAGTCACCCTAAGGGTAATGGGGGAATCCAGACGTGGACCCCTTGCTCACACGTATCTAGAGGAATCAACTGCTCCTCAATCATGAGGCCCAAGAAGGCAGAGGCATACGGTTGGGTTAGCTGCTTCTGTTGTTCAAAAAAGAAGTATCTGTCATTTTGGCAGGACCTGTATGAAATGCTTCAGAATATTTTTTTCTTTGTGTATGGCATTTGTGAGCTAAAAGAGATTGCACCCTGGGCATGAGAACACAGCCCTAATTAGCTTTTATATACCCTTGCAAGCTCATGAGTCTAGTTGAACATCTCTGACTTCTTCTACCTATATGCAAATGGCTCTTAGGGTTAGTCACTCTAATGCAAATGGGGGAATCTAGATGTGGACCCCTTGCTCACAAGTGTCTAGTGGGAACAGCTGTACCTCAATGACGATGCCCAAGAAGGCAGAGGCGTATGTTTGGGGTTAGTTGCTTCCTTTGTTCAGAGAAGAATTGTCTGGCATTTTGTGACTGGACTGTCATTTTAGCAGGACCTGTATGAAATGCTTCAGAATATTTTTTCTCTGTGTACGGCATTTGTGAGCTAAAAGAGATTGTACCCTGGAATGAGGACACAGTCCCGGAGAGTTTTTTCATACCTTTGCAAGCTCATGAGTCTAGTTGCACATCTCTGACTTCTTCTACCTATATGCAAATTGCTCTTAGGGTTAGTCACCCTAAGGGTAATGGGGGAATGCAGACGTGGACCACTTGCTCGCAAGTGTCTAGAGGGATCAGCTGCACCTAACTGAACAGACTCAACAAGACTGAAATGAACATCTGGGGTTAGCTGTTTCCCTTGTTCAGAGAAGAATTGTCTGGTATTTTGTGGCTGGCCTGTCATTTTGGCAGGCCTTGTATGATATGCTTTTGAATATTTCTTCTCTGTGTATGGCATTTGTGAGTTAAAAGAGATTGCACCCTGGGCATGAGGACACAGTCCCAGTGAGCTTTTGCATACCCTTGCATGTTCATGAGTCTAGCTGAGCATCTCTGACTTCTTCTACCTTGTTTAGAGAGGCGTTGTCTGGCATTTTGTGCCTTGACTGTCATATGGGAGAAGCAGCATATGTTTCAGAAGATTTCCTCTATGTCTATGGTATTGGTGAGCTAAAATAGATTGCACCCTGGGTGCAGGATGCAGTCCTTGTGAGCATTTGCATGTATTTGTAAGCTCATGTGCCCAGTTGAACATTTCTGATCTTCCTTTCTAGAAATGCAAATTGCTCTTGGAGTTGGTGACCCTAAGTGTAATTGGGGGGGGGGGATCCAGATGTGGACCATGTGCTCACTGTGTTTAGAGGGATCAGCTGCATCTCACCAACTAAGCAAAAAAAAAAAAAAAAAAGTTGAACCGGATGTCTGTGTTTAACTGCTGCCTTTGTTTGTAGTGGAATTGGCATTTGTCAGTACCAGTATGGTATGTTCCAGAAGTTATTTTCTCTGTGTATGTTACTGGGCACAGCATGAAGTTCTACTGAGAATTTGCATGTATTTGCAAGCTCGTGTGCCCAGGTGAGCATCTCGACCATTCTTTCTACATGTGGAAATTTCTCTTGTGGTTGGTCATCATAAGAGTAATAGGGGAGAATCCAGACATGGACTACTTGCCCAAAAGGCCTCGAGGGATCATTTGCATCTTGCCAAAGATGACATAAAGGGCTGACTTGTATGTCTGGGGTTAACTGCTTTTTTTTGTTCACAGCGAAATTGTCATTTTGCAGGATTGATATTATGTGTTTCAGGGACCTAAAAGAGATTGCATTCTGTGCTCAGGATGTGGTTCTAGTGAGCTTTTGCATGCATTTGAAAGCTTATGAGCCTAGTTGAGCATCACTGACCTTTTTTTTCTACATAAGCAAATTTCTGTTGTTATGTTCCAGAAAATTTTGTCTCTGTGTATGGTATTGGTGAGCTAAAAGAGATTGCAATCTGAGTGCAGATTGTAGTCCTAGTGAGCTTGTTGCATTTATTTGCAAATGAATTAGTTTAAGTGATCCTCTCTGAACTTTCTTTCTACATATGCAAATTGCTTTTGCTGTTGGTCTTCCTAAGAGTATTGGGGCATATCCAGATGTGGACCACTTGCTCACAGTGCATAGAGGGATCATCTGCATCTCACCAATCAGGCACCAAAAGGGCCGATCGTATGTCTTTGATTAGCGTCTTCTCTTGTTCAGAAAGGAATTGTCTAACATTTTGTGTATCAACTGTCATTTTGCAGGATTGGTATGATGTGTTTCAGAAGATTTTCTCTCTGTGTATGGTAGTGGGGAGCTAAAAGAGATTGCTTCCTGGGTGCAGGTTGCAGTCATAGTGAGGTTTTGCATGCATTTGAAAGCTCAAGACCTAGTTGAGCATCTCTCACCTTTCTTTCTATATATGCAGTTTGAGTTGAAAGCATAGATGCGTTAACCCCTTGATTGCCAGAGGGGTACGCAACGCATTGCAAAGCAATGTGTTGCATACCTCTCTGGGGCCCAAAGGGTTAAACTACATAAAAAAAGTTTATATATATATATATATATATATATATATATATATATATATATATATATAATTAATTTGCCTGTGTGGTTAGCTACTTTCTTTGTTCAAAATGGAATTGTTATTTGGCAGTACCAATATGGCATGTTTCAAAAGATTCCTTCTTTGGGTATAGTACTTGTGAGCTAAAAGAGATTGCACTCTGGTGCAGGATGCAGTGCTAGTGAGCTTTTTGCATGGATTTACTAGCTCATGAACTTAGTTGTGCATCTCTGACCTTTCTATCTACATATGCAAGTTTACCTTAGGTTTGGTTACTCTAAGAGAAATGGTGGGAATCCTGATGTGGAACCCTTGCTCACATGGCTTAGAGGGACCAGCTACACCTCACCAATGAGGCTTAAAAGAGAAAATTGGAAAAAAAAAAAAAAAAAAAAAAAAAAAAAAAAAAAAAAAAAAAAAAAAAAACAGTCTGGACTCTTATATGGCAGGAGCAGCATGATATATTTCAGAAGATTTACTCTCTGTAAAAGAGATTGCATCCTGGGCACAGGACGCAGTCCTAGTGAGCACTTGCAAGCTCATATGCTCAGTCCAGATGTGGACCACTTGCTCACAGGGCCTAGAGGGATCATTTGCACCTCACAGAGGAGGCCCAAAAAGGCCAATCATATGTCTGGGGTTAGCTGAGTCCTTTGTTCACAGAGAAATTGACATTTTGCAGGACCAATATGATGGTGTTTCAGAAGATTTCCTCTCAGTGATGGTACTGGTGAGCTAAAAGAGAGTGCACCCTTGGTGCAAGATGCAGTCTTTTGCATGTGTTTGCAAGCTCATGAGCCTATTTGAGCATCTCTGACCTTTCTGTCTTCACATGCAAATTTCTCTTGGGGCTGGTCACTCTAAGAGTAATGAGGGGAATCCAGACATGGACCACTTGCACCCCTTGGGCGGGAGAGGTTATTTGCATATCATTGTGTATCTTAAGAAAGGCTGACCCATATAGTCTGAGATTGGCTGCTTCCTTTGTTTACAGAGAAGTTTCCATTTAGAAGGTTTCTTCTCTGTGTATGGTACTGTAGAGCTAAAAGAGATTGCATTCTGGGTATAGTATGCAGTCCTAGTGAGCTTTTTGAGTACATTTGAAGGCTCATGAGCCTACTTGTGCATCTGTTACCTTTCTTTCTACTTATGCAAATTTCTCTTGTGGTTGGTCACACTAAGAGTAATAAGGGGAATCCAGATGTGGACCACTTGCTCACAATGCCTAGAGAGATTATCGGCACCTCACTGAGGCGTCCCGAATTGTACGGCTGGGGTTAGCTTCTTTCTTTGTCCACAGAGGAATTGTCATTTGGCAGGACTATTATGATGTGTGTCAGAAGATTTCTTCTCTGTGTATGGTTCCGGGGAGCTAAAAAAGAGATTGCACCTTTGGGTGCAGGATGCAGTCCTAGTGAGCTTTTACATGTATTTGCAAGCTCATGAGCCTACTTTAGCATCTCTGATATTTTTTTATACATGTGCAAATTGCTCTTGGGGTTGATCACCCTAAAAGTAATAAGGGGAATCAGACGTGGACCCTTTGTTTACAGTGCTTAGAGGAATAATGTATAGTATGTTGTGTTTGGACTGTCATTTTTCAAGACCAGTATGGTGTGTTTTAGAAAGTTTCTTTTCTGTGTATGGTACTGGTGAGCTAAAAGAAGTTGCACCCTGAGAGAGGGTGAAGTTCTAGTGAGCATTTCCATGTATTTGTAAGGCTGTCATTTGGAAGAAACAGTATGATTGTTTCAGAAAATTTTCTCTCTGTGAATGGTACAAGTTAGCTAAAAGAGATTGCACCCTTGGTAAAGGATTCAGTCCTAGTGAGCCTAGTTGAGAATCTCAGACCTTTTTCCTACATATGCAAATTGCTCTTGGGGTTGGTCACCCTAAGAGTAATGGGGGGGAATCCAGATGTGGATGCCTTGCTTGCAGTACCTAGACGGAGCAGTTGCACCTCACTGACAATGCACAAAAAGGCTGAAACATACATCTGGGTTTAGCTGCTTCCTTTGTTCAGAGAGGAAACGTCTAGTGTTTTGTGCCTGGATTATAATTTGGTAGGACCATTTTGATGTGTTTTAGAAGATTTTCTTTCTGTGTGTGGTAGTGGTGAGCTAAAAGAGATTGCATCCTGGGCACAGGATTCTGTCCCAGTGAGCTTTTGCATGCATTTGAAAGTTCATGAGCCCAGTTGAGCACCTCCGACCTTTCTTTCTACATATTTCTCTTTCGGCTGGTCACCCTAAGAGTAATGAGGGAAATCCAGACATGGACCACCAATGAGGAATAAATGCAATGCAATTTTGGGTTTAGTTGCTTTCCTTGTTCAAAGAGGAATTATCTGATATTTTATTTCTGGACTGTCTTTGGAAGAGCCAGTATAATGTTTTTAGAAGGTTTTCTCTCTGTGATGGAAATGGTGAGCTAAAAGAGATTGCACCCTGCGCACAGGATGCAGTCTTAGTGAGCTTTTTGCATGTATTTGCAAGCTTGTGAGCCTATTTGAGCATCTCTGATCTGTCTTTCTACATTTGCAAATTTTTCTTGGGGTTGGTCATCCTAAGAATAATTGGGGAGATCCAGATGTGGACCCCTTGCTCACAGTGCCTTAAGGGCTTAGCTGCACCTCACCAACTAAGCCCAAAAAGGGTTTAATTGTATGTTTGGGGTTAGCTGCTTACTTTGGTCACAGAGGAATTGTCATTTGTCAGGACCAGTATGGTGTGTTTAAGAATGTTTTATCTCTGTGTATGCTACTGGTGAGTTAAAGAGATTGCACCCTGGGCACAGGATGCAGTCCTAGTGAACTTTTGCATATATTTGCAAGGTCATTAGCCTTGTAGAGAATCTCTGACCTTTCTTTCTACATATGAAAATTGATATTGGCGTTGGTCACCCTAAGAGTAATGGGGGGGAATCCAGAGGTGAATCCCTTCCTCACAGTCCCTAGAAGGGTCAGATACATCGAATTGTCAAGTCTGAAATGTATGTCTGGGCTTAACTGCTTCTGGTTTTTTGCAAAGGAGTTATCTGGCATTTTGTGTCTAGACTGTCATTCGGCAGGACCAGTATGATACTTGCGAGCTAAAAGAGATTGCACTCTGGAGGCAGTGTTAGTGAGCTTTTGCATGGATTTGCAAGCTCATTAACTTAATTGTGCATCTCTCATCCTTCTATCTACATATGCAAGTTTCTCTTGGGTTTGGTTACAGTAAGAGAAATGGGGGGAACCCTGATGTGGAATCTTTGCTCACAGGGCTTTGAGGGACCAGCCACACCTCACCAATGAGGCCTAAAAAGATGAAATATACAGCTGGGGTTAGCTGCTTCCCTTGTTCAGAGAGAAATTGTCTGGCATTGCGTGCCTGGACTGTCATATGGCAGGAGCAGCATGATATGTTTCAGAAGATTTCCTCTATGTTTATGGTATTGGTGAGCTAAAAGAGATTGCACCCTGGGCACAGGATGAAGTTCTAGTGAGCATTTGCATGTACTTGCAAGCTCGTGTGCCTGGTTGAGAATCTCTGAGCATTCTTTCTATATATACAAATTTCTCTTGGGGGTTTGTCACCCTAAGAGTAATGGGGGAATCCAGATGTGGACTGCTTACTCAAAGGGCCTAGAGGGATTGTTTGCATCTCACCCAAATAGGCTTACTTGTATGGCAGGGGTTAGTTAATTTCTTTGTTCACAGATAAATTGGTGTTTAGTGTGGTCTATATGATATGTTTCAGAATATTTTCTCTCTAGTTATGGTACTGGGGAGAGATTTTATTCTGGTTGCAGGATGCTGTCCTAGTGAGCTTTTGCGTGCATTTGAAAGCTCATGAGCCTAGTTGAGTATCTTTGTTATTTCTCTCTACATGTGCAAATTGCTCTTGGGGTTGATCACCCTAAGAGTAATGGGGGGGGGATCAGATGTGGTCCCTTTGCTTAGAGGGATCAGAGAGGAAATGTCTGAGATTTGGTGTGTTTCAGGAAATGTTCTCTCTATGTATGGTACTGGCGCGCTTCAAGTGATTTCAACCTGAGAGCAGAATGCAGTCCTAGTGAGCTTTTTGCATCTATTTGCAAGTTAATTAGCCTAGCTGATCCTCTCTGACTTTTCTTTCTACTTATGCATATTTATTTTGGTGTTGACCACCCTAGGAGTAGTGGGGGATATCCAGATGTGTACCACTTACTCACAGTGTATAGTGGGATCATCTGCACCCCACGAGGAGGAACAATCATACGTCTGAGGATAGCTGCTTCCTCTGTGCACAGAGAAATTATTATTTGGCTGTATCAATATGATGCATTTCAAATGTTTTCTCTCTGTGTATGGTACTGGGGACCTAAAAGAGATTTCATCCTGGGCTCAGAATATGGCACTAGTGAACTTTTTGCATGCATTTGAAAGCTCGTGAGCCTAGTTGAGCATCACTGACTTTTTTTTCTACATATGCAATTTTCTATTGGGGTTGATCACCCTAAGAGTAATGGGGGAATCAATGTGGACCCTTTGCTCACAGCACTTACTGGGAGCAAAGAGGAAATGTCTGGCATTTTGTTTGTGGGTTGTCATTTGGCAGGATGCAGTCCTAGTGAGCTTTTTGTATGTATTTGAAAGCACATGAGCCTAGTTGGGTATATTTTAGCTTATTTTCTACATATGTAAATTGCTCTTTGTTTGGTCACTGTAAGAGTAATGGATGGAATCCAGATGTGGACCCCTTGATAACAGTTCCTGAAGGGATCAGCTGCACCTCACTGATGAGGCTCAAAAAGGCTGAAACATACGTCTGGGGTTAGCCACTTACCTTGTTCACAGAGGATTTGTCTGGCATTTCATATTTGGATAATCGTTTAGCAGAGCCAATATGATGTGTTTCAGAAGATTGTCTCTCTGTGTATGGTACTTATGAATTAAAAGAGATTGCACCTTGGGTACAGGATGCAATCCTTGTGAGCTTTTGCATGTATTTGCAAACCATGAGCTTAGTTGAGCATCTCTGATCTTTCTATCTACATATGCAATTTGCTGTTGGGGTTGGTCACTCTAAGAGTAATTAAGGATTTCATATGTGGACATCTCGCTCACATCCCATAAAGGGATCACATACACTTCACTGATGAGGCACAAAATGGCTGAAACGTACATCTGGGGTTAGTTGTTTTCTTTGTTCAGAGAGGAAGTGTCTGAGATTTCATGTGCGGACTGTCATTTAGCAAAACCAGTATGATGTGTTTCAGAAGATTTTCTCTCTGTGTTTGGTACTGGTGAGCTAAAAAGAGACTGAAACCTGGGAGCAGGATGCAGTTCTAGGAGCTTTTGCAAGCTTATGAGCCTAGTTGAGCAACTCCAACCTTTCTTTCTACATAGTATCTAAATATACCCGCATAAAGCTGACCCCAGCTGGCCCCAGCCTCAGTGAGCTATCTAATTACAGTGAGAGCATCAGGAAGCAGTATTACTTGAATACTGTTACAGTAATGGTGCTGGGGAGAGTTGGCAGGCAGGTGGTACCGCCTATTCCAATGCAGCTCCAACTGGTTTACAAAGTGAAGAATTAATATTCTAGGCTACAAGCACTGCATACCTGGAGGGCAGAATGACACTGGAATGTGGCTGAAACATTTCTGCTGCTGGGAGCAAAGGATAGTTTTCCAGCCACTGTAACTGGAGATTGGGGGCCAGCAGGAAATGGCAATATGGACTGTCTTTAAGAGCTGAAATGTGGAGGATGGCCAAAAGCTGCTGCTGAAACAAGTCTCAAGCCTATATGTGTACAGTCTAAAAGCTGCAGAAGCTAACAGGAGCAAAGGACTGTGGTACAGGAGCAGACAATAGTATCAGACACTAAAATCAAAGGGATATTGACCTGGAACTCATACATTATGGTGAGCAAACTCAGATTGCTGGCACAGAATAGGCTGAGGATACAGGTACGGGTACAGGAAACAAGCAATAATATATACTCTGAAATATAATCTATGAAAAAAGCACAGGAGGGCATGTTTATTAGGTATAAAAATGTCAGAAGGGCAGGGTCAGGTGAGCACCACAACTGTGGGCATCTGAAACACTAACCTCTGGGACTAGGTCCTCACAGCAACAGAACTACAGGAAATCTGAGACATGGATCTCTGGGAATAATTTATAATTAACCCATCCATTTATAGCTAACAAATAACTGCAACTATTTTAGAATTAGGGGGTATTTTATGGATATATCTATATATAACTATTTTATACCTTTATGTTATGAAAGTACATATGTTAAGCAACATTTGTAGGAGTCATGAGGATTGTATAGCCCTGCTCCCTGTTCTCAGAGGTCCTGTCCCCAGTTGCCCAGAGCTAGCTGTTCCCCTTTGTCCAGGACCCTGAGGAAAATCCTGGTTGGAGCAAAAATGTTTGGCCACTGATGGATATTCTCCAGTAAACTGCATTTCTGCAACTAACTATGGAGTGTCTTCTTGGAACGTCCACGCTGAGTGAGTTTGTGTACTTCATATGGGCGTGCACCTAAAATGTTACCTCTTTATACTGCAAATTTGTGTGTGCTGCGGCCTATTTGTGGTCGGTCCATATGTGTGTGTGTGTGTGTATATATATATATATATATATACATATATATATATATATATATATATATATATATATATAGCTATATAGATATATATAAAATAAACAGTGAATATGGATGCACACACGGTGTGTTTTGTGCAAATTCCAGCTACATTTAAAAAGTTAAGGAAATATTTTATAACTACACCATCATTGCTAATGCTTTCCATTCCTAATAAATTCTCTAATAAATACATTAGTTTTTACCACGACAATCTTCTCATGTGGCAGGCCTAAAAAACAGATTGAATTTGTACCACTAGCTAAACATGAGATTGAATTTGCATCCTCTAATCCTCCAGCATGACCACTTCCCAATGTCAATTAAAGTTGTTTCAATGCAACACTAATTGCTTCCCAATTTACCATCTTGTGACACCCTCCCTGAGGTTTAAAGTAAACTGCTGGTTGTCACAATTTTCCAAAATTGGTAGGGAAAAGCTATTTTCTTAATACTGACTGTATTAGCTTAGATCATGGAAAATATGTTCATACCCAACTAAGTAAATATTATAAAAGGCCTAATTTTCTTAGTCAATTTTAATCTGGCTTTTCACCAAATTATTACACTGAAACGCCTTTACAAATATGCCAGAGGACTGCTGGAAAAAATGTTGTACATGTTTGATTTAAATAAATTTTTATTTGTTTTAACCTTTTCAGTGCCAGAGCGGCATGCAACTCATTGAAAAGCATTGCACACCCCTATGGCACTGAAAGGGTTAAAGCACGTTGATCTCTGGAACTGACAAATGCTTCATCACAGCAGTAAAGAGGAGCATTTCTTGAGTAAACCAATTACACTGTAGGGGAAATAAAATACCCTATTGATTTGAATGAGGCTTTAAACTCATGGGGGAGATTCACTAAGCGGAGATAAAGAGGTGATAAAGTGGTGATGACTTCTTCAGTTTATCACTTCCCCAGTTCCTATGATATCCTATGGAGCCTATTCACTAAGATCTCCAGATCTAAAGAAATCTTAGTGCATAGGCTCCATAGAATAACATAGGAATTGGAGGAGTGATAAACTAGAGAAGTCATCTCCTCTTTATCACCTCTTTATTATCTCTTTATCACTATTTAGTGAATCTCCCCCCTTGAATGTAGTGAGATCCACTGGTGTAAATAGATGGACCCAGTGCAATCCTTTCTTGGGTCCCGTAGCACAAAATATTGTCCATGGGGCATAAGCAGAACAGATTGAGGCCTATGGGTGAATGACTCCCTTGGACTATGGGTCTTGGCACAAATGCCACCTCTGCACCCCCTGCCATTACACCCCTGATGAGATCTCCAGTGAATCGTGGAGCAATGTGTTGGAGATCTTTCTAACTTTCAAGGGGTTAAATCCCCCTTTTCAATCAATAGACATTGGCATTGTGCTTCCAAGGGAGTTACTGGGTTCCCAAATGGTTTGCACCAACCTAATTCATTATTAGTGCACCGTGAAGCCCAATTGCACTATTACTAGTTGGATGATAATCACCTCTGAATGTATTGAGCTGCCCGAAAAAACCCATGGCGTTTAGCTTACTCATCCTGTACCTAGCAGAACTCGTTGTCTCACATGGCACAGCAGGCTTGCTCCACAGTTGTTCATCTTTTGCCTTTTGCATAAAACTCCAAGTCTCATGGTCTCCCACTCCTATCTGTATTTATTCATGATCTGCAATAACACTGCTAGACAGCTCCTGGGCAAATTAAATCTGATGGCACAATTTTATGTACAAGTAGATCCAGTTATCCTGCCCTCGAGTTGTGTTTAACTGTCTTAGTTCTAGGATCTTGCAAGGTAAGCACTAAAAATAAATATTATATATTTGGTGGTTTGCAATGAGGAGACAACCTCTATAGCATTAAGGTATAAAAATCAAATTCTAAATAATTCACTGTTCATTTGTTCCCTATGGTTCTGTAATGATCAGACTAGGTACGCCCAATGTAAGGTGCCTGAGTTATGCTTTGCTTAGTGGAATCCCCACTGCTATTGATATAAAAGAACACAAAACAACAGACAACAAAACAGGAAATACTGCTCAGTAGGCCTCAGTGAGACAAACGTTATAGTACGTTGGCTGGGGAGCTTGGCTAGCTAGCGGGGACTGTTCTAGGGAAGCCTTGCTGTGGCCTAGGCCATGTTAGAGGTGCTGGCCACAAAGCCAGATGACAGGATGACAACCCTAGACACAGACAAATACTCACTGAGCCAGGAATCAATATGGGCAACTTACCGGCAGTACAGTTGTCCTTGTGCTGAAACAGGAACAGCCAGTCGTAAACTCAAGGTGTCTCAAGGGTCGAACTCGACGGGAGGTCAATGAAGTCGAACTCGACAAAGATAATCTACAGCATTGAACGTGACAAGGTGGTCGACAAAGAAGAACTCGACAAAGTGGGCACAGGAGAGCCTCCAGAGTTGAATCAACAAGCCAAGTCGGTAACAAGCAGGCAGAGACGGTACCATGGATGAGACAGGAGAATAGTCAAGGTAACCCAGGTCAGAACCAGTCGAACAAAGCAGTACACAATCAGCAGGCAGAAGAGGATTCAAAGAAACAAACCAAGGTCAAACTAGCACAGGATACAAAATCCAAATCAGGAGACGAGAACGAAGTGGAGGGAAAGCTGGGTCAAACACTGGAATCACTAGGAATACAAGAACTCGAGGAACTAGGTCACAACAGGAATGCTTTGATTGCATGCCGACACAAGGTGTCGGTGCTTGATAAAGGCTCACAGGGAGTGTCATACAACAAGGTGGGGGAAAGCACACAAAGAAAAAACAGAATATCTGGCAAAAATGCCAGCAAAAACCCAGAGAGACAGGGAGGGAGATTACAGGTTCATTTGGGTTGCCACATAATTTTTCCACTTTTGACTTCATACATATGCCCCCTAAATGTTTTTACAGTTGCTACAAAAAATATGTGTTACATAAAGAATTAATGTATTTGCTTTAGGGACATTTCACATACAAGATTATATGTAGGCGAGACAGGACAAACTTTAAGGAAACAAATTAATGCTCATAGGTCCAGAGTAAACAACACTTGAGACACCCCAGTGGATAAGAATTTTTTCAAAACTGGTCATAGCATTAAATATCTCAAGGTCTCAATGGGAAATTTTAGGACCAGAGAGAGAGACAGAAAGATCTGGAAGTATAAATTGACAACCAAGTTCAAGACTCTGAACGTGACACAGTTACATTATCCCATGCAATATCCCATGCAATAAACATATTTTGGGCCCTTCGGGTAACAGAGAGGTGTGCAGTGCATTGCAAGCAATGAGTTACACACTCCTCTGGTGCTCAGTGGGTTACCCCATACATTCCATAGACTTAGCCATGTTTGCTACAGTCACAAACTCTCTACACATAATTTACTAGAGCAGTTAAAGGGAAATACATCTTGCCACTTAGCCAGCTACAAAGAGTTGACTTTAATGGAACCTTGGGAATAATTTACACAAGACAATGTAAATTTCAGTGGAGTTCAAATGTCAAACAATTTGCATGAGTATATAACCTGTCATGTAATGTGTATTCAGCCTTCATTCCAAATATGCCTAAAAAAGAGACCTAAGCTGTCTTGAAAACTTGCATCCATGAGCCACTTAGTCAGTAAAGGTATCACTTTTACTCTACCAGTCACTTCCTTATTGGAGACTCTGTTCTTAGAGTCATTAAAGTGGACCTATCACCACAACATTAAAATATGCCTGTATGCTGTACTAGCCATTTTCCTGAAAAAATATAAATAAATAGTATTTGGGAAAATAATCTTTATGTTTAAATTGCACAGCCTGGCACTTTATGCGAATTCAGTGTAAAGTATGCTATTTTTTAGGTCAAATTTATCGCTCACTGTGCTATTAGACACACCCCAGTGTGTGGGCTCTGTCAAGATTCATTCATAGAAGCTTGTGCAGTAGCGGTCTGGCACATAAACTCATTAACATAAAGTGCATCAATGTGCCAACAGCAAATGAAGGTTAATTTCTGAAAAACTATTTATATTACAAAGATATCACTAGTAGGGATGAGTGAAAATGTTTGCCTCAAACTGAAATTGGCGAATAATGGCACTTCCAACTTGGCGAATAATTTCCATCCAGAGTCCCTAGAGTCAGAACCAGGAGGTATGGGAGGTGAGGTAGGACTAGGTGGGTAAACTAAGTGAGATGTCACTCTAGAAGGATGCCTCCGCAGGCGCTCCTTGAATGAAGGTCTCTCTCAGACCCGAGTGTCAATCAAGATGAGAAATATTATCAGATCCTCCAAATCCCTAGGTAATTCACGTGCAGCAATCTCATCCTTCACATAGTCACCGAGCCCTTGGGAAAAGGCAGCTACAATAGCCTCATTGTTCCACCCAACCTAGGCTGCCAGGGTATGGAACTCAATAGTGTACTCCGCCACAGTACAAATGCCCTGGTGTATGGTTATAAGATGTTTGGAAGTGGAGGTCACGCGACCAGGCACATCAAAGACACGTTTGAAGGAGACCCTGAATTCCAGAAAGTTATAAATTATGGGTTTGTTCATTTCCCATAAAGGATTCGTCCATGCCAAAGCCTTGCCAGAAATGAGCGAAATCATAAAGCCAACCCTACTAGGCCTGCAGAATCATCTCCAGGTATATGCTCAACATAACAAAGGATCCCCACTATAACGCTGAAGTAGAGGAGCAGATCCTGACAACCCTCTGACTAACCCTGCATCAGAGATGGTAGAACCTACTAGTGCCAAGGAAGGAGCTGGGGCGGCTACCAGTTGAGGGTTAGCATTTTCAAAGTGAGCAGTACAGCTAAGCAAGGGTTACAAAGCCAGGGATAAACGATCAATACATTGATCCTGGACGTGCATCCTGTCCAGTTTGAACTGGAAAGGTGAATCACTATCACCGTCCATTGTCATGACCCTTACGTACTGTCACGGTTTGCAAGCAAGACAGGAGTCAGACAGTATAGTAAAATTCACTTTTATTAGAATGATACAATAAAGAGAAATCAAACAAGCAGAGGGTGACAGAGAGGCTAGAGACTCTATCAGCAATAGGAGCCGCCTAAAGTCAACCACACTGTAAAAAAGACTAAGTCATAGCCAACTGGTAGTCTCAATCACCCTGGGGAGTACACAAATTAGGGCCTGTGATCACTCGGTAGGGATGTCCACAAGGGGAACTACTGACTCACGCCTGCAGTCAGTAAGGTCTACCAGAACCACAGGTCTGCACCAGATAGGATGTCCACTAGTCAGGAGGCAACACAGAGGAGATAGCTGGACAGAGCCCCAGGCCAGCACCAGAATGGATAGTCAGACAGGCCAGAGTAATACACAGAGCGGGTAGTCAGCCAGAGCCACAGGTTGCGCCAGACAGATGGTCATACAAGCCAGGGTCATACACAGGAACACAGGAACCAGTATTAACAACAGCTCAGGACAAAAATTAAGGGTAACTGGATAGGAATCCAGTTCCCTTGAAAAAATACTAAGAGTCAGGAAGTAGATAGGAGGTGAGAGACCAGAACTCCCTGTATAAGGTTGAGGCCTGATTCAATACGCAGCCTTGCATCTGTCATTGACATATCTCACCGAGATGCATCACATGTCTGTACCTCAGCTGCATCATCTGGAGCCTCCGAATCAGCTAGCCAGAGGACACGGGAGGCACGCTCAGACCCAGTCTCAGTAGTGATGTGTGGGATGACACTAAAATGTAATTTGCAGCGATACAATTCCAGCGCCAGCTGATGAGGCTGGATATAGGTAAGCTGTGACATAATGTCACACTTGCCATTTCTTGCTGACCTGAAGAAGGCAGACTGGTAACTCTAGCAGCTGGCACAGGCAGATGATATGTGCTCCTGGAGGTGATGGTATTATTTGCTGCCTTCTTCAGCATCATGTTCCACCAAGACAATGTCGTGGAGGGAAGGGGACTCCCAGGGCCAGGGGAATGTTGTGGGCTCTCTTGACCGGTAGTCTGACTGCTCTGCATTACTAACCCTGCTACTTTCCTAAAGCTAGTCTCACCAGCTGCTTCACCATTATTGTTACTGCTACTAACACCAACCACATCAGATTCAGTCCCTGAGTCTTCCTCCTCAGTAGTAGTAAGATCACCCCCACTCACTCCTAACACTCTGTACAAGCTCCTGGACCTTCGTAGTAGAAGTAGTACTAGTGGTGGGACTGCTTGGATATGGCAAGTGTGACTTAGGGTCCCCTGCTGTCACAGTTGGCATCCACTCCTCCCCCCTCCTGATAAGTACAAGACACACTGGCAGCAGGCATAGCACTGGCAGCAGGCATAGCACTGGCAGCAGGCACAGGTATCTGACCTGTTCTGCTCACACTTCTACTACTCTCTTCTTCCTCCTATGACACAAAATTCCCCAAGATCCCTAGGGGCGATGTATGGGGACTGGACATCATTGGGTCTGGAGAACCAGGGCATCCAGACCCTTTCATATTGGTGGTAGTGGTCGCTTCCTCCTCCTCCGTAGATGGAGAAGGATGCATAACGGTCCTTCTAGCTCCTCTGTTTTTTATTATTATTATTATTATTATTATTAATAAACTTGTTCATAGTGATAGCAGTCACTATGAGCCTCTCCTGTCTTAATTTTGCAAACCAACTCATAGCAAAACAGCCTAGCACCACTCTCTCGATCTGTAGCTGCTTCTATTGTGTTTAACTTCCTGGAAAATGACACATTTTTATAGAAAAAAGGTAAAAAACATGAGATTAAAAGGGCGAAAACTTTCTAGCCAATGAAAAAAAAAGGAAAAAATTTGTGTCAATGGGCGAAAACAGCTAAGATTTTAATTGCTTTATTTAAAGCAGAGAGACTGCTCACATCCATCTAGTAAGGGAACTGCACTAACAATTCAGGAGTTTTAATGCTTCATTAGCAATTATTGAAACTATATAAGGAGGCAGCTCACTGAGGCATGATTAAGCTATCTGCCCCCCACAGTGTGAAAATAATAATTGACATAGCTTGTCTGGTAGCTCAGCTTTGAATTTGGATTGTATTGTTTGTAATAGGGGAAGTAAGGATATAGTATAAGGAGCAAAGCCAAAAATAAAGAATCTAGATTCTGCAAATGGGAACATTTCAACAGTATATTCACAAATGCTAATTGTTTAGGAAATAAGCTCCATGACCTAACTACAATAATAACTACAGATGATTTAGACTTGGTGGCTATAACAGAGTATCTGTACAATTACACATGATAATAATCATATCAAGTTACATACTTTTCAGGAAATGTAGAGTTGGAAAAAAGAGAAGGATGAGATGTTCATTATTTGAAGAACACCATAATGGCCACAGAAGAAAGCTTAGAAAGCACTTGGTTAGCACTTGAAGCCAGAAAAAGAGATGTTCACTTTGGAATAATTTAGAAGCAGAGGCAAGGTGAAGAATTAGATAGGGAACTGATGGAAGAAATGTTTATAATGTCAACAAAGGGGGAAAAATTGTTATGGGCAACTTTAAAATGGCATATGTGGATATGTAGAGACAGCCTGGATTGCTTGAAAGGTATATCACTTAGACAACTAATTAGTTAGCTAATTCACAAGGGAGCCATACTAGATCTAATATTCACACATGGCAATAAACATCTGACATGCGGTTGGTGTAGGTGACCAGGTGATTAGTTAGGGTCAGCTGCTGGGTCTCAATTGTTCTCCTGCTGGACAAGACCTGGCCTATATGCTGCTCCAGCCTGTTGAGGGACCACGCACACCTCCGGGCCACCCGTAGTTACCTCCACTGTAGTGCCACACACTCCTGATCCAGGATCACTGTATTGCCAGGAGTGTGTAGTGTGAAGGGAGAACACGACAGTGGTGGGGATGCCCTCTGGCTGTCCTGTGGCTCCACCACAGGTGGTGGGGGAGATGGTATGGAGCCATGTGCTCCGCTGTGGTGGGAACATGGGGACATCCCCAGATGAACCACCCCCTGGTGATATCACACCCTCTTACTGGGTGGCTGGCATGGATGGTGGGGGTGTTGTTCTGCTTTGGGGTGGTGATGGTGGGGTGAACACCTCAAGGGCCTGTGGGCATTGTGGCTGGCCTATTAGGCCAAGATGTTCATAGTCACAGGCTACTGTCCTGCGGCTGTGGTCTGGTGGCTGCCCGCACTGGCCCAGGTTTGGCATTTCCATGGTGTCGGGCATCCTGTGTCTCCCCATGGCTGGTGGTACGGCCTGTAGTATGGTGTACTGCTGCTTAACTGTGGGAGGTGGACCCTGGGGGCCATGGTGTGCCCAATACTGTTGCAGCTGCTGTTGCTGCTGCTGCGGCTGCTGTTTCTGCTGTGGTGAACCCTGGGGGCCATGGTGTGTCCACTGCTAATGTTGCGGCTGCTGTTGTTGGTGGTGGGGTGGACCCTGAGGGCCATAGTATGCCCTCTGCTGCTGCTGAGGCTGTTGGTGGTGGTGGGTGGACCCTGGAGGCCATAGTATGTCCACTGCTGCTGCTGCTGCTGCTGCTGAGGCTGTTGTTGCTGCGGTGGTTCAAGTGGTGGCAGCACCCTGGAGGTGGTGGGCTCCTCAGAGGATGTTCTCCAGAGTCCTCCGCAAGGGATGGCATGTGGGCTGTGTGGGCAAATGACATGATGTATTTAGTCATGTGAGCTATGGCAGGCATGCTGCAAGACTATTACATTGACATGTGAACTGTTGAGTGACAGGATGGAATCCATTGTATTTCCTCGCAATGCATTGGTTACCATCCTGACACACTTTGCTAAGCTTCATATGATACCATACATTGATTTTACCAACCTACAGTGTTGTAGCTTTGGTCATCATGTGTATCCTGAGCATTGTGGATCGCAAGGCATACCTCCTTGCTATCCACATTCATAAGGATCCATGTGGTGACCAAAACTGAACCATCACACCTTGAGTGACACAAACCCATTGCATGCCATACACTTAGGTCTCAACAGCAAAAACACTATGACCTCTTAACACAGCAATGCACCAGTGATGATCAATGACTACAGAGTCCAACCAATAATGTCAGCAACAGTAACAGACACACCAAGCACACCAACCAACATGATCTGTGGAACCCAACAACTGAGTCAGCTGGAGGACACACGACCACACCCCAGGACTGCTAAAATCCTAACACACAGCAAACATGTACATGGTTATACTGTCAGATTGGAGGTTACTTCCACCTTTTCCCATGTTATGCTATGAAACCTAAGCACTGATATGTCACAAATTGTTTAGATCTCGGTGCATTGGCTCCACAGAATAACACAGGGATTGCAGGTGTGATGACACTGCAGTTGTCATGTACACATTGTCACCTCTTTCTGACACCCTAGTGAATGTCCACCTCCGTCATGGTTGAATCTTGTTAATCACAAATGTCCTGCAGAGTGGTGATGGCTGTGAATGTCCACTGGCCATCCACACTCTGCAGGCTACATATGATTCTGAAAGCTGATCCTTGACTATTTCACTTGGCCTAACTACCCACATGTACAACACCTAGCCCTGACATGAAGTAACAATACTCCAAACAACACGTCATTTCCCTTCCTTGCTATCTTCCATAACCATTTGATTGCCAGGGGATTAGCCAATATATTGTGAAACAATGCATTGCTTATCCCTGTGGCACTCAGGAGGTTGTGTGCTGACCTCTTTGTCACTCTATGTATGACATTGTGATACACATAACAGTTATATCTTTGACGGACACATGACAGTGGGCATTGTTTTTGTGCTGTGCATGATGTTGTTGTAGACAGCATGAAGGGGGTTCAACAGGGACTTGACCATTACCTTTCAGGCTGGGTTTGTCATGTATTCTGTCCTTGTTTGATGTCCCTCCAAGCTACGTTGCTGAATTGCGGTGTGGGATGCTGTCCATGTGTTCAGGTGTCACTGTGTTGGCCTCTGTCTGGTAGGTGTCAAGATTTGTGTGATGCTTGTGCAGGCCTTAATTCACTTACTGGTGGACTGGAGGCTCCTTTCATCCCCGGTGTCACTCCATCCTGGGATTCCATGAACTGCTGTCGCGGACAGGGTCCTCCGCACT
The DNA here is from genome assembly GCA_037306005.1 of Rhinophrynus dorsalis. Taxonomy (NCBI): domain Eukaryota; kingdom Metazoa; phylum Chordata; class Amphibia; order Anura; family Rhinophrynidae; genus Rhinophrynus; species Rhinophrynus dorsalis. The sequence goes on along the minus strand of CM074724.1, from coordinate 240,400,848 downwards.
GCCTCATCCCACTCCATGTAGTACATGCACAGGGGCAGACCACCCCCTGTGCCGGCAGCATGCAAAGCCTCCTGGCCCATCTTCTTTTTGACCTTTGCTTTGCAGTTGACCCACCTCTTCTTCACCACATCCAGTGAATGTCTGCAGCTGGACACAGCACTGACAGCAGCCAGAACCTCCCTCCATGCGGCCTTTCGCTTGGCACCCATGCCGACAACCTTCCCCCTGGGGAACAGGATCCTATACCTGGTGATGACTGCCTCCACCAGGATGAGGTTCTCCTCCTCAGTGAACTTGGGGTCTCTTGCCCTGTCCTCTTCATTCCCCAGAGGTTCTTTGAGAGCCCTGACTCTGGCTCTCCAGCCCTGCCTGCGATGGCCCTGGCTGTGTTGGGTGCTCCCCCTGATGTACCCCTTGTCCCTCTGCCATCTCAGGCCCTGCACTAGGTGTGCCTCTTCTATTGGTAGTCCCCCTCCACCCCAGGGCGCTCCCTCCCCTACCCTGACCGGGGATGCCCACCTGCTCCTCTTCCTCCGGTCCACCTACTCTCCCCGCCCCTCTCTCCTGTCCTCCTCTCCATTCCTCTCACCCACTCACACCCAGGCACTCACTCAGGCCCTCACACACTCACTCACTCACTCTCTGTCACTCACTTGCACTCACAGACTCACACTGTCAACAAAAAAATATAAAAGTGTATGTGTTTTACTAACAAAACAAAAATATGGCCTGTGTGTATGTGTGTTTGAATGCGTGTATTTGGTATGTGGTATGGGATTCTTCTCAGATTCTCAGGTGCTGGGCATCCTTTTCCTTTAGTCTCTGACTGCAGTCCGCTAGGGGGCTGTAATGAAACCCTGAGGAAGCCGGCAGAGAACCGGCGATACTCGTCAGAAATCTATTGTGCAAAACGAACTTGGCAAACAATCACTGTATTACCGTGGGACAAAACATCCCGTGGACTGCAGTCGGAGACTAAAGAAAAAGGATACCCAGCACGAGAGAATCTGAGAAGAATCCTGAACAGAGCCCTATGGTAACCAAATCTAATGATAGAGGTATAAAATGTACATGCGGCTCATTAGTGTGGGTCATCTCGAGGAAATGTGGTGATGAAAGGATTATACCTTTAAAGTCCCAGTGCAGAGATTGGTCTTATAAGAGGATTCTATTGGAAATTGATGATGTGCCTTTTAAAGCTTTTTATCTTGTAAGCATCAGTTTAAAAGCGGGGAAGGTATCTCTTAATAAAAACGTCACTTTTAGATTTTGTCTCTGTTGCTGAGCCTATTTTTGCAGATATATTTGGAAACAAAATGGAGGATCTTATAGAGAGGCTGTGTTACTGAGTCAACTAAGAGTGACTGAACTTTTGACGCTGTGCTCTGTCTGGATATTGACTGTGGATCAGAGAGTGGAACGTGGAGTGGGTAAATTAATTTTCATTTACATCTATCACCTTTAACTTCATATACCCATCAGACTTACTAACCTGACTTATTTTTAGCTAAGAAAAAGCCCCAAAATTGGATATTTGTGATAAAGAAAAAAGAAAAATATTTTTTATTTCTTGATTGGCACTGTTGTGGTGAACATTGAGTATATTAGTTTTTTGTCTTAAACCTTAAATTGAACTGACCTTCTGAGAACCTGACTTTTCCACATTACTGTAGGTATCGTTACTATCCTTACTATTACTATATGTATCTTATGTGCAATAAAGTGGAGCAGTTCTAGGTTACAAATAAAAATTCTCATTAATTTGTGTGGTGCTTCTAACCAATTGAATGTTACGCAATAGGTTGAAGACCTTACTACCATTTAAGATCTAAAAGCCCCATATAGAGAAATATGAATTTTACTTGCTCCTTATAGTTTATCTTAGAATTTCTACACTTTTGTCTATGTACACAATGCCCGTAGGTGGCTTGCCTGCGCAGCATTATAGTGCAGTATAAGCCACCTGTCCTTATTTACCTCACCTCAAATCTCATGCATTCTCCCAGCAGTCTCAGGGAGGTTATGGCAAGGGTGTGACCAATGGCAGGCCTATTTTTTGTCTGACAATTGCATGGGTAATACAGGTATTAGAGGCTGAGATAAATATCACATCCTCAATTGTAGTGTGTGTAAATGTAAATTGTAGTGTGTATGGATTTTAGGTCACCATATAGATCAAGCATACTGCAACTTGGATATGCACAATTCAGAAATCATCCAAGTTGATGAATGCTATGTTTTTTATGCTTCATGCACAGCAGAGTTTGTCTATGTGAACATCACCATGATTTGGGGTAATTATTTTCAGTTACGGGCTGTGCTAATGTCACCAGTGAGAATTTACCCTAAATATGTAAATGTATCTGAAACAGAATAAATGTTCCTCAAACTCATAAATGCTAGGTAGGCCTCCAGTGCAATATGTTATGGAATACTCTAACATCCAAGGGGTCAGCATTTCTTTTAACCTTACCTTGTTATTGTTATCTAAGGAGATTAAATGTAAGAAAGAAGAATGGTGGGAAACGTTTTTCATCCAAACCCTCTGTCCTTCCTGATGACTGACAAATGGGCTTAACTAGGCTGTTGATGAAATCTGACACAAGACTTTGTCTTGATAGAGAATGATTCTGGTTGATGTATTTTGTTTTTATCTACAAAGGGTCATATGAAACAGATTAGGATTCTCAACTAGATATGCACTGACAGAATGGGAACAGAGCATATTCAAATGTCCAGTTTAATCATTTAAATGAAGGAGATGTCTGTAGTGCATTTGCAACTTACAAAGAATTTGGAAGATGAGCATTTTTTTTTACCTTCAAACAACCAGATGGGTCATTAATGCTTTGAAATGTTCTACCGTCTCTTCGGGCAGGAAAATATTTTTTTTTTAATTGTTTGCCTGTTTTTTATCTTTAATTTGAATAGTCTGGATATCTGTTATTTATTAAACATTTTATTCATTAAACAGAGATTTGACATTACACCCACGCACAATGTGCATGCAGTATCATCAGTTTAATCATAGTTGAGCACAATACAGAATACAATAGTTCCCATGTCCCCTATATGTACAATTTTGAGTCTGGGCCCTATGTGTCAGGGTAAAGGTTTATTAAATCTGGAGCAAACTTATTGTTCCGTAGAAGTCAACAACAAGACCTCAGTGAATTAAATCAGGCTAATGTACTAAGATTTACACTAGACAAATAAAGTTAAACAGTCATTTTAACCCCTTGTTTGCCAGATAGGTGTCCCACCCATTGCAAAGCAATGCATTGGAATCCTTTCCAGCATTCGAGAGATTAAAAGTCCCATTTAAAGGGATAGTAATGTTTCATAATAAAAGCAGCTCTAATTAATCATCTTAGTATTTGGACTTTGGAGAGTGTTGTTTCAGTTCTGTCAGAGTTGTAGTTCTAGAGTAATTCAATGACAAAGTATCCCCCTCCCGCCCCTTTTACTGATGTAACACTGCTCAGCCAGAGCAGAAGGGAGGTGCCCAGGTACATTGCAGAGAGGGTCAATCTTCAATTAAGATAAGGGAAAAACCTGAAAAACTTGTCAAGGGGGCCAGGGCTTTCATTGTTCTCATTCGAAGAAGATTGGCCCCTGCTGTTATCTGTCTAGTCTATGGACTTGATTCCACATCTGAGAATAGATGACTTACACTAGGTAAAAGGGGCGGGAGGGGGATACTTTGTTATTGAACTACAACTCTGACAGAATTGAAATAACACTCTTCAAAGTCCAAATATTATGATGATTAATTAGAGCTGCTTTGATTATGAAACATTACTATCCCTTTAACAATTGAACCAGGACTTGATTTACATTTCAAATACCCCTAGGCACAACAGCGTCTGGTACCTTAGCCCCACCTTGTTCCCACCCATAACTACACCCCTTCATTTAACCATACCTTCGTTTGTGGTCAAACCCATTTTTAGAGTTATCTTTCACAGTAATATGGGAAATTTCCAGCTGTGTTTTTTGGATACCTCTCTAGCATTTAAGGGGATAAAAGTACCATTTATATAATTGAAAATTTTGGGAATTTTTATTTATTTTCTTCTATTATGTCATGGGTTTGGCCCAGAATTGCTCCATGTTTTATTTGTGCATATGGCCATAAATGTGATTGATACATAAACTAAATATTACAGTCTGTTATGAAAGTGTTAAGGTTAATGCAGTACTCGGATGAGAATCTCATGAATAATTAATAATAAAAATAGTAGTAGTAATAATAAATCTGCAAAAAGAGCAAATGATTTCAAGCTTTCCACATTACATGTACTGCATGAAATCAAGAACATATGTCATTATTGCTTTGTTCATGGAGATAATAGAACAAAGGCTCAGCTAATATATGGTAGAGGATCTGAATGTGTGCTTGGACGGAGATCTAAGGGCAGAAATCAAATGAAAGCCATGTGAATTATCAGAGAATCTATTCAACCGTGAATAAGTCAGCTAAGGGAATCTATCATTCTTCAGCACCATCAAAATTCCCATATGATTTATAACATTTGCCTTATATTAACAATTTGAGTGCCAAAGGCAGGGCCTGATTTAAATTGAAGGTTCCCTAGGCAAGGCACTCTAGGTGCCCTTAGCTCAAACCATGACCACACTCCCACTCTTCTCATGACCCCACCCCTTGTCCCATTCACTGTTTCCTGGCACAGAAAATACCCTTGGCATCTAACGAGCAAAAAAAAAAAAAAAAAAACCCGAAAAAAAGCTTTAACCCTTTGAGTGCCAGTGGGACACAACGCATTGCTTTGCATTGCTTTGCATTGAGTTGCGTACCCCACTGGCACTCAAAGTGTTAAATCCTTGCTGGCTAGAGAGAGAGATCTCCAAATTGTTTCTCCACAATGCATTGGAGATCGCTCTAGCATCCAAGGCGTTAAATAATAACTGGTAATGAGATATAAAACTGGTGCAGAGACATTGAAATTCCTCTGGCCAAGCACACAACAGAGAAAATGAGTGTGGCCAGCACAGATAATGAGCAGGGGCAGCTCTAGGTTATTGGGGGTCCTATGCAAAAACATTCCCATGGTCATACCTGGGAACTCTCAGGGTTTGACCCTGAGACTCAGGGTTTTGGCCCAAATCTCAGGATCTCAGGGTGAAGAGCCAAAATCTCAGGGTGAGAGAGTTCAGTGCTACCTGTTATACATTCTGTTCCAGTTAAATGCTTCTTAAGTCTCTAAATTGGTACCACTTGTACCAGAAAGGCAGAGGGAGAAGTCCTGCTTGATTTGTGTGTGTTCATGCAGCAATATCTGTAAGTTGTTGTGTATTAATGGCTCCTTGAATGCTGATTGGAGCGACTCTCGATTACAGCGATCAGGAATATATCGCGGATAATCTATATTATGGGAAATTTAAGGGTTAATATTTACACAATCTCAGGGTCATCTCATTTTGAAAGTTCCCAGATATGCACATGGTGCCCCTCTTTACTACCATGACAGCATTTCTAATAAGACATTGCCATCTGATTTTGTTTACATGTGGTGGCGGTACTGTATAAGTACTGCGGGACCTCTGACCAGGTGGTGACCCTAAGCAGATGATTATTCTATTTACACTGCAGTACCACCACTGGTAGGCTCCCCTCAACATTTGGATCTCTAGGCAGTTGTAACACATTTCAGTAAAGCACCAGATTTTTTTATTTGCTTATTGATCAAATGTTATTTATATCCTGTATAATCCAAGTGTTTCACGCACACACACACATCCTGGGAACAACTGGAAATGTGTTTAAGATATTAAAGGGATTATAATGATGAAAAACCAACATCGCTGTGTCTTCTTTATAATATAATAAACACATTGCAATATTTCAAAATGCTTACTTTTGTTCTCCAGATATGAAATGTATAAGGATTCCCCGCCCGTCCCTTCTGGCCACCTCCCACTGAATGTCTAATCATGTTGTGCTACTCAATGGATGCAGCGAGGGACAAACTTCAGTAAGTATAAGGAAAACCCTGCCCCCTTGATGAAGGAGGGCAGGATTTTCCTTTGCTTACTGAAGTTTGTCCCTCACCGCCATCGGACCAGAGAGAGCTGCTGAGTAACGTAGCCAGAAGGGGTGGGGTATCCTTATACATTTCATAGTAAGTGTTTTTAAATAGCGCAATGTGTTTCTTATATTATGAAGAAGTCTCAGCGATAGAAGAACTGTTCCCTACCATTACCCTGAATACTTATACTGATGAATGGTAGTAACTGGTGTTATTAAGGGGACATTCACACCTACACAACATTAGCTGATGTTAAAGCACATACTGTATGCTATAATGCTATGTCTTTCTGACACTGCTGTATTGTAGTATTTATTGTAGTTTTTAACGTGCTTCCTGGAGATGGGGAGGCATTATTTCCCTGTCAGACATCAACACCTGTGAGAATACAGCCCCTCTATCCTACATAGTAACATAGTAACATAGTAAATTAGGTTGAAAAAAGACACAAGTCCATCAAGTTCAACCTTCGCTTCATACCTCAGTAACTGAGAATTTTATAGCTTTCCTGCTACCAATTAAATTAGTCTTTATCAGACCTTCCTGATTAGCCTACTGATAAACAGTATAACTCTGTATGTTCCCTTTTGAAAGAAATGTATCTAATATTCTCTTAAATGTATCCATTGTATCTGCCATAACTACCTCCCTGGGCAATGAATTCCACAATATGACAGACTTTACCGTAAAAAAACCCTTCCTCTGCTGAAGTTTAAACCTCCTTTCCTCTAATCTCAAGGGGTGTCCCCTGGTCACCTGATCAGGCCTTGGAATAAATAGCTCACTGCAGAGATCCTTGTATTGACCTCTCATATACTTGTACAATGTGATAAGGTCTCCTCTTAGTCGTCTTTTCTCTAGAGTAAATAAACCAAGTTTGTTTAGTTGTTCCTCATATGTCAAGTCCTCCATTCCCTTAATTAATTTTGTTGCTCTCCACTGTACCCTCTCTAGTTCTAGTATATCCTTTTTCAGAACCGGTGCCCAAAATTGCACTGCATACTCAAGGTGAGGTCTTACCAATGATTTGTATAATGGCAAAATAATGTTATCCACTCTTGCTTCAATACCTCTTTTTATGCAAGACAGGACTTTGTTTGCCTTTGCTACTGCTGTTTGACACTGGTCACTGTTTCCAGTGTCAAGGATTCCCAGGTCTTTTTCTAGCAACGAGTCACCTAAAATTATTCCATTAAGTTTATAAGTAGCCTTGGGATTGTTTCCTCCAAAATGCATGACTTTACACTTCCCCATGGGCATCTGCTCAGAATGAAGCCACCACCTCCAGATTACATCACACACACCTCACTTGTACCGAGCAATACTGCAGAAGAAATCATCCATTCTGACATCTTTTTATAAGTAGTGGGACAATGGAGTAGCTTGATGTAGTCTCAAACTATTGCCAGAATGTATTATACTAATACATAGCGTGTGACATCATATGGGCTAGGACCAGACATGGAGCTCCTTGAAGTCTTCTTTCCACTGGATAAGCACACCAGCAGTGCAGCATGTTTCCACTAGAGGCTGCTGATGAAGCTGAAACTACCACAAAAAGGCAAGTTAATCTCTTAAACAAAAGCTTTACAGCTAGGATATACATCGTTTAATAAGGAACAAAGACCAGGGGTAACTCATGTGTTGCATTAAACAAAAGGAATGATTTGTTTAAAATAAGCTCAGCCAAATTGTAACTCACACTTGAGGTTGTTCATCAATAGCATTTCATTCATGAATGTGGAAGACATACCTGCTTTCAGACAGCTCTCTTATCCATTCTGCCAAAGGACGGCTGCAACCTTCATTGATCACGGTTAGTAGAGGAAGACCACCTCACTGTTCTGGTAAAATAAATAAAAAGCAAGTATGTACAAGATGTGCTCATCCACAGTTTTGGAAATCACCACTATTTATAGGATATTTGTTCATGATTACTCAGTGCTTGTGTACAACCATATATTAGTATGACATGCCGGTCGGATGGATCGTGGAAGCAACAAACACACTTCCACTTGGGGTACACTTTGTTAAATGAAAAGTCACCAGCAAAACCAATTTATTAAAAAAATAGATATATATGTATGAACACATAATGAGAACCTATCTGAATTTATAGATTCCTATTTACAACCCTTGGTAACTCGATTAACGAGTCATATCAAGGATTAAGGACATCTGTTGGTGCTTCTCCAAGCAATTGATGTTTCTGTAAGGCCGGCTTGGGGATCTATGGATGTGGAATCTTTATATTCATCAATACCACATGAACAGGGCAGAGAGGCAGTTAAATTCCATTTGGACAAATACTCCAGCTATTCAATTGAGTTGAAGAGGTTTCTTCTTGATGGCATTGGTTACCTTTTGAAGCATAATTTCTTCAAGTATAATGGTGTTTCAACCTTCAGAGGGTGGCCACCTCAATGGCTGCGAAGTTTGCTCCGTGTTTCGCCAACTTATAAATGGGATGGTATGAAGAGGAATATATATGGAGTCAATAATCCTTTTAGGTCTTCCATCTAATTCTACTCTAGATATATCGATGATCTTTTGCTTTTTTGGTGAGACACGGAGCAAAACTTCAAGTCTTTTAATGAATACTTGAACTGTAATCAGAGTAATTTGCGATTTACCTTTGAATATACGACAAACACAATAGCCTTTTTAGATCTTGAGCTCAGTTTTGAAGATGGAGGAGTTAGGAGTATAGTTTACAGGAAGACCCGTGCCGAAAATTCTTTATTACACACCCACTCATGTCATCCCAAACATATTGTTAGAGTTGTACTGGTGGGGCAGTTTCTGCAGGTCCGCAGGAACTGCTCCACAATGGAAGACTACATTATATAAGCAGGAGATCTAAAAGAGCGCTTTCGGAAGAGAGGCTATTCTGATAATTTAATTGACACTGCATATGAGTGAGCTTTAAAGGCTGACAGACTGGACTTATTATATAAAAACAAAAAAGATATTAAAAGACAGACTGACACCCCTTTACGTTTCATCACTAATTACAGTTTGGAGTTCAGTAAGATCAGAAATATAATAAAAAAAAATCTATCAATACTAAATAGTGATGTCACTTTAAGAACAGTTTTGAAGGATTCACCAAAATTTATGGCCAGGAAGGCCCCCACTTTGGGGAATAAGTTTTCCCCCAGTTTATTTAGGAGCAATATCCCAATGACACCTACATGGTTGTCTACAGTTGCTATGTACCAATGTGGTGCGAGACTCTGTTTATCCTGTGCATATGTTACAACAGGTCATCGAGTGATAAGCAACTCTACAGGAAGACCACATGATATTAGTATTTTAACTGCAAAATAACAACAGTATGTGGGGCGAACAGTGATGTCTCTTAAAGAGAGAATAAGAGAGCACATTTTAAGTATAAAAAAGGTGACATTGGTAAACCAGTTGGAAGACATTTTTTTAAATGCTCGAATATGAATTTATCATATTTTAGGTTTCAAGGAGTGGAGAGGGCTTTACTTGGTAATAGAGGATAGGACATCATGGCAGGATTAAACAGACTCAAAGTGAAGTGGATTATTAATATGAATACTCGCATACCCCATGGATTGAATTCCTGCAATGATGTCTCTCTTTATATACATCAGGCATAGTGTATTTATAATGCATTGTGTTGGTGTTGTATGTCTTTAGAGACGTCCATCCGATTTTGCCAATGGTGCTTCATTGTTGTGATGTAGGAGAATTAGCGATTTCATTTTGCTATTTACATAATTTTTATGCATGGATGTAATTATTAGTTTATTTAAATCGTTTTTCTCTTATTTTTCACATTAAGATCATATAAATAAATATAGTCAATATGGTAAAAATGGAATATAAGCTTTGCGTGTTTTCTGCAAATTGCATTTTTGTGTATGTATTTTATTCTTACTGTGGTTAATATGAAGTTAACCTATTTGCAGTATTGTTGAATACATGAAAGAGTTATTGATGAATATTTTGGTAAGTTCTATTGCCCTTTTTTTAGTTTTATACTACTGTGATTATAATTATGATTTTGTATATGGTTATGTAGTATTGTTTTTAATAGGTGTTGTATGGTTTTAGTGTTTGTGAGTTTTTATCATCACTTGTGTAGTGGCAGCAAAGAGGTCAACAATCTGGCCGGAGTATATACACCTGCTGGTAAAATTTCTAGTAATGTGAATGGCCAGTTTGAATTACCCTGACGTGTAGTAATTGGTTTCAAACATAAGTTTGGCGTCTGTAGTCTACTACTTAAGCGAAGTTATGTTAAATCAGTTTATCCTATGAATAAGTGCATCAAGTATAAAACGTGTTAGAAAGCTGATGTTTTGAGTTGTTGTATCGATGTCTCGTGTATTACCATCTATCGTATAGGACTGAGAATTCTTTCATTTAAAAAAAACTATGGAATAAAGAACAATTTTTACTTCAATACGATTCCAAACCTTTGATGGCTGTTTGAGGACTGGCGGGTCCATGTATGCGCTACCCTCCAGTGTCGTCGCATTTGTCGGAGTTCTTGGCTGGAGCTGTGGGGAGCGCTCCAGATCTGCAATCTATACTTTATGCGGTGAATGATATATTAGACTAGACATATTCTAATGTATTTTTAAGGCTTGTAACGTTCAAATATGAATATTTCAGTTTAACACTAAATATATATTAAAAACTGTCAATGCGTTTCTCAGCTGCTTACAGCCATTTCATCAGGAGGAATGTATAAGAATGCTAGTGTTATCTCCATTCACATATGTAAAATAAACCATAGCCAATTACAACACCCATTTGAAACATGATCCAATTAAAAGACAATTTGTCATATCAAATGAACATTACACTTGATCCCATTAAATCTCAAAATACAGTAATACTATGGATCAATAAATAAATTTAGTCTGGTATATCACCTCTCAAAGGGGTTGCTGAAAATACTGTTAGTAGTGTATTTATTTTGTACTCCACTGATGTATTAAAAAAATGAAACCTAATATAACATACACCCAATCAGATGACATTCTGAGAGGTACCCCAGACCAAATAAAATTAATAGTAATGAAAATTAAAATGCTGAATCATGATACATCAACACAAAATGTAGCAAATCTTTTGTACATTGACTAGTGTAAAAGCCCGTGTACATGGGCCAAGGTCCAGGTAATGTTAACCCTTTGAGTGCCAGAGGGGTATGCAAAGCATTGCTCTGGCACTCAAAGGGTTAAGCGGCTGCTACCTCACTGCTTCACGCGATGCAGTCTTGTGCAGTAGAGACTGGCGGAACATGCACAGTCTCTACTGCGCATGACAGCTTCTGACAAACATCCTAGCGAATTATTATATATGATAATTCCATCATCAGAATATCTTAAAGACCAAAGTACATCAATATTATACAATATTAGTCATAAATAAAGGAAAAAAGAAAAACAATACCAAATGCCCCGAAAACCTATAACTGCTATCTGTATGCAAATATGTATACAATGCTTCTTGATCTCTTGATGTGATATAACAATCACCATATCTGATAAGCAGGTGAAAAGAATGTTACAAACAATCATTGCATTAATTTTGTTTTTCCTCAAGTGGGTAAATTGTTTAAACCAAATTTGACACCAACATGATCGAATGACAGAACACACAACAAAGTAAGATATAGAAATGACCATATGCTAACAATATTATCAGCTAAAGTATCTGCATACCAATAAGTACCCCCACAGATTGTCAAAGTCAATATGAAAGCATGGTACCAGGAAGGGTACTTTGATATTGTCTCTTGTTTTCTGGGTACTTATTTTATATACCTCAGAAGGGTGAAAGGCTGAGTTGACCTTGCTGGGACTAAATATCCCAAACCTGAAGTTTACACAGATTCTACAGTTAACACATTAACCAACTGAGGTATTCCCTATCACCCGCCATACTCAACTGGATCATTGGTAAATGCCCATGTGAGTCTAAACGGCACTATTTTCCTCTTTTATTAACATAACATGAAATACCTCTACGTATGTCTTTTTTTAATCACTGTTCATTTGTAGATATTTAACATTACAATTTTGAACTTTCTATGACATTCCCTCTTTTCATCCCAACCATCAGAAGTGGAAATGATTTGGTGCTTTACAATCTTGTGTTTTTAAGCATGGAGTGCATGCCTTGCTAACAGCTAAAAAGTGCATATCTTGCAAACAGATAGAAAAATGTTGCACGTGCAGCTTCTGTAGTAATGGATACTGAACTAAAAAATAGAAATAAAAAATGTAGACTTGCATAAAGTAGTCCAGCCTCCATAGTGAAAAACAAAATAGAAGAGAAAGGGTGGAAACCCAACTAACAGCATATCTGTATCTTATGTGTCTCACTGGGTCCCTACATTAATGCTCATCAAACGGATGATAATCATTGGCATATAAAGGAGAAATAAATCCTTTGACCCTGATCAGGTGGGTTTTGTGAATATCTAATATCCCGACGGTACTGCTTTCTCTCAACTCCGAGAAAGCTTTTGACAGGGTTGATTGGGAGTTCGTGTTTGGGGTCCTCGAGAGGATTGGTTTTGGGCCCAGGTTTCTGGGCTGGACACGAGCCTTGTACTGTGGTCCGACTGCTAGGGTGAAGGTAAATGGCGAGCTGTCCCGGTCCTTTCCCATCTCCAATGGGACTCGGCAGGGGTGCCTCATCTCTCCTTTATTGTATGTTTTGGCACTGGATCCTCTTTTGTGTGCTATTCATGATCACGCAGACATCAAGGTAGTTGCTGGCATTTATAGAGAATTCAAAGTCTCAGGTTTTGTGGACGATTTCCTTCTGACACTGACTGAGCCGCACCGCTCCTTGACGGCTGTCATGTCACTTTTGAGAGACTATGAACTGGTATCATGTTCCACAGTTAATGCCATGAAGTCGGAGATCCTTAATATCAATCTCTCCCCTGCTCAGGGGCAATCTCTGCGAACGGAATTTCCCTTTGTGTGGGAACCCACACATATCTCATATCTTGTGGTCAAGATCTCCTCCACTGTGGAGACGCTCTATGCAATCAACTACCCTCCAGACTCCGCATCAGACTCATTACGCTCCTGGGTGACCTTGCCGATCTCCTGGTTCAGTCACATGAACAGTGTCAAGATGATGGCTCTCCCTCGGGTTTTGTACCTGTTTCAGACTTTGCCTATACACATCCCTAAGTCTTTTTTTCAGTTCTTCCAGTCTGTTCTGGGGAGGTTTATCTGGAAAAATAAACCGTCGAGATGCGGGCGCAAGTCACTTCAGGCCCCGAGGACGACAGGGGGTATGGGACTACCTGATTTTGAAGCATACCATCTGGCATCGATTCTTACCAAACTAACTGATATGATGCAACCCCTGAGGTCGGTCCATTGGCTCCATATATGTTTAACACACCTCTCTGATTTGCATCCAGGGCAGTTACTTTTTGCTCCAAGCTCATTGATACCTCAAGAATTGTTTTGCACGCCCATGTGTTCTGTCACTGTGGAGGAGATGGAGGGAGAGGAGGGGGTGGTCAGCTCACCCCTCCCCGCTCCTGACGATCCGGGGTAATCCGGACTTTCCTCCGGGAATCCCTGTTGGAGCCTTTCGCCATTGGGAGGCTCTGGGTCTGAGTCAAGTTGCGTCTGTGGTTGAGGGGGGCACGATTCTTCCTTTCCGTGTGCTGGTTGATCGGAAGGGGGTTCCTGGGGGGAAATGGTGGAGGAACCTCCAGATTCGGCACTATGTGCTGCAAATTTTAAGGCTTGGGTCTATCTCTAGAAAACTGATGCCTATGGAGGAGTTTTTGACTCTGTCTAAGGTTTATCGCCTGGTTTGTGAGGCCCCTGAGCAGACTCTGCCTCATTTCGTAATAATGTGGAGCAGGGAATTGCAAATTCCTGCTCTGGAATCCTGGGATGCGTGGAGAGCTATTTTCCATGTGGCATACTTCTTGCTTCGAGATGTGCCCTCTCAGGAGGGGATTTACAAGTTGGTGACTCGTTGGTACTTGACACCTGCTAGGTTATCAAGAATGCAGTCTGACATTTCAGATAGATGTTGGAGGTGTGGGAAAGATGAAGGTACGATGTCCCACATATGGTGGATTTGCCCTTTGATATGGGACTAGTGGCTGCAGGTATAAAGAACCATAGGAACTATCTTGGACTTCCCAGTGCTGCGTGACCCACTCCTGTTTGTTTTCTCTCTGAGTGACCAATACCCCATACAGAAATTTTCCTTACTGCACTTTTTTCTCTCAGCTGCTAGGCTATATATAGCTGCCCACTGGAGGAAGAAGGAGGCCCCTCCTTTGGCGGTGTGGCGAGGCAGGGTGACATATTATAGGGACATGGAAAAGTTACATGCGTATTCCATGGGCAGGGCCAGGGAATAAAGAACAGTGTGGGAATTTTTGGATGGTTCTTGCTATGCGGTCCACTGATGAGGGGCAGGCAAGCTTTTTTGCAGTGGGGTCCTGGCTGTTGTCTGAGTCTCGGTGCGGTTTCTCTGCCCTCCAGCCACTTTTTCTCTCTCTCCTGTGTTTTTCCTGTTCCTTGCCTTTCACTATTCTTTCGGTCACCCTGGACTGGATATACACTTCTACATTTTCATTTTGTATTTTCCATTCAGTTTTTGCTGAGGCACGGAGATCTTCTGCTTACCTTTCTCAGGTAAGCCTGAGAGTGCTATTATTTTGGTAGCAATATGAGTGGGAGACTCCTGTGCTCTGCTATACACAGCTGATGCTACTGTTTTGTTATTGTATTCCTCTGACTGATATGTCTTCAGTTTTGGTATGATACCTTAGCCTCTGGTAGTATATTCTGCCCGTATTACAGGTAACTGAACCAAGTCAAGGTGTGTCATTTTTCATTTCATATTGTTTTTTCAAATGGGTATTCATATCTCTGTTTTCTATTATTGTATTTTATAAACTGTATCTTTTTTTGTACTCAATAAAGCTTTTGAAACTTAAAAAAAATCATTTGCAATACTCCAAAGATATTCCAGATCCAGAGGTCAGTTCTCATAAAACTGATTTATTTTAGCAGTAATATGATGCACATAAAATAAGCAATAATTCAATGTTGCAAAATGCCCTATAGTGAACACATCAACTGTAGATATAAGTAATGTCTACTAGGATAGTATTGGTCCAATTATGCATCAGGATTATGGAAACAGATCGTCCCCTAGGAAGCCACCAGCAGCAACATGGTAGTGAGTGTCTATCGGGTTGGTGCAAGGGTTGTGTAATAAAGCACAGCAAAATACTTTACTTAAGTCATTTTAGTCCTGACAAAGAAGGAGGTGACTCTGTACGAGATATTAAAACTGGGGTTACTTTCACATATTACATAGAACAGGTCTCTGGCATTTGGCAGGACCAGTATCATGTGCTTCAGAAGATTTCCTCTCTGTGTATGGGACTGGTGAGCTAAAAGAGATTGCACCCTGGGCAAAGGATGCAGTCCTATTGAGCTTTTTGCATGTATTTGCAAGCTCATGAGACTAGTGGAGTATCTCTGGCCTTTCTTTTTGCATATGCAAGTTGCTTTGGGGTTGGTCACCCTAAGAGTTTTGGGGGGATCCAGATGTGGACCTCTTGCTCACAGTGCTTAGAGAGATAAGCTGCATCTCACCTATGAGTTACAAAAAGGCTCAAAAATAAATTTGGGGCTAATTGCTTTCATCCTTGAGAGAGAAATTGATTGACATTTTCTTGCAGGATGGTCATTTGGCAGGACCAGTATGATGTGCTTCAGAAGATTTCCTCTCTGTGTATGGGATTTGTGAGCTACAAATGATTGCACACTGGGTATAGGATACAGTCTTATTGAGTTTTTTGCATTTATTTGCAAGCTCATGAGCCTAGTTAAGTGTATCTGACCTTTCTTTCTGCATATACGAATTGTTCTTGGGGTTGTTCACCTGAAGAATAGTGGGGGGAATTCTGATATATACCCCTTTGCTCACAATGCCTAGAGGGATCAGCTGCACCTCACCTATGAGGTCCAAAAAGGCTGAAAAACAACTCTGGGGTTAACTGTTTCCTTTATTCAGAGAGGAACTGTCTGGCATTTGGACTGTCATTTAGGAGAACCAGTTTGATGTGCTTCATATAATTTCTTTCTGTATATGGCACTGGTGAGTTAAAAGAGATTGCATTCTGAGTGCAGGTGACATTCCTGGGGAGCTTTTTACATATATTTTCAAGCTCAACGGCCTAGTTAAGCATCTCTGACATTTTATTCTGCATATGCAAATTGCTGTTGGGGTTGGTCACCCTTGCACATGGTGCTTAGAGGGGTCAGCTGCACCTCATAGATGAAACCCCTAAAGGTGGAAATGTATGTCTGGAGTTACATGTTTATCCTTGCTTGGAGAGGAGTTGTCTGGCATTTTATAGCTCGACTGTCATTTGGCAGGACCAGTATGGTGTGTTTCAGCAGAGTTCCTCTTTGTATATGGCACTGGTGAGCTAAAAGAGGTTGCACCCTACTGAGCTCTTTTTGCATGTATTTGCTGGGTCATGAGCTTAGTTGAGCATCTCTGACCTTTCTTTCTGCAAATACAATTTTGTCTTGGGGTTGTTCATACTAAGAGTAATCCAGACATGCACCCCTTGATCACAGTGCCTAGAGGGATCAGCTGCATGTCACTGATGAGTCCAAAAAAGGCAAAACGTACACCTGGGATTAGCTAATTCCCTTGCTTGGAGAGGGTTTGTCTGTCTTTTTGTGGTTAGACTGTCATTTGACAGGACCAGTATGATGTGCTTCAGATGATTTCCTCTCTGTGTATGGCACTGGTGAGCTAAAAGAGATTGCACCCTGGGTGAAGGATGCAGTCCTAGTGAGGTTTTTGCATGTATTTGCAAGCTCATGAACCTAGTGGAGCATCTCTGGCCTTTCTTTCCACATATGCAAATTGCTTTTGGAGTTGATTACCCTAATAGTAATGGGGGCATCCAGATGTGGATCCCTTGCTCACAGTACATAGAGATATCAGCGTCAACTCATCCGTGAGGCAGAAAATGTATGCTTGGGGTTAGCGGCTGCCCTTGTCCAGAGAGGAATGATCTGGCATTTCATGGCTGGACTGTTATTTGGCAGGGCCAATCTGATGTGCTTCAGAAAGTTTTCTCTCTGTATATGTCACTGGTGAATAAAAAAGACTATACCTTGAGTGAAGGATGCAGTCCTAGTGAGCATTTTGCATGTAATTGCAAGCTCATGAGCCTAGTTAAGTATCTCTGACCTTTCTTTCTGCATATGCAAATTGCTTTTGGGTTGGTCACTCTAAGAGTAATGGGGGGAATCCAGATGTGGACCATCTGCACATAACTGATGAGGCCCCAGAAGGCTGAAACATATTTCTGGAGTTAATTGTTTCCCTTGTCCAGAGAGAAATTGGCTGGCATTTCATGGCTTGGCTGTTATTTGGTAAGACTAGTGTGAGGTGCTTTAGAAGGTTTTCTATCTGTACATGTCACTGGTGAATAAAAGAGACTGTACTTTGGGTGAAGGATGCAGTCCTAGTGAGCATTTTGCATGTATTTGCAAGCTCATGAACCTAGTTGAGCATCTCTGATCTTTCTTTCTACATATGCAAACTGTCTTGGGGTTGGCCACCCTAAGAGTAATGGGGGGGAATCCAGATGTGGATCCCTTGTTCACAGTGCATAGAAGATCAGATGCACCTCACCTGAAGCTGAAAAGTATGTTTGCTGTTTTCCTTGTTTGGAAATTAATTGTCTGGCATTTTGTGGTTGAGCTGTCATTTAACAGGAGCATTATGATGTGCTTCAGAAGATTTCTTGTCTGTGTATGGCATTGATGAGGTAAAGGAGATTGCAGTCTGGGAACAGGATGCAGTCCTAGTGAGCTATTTGCATGTATTGCAAGCCCATGAGCCTAGTTAATCATCTCTGACCTTTCTTTCTGCATATGCAAATTTCACTTGGGATTGGTAATGGAGGGAATCTAGACCTGGACCTCTTGCTAACAGTGCTTAGAAGGATCAGCTGCACCTCACTGATGAAGGCCAAAAAGGCCGAAATGTATGCCTGGGGTTAGCTGTTTCTCTTATTCAGAGAGGAATTGTAATTTGTCAGGACAGGTATGACGTGCTTTAGAAAATTGCTTCTCTGTGCATGGTACTGGTGAGCTAAAATAGATTGCACCCTGGGTGGAGGATGCAGTCCTGGTGAGATTTTTACATGTATTTGCAAGCTCATGAGGCTAGTTGAACATCTCTGACCTTTCTTTCTACATATGCAAAAGAGCTAAAAGAGATTGCACCCTGGGTGGAGGATGCAGTTCTAATGATCTTTTTACATGTATCTGCAAGTTTGTGAGCCTATTTGAGCGTCTCTGACCTTTCTTTCTGCATATGCAAATTGCTCTTGGTCACCCTAAGAGTAATGGAGGGAGTCCAGACCTGGAACCTTTGCTCATAGTGCCTGGAAGGGTCAGTTGCATCTGAGTGAAGAAGTTTAAAATGGTAGAAAATGTGGTTAGTGGTTTTCTTTGTCCAGTAAGGTGCTGTCTTGCATTTTATGGCTGGGCTGCTATTTGGCAGGTCTAGTATGATGTGCTTCAGAAGGTTTTTCTCTCTGTGTATAGCTCTCTGGGTGCAGGCTCAGCTGCATGTCATAGATGAGTAAAAAAAAAAAGTCAAAACTTACATCTGTGGTTAGTTGTTTCCTATGCTTGGAATTGATTTGTCTGATGTTTTGTGGCTGGACTGTAAATTGGCAGGACTAGAAGATTTTCTCTCTGTGTATGGTAATGGTGAGCTAAAATAGATTGTACCCTGGGAACAGGATGGAGTCCTGTTGAGATTTTTGAACCAAGTTGAGCATCTCTGACCTTTATTTCTGCATATGCAAATTGCTCTTGGGGTTGGTCAACCTAAAAGTAATGGGGGGGAATCCAGATGTGAACCCCTTGCTCACAATGCTTAGAGGGATCAGCTGCATTTCAAAGATTAAACCCAAAAAGTCTGAAATGTATGTGTGGGGTTAACTGTTTCCTTTGCTTGGAGAGGAATTGTTTTGTAGCTGGACTGTCATTTGGCAGGACCAGTATTGTGTGCTTCAGTGGATTTTCTCTCTGTATGGCACTGGGAAGTTAAAAGAGATTGCACTCTGGGCATAGGACACAATCCTAGTAAGTTTTTTCTTGTATGTATATGCAAGCTCATGAGTCTTGTTGAACATATCTGATTTTTCTTTCTGCATATGTGCATTACTCTTTGGGTTGGTCACTGTAAGAGTAATGGGGGGAATCCAGATGTGGACCCCTTGCTCACAGTGCCTAGAGGAATCAGGTTCATGCCCCCGATGAGTCCCAAAAAAGGCCAAAATGTGCATCTGGTGTTAGTTGTGTTCCTTGATGGGTGATGAATTGCTTGGCATTTTGTGGCTGGACAGTCATTTGAGAGAACTAGTATAATGTGCTTCATAAGGTTTCCTCTCTGTGTATGGGACTGGGGAGCTAAAAGAGATTGCACTCTGGGTGTAGGACTCAGTCCTAGGGAGTGTTTTTGCATGTATTGCAAGTTCATGAGCTTAGCTGAGCATCTCTGACCTTTCTTTCTGTATATGCAAATTGCTTTTGGGTTGGTCACCCTAAGAGTAATGGGGGGATCCAGATGTGGAAAAAAGCATGCACGACCACAACCCTTGTTTAGAGAGGAGTTGTTTGGCATGTTGTGGCTAGACTCTCATTTGGCAGGACCAGTATTATGTGCTTCAGAAAATTTATTTTCTTTGTAACGCAATGATGAGTTAAAAGAGATTGCTCTCTTGGTGCAGGATGCTGTCCTAGCGAGCTTTGTACATGTAGTTGCAAGCTCATGAGCCTACTTGAGCACCTATGATCTTTCTTTATGCATATACAAATTGCTCTTGCAGTTAGTCAATCTAAGATTAATAGGGGGAATCCAGACATTGACCCCTTGATCATAGTGACTAGTGGGACAAGCTGCATGTCACTGATGAATCCCAAAATGGTCAAAATGCACATCTGGGGATACCTGTTTTCCTGTCTCAGAGGAATTGTCTGGTGTTTTGTGGCTGGACAGTCATTTGGTAGGACCAGTATGATGTGCTTCAGATGATTTTCTCTCTTTGTGCGGCACCGGTGAGCTAAAAGAGATTGCACACTAGGCACAGGATGCAGTCCTATTGAGCTTTTTGCATGTATTTGCAAGCTCATGAGACTAGGGGAGCATCTCTGACCTTTCTTTTTGCATATGCAAATTGCTTTTGGGGTTGGTCACCCTAAGAGTAATGGGGGAATCCAGACATGGGCCCCTTGCTGGCAATGCTTAGAGGATTTAGTTGCATGTAACTGATGAAGCTCATAAGGGTGGAAATGTATGTCTGGGGTTAGCTGTTTTTCTTGTTCAGAGAGTAGTTGTTGTTTATCAGGGCAGGTATGATGTGCTTCAGAAAATTACTTCTCTGTGCCTGGCACTGGTGAGCTAAAAGAGGTTGCACCCTGGGTGGAGGATGCAGTCCTATTGAGATTTTGACATGTGTTTGCAAGCTCATGAGCAGAGTTGAGCATCTCTGCATATGTAAACTGCTCTTGGGGTGTGCCCCCCTAAGAGTAATGGGGCGAATCCAGATTTGGTCCCCTTTCTCATAGTGCTTAGAGGGATCAGATACACCTCACCAATTAAGCCCAAGAAGGCTGAAAGGCATGTCAGGGGTTAGCTGTTTTCTTTATTCAGAGAGGAATTGCATGGCATTTTGTGGCTGAACTGTCAATTGGTAGGACCAGTATGATGTTCTTCAGAAGATTTTCTCTCTGTGTATAGCACTGGTCAGCTAAAAGAAATTGCACCCTGGGCACAGGATGCAGTCCTATTGAGATAGTTTGAATTTATTTGTAAGCTCAAGAGCCTAGTGGAGCATCTCTGAACTTTCTTTCTGCATACGCAAATTGCTTTTGGGTTGGTCACCCTAAGAGTAATGGGGGGAATCCAGATGTGGACCATCTGCACATCACTGATGAGGCCCCAGAAGGCTGAAACATATGTCTGGAGTTAATTGTTTCCCTTGTCCAGAGAGAAATTGGCTGGCATTTCATGGCTTGGCTGTTATTTGGTAAGACTAGTGTGAGGTGCTTTAGAAGGTTTTCTATCTGTACATGTCACTGGTGAATAAAAGAGACTGTACTTTGGGTGAAGGATGCAGTCCTAGTGATCTTTGTGCATGTATTTGCAAGCTCATGAACCTAGTTGAGCATCTCTGATCTTTCTTTCTACATATGCAAACTGTCTTGGGGTTGGCCACCCTAAGAGTAATGGGGGGGAATCCAGATGTGGATCCCTTGTTCACAGTGCATAGAAGATCAGATGCACCTCACCTGAGGCTGAAAAGTATGTTTGCTGTTTTCCTTGTTTGGAAATTAATTGTCTGGCATTTTGTGGTTGAGCTGTCATTTAACAGGAGCATTATGATGTGCTTCAGAAGATTTCTTGTCTGTGTATGGCATTGATGAGGTAAAGGAGATTGCAGTCTGGGAACAGGATGCAGTCCTAGTGAGCTATTTGCATGTATTGCAAGCCCATGAGCCTAGTTAATCATCTCTGACCTTTCTTTCTGCATATGCAAATTTCACTTGGGATTGGTAATGGAGGGAATCTAGACCTGGACCTCTTGCTCACAGTGCTTAGAAGGATCAGCTGCACCTCACTGATGAAGGCCAAAAAGGCCGAAATGTATGCCTGGGGTTAGCTGTTTCTCTTATTCAGAGAGGAATTGTAATTTGTCAGGACAGGTATGACGTGCTTTAGAAAATTGCTTCTCTGTGCATGGTACTGGTGAGCTAAAATAGATTGCACCCTGGGTGGAGGATGCAGTCCTGGTGAGATTTTTACATGTATTTGCAAGCTCATGAGGCTAGTTGAACATCTCTGACCTTTCTTTCTACATATGCAAAAGAGCTAAAAGAGATTGCACCCTGGGTGGAGGATGCAGTTCTAATGATCTTTTTACATGTATCTGCAAGTTTGTGAGCCTATTTGAGCATCTCTGACCTTTCTTTCTGCATATGCAAATTGCTCTTGGTCACCCTAAGAGTAATGGTGGGAGTCCAGACCTGGAACCTTTGCTCATAGTGCCTGGAAGGGTCAGTTGCATCTGAGTGAAGAAGTTTAAAATGGTAGAAAATGTGGTTAGTGGTTTTCTTTGTCCAGTAAGGTGCTGTCTTGCATTTTATGGCTGGGCTGCTATTTGGCAGGTCTAGTATGATGTGCTTCAGAAGGTTTTTCTCTCTGTGTATAGCTCTCTGGGTGCAGGCTCAGCTGCATGTCATAGATGAGTAAAAAAAAAAAGTCAAAACTTACATCTGTGGTTAGTTGTTTCCTATGCTTGGAATTGATTTGTCTGATGTTTTGTGGCTGGACTGTAAATTGGCAGGACTAGAAGATTTTCTCTCTGTGTATGGTAATGGTGAGCTAAAATAGATTGTACCCTGGGAACAGGATGGAGTCCTGTTGAGATTTTTGAACCAAGTTGAGCATCTCTGACCTTTATTTCTGCATATGCAAATTGCTCTTGGGGTTGGTCAACCTAAAAGTAATGGGGGGGAATCCAGATGTGAACCCCTTGCTCACAATGCTTAGAGGGATCAGCTGCATTTCAAAGATTAAACCCAAAAAGTCTGAAATGTATGTGTGGGGTTAACTGTTTCCTTTGCTTGGAGAGGAATTGTTTTGTAGCTGGACTGTCATTTGGCAGGACCAGTATTGTGTGCTTCAGTGGATTTTCTCTCTGTATGGCACTGGGAAGTTAAAAGAGATTGCACTCTGGGCATAGGACACAATCCTAGTAAGTTTTTTCTTGTATGTATATGCAAGCTCATGAGTCTTGTTGAACATATCTGATTTTTCTTTCTGCATATGTGCATTACTCTTTGGGTTGGTCACTGTAAGAGTAATGGGGGGAATCCAGATGTGGACCCCTTGCTCACAGTGCCTAGAGGAATCAGGTTCATGCCCCCGATGAGTCCCAAAAAGGCCAAAATGTGCATCTGGTGTTAGCTGTGTTCCTTGATTGGTGATGAATTGCTTGGCATTTTGTGGCTGGACAGTCATTTGAGAGAACTAGTATAATGTGCTTCATAAGGTTTCCTCTCTGTGTATGGGACTGGGGAGCTAAAAGAGATTGCACTCTGGGTGTAGGACTCAGTCCTAGGGAGTGTTTTTGCATGTATTGCAAGTTCATGAGCTTAGCTGAGCATCTCTGACCTTTCTTTCTGTATATGCAAATTGCTTTTGGGTTGGTCACCCTAAGAGTAATGGGGGGATCCAGATGTGGAAAAAAGCATGCACGACCACAACCCTTGTTTAGAGAGGAGTTGTCTGGCATGTTGTGGCTAGACTCTCATTTGGCAGGACCAGTATTATGTGCTTCAGAAAATTTATTTTCTTTGTAACGCAATGATGAGTTAAAAGAGATTGCTCTCTTGGTGCAGGATGCTGTCCTAGCGAGCTTTGTACATGTAGTTGCAAGCTCATGAGCCTACTTGAGCACCTATGATCTTTCTTTATGCATATACAAATTGCTCTTGCAGTTAGTCAATCTAAGATTAATAGGGGGAATCCAGACATTGACCCCTTGATCATAGTGACTAGTGGGACAAGCTGCATGTCACTGATGAATCCCAAAATGGTCAAAATGTACATCTGGGGATACCTGTTTTCCTGTCTCAGAGGAATTGTCTGGAGTTTTGTGGCTGGACAGTCATTTGGTAGGACCAGTATGATGTGCTTCAGATGATTTTCTCTCTTTGTGCGGCACCGGTGAGCTAAAAGAGATTGCACACTAGGCACAGGATGCAGTCATATTGAGCTTTTTGCATGTATTTGCAAGCTCAGGAGACTAGGGGAGCATCTCTGACCTTTCTTTTTGCATATGCAAATTGCTTTTGGGGTTGATCACCCTAAGAGTAATGGGGGAATCCAGACATGGGCCCCTTGCTGGCAATGCTTAGAGGATTTAGTTGCATGTAACTGATGAAGCTCATAAGGGTGGAAATGTATGTCTGGGGTTAGCTGTTTTTCTTGTTCAGAGAGTAGTTGTTGTTTATCAGGGCAGGTATGATGTGCTTCAGAAAATTACTTCTCTGTGCCTGGCACTGGTGAGCTAAAAGAGGTTGCACCCTGGGTGGAGGATGCAGTCCTATTGAGATTTTGACATGTATTTGCAAGCTCATGAGCAGAGTTGAGCATCTCTGCATATGTAAACTGCTCTTGGGGTGTGCCCCCCTAAGAGTAATGGGGTGAATCCAGATGTGGTCCCCTTTCTCATAGTGCTTAGAGGGATCAGATACACCTCACCAATTAAGCCCAAGAAGGCTGAAAGGCATGTCTGGGGTTAGCTGTTTTCTTTATTCAGAGAGGAATTGCATGGCATTTTGTGGCTGAACTGTCAATTGGTAGGACCAGTATCATGTTCTTCAGAAGATTTTCTCTCTGTGTATAGCACTGGTCAGCTAAAAGAAATTGCACCCTGGGCACAGGATGCAGTCCTATTGAGATTGTTTGAATTTATTTGTAAGCTCAAGAGCCTAGTGGAGCATCTCTGAACTTTCTTTCTGCATACGCAAATTGCTTTTGGGTTGGTCACCCTAAGAGTAATGGGGGGAATCCAGATGTGGACCATCTGCACATCACTGATGAGGCCCCAGAAGGCTGAAACATATTTCTGGAGTTAATTGTTTCCCTTGTCCAGAGAGAAATTGGCTGGCATTTCATGGCTTGGCTGTTATTTGGTAAGACTAGTGTGAGGTGCTTTAGAAGGTTTTCTATCTGTACATGTCACTGGTGAATAAAAGAGACTGTACTTTTGGTGAAGGATGCAGTCCTAGTGAGCATTTTGCATGTATTTGGAAGCTCATGAACCTAGTTGAGCATCTCTGATCTTTCTTTCTACATATGCAAACTGTCTTGGGGTTGGCCACCCTAAGAGTAATGGGGGGGAATCCAGATGTGGATCCCTTGTTCACAGTGCATAGAAGATCAGATGCACCTCACCTGAGGCTGAAAAGTATGTTTGCTGTTTTCCTTGTTTGGAAATTAATTGTCTGGCATTTTGTGGTTGAGCTGTCATTTAACAGGAGCATTATGATGTGCTTCAGAAGATTTCTTGTCTGTGTATGGCATTGATGAGGTAAAGGAGATTGCAGTCTGGGAACAGGATGCAGTCCTAGTGAGCTATTTGCATGTATTGCAAGCCCATGAGCCTAGTTAATCATCTCTGACCTTTCTTTCTACATATGCAAAAGAGCTAAAAGAGATTGCACCCTGGGTGGAGGATGCAGTTCTAATGATCTTTTTACATGTATCTGCAAGTTTGTGAGCCTATTTGAGCATCTCTGACCTTTCTTTCTGCATATGCAAATTGCTCTTGGTCACCCTAAGAGTAATGGTGGGAGTCAAGACCTGGAACCTTTGCTCATAGTGCCTGGAAGGGTCAGTTGCATCTGAGTGAAGAAGTTTAAAATGGTAGAAAATGTGGTTAGTGGTTTTCTTTGTCCAGTAAGGTGCTGTCTTGCATTTTATGGCTGGGCTGCTATTTGGCAGGTCTAGTATGATGTGCTTCAGAAGGTTTTTCTCTCTGTGTATAGCTCTCTGGGTGCAGGCTCAGCTGCATGTCATAGATGAGTAAAAAAAAAAAAGTCAAAACTTACATCTGTGGTTAGTTGTTTCCTATGCTTGGAATTGATTTGTCTGATGTTTTGTGGCTGGACTGTAAATTGGCAGGACTAGAAGATTTTCTCTCTGTGTATGGTAATGGTGAGCTAAAATAGATTGTACCCTGGGAACAGGATGGAGTCCTGTTGAGATTTTTGAACCAAGTTGAGCATCTCTGACCTTTATTTCTGCATATGCAAATTGCTCTTGGGGTTGGTCAACCTAAAAGTAATGGGGGGGAATCCAGATGTGAACCCCTTGCTCACAATGCTTAGAGGGATCAGCTGCATTTCAAAGATTAAACCCAAAAAGTCTGAAATGTATGTGTGGGGTTAACTGTTTCCTTTGCTTGGAGAGGAATTGTTTTGTAGCTGGACTGTCATTTGGCAGGACCAGTATTGTGTGCTTCAGTGGATTTTCTCTCTGTATGGCACTGGGAAGTTAAAAGAGATTGCACTCTGGGCATAGGACACAATCCTAGTAAGTTTTTTCTTGTATGTATATGCAAGCTCATGAGTCTTGTTGAACATATCTGATTTTTCTTTCTGCATATGTGCATTACTCTTTGGGTTGGTCACTGTAAGAGTAATGGGGGGAATCCAGATGTGGACCCCTTGCTCACAGTGCCTAGAGGAATCAGGTTCATGCCCCCGATGAGTCCCAAAAAGGCCAAAATGTGCATCTGGTGTTAACTGTGTTCCTTGATTGGTGATGAATTGCTTGGCATTTTGTGGCTGGACAGTCATTTGAGAGAACTAGTATAATGTGCTTCATAAGGTTTCCTCTCTGTGTATGGGACTGGGGAGCTAAAAGAGATTGCACTCTGGGTGTAGGACTCAGTCCTAGGGAGTGTTTTTGCATGTATTGCAAGTTCATGAGCTTAGCTGAGCATCTCTGACCTTTCTTTCTGTATATGCAAATTGCTTTTGGGTTGGTCACCCTAAGAGTAATGGGGGGATCCAGATGTTGAAAAAAGCATATACGACCACAACCCTTGTTTAGAGAGGAGTTGTTTGGCATGTTGTGGCTAGACTCTCATTTGGCAGGACCAGTATTATGTGCTTCAGAAAAGTTATTTTCTTTGTAACGCAATGATGAGTTAAAAGAGATTGCTCTCTTGGTGCAGGATGCTGTCCTAGCGAGCTTTGTACATGTAGTTGCAAGCTCATGAGCCTACTTGAGCACCTATGATCTTTCTTTATGCATATACAAATTGCTCTTGCAGTTAGTCAATCTAAGATTAATAGGGGGAATCCAGACATTGACCCCTTGATCATAGTGACTAGTGGGACAAGCTGCATGTCACTGATGAATCCCAAAATGGTCAAAATGTACATCTGGGGATACCTGTTTTCCTGTCTCAGAGGAATTGTCTGGTGTTTTGTGGCTGGACAGTCATTTGGTAGGACCAGTATGATGTGCTTCAGATGATTTTCTCTCTTTGTGCGGCACCGGTGAGCTAAAAGAGATTGCACACTAGGCACAGGATGCAGTCCTATTGAGCTTTTTGCATGTATTTGCAAACTCATGAGACTAGGGGAGCATCTCTGACCTTTCTTTTTGCATATGCAAATTGCTTTTGGGGTTGATCACCCTAAGAGTAATGGGGGAATCCAGACATGGGCCCCTTGCTGGCAATGCTTAGAGGGTTTAGTTGCATGTAACTGATGAAGCTCATAAGGGTGGAAATGTATGTCTGGGGTTAGCTGTTTTTCTTGTTCAGAGAGTAGTTGTTGTTTATCAGGGCAGGTATGATGTGCTTCAGAAAATTACTTCTCTGTGCCTGGCACTGGTGAGCTAAAAGAGGTTGCACCCTGGGTGGAGGATGCAGTCCTATTGAGATTTTGACATGTATTTGCAAGCTCATGAGCAGAGTTGAGCATCTCTGCATATGTAAACTGCTCTTGGGGTGTGCCCCCCTAAGAGTAATGGGGCGAATCCAGATTTGGTCCCCTTTCTCATAGTGCTTAGAGGGATCAGATACACCTCACCAATTAAGCCCAAGAAGGCTGAAAGGCATGTCAGGGGTTAGCTGTTTTCTTTATTCAGAGAGGAATTGCATGGCATTTTGTGGCTGAACTGTCAATTGGTAGGACCAGTATGATGTTCTTCAGAAGATTTTCTCTCTGTGTATAGCACTGGTCAGCTAAAAGAAATTGCACCCTGGGCACAGGATGCAGTCCTATTGAGATTGTTTGAATTTATTTGTAAGCTCAAGAGCCTAGTGGAGCATCTCTGAACTTTCTTTCTGCATACGCAAATTGCTTTTGGGTTGGTCACCCTAAGAGTAATGGGGGGAATCCAGATGTGGACCATCTGCACATCACTGATGAGGCCCCAGAAGGCTGAAACATATGTCTGGAGTTAATTGTTTCCCTTGTCCAGAGAGAAATTGGCTGGCATTTCATGGCTTGGCTGTTATTTGGTAAGACTAGTGTGAGGTGCTTTAGAAGGTTTTCTATCTGTACATGTCACTGGTGAATAAAAGAGACTGTACTTTGGGTGAAGGATGCAGTCCTAGTGAGCATTTTGCATGTATTTGCAAGCTCATGAACCTAGTTGAGCATCTCTGATCTTTCTTTCTACATATGCAAACTGTCTTGGGGTTGGCCACCCTAAGAGTAATGGGGGGGAATCCAGATGTGGATCCCTTGTTCACAGTGCATAGAAGATCAGATGCACCTCACCTGAGGCTGAAAAGTATGTTTGCTGTTTTCCTTGTTTGGAAATTAATTGTCTGGCATTTTGTGGTTGAGCTGTCATTTAACAGGAGCATTATGATGTGCTTCAGAAGATTTCTTGTCTGTGTATGGCATTGATGAGGTAAAGGAGATTGCAGTCTGGGAACAGGATGCAGTCCTAGTGAGCTATTTGCATGTATTGCAAGCCCATGAGCCTAGTTAATCATCTCTGACCTTTCTTTCTGCATATGCAAATTTCACTTGGGATTGGTAATGGAGGGAATCTAGACCTGGACCTCTTGCTCACAGTGCTTAGAAGGATCAGCTGCACCTCACTGATGAAGGCCCAAAAGGCCGAAATGTATGCCAGGGGTTAGCTGTTTCTCTTATTCAGAGAGGAATTGTAATTTGTCAGGACAGGTATGACGTGCTTTAGAAAATTGCTTCTCTGTGCATGGTACTGGTGAGCTAAAATAGATTGCACCCTGGGTGGAGGATGCAGTCCTGGTGAGATTTTTACATGTATTTGCAAGCTCATGAGGCTAGTTGAACATCTCTGACCTTTCTTTCTACATATGCAAAAGAGCTAAAAGAGATTGCACCCTGGGTGGAGGATGCAGTTCTAATGATCTTTTTACATGTATCTGCAAGTTTGTGAGCCTATTTGAGCATCTCTGACCTTTCTTTCTGCATATGCAAATTGCTCTTGGTCACCCTAAGAGTAATGGTGGGAGTCCAGACCTGAAACCTTTGCTCATAGTGCCTGGAAGGGTCAGTTGCATCTGGGTGAAGAAGTTTAAAATGGTAGAAAATGTGGTTAGTGGTTTTCTTTGTCCAGTAAGGTGCTGTCTTGCGTTTTATGGCTGGGCTGCTATTTGGCAGGTCTAGTATGATGTGCTTCAGAAGGTTTTTCTCTCTGTGTATAGCTCTCTGGGTGCAGGCTCAGCTGCATGTCATAGATGAGTAAAAAAAAAAAGTCAAAACTTACATCTGTGGTTAGTTGTTTCCTATGCTTGGAATTGATTTGTCTGATGTTTTGTGGCTGGACTGTAAATTGGCAGGACTAGAAGATTTTTCTCTCTGTGTATGGTAATGGTGAGCTAAAATAGATTGTACCCTGGGAACAGGATGGAGTCCTGTTGAGATTTTTGAACCAAGTTGAGCATCACTGACCTTTATTTCTGCATATGCAAATTGCTCTTGGGGTTGGTCAACCTAAAAGTAATGGGGGGGAATCCAGATGTGAACCCCTTGCTCACAATGCTTAGAGGGATCAGCTGCATTTCAAAGATTAAACCCAAAAAGTCTGAAATGTATGTGTGGGGTTAACTGTTTCCTTTGCTTGGAGAGGAATTGTTTTGTAGCTGGACTGTCATTTGGCAGGACCAGTATTGTGTGCTTCAGTGGATTTTCTCTCTGTATGGCACTGGGAAGTTAAAAGAGATTGCACTCTGGGCATAGGACACAATCCTAGTAAGTTTTTTCTTGTATGTATATGCAAGCTCATGAGTCTTGTTGAACATATCTGATTTTTCTTTCTGCATATGTGCATTACTCTTTGGGTTGGTCACTGTAAGAGTAATGGGGGGAATCCAGATGTGGACCCCTTGCTCACAGTGCCTAGAGGAATCAGGTTCATGCCCCTGATGAGTCCCAAAAAGGCCAAAATGTGCATCTGGTGTTAGCTGTGTTCCTTGATTGGTGATGAATTGCTTGGCATTTTGTGGCTGGACAGTCATTTGAGAGAACTAGTATAATGTGCTTCATAAGGTTTCCTCTCTGTGTATGGGACTGGGGAGCTAAAAGAGATTGCACTCTGGGTGTAGGACTCAGTCCTAGGGAGTGTTTTTGCATGTATTGCAAGTTCATGAGCTTAGCTGAGCATCTCTGACCTTTCTTTCTGTATATGCAAATTGCTTTTGGGTTGGTCACCCTAAGAGTAATGGGGGGATCCAGATGTGGAAAAAAGCATGCACGACCACAACCCTTGTTTAGAGAGGAGTTGTCTGGCATGTTGTGGCTAGACTCTCATTTGGCAGGACCAGTATTATGTGCTTCAGAAAATTTATTTTCTTTGTAACGCAATGATGAGTTAAAAGAGATTGCTCTCTTGGTGCAGGATGCTGTCCTAGCGAGCTTTGTACATGTAGTTGCAAGCTCATGAGCCTACTTGAGCACCTATGATCTTTCTTTATGCATATACAAATTGCTCTTGCAGTTAGTCAATCTAAGATTAATAGGGGGAATCCAGACATTGACCCCTTGATCATAGTGACTAGTGGGACAAGCTGCATGTCACTGATGAATCCCAAAATGGTCAAAATGTACATCTGGGGATACCTGTTTTCCTGTCTCAGAGGAATTGTCTGGAGTTTTGTGGCTGGACAGTCATTTGGTAGGACCAGTATGATGTGCTTCAGATGATTTTCTCTCTTTGTGCGGCACCGGTGAGCTAAAAGAGATTGCACACTAGGCACAGGATGCAGTCCTATTGAGCTTTTTGCATGTATTTGCAAGCTCATGAGACTAGGGGAGCATCTCTGGCCTTTCTTTTTGCATATGCAAATTGCTTTTGGGGTTGGTCACCCTAAGAGTAATGGGGGAATCCAGACATGGGCCCCTTGCTGGCAATGCTTAGAGGGTTTAGTTGCATGTAACTGATGAAGCTCATAAGGGTGGAAATGTATGTCTGGGGTTAGCTGTTTTTCTTGTTCAGAGAGTAGTTGTTGTTTATCAGGGCAGGTATGATGTGCTTCAGAAAATTACTTCTCTGTGCCTGGCACTGGTGAGCTAAAAGAGGTTGCACCCTGGGTGGAGGATGCAGTCCTATTGAGATTTTGACATGTATTTGCAAGCTCATGAGCAGAGTTGAGCATCTCTGCATATGTAAACTGCTCTTGGGGTGTGCCCCCCTAAGAGTAATGGGGCGAATCCAGATGTGGTCCCCTTTCTCATAGTGCTTAGAGGGATCAGATACACCTCACCAATTAAGCCCAAGAAGGCTGAAAGGCATGTCTGGGGTTAGCTGTTTTCTTTATTCAGAGAGGAATTGCATGGCATTTTGTGGCTGAACTGTCAATTGGTAGGACCAGTATCATGTTCTTCAGAAGATTTTCTCTCTGTGTATAGCACTGGTCAGCTAAAAGAAATTGCACCCTGGGCACAGGATGCAGTCCTATTGAGATTGTTTGAATTTATTTGTAAGCTCAAGAGCCTAGTGGAGCATCTCTGAACTTTCTTTCTGCATACGCAAATTGCTTTTGGGTTGGTCACCCTAAGAGTAATGGGGGGAATCCAGATGTGGACCATCTGCACATCACTGATGAGGCCCCAGAAGGCTGAAACATATTTCTGGAGTTAATTGTTTCCTTTGTCCAGAGAGAAATTGGCTGGCATTTCATGGCTTGGCTGTTATTTGGTAAGACTAGTGTGAGGTGCTTTAGAAGGTTTTCTATCTGTACATGTCACTGGTGAATTAAAGAGACTGTACTTTTGGTGAAGGATGCAGTCCTAGTGAGCATTTTGCATGTATTTGCAAGCTCATGAACCTAGTTGAGCATCTCTGATCTTTCTTTCTACATATGCAAACTGTCTTGGGGTTGGCCACCCTAAGAGTAATGGGGGGGAATCCAGATGTGGATCCCTTGTTCACAGTGCATAGAAGATCAGATGTACCTCACCTGAGGCTGAAAAGTATGTTTGCTGTTTTCCTTGTTTGGAAATTAATTGTCTGGCATTTTGTGGTTGAGCTGTCATTTAACAGGAGCATTATGATGTGCTTCAGAAGATTTCTTGTCTGTGTATGGCATTGATGAGGTAAAGGAGATTGCAGTCTGGGAACAGGATGCAGTCCTAGTGAGCTATTTGCATGTATTGCAAGCCCATGAGCCTAGTTAATCATCTCTGACCTTTCTTTCTGCATATGCAAATTTCACTTGGGATTGGTAATGGATGGAATCTACACCTGGACCTCTTGCTCACAGTGCTTAGAAGGATCAGCTGCACCTCACTGATGAAGGCCAAAAAGGCCGAAATGTATGCCTGGGGTTAGCTGTTTCTCTTATTCAGAGAGGAATTGTAATTTGTCAGGACAGGTATGACGTGCTTTAGAAAATTGCTTCTCTGTGCATGGTACTGGTGAGCTAAAATAGATTGCACCCTGGGTGGAGGATGCAGTCCTGGTGAGATTTTTACATGTATTTGCAAGCTCATGAGGCTAGTTGAACATCTCTGACCTTTCTTTCTACATATGCAAAAGAGCTAAAAGAGATTGCACCCTGGGTGGAGGATGCAGTTCTAATGATCTTTTTACATGTATCTGCAAGTTTGTGAGCCTATTTGAGCATCTCTGACCTTTCTTTCTGCATATGCAAATTGCTCTTGGTCACCCTAAGAGTAATGGTGGGAGTCCAGACCTGGAACCTTTGCTCATAGTGCCTGGAAGGGTCAGTTGCATCTGAGTGAAGAAGTTTAAAATAAAAATACTAAAGGAGAAGGGAGCACTCACCGTGTGATGGTCTAAATAGATATGGGGGAGGGGTAATGGACTGATATAAATAAGTGTGGATATACTGGGATTTGACTATATCGTTCTAGATAGACAGTAGGGGATAAGGGTACATAGAAGAAAAAGAAAATATCATAAATGAACATGCATATATGAAACAGAAAGAAAAATAAATGAGTAATACAATAAAACACAGATCAAATAAAGAAGGAGGAAATAATTGTTCATACGGATAATACAGTTCAAATGGAGATGATCAATGGAGAGCAATGTTGCAGATGAAGATAGGGATGATCAATGATGTATGATACTATGAGTATAGATGATGATGGAATGAATAAGCAATGAGATGAATCCAGATGGTAATGAGTGGTAAGTATGTTCTTATGTAACAGTGACCAATCGTATCTTCTGTGCTGCTATCAAATGCTCGGAGTCTTTTCGAGCCGGTACATGTAAAAACAGAAGAAGGGAGAGACAGCGCACCAGAGATCTAAGAGTAGTCTGTTACATACAACGATATAATGCACAAAGGAATCAAAATAGCAATGAGTCAAAACTTTAATCAATAAAACAAATGCAAAAAGGAATAATCCTAATAATATAAATAAACATCATATAGATAAAGAATGGATGATCAGAATAGGGAATATATCGAGAATAAAATAACGTAATAATATTCAAAAATCGTGAAAATCTGCATATAGATTAGAGCTAAAACATAGTCAAAAAATATTAATCAGAGGGAGTTCTGATAGATACTGAGATGAGTCAAAAGCTCAACAAGTAAAAAGTGTATACATAAAAAGTATATTGCAAGCGAGAATCACACTGGAGAATGGTGGCAGTAAGGTGTATGGATCAGTACAATATGGGGATATAGAGATCCCTTCTTATGTTAATATACTCACCAGAGCAAAGCTGGGACATGCATCAATAGTGGTAATCAATTAGCCTCTCACCGGATCTATTCTTGTGTCCTGGCACCTCAAGTGTCTGACATTCAACTCTGGCAGTCGGCTTGTGATCGGCTACGGCAGTCAGCTCATAAATCCACAGTCCCAGTGTATATCGCTCTCCCCGTCATGTGCTGTAGTGATTCAGCTATCACGATGATCCTCAGTCTCCTCGGCACTCGCTATGATGGTGCAGATGTTGCGCTAGTAGTCAAATAGTAATATTAAAAGTAGACAGTCTGTATACCAGTCTAGCCGTCTAGGGCACAAGTAAAGGATAGGGAAAATTATAAAATCTTCAACGCGTTTCGGAGCAAACCGCTCCTTCTTCAGGAAGAAAAAAAGTTTGTATGATGCTAAAGGAGCGCCAAAATTGCGCGTGAGCTATTTAAATTTAATGTGGCCAATGGGAGCAGGGGTCAATGGGTTATTGACCCCCACATCAAATAATATGGGTATAATATATTCCAGATTAGTCAATTAAAAATATGAGATAAACTAAAATAAAATAAAGATGCATTAAGTGAAAATCAAATTATGCACGTTGTCACAGTAAGATAAAATAATATATAACAATTAAGAAAAGGGCAATCTATAAGAGAAACAATATGGAGGCTTCTTTTCATTAAAACATAAGGATTCAAGAGCGAATAAGGAGATATAAAAGTGTTATATGTAATATAGTAAATACCATTAATAAGAGAATGGTATTAATAGAGGTCCATAATTTGGATATAGTCCATAATAAGGATAGAGTTAGCCTATGTGTGGAATGTAAGTCCATGTTGGTCTACAAGAGAAGGGAACTAACAGATCCTAATGTACATATAGTTTAAATGATTAAGTATAATGCAGAATGAGTACTACTGTTCATGAATTTAGTTATTAAGTAAGCCTTATAGATGAGTATCCCAAAGGGGAATTTATCATTAGGGTAAATAATGTAAAATGAGTAATATATGCATATAGGTGGTTGTTGTTTTAATATAATAATTCTGTACCATGTGTCAAAAGGAATATTAAAGGCACCATAAGTCCAGTTCCTCATAGAGTCCTTCAGGTGCAAGAGTATGCAACTTAAATATCCAATAACTCTCCTGTCTGGCTAGTTTTTTAAATATATCCCCACCTCTATTTGTGGGGTTAATTTTTTCTATGCCCATAATCCTAATATCTTCAATCGTTTTGAAAAACGGGCAATCGTTGCAATGTCTGGAAACTGAATGTTTGCGATTGTTCTTCTTGATATTATTTTTATGTTCAAGAAATCTTTTTTTCATGTGCCTAATTGTTCTCCCAATATATTGCATGCCACATATACATTCCAAGAGGTAAATCACATAGTTGGTGTTGCAATTAATGTATTGTTTTACAGGAAATATTTCTCCAGTAGTGTGAGACTTGAAGGTAGTAGCCTTATTTTTAGTAAAGTTGCATGTAGTGCATGTGGAATGGCCACATCTATAATTTCCTTTTATATGGTCCCCATGGATGGGATCAATTATAACATCTCCTGTTCTATGGGAATTTTTGATTACTGAAGGTGCCAATTTCTTTTTTAAGTCCGGTGCTTTTCTATAGATGAATTTGGGTTGTTCTGGAAGAATATTTCTCATGGTTTTGTCTCCTTGTAGTATTTTCCAGTTTTGTTTAATGATATGCTCAATTTTTCCAGAGATAGCGGAATATCTGGTAATGAATGCCAGGTTAGGTTCTTGAGAAGCTGTAACACGATCTTGTAAAGGTGTTCCTTTTCTCTCTTTTTTGGCTATTAATAATTCCTTTCTAGGTACTTTTTGCGCTCTTTCTAGTGCTCTATGGGTGTTCTTCTTGTTATAACCTTTGGTGTGGAATCTTTCTTCTAATAATGCTGCTTGGGAGAGGAAATCCAATTCTTCTGTACAATTTCTTTTAATCCATAGGAACTGTCCATACGGGATATTGGATAACCATGTGGGATGGTGTCCACTAGTGGCCTCAATGTAGCCATTTACATCAACCGGTTTTTGGTATGTTCGGGTACAAATCTGGCCTTCTGGTCCACAGGCGATTTCCAAATCAAGAAAGGTGATAGATGATTGGCTTCGGTATATGTGAAAGTGAGTCCCAAATCGTTTTTATTGATATTGGTGAAGAATTCCTCTAGTTTAGATGGTCCACTCTTCCATATAAGTAATAGATCATCTATATAGCGAGCATATAGAATAATGTCTTGCTGATGATTTTTCCAAATGTGTGTCTCTTCCCAAGTACCCTTAAATATATTCCCATAAGAGGGGGCAAAACGGGTCCCCATCGCTGTCCCCCTAATTTGAAGATAATGGGTATTTTCGAATATAAAATGATTATGTTGTAATATAAAATCAATGCTGTTCAAAATGAATAGAATCTGTTCTTCTCTCACCTCTTTGTCTCTTCTAAGTATTGTCTCAACAGCTTGTAGCCCATCTTGGTGTTGAATAATGGTGTATAGTGAAGTTACATCGCAACTAACCCATATGTAAGTGGGTTCCCATTGTATAGTTTCCAATTTTCTGAGGATATCAGTGGAGTCTTTAGTATATGATGGAAGACTCTGAACATAGGGCTGTAGGAAATGGTCGATATATTGAGATAAGTTACTGGTCAAAGAGTTTATTCCCAAAATTATAGGGCGACCAGGTGGGTTGTTGAGATTCTTATGGATTTTAGGTAGATGATAGAAAATAGGGATGACTGGATGCTGAATCGTGAGGAATTGGAATTCTTTATTATTGAGGATACCACATTTATGTGCTTCTGAGATGAGTTCACTGTATTCTTCATGAAAGTAGTGGATTGGATTATGGGAAAGAGTCTTATAGAAACTATGGTCTCAAAGAATTCTATTGGCCTCTTTAATGTAATCCTCTTTATTTTGGATAACCAGGCCTCCTCCCTTGTCTGCTTCCCTAAAAATAAGGGAGTCATTCTCCATAAGTGTTTTTAGACTTGTCTTCTCTTGTCGTGTTAAGTTCTGTTTGATC
This sequence comes from Rhinophrynus dorsalis, assembly GCA_037306005.1. Classification (NCBI taxonomy): domain Eukaryota; kingdom Metazoa; phylum Chordata; class Amphibia; order Anura; family Rhinophrynidae; genus Rhinophrynus; species Rhinophrynus dorsalis. The sequence continues at coordinate 240,363,930 of CM074724.1, read as the reverse complement.
TTGATAGGTTTCGAGAATAATTTACGGATATCCCTAGTTACTGTATCTGAGAAGGCCTCAATATGTGGCCCTCTAATGTGTAAGGGATTGAATTTTGATGGAGGTTTCAAATTTGAATGTTTATATTGAGGTACTGCTGAAGTTGTTGATTGAGAGTTGTCTTCACCTAATTCTATTAATAATCTTAAGAGTTCCTCGTCCTGGTTGATTTCCTGTTTTGAATTTATTTTTTCCTTATCTCTTTCATAGAATTTCTTTAAGGTGAGTTTTCTTATAAATTTTTGGATATCCACAAAGAGTTCGAATTCATTTGGGACTGAGTTGGGGGCAAATTTCAAGCCTTTTTTGAGAAGTGAGATATCATTTATAGACAAGGTGTGAGAGGATAGATTGAATATTCCTATAGTTCTATCTCTGTCTGGCTCTGATTCCTTCTTTTCTTTTCCCTTGTTTCTGAGTCCTCCTCGTTTACCTCGTCTGACCTTTTGCGTCTTTGTGGGTTCCTCTGCAGATGTTTCTCCTCTTTGTTCCATTCTTTGCGCAACCACGTCTGTAGGGGAGTCTTCTGTCTTTGGCATAAAAAATGCTGCTGATGCTGTGTAATATTGTCCTTGGGTCTCGCACCTTGTTGTGTATATATTGTTTTCTGTTCATCCTTATTGTTTTCCATACTAGGCTTATCTGACTCAATGACAGGAGAATTTTTGTTAGTATAGATTTCTGCTGGTTTGATTCCCATCAATTTTCTTGGTTTAGGAATTGGGGGAATTTTCTGTCTTGTATCTCCTGTGATATTTGGATCCTGTGTCTGCTGGTTATCACTTTGTCTGTTATTGTTGGTTCCTGAGTTTACTCTTAATACCTCCTTATTGTTGATAATTTCACCTCTATTGGGGTCATGAATACTAGATTCATTATTTCTACCCTGATTGTTAGTAGAGACATTGTTGTTACTAGAGTGATGATTTTCTCTATTCTTAACTTGATGGTTAGGATTTAGTATGGAGGTGTTTTTGAATTTATGTCTGGAAGAATCCCTGGTGGGTATTGATTGATTGTATCGTGTGTAGTATTGTGTATTTTGATAGTTGGTAGTAGTCTTACAGATACTGGAATACTTATTAGATTTCCATTGGCGAATATGGCCCGTGGAGTAATCGTTGTCATCTCTATCCAATTTCTGCTGTTTTCTATCTACTAGAATTTTTTCAAATTTCATAACCTTTTCATTGGTCTGTTTATCTAGGTTACTGAAATGGGTATTTGTCTTGTGGGGTTCCAAGTTAGTGCGTATTTTTTCTATTTTATCCATAGTATTATTCAATTGGATTTCTTTAAAATCAATAATTAGTTTCATAAGATCAAATGAACATTTGTCTAGTATATTATTCCAATTATTGTAAAACTCCAAGTCTTTATGTCCAAAGGCAGGTTCTTTAATTATACGTAAACCCCTTGGTATTTGCCTTTTATCTATATATTTCTGTAATGTTATAATTTCCCACCACTGTGTCATTTCGGTATTCAGTAGTTTTTCCAGTTCAAAAAAGAGTTTTTTGATATCCTTGTCTGGATAATTCTTCTGAGTATCCTTATTAACATTGTTTGTTTGAGGTGTATGAGATTTCTCTTTGAAGAAAGAGGTCATTAATTCCTCTCGTCGATCTTTTCTGTTCAGACAATGTAACATACTGGACGTATACTATTTGGTGTATCAGTGAGTATGACTCTGATGAAAATGGACAATTAGCTCCTATTTGACTAGGACACGGGAGACTGCTACCTATAAAAAGACTCCCACTTAAGTAAAGTGAAGTGTATAAGCAAAAATACTAAAGGAGAAGGGAGCGCTCACCGTGTGATGGTCTAAATAGATATGGGGGAGGGGTAATGGACTGATATAAATAAGTGTGGATGTACTGGGATTTGACTATATCGTCCTAGATAGACAGTAGGGGATAAGGGTACATAGAAGAAAAAGAAAATATCATAAATGAACATGCATATATGATACAGAAAGAAAAATAAATGGGTAATACAATAAAACACAGATCAAATAAAGAAGGAGGAAATAATTGTTCATACGGATAATACAGTTCAAATGGAGATGATCAATGGAGAGCAATGTTGCAGATGAAGATAGGGATGATCAATGATGTATGATACTATGAGTATAGATGATGATGGAATGAATAAGCAATGAGATGAATCCAGATGGTAATGAGTGGTAAGTATGTTCTTATGTAACAGTGACCAATCGTATCTTCTGTGCTGCTATCAAATGCTCGGAGTTTTTTCGAGCCGGTACATGTAAAAACAGAAGAAGGGAGAGACAGCGCACCAGAGATCTAAGAGTAGTCTGTTACATACAACGATATAATGCACAAAGGAATCAAAATAGCAATGAGTCAAAACTTTAATCAATAAAACAAATGCAAAAAGGAATAATCCTAATAATATAAATAAACATCATATAGATAAAGAATGGATGATCAGAATAGGGAATATATCGAGAATAAAATAACGTAATAATATTCAAAAATCGTGAAAATCTGTATATAGATTAGAGCTAAAACATAGTCAAAAAATATTAATCAGAGGGAGTTCTGATAGATACTGAGATGAGTCAAAAGCTCAACAAGTAAAAAGTGTATATATAAAAAGTATATTGCAAGCGAGAATCACACTGGAGAATGGTGGCAGTAAGGTGTATGGATCAGTACAATATGGGGATATAGAGATCCCTTCTTATGTGAATATGCTCACCAGAGCAAAGCTGGGACATGCATCAATAGTGGTAATCCAATATCCCGTATGGACAGTTCCTACGGATTAAAAGAAATTGTACAGAAGAATTGGATTTCCTCTCCCAAGCAGCATTATTAGAAGATTTCCTCTCTGTGTATGGCACTGGTGAGCTGAAAAAGATTGCATGAGTCTAGCTGAGCTTCTCTGACCTTTCAATTTGCATATGAAAATTGTACTTGGGGTTTGTCTCTCTAAAATTAATGGGGGAAATTCAGACATGGACCTCTTGCTCACAGTGCTTAGAGGGGTCAGCTGCACCTCACCAATAAGGCCCAAAAAGGCTGAAATGTATGTCTGGTGTTAGCTGGTTTCCTTGTTTAGAGATGAATTGTCTGGCATTTAGTGGCTGGACTGTTGTTTAGCAGGAGCATTGTGATATGCTTCAGAAGATTTCAATTCTGTGTATGGCGCTGGTGAGCTAAAAGAGATTGCATCCCAGATAAAGGATGCAGTCCTAGTGAGCTTTTTGCATGTATTTGCAAAATCATGAGCCTAGTTGAGCATCTCAGATCTTTCTTTCTGCATATACAAACTGCTCTTGTGGTTGGTCACTCTAAGAGTAATAACTGTTGAAGCATCTTTCTCGGGAATGGGTAACATGTGACTGTAGATGTTTGACTTCCCCCAACAACAGCTGAAGATACACTTCTTGCTTTCCCTTATAAATGTAAAAAGAGGAAGAAAATCAAAGCTATGTTTAGTTGTAGCTGCAGGAGAAGCAGTACAGAATACTGAGCCACTGGTTGAGTGACGAGTGACCATGCTTCTTGAATTTCCTACTTTATTGCTGCTTTTTTTCTTCCCTGACCTCCTTGAGCAAGTCACCCATGTTGCAACTTTATGGCTTTCATGCATGAATGCACTAAATCTATAGCTGGCTGGACTTTGGTGACTGCATGTATAGGGATAGTCAGCCATGTGAAAGGCATCATAACCCAGTAGCTTACTTTCTCAGTGTGGGCGATATAACCAATTAAGTAAGGCTGCATTGGTATTGTATGTGTGAAAGGGACCTAAGTCTAAATAATAAAGTACTTACCAATGTGATTGTTAGTACAGGCAATTAACCAATCACAGGTTTGTTTATAGTATATAATATTGTTCAATGTATATAGTAGCATTGCTACTATGACATCTGTTTTTAACTATATGCAGTTATGTAATACAATATAAAGTACACATATAGCATTGCCTTTTATTTCATATTCACATTATGTTGCTTTTCTTGAAAAAAGAGTATTACGCATTCAGAAACAGTGTTTTACAATACTGGTGAAAATCATATCAGTGTCTCCATGTGTCTGTTTCATGTAAAACATTATGAATAATGATAGATTCCAACTCTACATTTCCTAGGGAAGAGTCTCCCTAGAATCTACTGTATAATCTCATGTCCTCATTTTTACAGTCTCTCTTATAAAGCTCTGCATATTTTGTTAGTGCTAAATGTAAAAAGTATAAATATAAAAGGAACTTTGGGTAAAAAGCCACCAGACCTCAGTCAGACATTTAATTATGCTAAACATAATTGTTGGGGAAAACTTATGTTGTCTTGTTCCCATTATTAAGCAATTCTTGTCTGTGTAATCATGTTTACAGTAAAGGAACTTGGCCAGATAAAATCTCCACTCAAGTAACCCCTGGCATTAGAATTATCTGACAAGCACAAAGTTTGCACCACAAAAATGGACTGTGCATGCTTATGTTAACTAATTCGTACACACACAATGGCACTGTCGTTGAGTCAGATAGAGTGTTCATGGAAAATCTTAAAGGGAAATGGATGATATTATGAAATAAAAATATATATTCTAGGACCCAGTCTTTTACTATTCAATTGCGTCTTCTCCCACCACTCAATGCACAGGTTCTTTGGGCTTCTCCTCTTCAGAGCTAGTGCTGTAAGCTCCAGAGAAGCAGCTGATGATTCGTTTTAGTTGCCATGATGTCTCAAAAATCTATATGGCTATTAGTAATAAGGTAGACATTGGTAGCTTCAAGTCTTGCAGGTTGTAACATAAAAGGAGGCAATGTCTTGCTCAATATGTACTCAAATTTTGCCTTAGTACATAAGTCCCACTGTGTCTGATATCAGACAGGAATATGATTTTGGTGATAGTTTTCTGTATTGTAATGCACTTCTATGTACAGATGTGACTGTCCTTAATTGTCCTCTTTCTGAGTTAAGTCATCTTGATCTGATAAGAAACTTCTATTGACTTACGTGATGATCTTTGTTCTTTTAACACAGAAAGTTATAGATAAGAGAGGTAATTATGGATAAAAGTAGGAGTGAGCCACCAATGCCATTGTCCTATCACATTTATGACCATCTCAGAGTCAGTTTTCTCGCTATCCAGTGGGATATGCAAGCTAATATCTCCAGCTGTGATGAACTTCAATTCCCATCACCGCTGAGGAAAATTGAAATTATACTCCAACAACAGCTACAGTTCTGTAGGTTCCCCACAAATGTTCTAAGATGTAGCATGTTTGTCAGCAGTTGACTGTTTAGTTTCTTTGCCTCACCCCAACCAAAAAGGTTTTCCCTTGTCCTCTGCAGGTCACACTCTTTGATTTCCTCTTAGACGTGTCACAAGCTATGATAGTTCCAAGTGTGGCTGAGGTTGGCCTAAATTATTATGCCAAGTAGTTGATATTCTACAAAATTTGAAGACTAACCAGAGGTGCAAGGTTTTTTGCTTCTAACTCTAAATGTGGAAAATAAATAATTTGTGTTTATATCACAGGATTTCATTTATAGGGGCTTTGTTTAGTTTGCAACTATATTTTATTTTCTTTATATATACCAGTCCCCAAGCTGTTCATTGCTGTGTAATATGTTGGTGGTTTGTAAATAATAATACTACTCTATTAACAATAATAATAAGGACTGGATGAAATAACTCACAAGTAAATTTCATTTATAAAAATACTGAGCATGGAGAGGTAAGCTGTTGTTCTCCTACCTCTAGTAGAATCAGTTTATAGATAAAAATGAGTTTGGAACAAAATTACCAAAGTTTATAGTCACAGTACCCATGAGCAACCATAATGTTTTTGGTTCATTCTAACTAATTCAAAACTGACTTTTCTCACTCTTATCTGTGCTTTGCATATTATGATTATTTCTGTTCCACTCATTGGCTGCTCATTGTATGATATACTGTTCTTAAAGGTGGTAGGTTGCAGGTAAATGTGATATGTGTTGCAGATAAATATGCTATCTGCAGTAGTAGATGGCTTTAAAGAGTAATTAAGTGGGAATAATTGATGTTTAATGTTTCACAATAAAGTAATCTTCATAGTATTTGGGCTATGGAAAGTGTTATTTCAATGTTGTCTGAGTTGTAGTTCAAGAGTATTTGAATGATAAAATATCCCCCTCCTGCCCCTTTTACTGATGTAACACTGCTCACCTCAGAGTAGCAAGACTGTCCGGATGGATTGCAGAGAGGGACAATCTTCAGTGAGCATAAGGAAAAACCTGGAAAACCTGTCGGGGGGGGCAGGGTTTTCCTTATGCTCGCAGTAAGAAGATTGTCCCTTGCTATGAGGTGTCTACTCCCAGGACCAGATTCCGCAGAGGTGGCTTACACTAGGTAAAATGGGCGGGAGGAGGACACTTTATTATTCAATTACTCTTGAACTACAACTCTGACAATATTGAAATAACACTCTCCATGGCCGAAATACTATGAAGATTAATTGGAGCTGCTGTTTTTGTGAAACATTACTATCCCTTTAATTATATTTTAAAGTGGACCTGCCACCTTGAATGAATGCCAGAAAATACATCATTTTGAAGATATTAATACTTTTATTTCTGGTAAGTGATCCCTCTCAGTGTAGCACTACATGATAATTAGGCACTGTTTTGCATTACATACTTAATTAACAAATGATCACCATATGGAACAAAAAGTGAGAGAAGTGAACCTTAGTTTGATCATCTAATTAAACTACACCTTCCACCTGGAATGAAGGCCAGAAGATGCATAGTTTAAGACAGTGTTTCTGGGACTTGAGGAAATCCCAGCTTGAACACAGGTGAGTCTTGACCTCTTAGTGGTTCCCGAGGTGTAGGGTTCAGAACCACCGGCGTAAGTTATGTTATTACTTTTATTTCTGGGTTATGATCTCTCTCGTTGCAACACCAAATGCAATTCTACTACAGTATATGCAAAAGTTTAAATAGCATACTGTGTTGAACTGAGAGAGACACCATCCAGAATTAAAAATATCATTATATCATATGCAATGCATTGAGTGGGTTTTTGGCTAAAATAAGGAACTGGTAAAGTTTCATAACTGCTGATCAAATGCATTTTGTTTGGAAGAGAATTAGGCCCTTTTCTAAAATGTAAAACAAATTAGGGTCCATGTACAAAAACATATTGTTGAAGATGCAATTCACTACAAATGCCAAACAGAATAGGACTCCCTGAGCAGAGATGGGACAGACTCAGACCAGACAGCAAAGATATTACCTGCAAACAGAAAAAGGGAACTGGAGAGCAAAGCCAGAAGAATAACTCTCTTGGAGCAATATCAATAGTTACAGCAAGAAAGACTAGGCAGTATGGTTAGAAATAGAATGGTGTTGGACTGCTGGGTCATTGGCAGAGCTGAAGGCAGATAGGTATAATAGTCGAATAACTAACGAAGGTCTGATATCTAAGTGGTAGATAGAAGGGTAGGTTGTAAAACAAACAGAGGTTGGATATCCAAGAAGCAGACAGAAGAGTAAGTTTTAGAACAGGCAAAGGTTGGTCGGTGGAGGTGGTTGACAGAATAGTCCTTCAGGCTGCTGGGGTTGTTTAATCTGGGAGGCAGGCTACAAAGTGTTCATTTAAATAGTAAAGTTTGAACATTCCATTTGACAGTTAAATAGAATAGTAAAAAAATAAGCTTAGGTTTTACACTTGAAGGAGACCAGATATGATACAAGACTTCATTGCTCAATAAACTTTATACCCGTGCACAGGTTTTTTTGCTACTGTCTAAAACAAGTGTGTCTAGGTGAGCCCAGATTATGAATGCATGTCCAGACACAGACCTGCCAAAGTGAGTTCTCTCATTCTAAAACTTGTAATGTTACATATGTTCTATATGTTAAATCAGCTTTTGTTGCTCAGTACAGGGTGGCTGTCTGGCTGCGTAGTCCACATGTCTCTGCCTTCATATATGTAGCAGATATTTTTAGCACTTACTATTATAGTACCAAATGTTAAAACTAAAAATGGACTGTTCCATTTCAAAAGTAAGAATTAATTCCTCTCATGTGAAGACTTTCCCCGTGTATTCCCTCTGTACTAGTAAAAAGAGAGTCACAAGTTCCCACAGCTTCTCATTCTGTATTTGTGAGATAGAGATAGAGATAAAACAGCAACAATTTTGAAGCATATGGTGACAGAGATGTGATGATGCTGCATGCATGCATCAGCTGCTGTGCAGGACAATTGAACTCTTATTGCAAACTGCTGATTCTGTATCTAACACATGTCTGTCCTCATCCTGTGTACTATGAAAATTAAGATTGCTGTGAAGTTGAGACTGAGAGAGAGTGAAATTTTGGCACTAGCTATTTATAGAGGCAGATAGAGATAAACAGGCAACTGTGCATCTGATTGTTTTTTAGATTTTTAACAGTAACATGCAGTAACAGGCAGGAACAGTTTAGTTTAAAAAAAACAAAAAAAAAACAACAAGTTTGATAGGTGACAGAGACAGGCAGGGGCCTTGACGTGAGCTGTAACTGAGACAGATAGTGACAGATACTAGAGACAGAGATGTACATTATGCAGTATTTTGAAAGGATAAAGGCTGCTCCTCGCTCAGATAGTTCTGTTGTGTTCTTTACTGTAAAACTCAGCACTGCTTTCATTATACCTATCCAGTGTACTAGGGGCAGGGGTAAGGGGAAAGGATGATCCTCCTCCTTCTCCTAACAAGGCTGTTTGTAAAACTGAATGAAAAGTTCCACCTCCAGCTGTAGTAGTAATAAACCTTTTATGAAAACTGAATATGATAAGTTAGATTCTAGTGTCGACGACATAGAGGAGGAGAGTGTAGCAGTTAAACCAAGTGCTGCATCTGACAGTCACAATACCTGTCCTCAAAGTAGTGGCGAATGTTCTGGAAATCCCCCAAAGGGAACGTAAAATAAATTATTTGAGACGTCAAAGAGCCTAGAAGAATATGAATGTAGTAGGAAGGAAGTAGTGCTAGATGCTGATGATGACTTAATTATTGATGATGCTGTAGTTATAGTATATATCCCTCCATTGTCTTCCCCTTCTTCTGATACAGATGAAGCTGAGAGTGAGAGTCATAATGACATGGCAAAAACAATTAGCTGAAAGAAAAAGGCTCAATCTTTCATCACTGAAAGGGAGCACTATGTCTGTTTATATACTGTTTGAGAGATCAATTGGAAAGTTAGACTCTGAACAAGTAAAGATGCCTAACAATACACTGTCATTATGTCAGTCGTTGTAATGATCATCTTCCCTGCTTCCAAGTCCAATCCCCACCCAGCCATGCACTATTGCTTAGTAAGCAGCAACACAGGTCACCATTAAAATCTAGAAGCCTAGCTAACATTAGTGCTTCTGCTGCTGTTAGAAGTACAGCATTAGTAATATCTACTGTTAGAACAATTGCAACATTTAGACACTGTGGTAGTCACTCCCTCAGAAACTCCTCAGTCTATAAAGTATACAGAATGGAGGCACTTCACTCATGATTCTCTCTGTTGCCTGTGTAGAAAACATATGAGCAGGAGAAAAGCAGGATTCCATCTAGAAACATCTGACCTGAAGCATAACCACATATCTGATCAGTAGACACACAATCAACACCAATGTCAAAGGTGCCATGACTAGCAGAAGTGTAATTTAAACCTGTGGGTGGATCTGCACTAACTGAATAGGAGAAAATCCATGAGTAGTAGGACTTGCAAATTACATGAGAGATTTTATACTTTTAATTTTATATGCAAAACAAAACATTGATATTTCTAACTAATGTAATTCTATTTGCATTATATTTTTATTGCAATATCTGATCACAGTTGTGCCTTTAAACATTTTATTAATCATTCAAAAATTAGTTTTTTTATTTTTTATTTTTTTTCAAAAAATTTAAATGTTTCCAATCTTTCAGAACAAAATTTAAAAAAAAGCACTCAGGTAATAAACAGATAAAATTGTTTCGATTTTTGCTTTCAGAATAGTCCTCTTTTGTTTCACAAGCCTTCAAATCTCTAGCATCTCTGGCATTCTTTATACCTTAGATCACAGTTAGTCAATTGTTTGGCCTCCATCTTTTTGAGGACTACAAATAATATCATCCTATACCTGACTACTCTCCCTTCCTCAGATGCTAGAATTATCTTCACTTAGATTGAAGATGGCTTCTTAAAATAAAAGTAACCTGTTTTTAAAGGAATAGAAATGATAATATGGGAAAAAAATTATATTACTTTTTTCCTGGTAAGTAAAACATGAGTACTCCCACTACCGAGAGACGTTTATTGAATTTTTATTGAACTTGCATTTTTTGGGTGCAGTATGTGCGTGACCTGCAAATTTATGATGTCACTGTTACTATAGTAGTCTATGGACTGTTATGGCCAGTTGACCAGAAATTTCCATAGACTGCTATAGCAACTGTGTCACTGCTTAATTTTGGGAAATGGAGGTCCCGCACTAAAAAAAAAATGTAAGCGTGAGCTGCAATAACTTTTAAATAAAACATCTCTCAGTAGAGGTGTAACCTTGATTTACTCAGCAGTGTGAGCCAATTTATGTTGCTCAATAGTAAGCATTACTGTCCCTTTAAGAAGGAGAAAATCACAAGGGAAGAGTTAAATTTGTTTTAAATGTTAAGATGCTATAAAAAGCCAGTGAATAAGTATTGGGACATTGCTACTTATTGAATGCCAGAGGGATTTGCAATGCTTTGTGAAGCAGTGCTTTGACTGCCTCCATGGTCATCAAAAGGTTAAAACAATGAAGTCCGGGTTCTGTGGAGGGGTTCCCTAAAGTATTACAAGGGGTGCCACTTAAAAAATGTAAGTAATAGTGCATGGGGAAGAAGACTGATAGCTGGCATACAGATTATGTATAGTTCTGTGACTACTGGTTGAAATTTGGAAGACTGAAGCGTTTCATACTGTATAGCAACAACACCACTGTAACATTTCAGACCATGAAGCTACTGCACGTAAAAAGTATGAATAAAACATCTCTCAGCAGCATAACTCCCAAGTGTCCCTCTTTAGGAGGGATAGTCCCTCTTTGAAGCACAAATCCCTCTGTCCTTCTTTCCCACCCTAGTGTCCCTCTTTTTAGGAGATCAGATGGTGTGATGTTTATATAAGTGTATCACATTGCTCCACAGCCATAAAACTCAACCACAGAGCAGCAGGAATTCTTTTGGTAGTAGAAATGATCCGGTAGACTGGAGGAGCCGCCTCCACATTCTTATCTCATTGAGGAGTTTGGCTGCCATCCAATGAGGACATAGACCCTAGGAGCGGGCACATGTTTTTTCATTTTATTTAATTTCCAGTTGGCTGGAGAGGCCTGTTCCTGACTGTGACCTCATCCAGCCAACGACGGACATTGATACAAAGAGGTGGCCTTATGCTTTGAAGGACTGCTGGAGCAATACAGAGGTGAGGGGTGAAAAACCTGATAGTGTGGCCACCAGATCACGGCAGTGGCCGCACTGGTGACCACCAGAAAAACTCCTTTGAGAACCACTGCTCTAGAAAATGTATTCAGTTACACAAAGAGGTGTTAGTATGTCATGAATTCACCAAAAAATTATTAGTAATGCCCCTCCCCCAGTCACGCCCCAGGTAACACCCCCTAAAATAAAAGTGTCCCTTTGGACATTTGAAATGTTGGGAGGTATGACGCAGTAGGGGTACCCTTGTTTTTCACAGCAAGATAAAACCTTCTATATATTTTACCTGACAATTTGTACTGGTACAGTAAAGTAGCTTTAGGAAATGTTTGATAAGTTACTGAATAATGGGTAGGTCACAATGCATTGTAAAGCAATACATAGGAGACCTCTCTAGCAGCCAAGGGGTTAAAGAGTTTGATTTTTTTTTTTTTTAGGATTACAAAGGGATTTAATTTGATACAACAGGATTCCACTACAGCAAATAAATGAGATTGGGAATAAATACTTAGCAGGGGTGCATAAAAGAAAAAAAATAATGTTGCAATTGTCAGAAATATAGCTCGACATAAATTCTGTATTCACTACTCTGTTTTTCCACTTCAGAAATGGTTAAAAGCCAAAATATCCAGGGGCTTAGCGTAAGATAACATGTTTTATCTATTGCCTCCTGCTTCCAGGATCCAGAACCTGTGCTTGGCGCCAGGCATCCTCCTGTGAGATCTCATGTGATGGACATGCCAAGGAAGATTTTATTTGTCTGTGTAAAGTAGAATGAAACCTTGTGGTTTGGGAAAAACAATTTTCCAATGATTCTTTGTTATTGTTATCTTTATGACTACCATCTGGATTAAGTAATACTGGTCTTTAAACCATTTTATCAAACAGTTATACATTTGTGGCAGGATTTTCACTGAATACTTGTTATTGTATAGCGTTAGCCTTACTGGTACAAGACCAACACTAAATACAAAGGAAAGCCTTTATGCAAGAGTGAAATAAAACAGGTTCCTAAGAATCTGGAGACTGTTATTGAAAAAATACTATTAAAGGTAATATCCAATAGGACATATGCACAAAAGGAAATGAGCAATTCTGGGGCAAATCAACTGCATCATAGGAAACACACACATTCCCCAAATTCCCATTTATTTAAAGGAACAGTAAAACCAAAAAATCTACACTAACTAAAACAGTTTCTGACTACCAGTACCATGCTCATGACTTAAAGGGATAGTAATACTTTGTTTTATCTTTATTTCATTTTGTAGGCATTAAAAAAACATGAAGAACGATATAAGTCTCATCTCTCAGACCTTTATGGTTTGAGGGATATTCACAAGCAAAGTTTCCCCTCCCGCCCCTTTTACCTAGTGTAAGCCATCTCTTCTCTGATGTGGAATGCAGTCCATAGACCAGACAGATAACAGAAGGGGACAATCTTCTTCCTATGAGAACAATGAAAACCCTGCCCCCCTTGACAAGTTTTTCAGGTTTTTCCCTTATCTTAATTGAAGATTGTCCCTCTCTGCAGTCTACCTGGGCACCTCCTTTCTGCTCTGGCTGAGCAGTGATACATCAGTAAAAGGGGCGGGAGGGGGATACTTTGTCATTGAATTACTCTTGAACTACAACTCTGACAGAATTGAAATAACACTCTCCAAAGTCCAAATACTATGAAGATTAATTAGAGCTGCTATTATTATGAAACATTACTATCCCTTTAACCAGCTGCATAACGGATTCAGCTTTGACTTCTGAAGAGTAGGAATAAGGAGGCGCCACTTCCAGGTTTCATTTGTGACCGGGTATCTGTATGTTGAAAAGGACCTGCATTCTGAATCTCCATAGAACCAGGGGACAAGTGAGCAGAGCTGGGATTCTGGTTCTGTTCAATTTCACCGATTCAATTAGGTTTGAGAAGTCAGGTCCTTTGCAGCCTCCCTCAGCCAGTTTCAGATCAATCCTAGAAGTGGATTCCCTTTCCTCCTACCCTTCAGAAGACATTGTAGGTTCAGGCATGCAGCTGGATAAGTATTAACCTCTGAGGTAACAAACCATTTTACAGGTAGTCAGGGGCATCTGGACAATTTTTAAGTTAGGGTTGGTTTTTGGGTTAACTGATCATTTAAAGGCATAGTATTGAAAAAATATATGTTACAGGGATTTTCCTGGTGAGTAAAAAAACACAGTCCCAGTTTCAAAAGTTATTTTAACTCAAATGTATTTTTATTTAAAATTAAACTGCCAGTTTCTATTACAGTCACCAGGTGGTGCTGTTCCTACCCCTTATTATGGAGAGCCATAGTCTGTTACTCAAGCTCTCCCATAGAGAGCATTATAACATGTACTTTCCATGAAAAGTTTACTGCTCCTTTAAATATTTTTTTTAACTCCTTGAATGATAAAGATGTCTCCAGTGCATTGCTTCATAATGCATTGGATACCTCTCTGACATTCAAGGGGTTAAAATCCCCTTTTAAATCAAAGGGGAATTTTACTTGTCCTCTATAATCCCATTGACTTGGTCCAACATTGTGCTACTTTCATTTGTGCAGCTGGCCCTTCAGGTGGGTCTATATTAACAGCAATACACACCAAAGCAGCAGCAAGATCTCTTATTAAAGGAATTCCTCTCAAAGTATCAATCAAAGGGCTCCCAAGTTGTGTGCAGAAAGGTGCTCTCTCCACATAGCACGCTCAATGACATCAGGACATCTAAGGTAGTCCTATTGGTCTCACAAGTGCCTGAGATGTGAATGATGACAACCAATAAGTCTCTCCAGCTGCTCAAAAATCCAAATACAAATCCAGCATGATAGGATTTAAAAGTAAACAGCTTAATTATTTTCCTATATTTTGAGAAAAGAGGCTTCTCAGGTCATAAATAGTTATATTTTACATTACAGGAGAATTGTACTTAAAGTGGGTTTGAATAACAGAATTACTCATCTAGGTACAGTAGGTGTCCATTATACAGTAGTCTAATATGTCTCCTAATAAATTTACTATTGATACAATACAAGACATTTGGATGCTTGTGATGTCTCCAAGGGGTTAATCTGTTTGTCTATTAAGGTTCTGAGAAATTTTAATTTGAAGCAAAATTCTACCACTGTATAACCCAACAGGTGTGTTAATCAAAATGACTGCTCCACTGACATATCTGTACAAAATCTCTGACTGACACTTGCCGTCAGAAAGGAGTTTTTTACCCACCTGGGGCTTAATTACAACAGTATCCAAAGCTAAATTACACAAGTGGATTGATATACCTGCTTTTAAGTTTCTAATCACCCAACCCCCAGGGAGGCCAATTATATCGGCCGGGGACTCTCTACTTCAACCATTTGCCTGTTTTGTTGATTATTACTTCAAACCGTTACTTCCTTCTATTCCATGTTATATTAGGGACACTGCTTACTTTCAGTTGAAGCTTAAGAACTCCTTATCCCACAGCATCAGTTTGGTGATAATTGATGTGAGCAGCTTATATACAGCCATTCCACTCCAAGAGGGTATATAGGCTATACAAGACATCCTACAAGATAATCCCTCTATAAGTCGACCAACAGATATTTTTCTTGTGGACATTCTTCAGCTATACCTCACCTTAAACTTGTTTAAACACAAATATTACAGAAACATCTCCGGGACAACCATGGAGAGCAATGTTGCCCCTGCATGTGTCAACATCTTTATGCACAAATACGAGCAGCAATATAAATTGAACCATAAAATCACTAACATTCTTCGGTATTTTAGCTTTATCTACGACATCTTCCTACTATGGACAGGGATCATGGATGAACTAATCACATTTCTACAATTTTTGTAAAAGCTTTCCAACACAATACATTTTACTTTCAAGACAGATTTGAACACCATTGACTTTCTAGATGTTACATTATGGAAAGAAGATGGGAAAATTCACTCATCCAATTTTAGAAAACCTACAGAACGCAATGCTCTTCTTCATAGGAAAAGTTTTCACCTTCAACACACCAAAAAAGGACTTCCATATTCCCAGATGGTTAAGGTCTTGTGCAAGAATAGTGACCAAGGCAAAGCTTTGATTCAGCTAGAAGATTAAAATGTAGATTTTTCAAAAGGGAATAACCAAACTACGAACTTGATAAACAATTACAGAGAGCTCTACAATTCATTCAGGATGACTTACTTAAAACTATTAATCTGAGGGAAAAAACATAATTAAATAATATTTCCTTTCACCTATACTACAGAACACAAACAAATCACCGGAGCTACAACTAAATTTTGGGATGTCCTAGCTACAGATATGTTCAACAGCAAACCACTCTTCAGTTACAAAAATGGAGCTAGTCTAAAGAAATCTGCTGGTACAATCAGACCCCACAGACTATCACATGAGGTCCAAACCCACATGGTTGGGTCAAGTTAAACTGGGATGCTATAAGTGCTCTGACTGTACTACATGTAGGATTCTGCTAACTGGTGACCATTTTATCAATCCGTTTAATGGTTCAACTATTAAAATCAAATACAGATGGATGAGCACTAGCACTTTCATTCATAAATTACATTTTCTGTCCATGTAATAAATTATATGTAGGGCTCACTTTAACAGCACTTAAAGGGATAGTAATAATTCGTTTTATCTTTATTTTATTTTGTAGGCATTAAAAAAACATGAAGAACGATATAAGTCTTATCTCTCAAACCTTTAATGTTTGAGAGATATTCACAAGCAACGTTTCCCCTCCCGCCCCTTTTACCTAGTGTAAGCCATCTCTTCTCAGATCTGGAATCCAGGCCATAGACCAGACAGATAACAGCAGGGGACAATCTTCTTCCTATGAGAACAATGAAAGCCCTGCCCCCCTTGACAAGTTTTTCAGGTTTTTTTCCTTATCTTAATTGAAGATTGTCCCTCTCTGCAGTCTACCTGGGCACTTCCCTTCTGCTCTGGCTGAACAGTGTTACATCAGTAAAAGGAGCGGGAGGGGGATACTTTGTCATTTAATTACTCTTGAACTACAAGTCTGACAGTATTGATATAACACTCTCCAAAGTCCAAATATTACGATGATTAATTAGAGCTGCTTTTATTATGAAACATTACTATCCCTTTAAAGAACGAATAGCAAACCACAGAGCAACCATTGTAAGGCATTTGCTGACATTGGCTTTAGCTCTCTCATCCTCCTTCCCTACTTTGTATGGCACACGATCAAGTGCCCCCACTCTCTGGGGGAGTGATCGCACTAGAATTTTACATCAAAAAGAGTTCAGGTGGATCCAGAGATTTCAATCATTGAAACCCAAAGGTCTGAATGAGAAAATATTGTATTCCTGCTTTTATTATTATCTTAAGGATGTTATCTTTTTCTACTCAAACAACAAGTGCTCCTGTCTAAGCAAGAGTTTTTGAATATGCGTACGTTTCTACTTTGAGAATCAGTACCGATGTGTCAGAAAAACAAAAGGTGGGCACATGACAGGGTAGGTTCTCCCTGCCATGGCTCAACTATTGATATGCTGACAACATCACAATCATCGCTCCTTGAATTACAGTTACCATGATAGAAGGCTTGGATACATATAAATAAGGACTACATCACGGTATGGTAGGATCACCTTTCCATGGTTTCCCTTGAAATATGGTCCCTATGGCTTTATATGGATTACAATACAGATCCTACCCACCCAAATCATGAGGACGCTAACGAAGAGCAGATGCATCTCTCCATGACTCTACTCAGCAGTACAGAGGTGGGATACAGCTATAAACAGTTGGATCTGTGTGGGGTAAGACAATTATATAAGGTACGTGACTCTCCTTTCTTTACAAGGTGTGACTAAGGATATCATACATACAGGACAGACTATTATTGACTTCCAGGATTGGATTATGCCATGTGATTATAAAGTATGCAGTAACATTTATGGGTGTTTTAATTCTATACTTGGATATAGATGATATGACTATGAGGACAACACTCTTTATTATACTCAGGCATTATATGTCCAAGACTTTCATACTACTTCAAATTTTATGTTATATTGTTAACTTGTCATCTACCAACTTTTTAGTCATTTTCACAACAATAACATTCTGTTTACATACCTATGCATATTTATACATCTTAAAGGGATAGTAATACTTCATGAATCATTTTATCTTTATTTTATTTTGTAGGCATTAAAAAAACATGAAGAACGATATAAGTCTTATCTCTCAAACCTTTATGGTTTAAGAGATATTCACAAGCAAAGTATCCCCCCCTGTTCAACCAGATCAGAAGGGAGGTGCCCAGGTAGACTGCAGAGAGGGACAATCTTCAATTAAGATAAGGGAAAAAGCTGAAAAACTTGTCCAGGGGGAAGGGCTTTCATTGTTTTCATTGTAAGAAGAATGTCCCCTTCTGTTATCTATCTGTCTTACAACTAGATTCACATCTGAGAAGAGATGGCTTACACTAGGTAAAAGGGGCGGGAGGGGGAAACTTTGCTTGTGAATAGCTCTTAAACCATAAAGGTTTGAGATATAAGACTTATATAATTCTTCATGTTTTTTTAATGCCTACAAAATAAAATAAAGTTAAAATGAAGTATTACTATCCCTTTAACATTTGATGTTAGATCCTTCCCCTGTGGTGCTAGTACAGCCAGGAATGTAATATGTTTATACTTTCACATATGGATGCCATTTATATTTTCATTTTGAATTATGTTATGTCGATGTAAGCTTGGACCATAACTGTTACTCTTTGTAGTGCTAGTCCTCTATACAATTAAAAGATAGAAGTCCCTCTTTATATATAAGTATACACAAGCATACAGTGCTCCCTGGTATCACATCATTTTCTTGTCTCCACTTGCGTATAATATTGGGGTATTCTTCTATCCCCAGTTAATACTGAACTTGAGATTTTGTCCTCTTTTTAGGACATAAATTCTACTGGCTCATTATGACAATGTGATGATACAACTTCAAATTCACTGATTGGTTCCGCTCTAGTACTAGTGATGTGTATCTCCTTAAAACAGCTGGGTTTAACCAGTGTGTTATTCATAATCTCATTACTGTTAATTTAACTAATTTAATTTGCAATATTTTACTACATCCTTTGTTGCCCTACCCAGTTGACACAATCCCAATACTGTTCCTTATCACTCTATGTTTCCCATAGCCACTTTATATGGGGATTCTGTGCACTGCATAGAGCATTGTAATATGAGGGAGTAATGGGCTGTCCGTTTTGGTCATTGCTTCTCTTTGCATTTTTTTTCTTATTTTGCCCCTTTAGCTATATCTTTTTTTCTATTTCATTTCACTCCCTCTCCACCTTGTAGTGTTCAAATTTCTTGCACCCTTATGTGTTGCGATGTGTAGTAGTATATGACATGAAGGGAGTTTAGTTTTCTAAGTGACTACTAACTTTTTCATGCAGCATCTTTGGACTTACATTGTCTTTTAATTTTAGTATCATATTTTGTGACCCTCCATATGTGTTCTAGTGAATCTCACTTTGTTATAGGAAATAATTTTTGCCACTTTATCGCTCTATCAGGGCTTAAAATTTGAAGCTACTGCAAGCCATAGCATACCCACAAGGGCTGAATTTCTACTCGCCAGGGCTAAATTTTCACTCGCCATTGGCTAGTGGCAAGTGGAAATTTTGAGCCATGGCTCTATCATTACTTTATTACCATATTCTCAGTAGATTATGAGTTATATGGACTTCACAATAACATTTTTCTTTGTTCCTGTTTTAGATTCCATGTTTTTTAACTGCAATCTATTACTATTCATTGTTTCTTCTGTCTAGTATATGGGACTAGGATGTGTTCACTTGTCATTTCAATTGTGAAACTCTCATTAGGGTAATTGATCTTCACTTGTTTGTTAAATTAAGCTAATGACGCCTTTTTTTGGCACCTTTTCACTATTTGAATGTTCACTGGGTATATAAGGAGGGTTTATGTCTGTGATGTGTAATCTTGATAAAGGCCTTGTAAAGTGGTTGAAACTTCAGTTCAATAAACATCTGCATATTTCACTTGGAAAAACTCCTGTGAGTGCCATCTGTCATCATGTGAAATGTATGCATCTATTTAATATTTGATGTGCACCCAGGTCAGATTTCTTTTGCCTACCATGTGTGCAGCCATCTAGAAAATTATATATATAAGCACTACACTACTTTTAAGCATTACACTCGTTTTTTGTTTTCCCGTTGAATTGAAGGATAGTTTTCAGCTTCTAAAAATACATATCCAGTTGACTTTGATCATTTCCTAATTAAAAGCATAAACATTGTTGATCCACAAAAATACCATACTGTAATATAGCATAAAGTGTTCATTTTATACTAAGAAGGGAGGATTTCAACTGCTAATTATTTGTGAATGTCTCTATGTCTACCAGTTACCATTAGTCAACTGGGACTGCAATGAGTTTGTTTTCAATGTACTGAAGTCATGTATTGTATATTTGTTTCAATAAAATTCAGTTTAGCTTGCTATTTTGAAAACATCCCTCCCTGTTAATTATAGCTTGTTTAATTATAGGGTCGAAAGAGTGGTTCGTTTCAACACTCTGATTATCACAAGATTCCCAAGGAAAGATTGGGAATCTTTTTAAGTCAATGCAAAAAGATGTGTTTAAAAAAATGATGACCTTTAAACTATTATGTAATTTGAGTTTACACGTGCTAATTCTACATATATAGCCATCGTATATACATCTAAGTGGTAATTGTGATTGTGAATAGTCAAATAGGAATCTTATATTTTAGAAGGGGGAGTGGTCTATATATGACAGAGGTGCAATTGATATGTTTTGTTTCACTGAAATAAAAGTAATATTTCTGCGTTTAACCCTTAAAATACTAGAGGGCTGTGTAACACAGCGATCCACAATGTGTTGTGTACCATCTGATCCTTAGAGTGTTAACCCTTTGAGTGCCAGACAGATATGCCACACATTGCAAAGCAATGCGTTGTGTACCCCTCTGGCACTCAAAGGGTTAAGGAACAAATCATTTTCACAGCGTGGATGCTTTATAATGTTCTGGTGATATCTCTAACACCCAAGGAGGTTCAGTATTTCTCTTGTACAAAAAAAGTAATTGTAATAAATAATTAAAAAATAAAAATATATATCGTACTATGAAATCTTCAACTTGCGTTGAAGGTCACCTGACCTTAGAAACACTGAAGCTGATGTATTATTAAGAACTTAGGGGGAGATGTATAAAACTGGAGTTACAAAGAAAGTGTCTGTAAAAGTGTCTCAAAGCGACATAACTTTATGTATAAACATCTAACAACATTTTGCTATGTGTTAACTCCAGTTAGTTGACTTTTTTGAAAAGTGGAGTAGAAATGGTCTTGGCCAAATAAGAATTGTGTCCCATTGTATTTATAAGGAAATTCGCTAATTGTGCCAAAAATAAAGACGGTTTTAGTGATTAAATCATAACGCCAGGTATTACTTGTTCTTATTGGAAGTATATAATACTGCTAAATGTGCAAATATATATTCACATGTGCGAATATTCGCAAAATATTCTCAGAATATTCTCAGGTAGACATATTTATAAACATGGCTTTATTACTTTATAAATATGACCAGGCGTTTTGTGAACTTTAGCGATAATTCTTAAGAATAAATTAAGAAGGCTTTTTATACATCACCCCCTGAATCCCTAAAGGAGTCATGACATACATATACGTCATGGGAAAACTTATGTTAAGGACCCTTGACATATATCTACAACATAGAATTCAGGGGTCCCTGAGCGTCTTCATGCCAGTCGGAGGCCCTGATTCCATTTCCGCCAAAAAAAAAAAAAAAAAAAAAGAA
Organism: Rhinophrynus dorsalis; assembly: GCA_037306005.1. Classification (NCBI taxonomy): domain Eukaryota; kingdom Metazoa; phylum Chordata; class Amphibia; order Anura; family Rhinophrynidae; genus Rhinophrynus; species Rhinophrynus dorsalis. The sequence continues at coordinate 240,342,572 of CM074724.1, read as the reverse complement.
TGCCCCTTGGTACATAAATGCTGTCCCCAAGGACGGTCATTAAGGGGTTAAGTAATTCTGGGGTAAACCATCTGTACTGAAGGGGACAACTAAAACTTTCCAAAACTCCTTTTACTTTACATAGGGCTTTTAACTTCTATATCCACTGACTACAGTGTAATAAAGAGGTGATAAGAGAGGTAACGTCTCCAGTGATATCACTTCTCCAGTGCCTATGTTATTCTATGGAGCCTATGCACTAAGATCTCTCAGACTTGCAAAGGCTCTATAGAATAACGTAGGAACTGGAGAGTTTATCACACTGGAGAAGTGGTCTCTGCATAATCATCACTTTATTACTCCTTTGTTCATCTCCCCACCCTTAAATGCTAGAGAGGTCTACAATGCATTGCTTTGCAATGCACTAGAGAACTGTCTGGCACTCATGGGGTTAAAAGTTCATTTTAAGTCAATGGGAATTTTTAGTTAAAAAAGACCTGAAGGATTTATGAACTTCAAACTTCACAAGGATTAAATGATACACTGGGTCTCAATAGCTCCATTAGAAGCCATGGTTCGGGCAGTCTGCTCTGCACATAACTGCAGCGCGCACAGCCATCTCTACTGCGCTTGACGGCTTCTGACAAACATACTTTTAGCAAATTATTATATAGGATAGCTCAGTAACCCTAGCAACTGATTGCCATGATGGGACTGAGATTATTCCTTTTATAAACACATCATTAAGATCTCCATTATTGGATCTCAGTAATCTGTACCTTTGGAGTGTCACCTTCATATATTACCTCACTCACACAGGATGCATTTTACCTTTTGGTCTGCTTTTTATACGGATTTTAGTTTGTTCCCCCCAGTCTTGGAAGCAATGATGGGACTTACTATAGCCATTATCCTCCTCTTGTTGACTGCTCTTCTATTTGGATGCTTATTCAGAACCCCTAGCTATGTAAGCAATTATGGGGCTGATTATATCTGGTATCTATGTCATAAAGCAAAATTTCAACACTTAACCTGTCGACCTGTCACTATTCATGAGTTATGGAATTCACTGCCTGAGGAGGTGGTGCTATCGAATACATTAGATGCCTTTAAAAAGGGCCTGAATACTTATTTAAAAGAGCATAACATAGAGGGCTATGTACGTTAGTATTGGGATTAATATTTAGTTAGTGCTTGTTGATCCAAGGAGAAATCTGATTGCCATTTGGAATCAAGAAGGATTTTTTTCCCCCATTCAAGGCAGAATTTGAAATTGCTATATTGAGGGTTTTTTTGCCTTCTTTTGGATCAACAATGGTAAACAGGAATAGGAAAAGGGTTGAACTAGATGGACGCAAGTCTTTTTTCAACCTAAATTACTATGTTACTATGTTATCTTTCATAAATTATCCATATGGCTATGGTTCTGATTTTGATTTTGTTAAGCAATAGGGCCTGTATCTGTCTAGTCTACTTCAGACTATCACCCAGAGATGGCCCTCACCCCTTTTGAATGTATTTCTGCCCTAAGACTGGAGTCAGTGATTTTGCAATCAGAGACATTTCAGTATATTGTTACATTATGCCAGTATTACATTGTGACACCTTATCCTCAGTATTAATGTTGGTCTGCAGTGTTGGCTAGTTAACTGTGTGTTATTCACATGTATTTTTTCTTGGTACCATTACGAGAGCTAGAGTCACCCTGAGTCCATTGATGGCTTCCAGGGAGCACCACCGCCACCTCTACCAGGATGACTGGTAAACTGGCCCTTTATATACATATCCTCCCTTTTGTATGTATGTATGTATGTATGTATGTATGTAACTTTATTTATATAGTGCCACACAGTGTACGCAGCGCCTTATAATAGACATATGTTACAATAAATAAGAGGGGATGAAATAAGTGCGACATTCATAGAAACAATGGGAGAGAGGTCCCTGCCCCAAGGAGCTTACAGTCTATGTATATTTGTGAATGGTAATAGTAATTTTATAAGACAAATGAATGTACTTTTAGCAGATAACAGTGAGAAGTAGTATGGTGTTTAAGCGGAACTTTCAGTTTATAGCAAGTCTCCTTGCATTCATTAAATGCATGGTGACTAGCTTGAAAATATATGTCTTACCAAAAACAATTCTTGTGTCTAAAGGAATCCATCCCATTTGGAGACCGGAACTGAGGCTAGAGCGCAGGCATCTTGTCTGTGCACATGCACTGTCAGTCCCGGTCTCCATAGAGTAGACTGCGCAGGCTCACAGACTGCTCTAACCTGCCCATCAGTCCTGAAATGGGACGGATTCCTTTAGACACATCTATTTTTTTTGGTAAGAAATCTATTTTCAAGCTAGTCGCCATGCATTTAATTAATGCACGGCGACTGGCTATTATCTGAAAGTTCCGCTTTAACTAGTAAAAAGGTCTTTTTTACTTAGATAATTTTCATCATAAAGACAAAAATAGCCTTTTGTCTCTTTGAAACTATTTTATTTTAAAGACAATATTGAAGACATTTTTAATGTCAGAATTTTTAAGGGCAATATTCATCAAGCTCATCTTACCACCATTTTTTATTGTTTACGAGACATTTTCCAACATGATGGATTTACTTCTGAAAATACTGTCCTTATTTTAACACCAATTCATGATCTGCCAATTTTATCATATGACAACTTTTTGAACATTGCACCCATAATAATGAATACAAACAGATATTATCATTCTTATACCATACCTACTTCAGTCACAAAGCAATATGCAATATGCTTGAAGAAAGTGAATCAATAAATATTAAGTGTAATGGCATTAGTGAACTATGCTCCTTAAGCACCCTTGTGTGTATGCAATCAGTTCAAGGTGCTTTATACATTATAAACTTTTCCAGTATTTTTTGGACTTTATCATCAGTAATCCATGCAAAAAGATGGAAGAAATGCATTGACTGTTTCTGTTTTCCCAAAGCCTGCCAGTTTTAATACCTTTGTATATATAAAAAAAATTACATAAAGGTGTCAGTCATCACCTTGTCTTCACTAATAACTTCGCTAGTCTCAGTTTTAAGGTGCCCAAAATCAGTTCATCTTTTTGCCATTTATATACTTACTAGTTGAAGAGCCCGTGTACACAGGCAACAGTGCTGGCCAGTCGCAGTGTAGGTGCGCAGAGAGGACCAAGGTCTAAATTCGGAGCATCCCGCTCCTTATCAGCCGCGTCACGGGCAGTCTCTACTGCGCATGACTGCGTCGTTACAAATATTTAGCAAATTATTATATAGTATAGAAATATTTATGATTTGTCTTGCTCATTTTTGCAATACATTTCTCATTCTCAAATGTAACTAGTTTAATTGCTTGCTTATAGATTCTGTTGCTTTCTTTGTATTTTATTTAAATAGTGTATCTACCCATCTTGACAAACTATTTAAAAACCTAGTTCTTATTTTTCATATCCCTGAAAAACTCATTGTTAATACACGTTGGTCTTACCTCTTGTATTTATTCCCTGTCAGTATATATTAACATTTAGATTTAGCCAAAATAATTCTGAAAACATTTCACTTTTTGCGCATTTTTAGCTTTGAAAATGTCATCCCATTTAATTTTCTCTAATATTGATTTTAGCATTGTACAATTAAACTTTACAAAGCTTTGAGTTCTGCCCATTTTAACAGGTGTGTAGTACAAATTTCAAAGGATGTCATATTATGGCCAGTTACACATATATTACATACCACTCAGAATTATATGAGATCACTAGGTCCATCAGGGCCTCACTTCCAGTTAGTTCCTCTACTCATTAGGACATGAACTTATCATTAATCCTACTTAGAAAAAGATGTCTCTTTGTTATGCTGGAAGTCTAATCTCTCCTGTCAATTTCAGGGTAGTTAATAAATCCCATTTGAATTACATTAACTGACTGAGAAGCCTTGTTCAGTACAATCTTTGTATTATATGTGCCCACAGTATGTATGTCAACCCACAGGGGCTCTACAGTCTCTCTGGACCCTTCATTAATATATACACATATATACTGGGTGTTAAGTTGTGCTTTACATGCAGACATATAAACAAAGATTGTGATAAATACCCACCAAGAAAAAAAAAATAAAGTGTTCTAAGGCGTGGTAGTCTTTTAGTGGTGCTTCAAGACACACTTGATCTCTCCCATGGGCCATTGCAGAGAGGAACATTTCATGTCCATATTAGACTGGTGCCACCAGCAGGCAGTCCAGTTCAGAAAGGTCAGGCAGATTCTCTCTGCACAAGAGAAACAGCACAACCACATATGTATGTTTCAGCCTATGTGATCCTCATCAGTGTGCTGCAGCTGATTTCCTGTAGGCACATAGAGAGCAAGTACCCTTGCATGGGATGCCCTTTCAGCTTTGGGAGACCTACAAACAAAGAAAAAGTGTTTTGTTCTAAGGCATGGTGGCCCCTCAGTTCCATATTAGACTAGTCCCACTCGGAGGCAGTCCAGCACCGAACTGTCAAACAAATCGTTTTTCTATAACATAAACAGCACAAACATAGACATAAGTTTCAGCCTATGTTGTACCTTGGTTATTGTACCTTAAAGAGACCATCCTTGTGATTGCTTGTGGGTTTAGGATTATAGTTCACCAGTGCTTTAGACCCATTTATTTATGTTTTTTCTTAAGAAATAGAAATGCCCTTTGATTTAAATTGGGATTTTTATCACTTGAATGCTAAAGAGGTCTCCATCACATTACAGAGCAATGTGGACAGACGTCTGTGCAGGACAGCACAGAAACTAGTGCAATCTTACAGTGTGTGAACTGAATTAGTGTTCTGCATTAAATAGCAATCTGGTCTCAGTTTTAAATCAGTGATAATTTGGGGAATGATTATTTAGCTTGCACCTATAAAAGCCTATATTGTTATAGACAATTGTTTTTTTATAGAAGGGCAAGACATGTCAATGATGATGTGTGGTGCTGTTTTAGAAATTGTTTTTTTTAGAAGGGCAAGACATTTCAATGATGATATGTGGTGCTGTTTTAGAAGTATTGTGATATTTTGCTGCCACCATGTGGCTGAATATAATACTGTTTTAAAGACGCTGGTGACATGTTAATCCTCTGGTTTTATCTCACAGGTTTCTGTTGTAGTCTATACAAGAATATAGAGGAAAAATCAATGATATGTTAATACTTGCAAAGGAAATGGAATGTAGCCAATTATAGGGTGCTAAATATGAAGCATTCCTTCCAGTCCTCAACACCACTGATTCTCAAATTTGTCCCAAGGCACCACACAGATGTGTGAATCAAAATAACTGAGCTAATGATTAAAGGAAAACTAGTAGCTTAAAATAATAACTCCCCAAATACCTTAAAGAGGCAGTATATGGTCAATACAAGACTCATTTAACTCACTGCCAGTTCTCTCAGTACTATGTGAACAGACTTCTCATAGCTCATAAATCACCCATTGTCTGCCCATTTGCTCTGAAAAATAACAGATACCTGTCCATAAATCACATGCCATCTGCCCACTTGCTGTGCAGATCACAGGTATGTGTCCATAAATCACCTGGGAGAATATGCACTAAAGGGCGATAAGAAGCCATGTTGGCAATGTTGTGATCAATTGATGTCAATAGCATATTGACAGTGTGCACTCAGATATCACCATCATACCCCTGTGAATCTACCACTAATCTGCAACAATATTCCAACATTGCCATGAATCTGCCATGCCTTTGACAGGTTTAAGATTTTGCTCAAAAATGGCTCATTTGCATATTGAAATGTAAGTTGATCTATTATTGTATTCATATTGGCAGGGGAGGGATTGCTTGAATTATTTTTACACATTTGAAAACTTAAAGTGGAACTAACACCGCTAAGAAACTTTGTTTGTAATAATTCTCTATCTGGCGACTAGCTGCTTAGTAGTGGTAGTCGCCAGAATTATTACCTCTTTATGGAGAAATCTGCAGTCATCCTCTGCTGACAGGCAGGACGGAGCGCGGACATCTTGTCCTAGTGACGTCCGCGCACCTGCGCTGTCAGTCCCTTCCGGAGCCGAACGGCTCCTAGCAATGCCTCCTACAGCCATCTGGGACTACAGAGCAGGCACGCGGACGTCACTAGGGCAATATGTCCGCACTCCGTCCTGCCTGTCAGCCGAGGATGAATGCATATTTCTCCATAAAGAGGTAATAATTCTGGCGACTAGCGCTACTAAGCAGCTAGTCGCCAGATAGGGAATTATTACAAACAAAGTTTCTTAGCTGTGTTAGTTCCGTTTTAATGCAAAACTGCATATGTGCCACGTTAACCAAAAGTCAAGCAGATATATGCTTTAGGAAATAATCGCAATATAATTTCAGGTCAAAGTGAGAATGAAAGCATCCTGAGGTTCCTGAGGCAGCACTTCATTAGCATATGAAATATAACTGAACACCTTCATTAGCATATGAAACATACCTGAAAAGGCTCAATTATCATATGAAATGTTACTGAAAAGCTTTATTAGCACATGGAACAACACTGGTACAGCACGGGCACCACAGGTACTGTACAAGTATGAATATCTTAACTGTACATTTGCTGGGCTATTGGCTACAAGTATATAGTAATGCTGCCGCACACACCTGTGATTCTATTGAGGTGCTCCAACTGAATATCAGATGAATTCCAGCAAAGATAGTCGGGCACTCTTTTATTAAAACATAACCTTTAATAATTTACCATCTTTACATGTATATCCAGCGTTTCAGTTTGACTTTACAACTTTCATCAGAGATAGTTCAACAATTACAATGTTTCTCACTTTATTGTTCCCTTATATAGTCACGCCCATATCATGAGCGAATCCGGCGCTTACCTGGTCACCACAGTGACCCCGAGTGTTGGATCCACCCACTTGCTATAAGCGGAAATCACAAAAAGCTCACCTTTACATTAGACACAAATCCGATTGTATTAATGGGGTTAAAGGATCAGTTTAGTTTAATTAGTTGTTTGTAATGACAGTTTGGAATAAGGGGTTGTGGTACTAGCATTTCATTATACATAAACTATAGTTTTAAACGTGTAACTGTAAAATGATATTTGTGTCTAATGTAAAGGTGAGCTTTTTGTGATTTCTGCTCGTAGAAGGTGGGTGGATCCGACGCTCGGGGTCACCGTGGTGACCAGGTAAGCGCCAGATTTGCGCATGATACGGGAGTGACCTATAAGGGAACAATAAAGTGAGAAACATTGTAATTGTTGAAATATCCCTAATGAAAGTTGTAAAGTCAAACTGAAACATTGGACATACATTTAAAAATGGTAAATTAATAAACGTTATGTTTTAATAAGAGAGTGCCCGACAATCTTTGCTGGAACTGGTCTATTGGCTATTGTCACCCCCATGAGGGGTCATGATACCCCTCTTGAGGTCTGAAGTACTTTTTCTAATACAAATTACATATATAATTTAAAAAAAGAAAATCACTGTTACACATAAATTAAATATTTAATTACATTTTCACACAAATTACATATATAATAAAAACAAACACTTTTTTTATACATATACAGGTTGCCTATTAACCCTATGAGTACCAGAGGGGTAGCAAACACATTAGAATACCTCTCTGGAACTCATAGGGTTAATCTTGCAATACAAAATACGAGGGCATGTTGAATATAACAGGAGAAAAAAAATGTTGGATAAAAATGGTGAAAGAAAGTCATGGGAGCACTGTAGTCGACTTTTCAAGGGGGAGGGGGGGTTAAAATGTCGGATGTACAATATTTGTCGGATTAATATGGTGAAAGAAAGCACTGTAAGTCGGATTTGGAAGGGGAAGGGTTAATTGTCAACTATAAACAATATTTGTCAGATTATTGTGGTGTAAGAAATCACTGTAAGTCAGATTTGGAAGGGGAAGGGTTAATTATACACTGTTTTTGTTCGAACAACGACGGTTTTGAAACTGTCGTTATGGCTTCTACTCCTCAACCTCTGAGGTGCAAAATTTCTGACTTAAATGTAACCACAAAACAGGCGCTAATACTGAGCATGGGTAATAAGATAGTAATTGCACGTTGTTTTTAGTTGTTTCCTATGGGCTTTTTTTAGACTGGGGGTAAGTATAATTACCGCTGATCTTGTTTTCACAAGTCAGGTAATAGGGTAGCAAAAACTGATACCCTTTAAGGACCGGGAAGAGCTGAGGTTGTTTTCACCGGAGCAATTCTGACCTTTTTGACTGTCTTTGTTCAACAGTGTTTTACATTTAAGTCTTTTATTCCACCCCCATAAATTATATACTGTTTTTTTTTAGCACAAATAGGACTTTCTGTTGATACCCCACTTATATGGATAACCCTCCATTTACTTTATTAAAATTTAAAAAAAGGTAAAAAAAACACCATTTTTGGTTTTTCTCTTGGGATCAATTGGGCGCAAAGGGTTAGATTTTTATGGAGACTGCATGAAAGGTATGACCGGTCAGTCATACCTAAAAAACGTGCAGTTTAAAGTGTCCACTGTCCCCCCTGGGTGAAAATCCCCATAACCCTTTTTCCCACCCTATTTTGTCACTTTTTTATCCTTGACATTTGGCGTTGTGTATAAGTATATTACATGGCTCCACAACAATCACACTTCCAATATTGTTTAATGAGATGTTTGTTTTTTTAATAAAATACTTTTTGTAAAAAAAAAAGTGTGTTGTGTTTTGGTTTTTTTTTTAAAAACTGTATCATTGCAGGTAGAAATTGACCTGCATTTAGCCAGCCTCAAGCACCAGCACTGAAGGGGTTAATACACCCAGCTACTGTATTTTCTTATTCCACTAGGTGTCACCTCTCTGTTTCTCTCTCCCTTACTTTGATAGCAAGGGAGACAGAGGCAGAGGAGAGACATAGAGGCAGCATACTTTGCGTGCTGCCTCTATCTCTCAGAATGCCGGTACATGTGATCGCTGCTACGGCGATCACATGACCCGGTCTCGGAGCATTCAGTCTCAGACTGGAATTAATGATAGCAGTGTGCTCAGAGGCACGCTGCTATCAGTTAAGCCAGGACCGTCATGGGTCCTTAAGTGTGTAACAACCCATGACGGTCCAGGACCGTCATGGGTCCTTAAAGGGATAGTAATGTTTCATAATAAAAGCAGCTGTAATTAATCATCATAGTATTTGGACTTTGGAGAGTGTTATTTCAATTCTGTCAGAGTTGTAGTTCTAGAGTAATTCAATGACAAAGTATCCCCCTCCCGCCCCTTTTACTGATGTAATACTGCTCAGCCAGAGCAGAAGGGAGGTGCCCAGGTAGATTGCAGAGAGGGACAATCTTCAATTAAGATAAGGGAAAAACCTGAAAAACTTGTCAAGGGGGAAGGGCTTTCATTGTTTTCATACAAAGAAGATTGTCCCCTGCTGTTATCTGTCTGGTCTATGGACTGGATTCAACATCTGAGAAGAGATGGCCTACACTAGGTAAAAGGGAAGGGAGGGGAAACTTTGCTTGTGAATATCTCTTAAACCATAAAGGTTTGAGAGATAAGACTTACATCGTTCTTCATGTTTTTTTAATGCCTACAAAAAAATTAAAGATAAAACGAAGTATTACTATCCCTTTAAGGGGTTAAAAAAACATAGCACCTGTTTTATTTTTAGCGCTGGTAATAGAATCGAGCCCCTGATGCGCAGTCTCCATTAACCTGTTTTTTTATATATATATATATATATATATATATATATATATATATATATATTTAGAAAAATCTTTAACCAAGAATACATTGATATTTGAGATTTCTCATTTTCAAGTATGCGTAGTTACACAAACAGAGAAACATTATGAGAAATGCTTTAGACTTGAGAAAGGGAGTTTATCCCGAAAGCTTGTCAATCCATAATTCTGGTAGTCCAGTAAAAAAGGCATTACAATAATAACCCTTCAGCTGCCTAGACATTCACAATGTTTGCCGTTTAAGTGCTGAGCTCTTTTTTGATCCAACCATTTGTAAACTTTATTGTTTTTGACTTGAGCTTTTATGCTACTGCTAATCCCTTCTGTCTCAGGACCTCCGAGACATATTTTCATATAAAGAGAAAAGAAACACTAAAAGTGTATTTAAACATTCTGAGTTAGTAGACTCTTTGTGCACCAAGTCTACACTGATGGAGTAAGGAGGTGGAGGAGCCCTAAGAATTACAACACCAACATCCAGAGCACAGTCCTGGGAATACAAACGAACAAGGCTACCGGCAAGGTGTTATAACTGATGACTGGAGACCACGGTGGATTTTCCTGTGAAATACCAATACTAGAAAGGCTGTGCATTGACTACCATCAAGTAATTGGGGTTACCCCTGGACCATTGCAACAGATACTTGCACTGCTTCATTCTGTACTGTCTTTCTATACATGGTCTAGCTATTCATATATCTGTATATGGAGGACCAACATTGACTGGTCATTCATTGCATCTAATAGATATATCCAGTCCACTGTTATACATTGTTTTATATACACTGTTTTTATTGTATTTTATATAGTTGCACTGTGGGACACAATTTGGCCATATTGTGGTCCCTACTGTTACTGTTTTGTGTTAATTTACAGATAATTCTATACCCAGCTAAAGATACAGTAAGGGACGGAGGAGTGGGATGTAACTTTATATTTGCCGCAGGCACCACAACCCAACACCTGGTAATCTGTATTAAACATATCAAAATAAGAATCCCAGTTGTGGGGCACAACTTGGTATCTTGTCTATGCTGTACCTTCACTGCCTGATGTTCTGTATATATCTGCCTGTGGAATTCCATGAGCAGGACACAATTTTATTCATGCTAGATCCATCAGCTTCTGGTGCTTCTGTATTTAACTATCTGTGATCTGCAAGATACTTTTGGAGTGGGTGCAACTTAATTTTTTGTTGTGGACACCACTGCTTAGTACTTTTTTTTTACCTAATTATTTGTGGCCAGAATTTCGCAATATTACGTATTATTATTATTATTTTTGTATAGTGATTTTACTAATGCATACTGCACATAGAGAACAACCTAAAGAACAAGCAGGCTTCAGGTGTTGTTTCAAGTACAATGGACCCTATCCAGAGAGTGCAACAAGTTATAGAGGGACATAATGAATGCAGCCTTCCATTATGTATAGCCTTCATTGACTTCAAAAATGCCTTTGAACCCAAGGAGACAATCTCCCCAAAACTATTTTCTGCTTCTTAGAAGAAATTTTCCACAGACCAAATTGGGAAAAAAAGGACTTAAGATCAATGGAGACAACCTACATCACTTATGTTTTGAAGACGATATCATACTCTTTGACAGTTGTCCTGAAGAACTGCAAGAATGCATTGAAGAGCTACAACAGGAAATCAAAAATATTGGTCTTAAGATAAATATCAAGAAAACGCAAGTGATATTTAAAAAAAATTGACAATACCAAGGAAAGTCACAGTAGTTGTACAAGAACTAGAAGAAGTTGACAAACATAGAAATAAACACATATATAAAACAAAAGTGACAGTCATACAGACAAGTGATGCTTCCTACCTGAGCAAGCTGAGCCTCAAACTCTGTTGTGGTTGACTGACACAGGTCTGGATTTCCCAATAGGCAGAGTAGCCAACTGCCTAGAGGGCCACATTATGAAGGGCAGCTCAGCTGTACTGGCCACATCCATTTTCTAAATTGTGGGTGTGGCCAAAACAGTCCCAATATCCCTGCCTAGGGGCTCCTGGGATGTAAATCCAGCTCTGGACTGACAGATATTAGGCAGATAGACAAGACAAACAGACAAAATGTATAATAGCATACTGTGTGTTACTAACACTACACTAACAAAAATAAGAAAAAGAAGGATTGGCATATACTGAGGTGTGGAAGACTCTGGTGCTACACCTGTTACTGTTTGCTTTATCCTTTATTGCACTCTACTGATTCTGAAACTAACAGGTCAGTCTTATACTATATTGTAAACATTAACAGTGCTGTACTTGGGAGAGAAAGAAAAATCTGCTGATATTTTCACACTAGTTACTAGTGTAGAGGCCAATAGGCAATATGGGGATCAGGAGTTGCTTGCAGTTATGGGTAGTTTGGGTGTGATTTCTAGACAGTGACACTGACAATAACACATAGGCACAGTTTAAATATCATATATGAAGATGTTAATAAAAAAGCTCAGCACTTAAACAGCAAACATTGTGAATGTCTAGGCAGCTGAAGGGTACATTAAAAATTATTTTTATATTGATTATTCAAACAAAGAGCAGCAAAAATGTAGAATGTCTAGGCAAATGAAGGACACCTTAAAAATGCTTATTTATATGGGTTATTCACACAAAGAAGTTGACAGAGCATGTGAAGAACTTTCTTCTGCTTTTTGCATCTTTGTACTTAGTCAAGGGAACAATGAGTGTTCGGTAACTTTCCCTTTAGTGCATCTAGCAATGCTTTGCACAGGAGAGATCTGTCAATTCCTCACCGTGATCTCTATAATTGATTTGCTATAAATTGCTGAGCGCATATCTGATCTGCTCCCATCAGTAACAGAAGTATGGTGTCACTGACAGCTCTCTTCTATCTCCTGCAGACAGGAGTATACTCTGCCACTTTTGATAGCTCACTCCTTCATTTAAAAATATTGGCATGTGTATACCTATGCTCCAGTGCACACTGATAGAAAGACAGTATTTGTAAAAGTGTTCCAATGGTGATTATTTTATTAAGAAAAGGATATTGACTGTAAGGACCCACTCCACTCAAGTTGTTTCTGGACTCACTTGTTTGCCTGTGAGTTTACCTGGACATACCCACTCTACTCATTAGTACTCTGCAATTATCTATGATCCTGTTTGCTCTCCTGGACATGACTCCTTGGCTTTTATGTAGTAGCAACATAAACACTGCAGTGCAGGAGTAAAGTGCATTACTGTGAGCATTCCTGCTTCTTGTTGTAGTCCTGTTTGATTCCTATTGTGACCATTGCCTTGTCTTAATGATCATTCTGATCAGGGAACTTTGTGACTCCCACTTAGAGTCAGGAAGGAATTTTTTACCCACTTGGGGCTAAATTGGAAATGCTTCAGTGTTTTATTTTGCCTTCCTCTGGATCAACAGGTGTTTTTCGGCTTATATCGGCATAGAAGGATCCCACGACTACCAAAAAAGAGTCATACCATAAACGAAAATACTCTATCAAAAAATTATATAAAATAATTGTATTTCTACTTGTCATTAGTCCAGCCTGAATCCATGAATACAAATACAAATGTAAGGGGACTCCCAGTTAGTAAAAACAAATAAATATATATATATATATACATGGACAACAGTACTGGACCAATGACAATGCATCATAAATCCTATAACATTGTATATATTTGTCAGAACATATTCTAAATAAATATCAAACTTATCTAGAAGAGAAAAGTATCTGAAACATAGGAATATATAATAATCTGAAGAATATCAGTATCCGAAACGACAAAATGCTCAACATACTTGATCAGAGTAAATGCCTCCGCATAGTGGTATGACTATACTATGTATCTAAAATGCTAACAAAACTCTTAATATGTCAAATGAACCTATGTGACATCTAAAAATAAATAAATATGATGATAATGATGTGCATCTGGAATGTGTGAATAAGTGGTGATAATATGACTGGTTGTGAATGTGTGATATACATCTTATATGTATATATGTATGTGAAAATGAACGAAGAATGAATGAATTGTATTAATAGTGAAATATTGAATGTGTATATGATGATGTGTATAAGATATGTGAAATGTAATAAAATAAATGAGCAAGGTGTATGGTGCGGGATGTATATTAACCTACCCATTATAATGGGGTGTATATATGTGATGATAAATGAAGTAAAAAATAAGGTGTATGTAAAAGTGAATAGAGTTGGTAATATTAAATAAATGTGTGATATTGAAATTGAAATGAATTTGTGATAACAAATTGAATTCAATGAAATTGAACAAAATTAGTCTATCTGTGTACTTTCAATATTTTCATTCAAGCCCAAATGACACATAGTGGCTAATCTGAAGATCCAATATGATTTACGATTGATGAGCCTCTGTATCCTGTTGTACCCAGGGCTAATCCAATCTATAGAAACTATCATCAACCCATCAGGATCCTTACCATGGAATGCTTCAAAGTGTCTTGACACACTATGTAATGGGTATCCCTTTGTGATGTTCCTCCTTTGCTGTCCAAAACGCACCCTCAAAAGCTGAGTGGTGCGACCCACATACTGGAGGTTACATGGGCAGCACAGGGTGTACACCACATATGTGGACCCACAGTTCATTAACTGTCCAATAGCAAAGGTTTCCTTGGTGACCATGGATATAAACGATATAGCCTTATCCACTAAGGCAGAACAAGTCAAAAATCTCTTTCCTAATCATCTAAAAGATCCTCTCGTTATATTTTCTTTAGTTTTGCTTTTCTCCATTGCTGAGGTGGTCTTCCGCTCCTTAAAGTGACTAGGGGAGATTATGTTTTTATACTCTTAGCTCTCCTATAGATTACTTTTGTATAGGAGAAATACTACCCATAAGTAGTGGATCTCTTTGTAAAATACCTCAGTTTTTTTAGGATTTGGAATATCTTCCCTGATCTATTGTTGTATCTTGTGATAAACATTGGATATTTAGTCACACTTTCTTCTTTATCACATGTATGTGTGTCCTCTCTATTTGTGTTCTTGCTTTCTCATATGAATTTGGAATTAGATTCTCCGGATAGGATTTCTCTCTAAATCTCTCTCTCAGAGTGTCTGCTTGTTTGTCATAGTCTTCTATCTTTGTGCAATTACGTTTAATACAACAGAACTGGCCATATGGAATGTTCCACAACCATTTTTTGTGATGGCAACTGGAAAACTCCAAGTAGCTGTTCTTATCCACCTGCTTGAAGTATGTTTTGGTGCTAATCTTCTGTCCTTGGGTGCCTATCAGCTCTAGATCTAAAAAATGGATCCTATTATTCTGGATCTCACTAGTGAATCCCATTTCCCATTTGTTGTTCTTTATATGTTCAATCAACATAAGTGCTTCCTCAACATCCCCTCTCCAAATGATTAATGTATCATCTATAAAGAGACAATACTGCACCAGACTCACACCCAGCACGTCACAAGTACTCAACAGATCTTGCCCATAAATAAGTTGGCATAGCTGGTGCCCATCGCGATACCTTTGCGTTGTAAATAGTAACGCCCATTAAATTCAAAAACATTATGTGTTAATGTGAACTCCATAGCTTGAATTATGAAGTCAGTCTGTTTGGTGGGCATGAGGTGATCCTGTGTTAGGAAATATTTTGATGCCTCCAGACCTCCTTTTTGTGGTATATTGGAGTATAAGGCATTTACATCTGACATAATCCACAGCATATTTTCTTCCCAGGGTATATCCTTAAGAGTCGAAAGTAGATGCCCAGAATCCCGAATATAGGACAGCAGACCCAGCATATGTCTCTGCAAATGATGGCCAATATATGCAGAGAGATTACATGTAAGTAATTCTATACCCAAGATGATGGGCCTCCCTGGAGGTGTTACCAGGCACTTATGTACTTTGGGTAAGTGATAGTAAATCACCATTTCTGGTTCTTCAATACATATGAAATCTCTCTCTGCACCACTAAGTATACCATCACTATATGCCAAGTCTATCATATTTCTCATAGCGAAAGAAAATTCTACAGTTGGATCTTTCCTCAACTTCTGATAGTATACTTCATCACCCAAGATGTGAGAGTCCTCCAACAGTTAGGCCTCCGTATCTTGTACTACAATTGCCCCACCTTTGTCGGCACTTTTTACGATTATGGAAGTATTATTTTTTAGACTAATTAGGGCTTCTTTTTCTCCTTTACACAAATTAGAATTGAATTAAGGAGTGCCATTTTTATTTCCAAAAGTTTTTTTGAAATCCTCCATTACCATAATATTGAATGTCTCAACAAAGTTCCCTCTTGATTGAGTAGGATTGAATTTAGATTTATTTTTCAACTGTGAGGGCACTATACCCTCAAGAATGAATCGAGGCTCCTCATCTATAATAGGGATCATTTATCTGTTTTCTTCATCTCTAATTGCTATTTCTGTAACTATTGGAACTGCATCATTGTTGTTTTGTTTTTATTTTTTGTTGGCAAAAAACCTTTTAAGTGACAGCTTTCTCATGAATTCATTCAAGTCCACAAATAGATCAAAGAGGGTGGGTTCGTTTGATGGGCAGAACGACAAACCCCTAGCTAGAAGTGACTTTTCATCATTGTTTGAAACGTGTTTAGACAGATTGATAACATTTTTACCCAACTTCTCTACATTTGTATTAGTTGTAAATCTTCCTCTCCTCTTGATGTTTTGGATTTCTTTACTATTGCTCCCTCTTCCTCTACATCCTCTGGGCTTATTCTTTTGCTGGTTATATCTTTCTCTCTTAATGGGAGGAATCTGTTTTGGGTTCTCCACCAAGGCGTCAGAGTTGGAGTTCTCTCTTTCGGCCCCCCCTCCAAAAAAGGAGTTGATGAAGAGGTCGAGGGAACTGGGGACTGAGGCTCCGCATACCTAGAGAAGGTATCCTCATTTCCAAGCTTCCCTGAACCAAATGTAATCAGAGGGGTAATTGTATCTTTTGTTAAATTGCTTCCACTCACTCTGCGGTTGGAGATTCCTTGGTTTCGGACTGAAGATATTTTTGAGCTAACCATATCATGAATGATTTTAGTGTTGGTTGCAGTAAAACCTGATTCACCCTGTCTGTTATTAGTTTCAGTGGAATCTGACCCACCTGTTCTATTTCTAGAGTTGAACCTATAATTCTGATTTCTGTTTTTATTTTTTCCTCTATTCTATTTCTCTCTGTTTCTCTATTATTTGTTCTCACCACGGTGAGAAACGTTTTCTTCTTTTTCGCCAACAGATCTTGTTGAAAGGTGTTTACACTTATATTTGTTCTCTTCTCATATTGTGCACAATCAGATAAATGTTTTCACCCTTCAAGTTCTCCATTTTTACTCTCAATTTCTCTCTCCAATTCTATAATTTTTTTCTCTCTATATCCTATTATCAAGTCCATCAGATTAAAAAAGCATGCGTCCAAAGCCTTATACCAAGCTTCCACGAATGAAGAATCAACAGTGAAAGATGGCATCAGGCCTAGACGCAAACCCCTAGGTATCATGTTAGATGTTTTATAGCATTTTCAATAAAACATTTTTGAGAACTACAGCCTTTTTAGAATTATTTGTTTCATATTATCGTTGATTAAGAGAGATGTATAGGAGATAAAATCCCTCAATAACATTGGATCAGAGGGTTTCATCCCATCAGAGGTTTCCAGATAACTCCAGACAAGATTGAAAGACCCTGATTGGAGACAGGGGTTAAGAATCCTCCACATGCTGATACTGATCTTCATGAAATGTGAGTGCAATTTCAAATTTATTCTATTATAGAATTGTTACAATATTTCACTATCGGGCATCCTCTCTGTCTTCTTTGTTTTTCAACAAAGAGCCCAAGATCTACAACAGAGTTTAAAAGTTGTGCCTTCAGAAAGGTTTTCAACGGACTTAGATGGTGTATACAGACTTCAAAAAAAAAAAAGAAAAATGTGATGGTAAAATTAGACTTGTTACCACTTACGACAACCAATGGAAAGGTATCTATCAGATTTTGAAAGACCACTGGAATCTCTTTTAACATATGATACACTGAAAAAACGTCCACCTTGGTCTTCCATTACAGCTCAGCGATCCAAAAATCGATGTGATCCACTTCTACATAACTATTTTGTCCCCACCACACATGCAGTGAGACAAAAGATTTGGGGCAGTTATCCTGGACGATAATGTTCCATCTGCGAATATATGAAGCCAGCTAAAAACATATTGTTATTGAAGAAAGGGAACTTTAATTTAGACAATACATAAAACCCACATTTCTGTTATTAAATGTTTATGCCAAAGATATATGTGAGTAAAACAAGTGAAATACTGAAAAGCATGTTTCAAAAACATATATCCTTTATTAGCAATGCAGGCAGGGATTTGAGTAATTGTGAGATTTAATTTGAGTAGCAATGCATTTCCTGCAGCATCATGAAGGTAATCCATTGATAATTCACATTTTTGGCCTGGAAAGAATGATGATAGGTACTAGGAGAGGAAACAATGAAAAATAAAAAAGCTGTTGCAATATGAAACATAGCGGATTTACATGTCTTCTTATCCCACAGGAACCAAAAATAATTAATGTTCACAAAATATTTAATTTAATTTGTGTCTTCTCATCTCCCTTTTTATAGTCATGCATTCATCTTGTCCAGGGCCTTCTTCATGAAGTATGAAATCATAGCTGTTGTCTGTTTGTTGATATTGTTGGATATTTTATAGTTTGTGTGACCAATCTATGTAGATGTATATTCATAGAGATGTTTAGGAATGGACACTTTGTAATCTGTTTGATCAACCTAATGGTCTGTCAATCGTAGCAGGGCATTTAACTCCCATAAAGATGGTCAGCAGGCTAAGAAACATGTTTTTTTTCAATAAATTAGTTTTTATATTTATTGTTCCGCTTATATCCATTCCTTTCCTACGATAGTGTGTTCTGCAGTGTCCATCAGCTTGTATGGTTTATTTGCGGGGAGGACCGGCAATTGTTCCTAGATGGCTTTTTCACCGGCTTTTGATACACATAGGCCAATGGGATCATTTAATGTAAGTAAAATCTGATATTTACTTGGTTTGCGAACATTATTATATTCTCTGTGAAGCTCTCCTCCTGTGTGTGTGTGTGTATATTTTGGTTTGTCATCCGCCAGCATGTCCAGCGACTGAGCAGTTTATGGAGTGATCGAGCACCCCTGCAATGGCTATCTGTGTGGAGGCAGCGATAATATCCTCCACTGGCTAACACGCTACTTAACTATAGAAAGTAGCATTTGGGAAATGTGAGTGATTTCTTTCCTCTTTTTGAGTCTTTAATTCTATTTTGTGATGCACTATGATGCTCTCCCCCTTGTTGTTTTTTGGCTTTATCATATATAACTTTAGGCTGTCATTGTATTTGCCTTGATCTTGTAAAATTAATAACTATATTGGTAGGCTTGACTACATACTATAAATGTCCAGTTGTTAATATGTAAGCAAACTTTGACTGACACACCTAAACATGCTCCTATAGAAAATGCTGTGTGAATTACGAATATCTTATTTTATGTGTGTAATGGAAGCTAGAAGGGACCGTGTCACCTTCCACCGTTGTTCCCAGGTCTCTCCCTCTCGACGCCGGACTGGCGGCGTTGGATGCACTGGTCGAACAGATGGACTGTCTGGTTGTCAACTCACAGAGGAGCCGAACCCCGATGTAGTCGTACCGCATGTTGCATATGCCCAGGACCGCTAGTAGTTGTGCTTTGGCAGCCATGTTTCAATTGCTGCTCACGATGAAAGAAGGAGAAATCCCACCGATCACCACCAGTGCAATAGAAGCTAGAGGGGACTGTGCCGTCTTCTGTTGTCGTTCCCGCGTCTCTCCCTCTCGATGCCGGACTGGCGTTGTCGGATGCACCAGTTGAACAGATGGTTCAACAGATGGTCTGGTTGTCGACTCACAGAGGTGTCGAACCCTGATGTAGTCGACTCCGCATCGGAGGATGCGAGTTGAGGAGGGGTCGACAAGGCTCCGGAGCAGTCGAAGCATTGCAGGCTGGAACTCAACTTCGTATGCTGTCAGGCGGTGAGAGTGAGGCCTCTACTCCCGTTTGAGCGGATACAGGAACAGTGACACAGGAACCAAAGGAAGGTCGAAGACGGAGTCCACGTCACCGCCTGACAGCATACAAAGTCAAGTCGCAGGACGCTGGCAGCAGGAGGTCGACGATGCAGGATACTCAGTTCAGATGGGCGTCAGAGTGGCCGCTTTATACCATAGGAACATAAGACACCAGGACTCCTTGTTCACTCAGAATACTAACTCTTTATTGTCACATAACCACACATATTTATACACCAACCTCACATTGAAATACATGGGCCAACCAGATACAATAAGGACATAATCCAATCACAACACAGGAGACAAAAGACCAACAGCAGATGGTCTAACAAATACAATGACTCAGACATGATGACATTCCAAATACAAAAGGGTTGATTAACTCTAGACAAAAGACACAAAGAGTTGAGGGATAGGAATACACATTCGAGGGACAATGGCCAGGGGTTGAAGCGCGTACTCAACTCAACCCTGGCCAATCAAGGCATACAGTGAGTCAGCTGGTTGACCATTCCCCAAGCCTCCTACTTTTCCCCATATTAGGCCTATGAGAGACCTTTAAACCTCCTGCTCAGGGATTCGACCAATTCAACATTGACTCACTGCCCTCGACTCCTCGTGTTTGACTTGATGTCAAACACCCAGCCGGGAACCTCCGACTCGTAGTTGGTGACTGTGTAAACCCTCAAATACACCACATACATTAAACTTAGACTGTTCGACATTACCCACAGTCTATGAACCCAGGTTTTTAGCCAGTCCCTTATGTACAAATGTGAGCGTTCGATAGGCCTAAGGTAGTTCCTTGCACAAAGTTCTGTCTGACTTTCCTGTCTGTTCACATAAGGGCTATCCCCAGTCTCTAAGTTCATGATCAGGGCTTGAGGGGTTGTACAACTGGTCCCATAAGGGTGACCCATATGGTGAAATGCCCATAGTCTTGTGTGTCTAGGAATGAATAGTCTTATGCCCAGACAAGGGCTCCAGTAATGGACTATGCTCTGTTACAATGTGCAAATAAAATACATTGTTTTTGTGCTTCACATAAGTGATCACTGATAAATCATGATGCCAATATATAAACATACAGGTGGTTGCTATTGGATACAATGTGAGAGTCATTGTTTTAAGGTTTATGATGCCCAGAAATAAATTTAATCTTTGAGTACATGAGATGAGGTACAAGCGTGACTGTGACCTTGACTGAGTTCTTGATATGTGCCTCTATGCATGAGGCAATAGGTTGTATGGTGAGATGTATTTGTGTTCTGCTGTACATGATGAGATATTACTGATTTCCACATTTAAATCATCTCTTGACTAAGCCACATTTGTACCAATATGAGTTGGGCTAGCACAAGCATCTGGTTACACTAGAAGTATCCCTGCTCTACTCCTCTTTTGACCACTGGTGTCCCCTGAATATTTGGATACGTATCACTGGCATTTATATTTTTATTTCAATTGCACTCAGAAAGCTCAGTACTGTTCACAAGCAGCTACTTATTCCTATTTTTATGGAACATTATTTTTGCACTTTAGACACTTTATTTTAGTTCTAATAATTATTTGAAGGCATTAGAGCTGTGTTTTAGTACTGAGTATTATAATTAATTGTTTTAATTATTTTGAGCTTATAGTTCATTCCTTTTGAGTGCCTCAGATAAAGGGGGTACTTTGAGGACACTCTACTTTTGGCCTGTGTATATACTCATACAGGGCTCAAAATTTCCACTCGCCACTAGCCAATGGCGGGTGAAAATTTAGCTCTGGTGAGTAGAAATTCAGCCCTGGTGGGTATGCTATGGCTTGCAGTGGTGAGTAACTTTTCAGGTCTGGGTAGTAGCAAAGGACTTTAAATTTTAAGCCCTTTACTCATATATGTAGTTCATTGGATTTGTTACCTCTGGAGTAGCACTGCACAGTTCTGTGCTTTCAGGAATATGCACTGAGTATTTAAAGGGATAGTAATACTTAAAATGTAAAAAAATATATGTTGTAGGGTTTATCCCCCTGTGTAAAACAAGAGTACTCCCACTGCTGAAAGGTGTATCATTCAAAAGTTATTAATTTTCAAAGTTGAATTTTTTAGGTGCAATATCACAATGGCCTGAAATTGTATAGTGGCGCTATTGCTACACGATCCTATCGACAGCTCTGGTCCCGGGACCATAAATCTCCATAGGATGGTGTAGCAACAGCGCTACTGTACAATTTTAGGGCACTGTGATATTGCACCTAAAAAATTAAACTTTGAAAATTAATAACTTTTGAATGAAACACCTTTCAGCAGTGGGAGTACTCTTGTTTTACTCAGGGGGATAAACCCTACAACATATTTTTTTTTACATTTTAAGTATTACTATCCCTTCAAGAAACTGTGGTAATTACCTCTTATTGTATTGTAATAGCAAACATTTTGACTTTAAATCAAAAATCCCACAGCGTTGAATGTACCCTCTTTTTAACCAGCAGCAAGAGTTATATAATATATATTTTTTTAATTTTAAATTTTTAAGTTTTTAAGTTACTAGAACAAAGTAAAATGCTAATACATTTGATATAAAAAAAAGTTAACAGCTTGATATAACTTTAAATATCACATACTTACAGCTAGCATATGTAAGACTAAGTATTCATGTTACATCCATAAAATATCATTGTTTTTTTATAATTGTTTTTTACACCTGTTTAAATTGTCATATTCAAACAGCACCAATGTACTGTTGTTAGTATTGAGAGATAACAAGGAAAGTCAAGTTATTGTAGTAGTACATACTACTTGTGTATGCAGAAACACTGTAATCATATATCAACCTATTAATAACCATAGACAATCAATGGGAGACCTGTAGCCCTAGAAAAGGCAGGAGTGGCAGCTTCCCCATAGCAAATGGAAGACTAACTTTTAGATCTTAGAAAACAAATAGAGAATCTTTACAGATGCTAGTATGGAGTACAATGTTATTAAGCGTATATATAATACCAGTTCACTCTCATATATATACATATAAGGGTACTCCCACTGCTCAGAGATCCAGAGTTATTACAGTTTAAACTGCTGTAGTTTTATATTAACAGTGCCCTCTGGTGGTGACATTCTGATTAATTATTCTGTTGCATTTTCTGGGAGATGATGTTACTGACAAACAGTTCTCCATAGAATATGATAGAAACTGCTGAGTCATGGTGCCAGTTTGACCTTTCAGGAAGTAAACACACTGTAATTCACTTCCTAACAATTTGAACTATTATAATTTTTGAATAAAATAACAGACAGCAGTGGAAATGCCCTATAACATATAGATTTTAATTAAAAATGTTTGCTGCTCCTTCAAAGGTTTGGGTTCAGGGGCGGACTGACCATCGGGCATTTGGTCACAGACCGAGGGCCCGTGACCAAAGGGGGCCCGCCGCCGCCACTTCCAGAGCTGCTCAGCAGCTCTCCTACAATGGCCGCCGGCGCGCCGTTCTAGTAATACAGAGCGCTGGGAGATTACATCATCTCCCAGCCTCTGCATTACTAGAGGCGCGCCCCACGCCGCTAGACCACCAGGGACTGCAGGTAGGGGCATGGTGGAGATGAAGGGGGGTATTGTGGAGATGAAGGAGCAATGTGGAGACGGGTGCATTGTGGAGATGGGGGCATTGAGGAAGGGGCAATGTGGAGATGAAGGGGGTATTGTGGAAGGGGGCATTTTGGAGATGAAGGGGGTATTGTGGAAGGGGGCATTTTGGAGATGAAGGGGGTATTTTGGAAGGGGGCATTGTGGAGATGAAGGGGGCATTGTGGAAGGGGCATTGTGGAGATGAAGGGGGCAATATTGTGGAGATGAAGGGGGCAATATTGTGGAGATGAGATCAAGGGGGCATTGTGGAGATGAAGGGGGCAATGTGGAGAGAAGGGGGCATTGTGGAGATGAGATCAAGGGGGCATTGTGGAGATGAGATCAAGGGGGCATTGTGGAGAGAAGGGGGCATTGTGGAGATGAAGGGGGCAATATTGTGGAGATGAGATCAAGGGGGCATTGTGGAGAGAAGGGGGCATTGTGGAGATGAAGGGGCAATGTGGAGAGAAGGGGGCATTGTGGAGATGAGATCAAGGGGGCAATGTGGAGAGAAGGGGGCATTGTGGAGATGAGATCAAGGGGGCATTGTGGAGAGAAGGGGGCAATGTGGAGATAGGGGGCATTGTGGAGATGAGATGAAGGGGGCAATGTGGAGATAGGGGGCATTGTGGCGATGAGATCAAGGGGGCATTGTGGAGAGAAGGGGGCATTGTGGCGATGAGATCAAGGGGGCATTGTGGAGAGAAGGGGGCATTGTGGCGATGAGATCAAGGGGGCATTGTGGAGAGAAGGGGGCATTGTGGCGATGAGATCAAGGGGGCATTGTGGAGAGAAGGGGGCATTGTGACGATGAGATCAAGGGGGCATTGTGGAGAGAAGGGGGCATTGTGGCGATGAGATGATGGGGGCATTGTGGAGGTGGAAGGGGCATTGTGGAGATTTCTGCAGGGGGCCCAGACCTCTTTTTGGACCAGGGGCCCTGGGTCCTGTCAGTCCGCCCCTGTTTGGGTTACACAGAAATTTCAATTGAAACAAACGGGTTCTACTATTATATGAAGCTTGAGAACAACTCGTATATATACACATAGTTAATATTCTATAATCGCTCTGATTTATTGATAACAATCCATAGTAACACTATTATTTCTCATTTCTCACAGAAACCAGAAATAATGAGCATTCAAGTAGGACAAATATCAGACAAATACTGTTCTGCATATAAAACCAAAAAATAAAAAATTGAGTAGAATAGCTTTATTCTTTCTTCATTTAAAGATGCTTCAAGAGAGACCAACTGGAGCTGGTGTGGGATTTCTGCATTTTCTCTGGCACTGCGGAGTTAAATGTTCTTGATTTGTCACCTTCAGAAGATATTTTAGATGTGCGCAGTAACACTCACTTAGCTTAATGGTTGCTGAAAAATGTTCTTCCACTTGTGCCGCCTGTCAGAAAAATTAATATGTATTATTTCTCTGGAAACCAAGAGTCAACATAAGGAACGTACTAATTAAAACATAAGAATTTTTGGGGTAAACCAACTACTGTAAAATATTGTGTAAAATATGTAAAGTTTTGTCCCTCTTCATCTTATGTGAAGTGGGGGGTTTGAATTATACACGAGGGGTAAAAATAAATAAATAAATGTTATGCTGCCGCTTTTATTCCCTTCCTCCCCGTTTACCCTTGTCCTTCTCACCCCTCTGGAATCCAATCCAACAGCCTGATAGGTTCACAAGTCATTTCCATGGGCTTAAAAGAAGTGGTCCTGACAGGGCATTGCTGGAAGTGTGTGGCAAATGCAAGCATGCCGCCTGCTATGAACCTGTCAGGCTGTCGAATTGGACTTAGGAGGGGGTGAGAAGGACAAGGGTAAGTGGGGATGGAGGGAATCAGAGCAGCAGCATAACATTTATTTTAGTGACAAGGGGGGAAAACAAGGGCGAGTATTATACATAGGCGCTCTTGTTTTCCCCTATAATCATGGGTATAATTTACACCTGCATATTATACACAGGTGCGTATTAGACCTGAGATTTTATGGTATACCAAAGGGGATAAATAAAAATTCCTATTTCTTTAAATAGGGCTTTTAACCACCCCTGAATGTTAGAGAGGTCTCCAACGCATTGGAAAGCAATGTATTGGAGACCTCTTTAACATTCAGAGGTTTAGGAATTTGAAGAATGTGTATTTGTCCTCATGGTGCAGTTAGATTGTCCCATAATTACTTCATTATTCATAGTACATGTTCCACAGTGTTTATTAATCAAAGTATAAGGACTGTGTTAAACTAAATGTAAATTATTTTTGATGAAGACTGAAGAACATTGGTAGAACTAGGAATAAGATGGGTACGTTTTTGTGTACCACTAGGCTTTAGTGCTATACCAGTTAACAGGATTCAGTTGCTGATACATTCGAACTTGATCAAAAGGAGCTATCAACAACTAAAACCAACAGGATTATCTCCAGAACAGATTAATCAATACTTCCATTCAAAGTATTTCATTTTTCCAAAAGCCTTACACCACAAATCACAATCAGGTCTATTTAATAAGTCAGCACTGTGACAGTGCAAATTAGCTTAGCAGTTACTCTCGCCTACAAGATTTCTGCTGCACCTGAACTCTGGAATTCCCTCCCCGCCCCATCAGACTCTCCCCCAGCCTTCAGATCTTCTGACGCTCCCTGAAAACTCACCTCTTCAGGGAAGCCTATCAACTATCTCCATAAATATTACCACCAAGAATCACCCCTTCCCTGGACCACTGCATTCAACAGCATTTCTCTCTCCCACCCACTGACCGGCAGATTATGTGGCAGGAGAAACTTACACCCAACAGCTTTTACACCTTCTGTATCCAACCCACCCTCCTCTAGACTGTAAGCTCTTACGAGCAGGATCCTCTGATCCTTCTGTTCTCCACATTTGATTTGCACTATTTAATATCTCTATATGTCTATCCCCTATTGTAAAGTGTTGCTGAATAAGTTGGCGCTATATAAATAAAGATTATTAATAATAATAATAAATTATTTGTAATGACATTTGCACCAGTTCTCATAAAATTCCCTCCCTATATTTGCTCTCTGCAGATACGTAACTATAAATATTCGGTGAAACGTTCCACCTGCATCATCTAAACAGACCTGAATAGTGGCTGCTTCCTACTAATTAAAAAGATAGTAATGTCTCAGCATAAATAAAGCTTAGATCATTCCTTACATTTAGTAATACACACTATACTGTTTCCTCTGTGCAGATCGGTCTAGTTGATTATAAAGATCCCCCACCCCTTTTACACATGTCAATCTTCTTCCCTCAGAGCTGGAATCTGGTCGCTTGACAGGACAGATCACAACGAGGGACAATCTTCTGTCTATCAGGGTAAGCAAAACACTGCCCCCCCCCCCCCCTTGACAGAGGAGGGCAGGTTTTTACTTATTATGACAAAAGATTGTCCCTCGTCGTGATCCATCCTGACTGCTTGCTGATCTTAAGTGAAGAAGAGTGACATTGGTAAAAGGGGTGGGAAGGAGGACACTTTATAATTGAATTACTCATCAGCTAGACGGATCTCCATAGTGGCAACAGTGGAGAACATATCAATAAATGTAAGAAATTATCTAAGCTTTATTTATGCTGAGACATCACTATCTCTTGAAGCCAGACTCTGCATTGCTTCACAGGATCATTATAAATAAAGCTCAACAGCTAATTTGAGCAATTTTGTCATATCACATTGAGGCTGATGTAATATGAAGGACTGGGGCAAATCTGGGGCAAAGCCAGTACACCACAGGGACAAATAAACATACTGTTGATATAAATGAGGGATTTAAACACTTGAATCCTAGAGAGGTCTCCAAAGTATTGTTTTGCAATGAGTTGGTGGCCCCTCTGGCATTCAAGGGATCAAAACCACCATTTATATCAACAGTAGTTTAGGGAATTTGTCTGCAATGGGCAAGATGGTTTGCCCCAGAATTGCTTACGTTCTTTTTAACCCCTTAAAGACCGGCCACGCGCATGTGGCCATCACTTAAGTACCACGGAGCACTTTTTTATTTTTTTTTTGTGCTTATCCGATTCCGGACTCTCTGAACGGCGTGCAGCCGCGCAGGGAGCCCGGAATTCCATGACGTATATGTACGTCCTTGGTCCTTTAGGGACATCCACCTCATGACGTACATGTACGTCATGGGTCGTTAAGGGGTTAATACATCAGTCTTACTGGATATTCTTGTGGTTAACATTTTCAAATCCACCTGTACACCTCAAAACTAATAAAAAAAAAAAAAAAATCTATTTTTATGCAAAGACTTCCATAAGAATGTATCTGTAAACAGCTGGGACTGCTTCAATATCTCAGTCCATTACACGCGTGTGATTGTGTTCTACAAACATTAAAAGAGATGTATTAATACAATTCCATTCTAACATAGCTTCTGGAACTGCTTTTTTTCTGCTGTGACTGTGACACATATGTACTAAGCTATTTATGTTAAAAATTGTCATCCTTAAACTAATTGGGGCAAACAGGGGGTGGTGTGGGAGAGTGTTGATATTCTGCCACACTACTTTCATCTTTGTCTTGATTCTCAACATGTACTCACAATGCACAGAGGAAAATGGTTTTTATACCAATATATAAGTTAAAGGGATAGTAACACTTCGTTTTAACTTTATTTTATTTTGTAGGCATTAAAAAAACATGAAGAATGATATAAGTCTTATCTCTCAAACCTTTATGGTTTATGAGATATTCACAAGCAAAGTTCCCCTCCCCGCCCCTTTTACCTAGTGTAAGCCATCTCTTCTCAGATGTGAGTCTGGTTGTATGACAGTACAGATAACAGAAGGGGACAATTTTCTTTGTATGAAAACAATGAAAGCCCTTCCCCCCCTTGACAAGTTTTTCAGCTTTTTCCCTTATCTTAATTGAAGATTGTCCCCCTCTGCAGTCTACCTGGGCATCTCCCTTCTGATCTGGTTGAACAGGGGGGGGGATACTTTATTTGTGAATATCTCTTAAACCATAAAGGTTTCAGAGATGAGACTTATATCATTCTTCATGTTTTTTTAATGCCTACAAAATAAAATAAAGTTAAAATGAAGTATTACTATCCCTTTAAGAAAATGAGTTGCACTGGCAGACTCCCCCCACCCCCATTATTTCTAAGCCTAAGAGAAAGAAACCCAGGTGAAAACAAGGGAGGCTACATCCACAGGTGAGTAAACATATGACTAAAGAAGAATCATAGTTCATGAAACATGAATGGAAAAGGTTTCAGAAGTAACTAAAGACGTAAATTGAGTGGACTTGTCTACAACATAGGGGCATGTGATTCACTTGATTGACAAATACCTGAAGAACCCTTTGACTTGACAGGAATTAATCACTTGACACAATGTCAATGCCTGCATCAGAAACTGAAAGTGTACTTTGATGGCCAACTAAACTAATTTGCCTGGTTTTTGGTGTTTTAAAATGACTAGGAGCCAGAATAACCTTTATTGTTCTGATTCTTCTATATACAATACGAGGATATTTGGAAGTGTATTTCTTAAAAAATGGTCATTCAAAAGAATGGACCAATGTCTATTCAAAATACTAAAGATTTCCCTTGATGAAGTGTTGAGTTTCTAATGAAAAGGGGGCAGTCAGAGAATAAATACTTATTATATTATTTATGTGAAATACATAGGATATGTCACAAAGTTGGACACCTCTCCAACGTCCCCATTCGAGATAATAACAATATCATTCATATAACAACAATAGAATACCAGATTTGCTCCGAAAGGGTTATACCTATAAATCTTGGTCTCTTCAAGAAAACCCATAAACAAATTGACTTAACTGTGTGAATCAGGTGCCCATCACTATGCCCTTGACCTTCAAATAATATCTTCCCTCAAACTCAAAGAAATTGTTGGCTAATATGGACTCAGTCGGCCTGAGGAGAATATATATTTGGATAACAGGCATGAGAAGATCCTGCAACAAAAATGTTTGTCTGCCAGTAAACCTCAATCATTAGGAATATTGGAATAAAGTGAAAACACAGAGGGTAACTCAACTATACTCATTAGACTAAAGTAATAGTTAACCCAATTATACTGTTTGTCTGGCAGTAAACCTCTGTCATTAGGAATATTGGAATAAAGTTAAGAAACACAAAGGGTAACCCAACTATTCTTGTTAGGCTACACTAATGGTTAACCCAATGATACATAATAGACCAAACTAATGGTTTCTGCATCTATAAACCGTAATATCCGAAGAATTGCAATATTTGGAGATATCATACAACTTTTTAACACAAAATTTGGATTTGTTATGTCTAGTGATGTCAACTTTTCATATTCTTGCACCTTTTTCTTTCTGAGTTCCTTACAAAAATGTATAATACAGCTTCATGTTTCACCTATTTATGTAGATTTGAAAAGGTTTTGTGCAAATGTCTGATGCAAATTGTAAGTGAACAAGTGGCTTCTGCTAGCCCATCTTCTCATAGAATATTGCAAAGACTCATCTTGATAATCTTAGTGTGCGGTGACATTTTATTTAATATCATGTCTAATACAATTTTAGTAGTGATTGGTCAGTTTCTGCTCTATCCCACCAAAGGCAGAAGCCTAGTTCAAGGCTGTAGAGTATATTAATGTACTGATTATTATGTGAAAGAAATTTGTACCCTTTACTGTATGAAGAAAATTCATGTGCATCCAACATATTTTATTTAATAAAGCATGTAACACACCTTGATTAACAAAAATATAAATTAAAGAGAATGTCAATTCAGTTTATCCACTGTCCATGCAGTTCACTTAGATGACCCATTCCCCCATCCAACTCAAACAGATATCCCTCTGTCCATCCCACCTGAATGATAGCCCACTGTCCATACCACTCACCTAGATACACGGATGTCAATCCTACTTGCAAAGATAATGCTCTGTCCATCCTACTGAAACAGAGACAGGGCTTTCCATCCTATCTATACAGGTAGCCCTCTATCCATTATTTATGAATATATATCCCATGGTCCATCCTGCTCGCATTGGATACATGAATGGTTGTACTACTTGTACAGATAACCCACTGTCAATTCTATTTGCACAGACGTGCCTTTACCATGCTACTTGCTCATATAACTCTCTGTCAATCCAGGTCACACAGATCGCCCTCACATAGATACTCTGCTGTTTCTCCATCTTGCACAGATAACCTTCTGTCCAGCCTAATTACACAGATATAAAAAACCACCTTTGTAGCACTATATTCCACAAAACATACGTCAATAAATCCTACCAGTCCTTTATACAATATAAAGTCTCTTAAAGGGAATCCACTTGTCTACTGGTGTGTAGCTGCCTCTTAGTAAGAACCATTGGCAAACCATTCCTCATCTATATGTAAAAAGAAAACAAAAACAAAGGGTGCATATGCTCTAAGTGCAGAGTGCCTTACATATAATGACAAACATTGTTGATAACACCTTCTAGTGTGCTATATCACACTACTCACATTTAGAGAAGGCATACACCAGCCTCATAGTTTATAGGCCTCCACTCAGTGCGAGTATCACCCGAATCTCTCCCAACAACCTTGTCCTCTTCACCTCCAGGCTTCTTTCATCCACTGGACCAGCATAAATCTTTGACTCCCACCCTTCATGGAACTTCAAACCTCTCTCAGTCACCCCTATAAGTGGTGAATCTAATCTGCTGCTACCAGTATGGCCTTATATGGTATATCCAGGGCTTAAAATTGGAAGTCCTTTGCTACTAGCCAGACCTGAAAAGTTACTCGCCACTGCAAACCATAACATACCCACCAGGGCTGAATTTCTACTCGCCAGGGCTAAATTTTCACTCGCCATTGGCTAGTGGCGAGTGGAAATGTTGAGCCCTGGTATATCTACCTAGAGGATTTTTGGACCTAGACTAAGTCTGCACTTAGAGTGTATGCTCCCTTTGTTTTTGCTTTCTAGTTACACAGATAACCTGCTATCAATGCCATTCACATTCACAGACAATCTGCTATTTGTCTTTCTTATACAGAGAACCTGCTGTCTTTGCTCATCATGCAGATAATATGTCCATCCCACTGAAGCAGTGTCCATTCAATTCACACAGATGACGCTCTGTCTATTCCATTTTCCCAGAAGACATTTGTAGATCACCCCTGATACAGGTGAAGTGTTGTCTGTCCGACTGTCTAACTTACACAGCTGACTCAAAGAGGGTGATCTGTTAGCTCATCTCACGCATGTAAATCTTACAGATGACTCTACTGTTCTTCACACTCACAAATACATTACCTCTTCAGTTACTGAATCAATCAGAATGTCATTCCAACGTTTTGTTCCATTGTGACATGCTTTTGCTCTCATAGCTTCATGAAATTTTTCAGACCAGTTGCTAATCTCCTGCAATATATCCAAGCATAATACAGGTAAATGTGTTGTAGAAAGGGATGAATAGATATATAGCACATGCACAGCATCTATACTAAACTTTAATCAATTAATTTTCATGTATATTATTCATACTTAGCAAAAAAAAATCCTTAATCTCTTAAAGCGGAACTACCACCCAACACAATCTTTAGCTTCACTAAGTCCCCATCTGGTGACGAGCTGCTTAGTAGCGCTAGTCGCCAGAATAATTACCTTATTTAATAGATTTCTGCTCTCTTCCCTGGCTGACAGGCAGGATGGAGCGAGGACATCTTTCCATTGTGACGTCCGTGCGCCTGCGCTGTCAGTCCCAGCCGGGTCTAGTAGGCGTTGCTAGTAGCCAGTTGGCTCCGTCTGGAACTGACAGTGCAGACGTGCAGATGTCACAATGGCAAGATGTCCGCATTCCGTCCTGCCTGTCAAACAGGGAATAGAGCAGAAATCTATTAAATAAGGTAATTATTCTGGCTACTAGCGCTACTAAGCAGTCGCCAGATGGGGTGGTAGTTCCGCTTTAAACAAGCTCTTCTCTAAACTATACCAAATAGCATTTTACACATATATTGGGGCATACACATAAAGTCAAAACTGGAGCAATTCTGGTGCTCATGACCCAATACACAATGTTTGCCCCCTCATTCTTCAATCAAGGGGGGAAGGATGGAAGGGAGCTGATGTACAAACTTCCTTTTTATCATGGAGTCAATGGGGTGTGAGGTAGAAGAGGGGAATTGTACGACACCCCTGTTCCCCTATACTTAACTCTTCCTTACCACAATGGGAAGTGTTAGGGTCTATTGGGGTGTAAGGGATCCCCCAATTATTGTTTATTCAGCCTCCCCACCACACAGCCCAGGGGGTGAGGAGAAGGGGAGCTGAAAGACTGTATTTGATTCAGGTTTCCCTTTCATGGGGATGCAGCAGGAATGGTGTAGTGATAGAACTAGTAACTGAACACTGAAGTGAAAAAGGGGAATTTCTAACAATCCACTATAAAGGACAAAGGAGATAATAAAAATTGGATCTCAGAGAGAGATTTACTGACTGAATACATGGGACAGTATATGTGTATAGAAAATTATTTTAGGGAAATGTTATAAATGTTGTTTATGTTTTTGTATTTTTTTAATGTAAATTAGTGCAAGATGGAAATCCTCCTGATGTAACACAGAGGCAGAACCTTAGCCAGGGTTTCTCAAAAAAATGGCCAGATTTGGTGGTACTATAGCTCCTTCCCATGCATTGGCAAGCTTAAAGGGATAGTAATATTTAATAAATACTAACCCCTATATTAAAGTAATTTTAAAAAGAAATGTATTGCCTCCAGTGTCATCTCTCAAACCTTTATGGTTTGAGAGATAATCGCTCCTAAAGTTGCCCTCTCCCTTCCCCGAAGTCAGTGTTCTAGCTGACTGCAGGGAAGCCTGTCGTACGACTGTCATGCGGCTCTACAGCACAGCCAAGATTGCATTAATAAAAAAGAAATCTTTCACTGAAATGGTCTTCTACGTGTGCTTGGTTTGCAAGCACACGTAGAAGACCATTTTAGTGAACGATTTCTTTTTTATTAACGCAATCTTGGCTGTGCTGCAGAGCCACCTGTAGTCGTACGACAGGCTTCCCTTCAGTCAGCTACAACGCTGACTTCGAGGAAGGGGAAGAGAGAGGGCAACTTTAGGAGCGATTATCTCTCAAACCATAAAGGTTTGAGAGATGACACTGGGGGCAATACATTTCTTTTTAATATGACTTTAATATAGGAGTTAGTAATTATAAAGTATTACTATCCCTTTAAGCTTGCCAAAGCATGGGAAGGAGCTATACCATCAAACGGAGGAGATAGTGCTATACCATCAAATAGCATGCTTCCATATGCTTATAAAGACAATACATTATCTCCATTGCAACTGTATAGTGAAACAGCATGTGCATCCAACCCTATAAGAATAAATGCTTCAACTTTTGCAACATGGACTATGTTTTTCAAGTCATTTCAAGAATATTTCAAAGTGATAGGTAACAAAGAATTAAGTCAAGAGTACAGGACTAAAAGGAAATAAATAGAGCAATGGCATATATAAACTCCCCATTGGCAAGCATTTTACATCTAGTGACCTTGTTTTTAAAAAATATTTTAATGTTAAAAATATTGTATTTGACTAATGCGGGAGTCAGAAGACCCCAGTATGCATTATTTTATTTGACATCACAAGAGTACTATGCAGTGTTCTGAGCCCTGCTACATTAAGGGTTATTGATTTCCTGTTGCCTACACAAGCTAGAGGGAAGCATTAGAACTATCAGGGGGCTCTTCCAATATGTGGGAGCACTCTTCTTGCATGGGGGTGGCGGCAGGTAGGCAAATTCATAGGGCTAATGGAATTTGAAAGTAGTATGGAGAGATGCCTCCATAGTAATTCTGAATAAAAACTAGACTATCAATGGAATATTTGATGCAGGGAGACAATATTTGTTATGCTGCACCAGAAGAAGCTCTGCTAAAAGTGAAACATTTCGGGCAAGGCTTCAAGCACCTTGCTAGAAATGTAAAATATTGGAAGTTTGGGTGAACTGAGCACAGTCATATTCCTGAAAATTCCTGTCTCCTTTTTCCGGCCCATGGGGTTTTCTAGGTAAATAAAACTTACCTTTAATATACTTTTCAGCTTGCTTGACATTTTATAAAATTCATCCATCTTCTCTTTCATAAGCCCACTGCTTTTAAAAATCACCTATAGGAAAGCAACAACTGCAAGTTACTTGGGAGAATCGAATTCCGTGGACTTACAATGACAAGAAAGTAAAGTAATAGAAATGATTGATAGTTGTGTTGGTCTTGGAGGAAATCACATTCCTTATAGATAAAGAGAAGTTTTAGTGGTCCAGCTTAATAGTTTTTCAGAAAGAATAGAGCATCCAAGAACTTAGAGGATGCTTGTCTTAGTGTAAACTTGAAGAAGAAACTTCTAAGGCAGGGGTAGTCACTCTTTAAAGGGATAGTAATGTTTCATAATAAAAGCAGCTCTAATTAATCATCATAGTATTTGGACTTTGGAGGGTGTTATTTCAATTCTGTCAGAGTTGTAGTTCAAGAGTAATTCAATGAAATAGTATCCCCCTCCCGCCCCTTTTACTGATGTAACACTGCTCAGCCAGATCAGAAGGGAGGTGCCCAGGTAGACTGCAGAGAGGGACAATCTTCAATTAAGATAAGGGAAAAACCTGAAAAACTTGTCAAGGGGGGCAGGGCTTTCATTGTTCTCATAGGAAGAAGATTGTCCCCTTCTGTTATCTGTCCGGTCTATGGACTGCATTCCACATCTGAGAAGAGATGGCTTACACTAGGTAAAAGGGGTGGGAGGGGAAATATATCTCTCAAACCATAAAGGATTGAGAGATAAGGCATATAGTTCTTCGTGTTTTTTTAATGCCTACAAAATAAAATAAAGATAAAACGAAGTATTACTATCCCTTTAAATCTCCAGGCATTGAAGACTACCACACCCATCCATCCCAACAAGTAAAAGCTGTTTGAATATAATGGGAGATGTATTTTCATCCCTGTTTAAGGTATCTGAACATAACAGCTATTTGGGAGTCAGAGTACCTCTGAGGATTTCTTGGGGCTGAGACTGGGTAGGTACATAAGGGAAAGGAGCAGGAAAGTAAGGTATTTGGGGCAGGAGAATGTTCTCCATAAAGAAAGTTCAATGCTGAATCTATATTCAGGGCCAAAACATTCACATCTTGAGCATGTAATATAGTTGGCAGTGGTTTAGTTACATTTATTGGAAAATTGTGAAGATAATGAGTATTAGACAAGTACTGCCTAGCAATGATTCAAGTGGGGAACCAAGAAAAGCACCCTCTTCCAAAGGAGAGAGAAATATCTTTCAGAACCTAGTCTAAGCTAACATAGCAACCATTTTACTCTGGGAGCCTCCAGCTACAACTATATCTACAGGAGGCAATTATAATCAAGTTGATACCTTTATTGGCTAACTAAACAGATTTAGGATGCAAGCTTTCAAGCCCTCTTAGGTCTGTTCCTCAGGCAAGAGGAAGAGACCTAAGAGGTCTTGAAAGCTTGCATCCTAAATCTGTTTAGTTAGCCAATAAAGGTATCAACTTGATTATAATTGCCTTCTGTGTTTCTACTGCTAACATGGTACCAACTCTCATCTTTTAACTATCTCTACCACACCAAACTGTTTATTGATGTAGTTTGTTATTATCATTTTGTATTCTACATGATAACCCCTGGTGCCAAGATTTGTGATTTTGTATTCACAGCATATGTTTCATCACCCCCTGTTGGCAAAAGTCAAGTTAATTGAATTGGTTATTATGGTTTTTCCCTTTCTTCTACTTTCAGTAATGTGTGTTTCTTCTACCTGCAATGTGTAAAAAGACTGTAACTAACTGTATCAGCAAAGGATTGTAAGAACTGACATCAGCGGGTATCTCATTCTCTATTTAAAAGGATAGTAATGTTTCATAATAAAAGCAGCTCTAATTAATCATCATAGTATTTGGACCTTGGAGAGTGTTATTTCAGTTCTGTCAGAGTTGTAGTTCAAGAGTAATTCAATGACAAAGTATCCCCCTCCCGACCCTTTTACTGATGTAACACTGTTCAGCCAGATCAGAAGGGAGGTGCCCAGGTAGACTGCAGAGAGGGACAATCTTCAATTAAGATAAGGGGAAAAACCTGAAAAACTTGTCAAGGGGGGCAGGGCTTTCATTGTTTTCATACAAAGAAGATAGTCCCCTGCTGTTATCTGTCTGGTCTTACAACCAGATTCCACATCTGAGAAGAGATTGCTTACACTAGGTAAAAGGGGCGGAAGTGGAAACATTGCTTGTGAATATCTCTCAAACCATAAAGGTTTGAGAGATAAGACTTATATCGTTCTTCATGTTTTTTTAATGCTTACAAAATAAAATAAAGAAAAAACGAAGTATTACTATCCCTTTAATGTGTCTGTGGACAGAAAGAAAATAGAGGGCAAGATACACAGAGGCAGAACTCTTTTGATCTTTTTTGTAGATATATTTGAGTCTAAGACTCTTTTTTTCAGACTGCAAGCAGAGGGTACTGACATCACAGAAAGTTGGAGGAAGAGAAGAACTTAAATAATCGATTCAAAATTAGTACACAGAACTTAAGTCAGTAGATAAAACAAGATAACCACCTTAAGGACCTGGGCTGTTTTGCACTTTAAGGACAACATGTCATTTCATGTTTCTTACTATTTATTTGATAAACAAGGTTTCAAAGCAATGAATAGGATACAACTATAGCATTTGTGTTTAAAGCTCCACTTAAATCAATAAGGATTTTATTTGTTACCTACAATGCAAATGATTTGCTCCAAAATTGTTTCTTGCTTCCTCATGCATATGGACCTTTTACTCAGCAGTGCTATCAGTGAGGTGTCTGGCCTTCACAGCACTCCCTGCCATGGCCAATTAACCTCCACTATCATAACCCCCAATGCTGGATGAAAATCAGAAGAAGCTTACAAAATCGGTTCAAATGATGTTAATTTTGCCATAAGGTTGCTGGGCATAATGGAGAATGGTGTTTGCTCCAAACATGGGCATAATTGGGCGGGAACTGTGTGGAATGGTGGGGGATTGAGAAGGGATACTCTGGAACTCTCCAAGAGACATAGAAAAGAAAAGGCTCACTTCCAGGAGACCTGGTACTGATAACTTAAAACCAGAGTCTCTGGAGCAATTCTTAAAATCTCCACATATGTGTATCAGCTGTAGCTGCTTTTGAAATGTTTTCAAAAAATATTGTGTTTTATTGATATGTATGCCCCATGATTTCTAAAACAGAATTGGCTGCATGCACAAAGTAAGAAGAGCAATTCTAGAAACAACAACCTGCACCACTGGGAAGAAATACAAATTCCCATTACAAAGCAATGCATTGGAGATGTTTCTAGCATTCAAGGGATTGACACTGTGCTTAGATCAATAGGAAATTTCTCCTATGGTGCATTTGGTTTGCCCCTGAATTGCGCTTGATAACTGCCAAATGTGCTCCATTCTTACCTCTTGAAGCTCAAGTTGTTTTCTTATCACTGGCTCACTGTCGCAGGCTGTGCCATGCAGTCTTTCCTGCAGATCCATGGTTTCTGCCAGCCAGATCTTCAGTGATTTCCCCTGCTCCAACCACAAATCAAAATCTCTCTGAAACATCATCAGCATATGCTGTCTGTCAATAGAAGGAATGATAAACACAGGAATTAGCTCAAGAAATCTGTCCTGCTAGGCTGAACACTGAATGGTAAATTATAGAATTAGACAGCAAGAGATAACACTAAAAATAAGAAGGGCATACATTATAAAATGATTTCCTGTGAATGTCATTTCAGGTATTTGGTACAAGCATTCTTCTGCTGGGTTGGAATAACACATAAAGTGCCATATGCACAAGAACAATGATGAACAATTATGTTGTTTCAGGTATTTGGTACAAGCATTGTTCTGCTGGGTTGGAATAACACACAAAGTGCCATATGCACAAGAACAATGAGGAACAATTATGTTGTTTATCAGTTTTCCAACTGGAGTCAAATATAAAAATGCCCAATGATTTAAAATGGGGCTTTTTTAACCTCTTGAATGAAAAAGAGCAAGAATGTTCATCGCAGAAAAAAAATAAAAGGAAAACTGGTTAATTTCACCTCTAGCTGGTATTTCTTTGAGAAGGCTGTTTAGAGTGATACCTTCCCACTGTGAAGCGATGTGAGATAGTGTGTGTCCACATGCATGTTTGTCTGTGTGTGCATGGTGAGTGTGCCCAAGGGATGGGCGGTGTGGGCGTGTATGATATTTAGAGCATGTTGTTCCACTGTGCCCTGGTATATCATGTATACCAAGTGGGCACAGAAGACACCAACTCAAGATTATTTTTCCTTACAACTCCTATAGTGGTGATGCAGTAATGCAGAATAAACAAAATATAATTGGAAAGAGAATTACATGTGTTGTTCATTTTTCTCTGCAATTTTTAGATTAAGAGATATACAAGTATTTTTTTAACAACAATGCATAGCTTTCCTCTCCCACACTTTCCAAATCAACCCAGTCTCAATCTCTCACATAGTTCATTGCAGTGAAATGGGCACACCATTCTGGAATAAACACACATTCTCTCATCACTGTAGGGGTTAAAATATAATGTTTTTTGTTTTTTTTAATGCACACAAATATGAATTTATGTGAGGAAAGAAACACAGACAAATGGTGTTCAAAATAACAAAATATATTTTTGTTTGTATGTTTAACAAAGTGTTTTAGGGAATTAAAACTCTCCTGGTAGTTAATTACTCCATTAGGCAAAAGGGGATTTCAGCCCTGGCAGTGAAGCTGCAGGATGTAGTATAATCTCAGATGCCCAAATCTGGGTGGTCTGAGAGAGGAAATA
This sequence comes from Rhinophrynus dorsalis, assembly GCA_037306005.1. Lineage (NCBI taxonomy): Eukaryota > Metazoa > Chordata > Amphibia > Anura > Rhinophrynidae > Rhinophrynus > Rhinophrynus dorsalis. Next base: position 240,303,281 of record CM074724.1, on the reverse strand, counting down.
AATCACTGGGTTTACTGACAAAAAGTGGAGCTGGTGAAAGCTTAGCCCAAAATATCTCCCACAAATTGGAGAAAAGTATAAAGGCAAAGGTAATACTTGCATGCTTTCATTTTTTTTAGTATGGAAAAAATGACAGCCCATGTTTACTAGGTTTCTTATACAACCCTCTATAAAATTAGCACATTGTATTATGCATGACATTCATTTAAGTGTTTGTCTCATAGAACTTGTACACTGATTTACCGTTTAGTGTATATGTAGGTAGCATGCTTGTTTATGCAACCCAAATGCACAACCTTACATTTACTGTATTTATATTAAACCTCATCCACTATGCATTCATTCAGATTAGCCAAGTATAATATACTCTTGTCCAAGTTTTCACCGAATGCAAGTAAATTAATTTGACATGTTCTATTTTTCATAACATCATTTTGAGTCTTACTGTTGATGTTGTTGGTGTTCACATGATTTTTTTTCCTTTAGTAAAGATCCTAGTATCATCCACTATGGAAGCTAAACTTACAGGTCTATAATTTGCAGGTTTAGATCTCGTTTAGATTTGCAGGTTTAGATCTCCTCCATGTATTAAATAATATGCCAAAATCTGCTATTCTCCAGCCATAAGGCACTATGCATGCTTATAGTGAATTAATAAGTATTAAGTATGATGGTATTGCTATTAATAATCTAAGATCCCTAAGTACTAGTGGGTGTAATACAAAGCAACCCATTCAGTTATCCTTCATCAAAAATTTCACTGCTGCTTTTGTGTTGATGAGGAAGCTAAGATAAAATAGAAAAAAGAGAAAAAAAAGAGGTTGTCCACAATTAAAAGGGCAAGTTGTACAAATCACAACTCTGACATTCTCTGGCCACAGACCAAGCAGGAAGGATGCAGTACATATGAAATTGTTCTGCCAACAAACGCAGCATAGATGATATCAAATATGTTTAGAAGCATAGATTTTGAAGGCCAACAAGAACCAGTTTGTCCATTCAGACTGTCATTTACCTCTCCAGATAAAATAGTCTCACATAATTCTCAGAATAGACATATGTCTACCTCAGGCATTTTTGAATTCCTTTAATGTATTAACCCCTACCTCTTCCACCCTTTCTGTAATGTTGTACTTACACAGATTACTTCTGAATCTTCCGCCCTTTAACTTTAGGTCATTCCCTTTTCTGAAAAATGTTTCCCTTCAGGACTTTATTAAATCCTTTAATATAGTTAAAGGTTTCTATCATACTCCCCCCTTTCCTTCTCTCTTTCAAGCTACAATGACTTTGAGTCTATCTTGGTGGGTTTTATTATAAAAGCCTTGCACCATTTTAGTGGCTCTTCTTTGAACTGCTTCCAATTTAGTAATATCCTTCTGAAGGTGTGGTCTCAAGAACTGTACATAATACTCTACGGGAGGCTTTATCATTGATTCTATTTCTATACATCTCAGTATCTGGTTAGCTACTCCCAGTGCTTTAATGCACTGTTTGCCTACCTTCAAGTCATCTAAAATAATAACTACCGGGTCTCTTTCTTCTGCTGTTGTTAGCAAAGTACCATTAAGCCTGATTACCACCTCTAGGTTTCTGAGTCTAAAATTTATTAGGTTACATGCTTGTGCATTCCTCCAATTTTCCTAAATCACTATGCATTTGTCTTACTTCCCCTGGAATGTCAACCCTGTTACATATCTCTTTGTGATTTGCAAATAGGCATACCTTACAATGAAACCATTTAAATGTCAATAATGAAGACATTGAATAAAACAGGACCAAGCACCGACCGCTGTAGCACCCCACTAGTAACCCATCCTTCCTCTGAATGTATTCCATTGACCAAGACGCCAATTTCTTATCCAGTAAGCCATCCTTGAATTCAGTCCTAAACAAATCAACTTATTATGTAGGACAGCATCAAAAGTTTTATTAAAACACAAATAATCTACATATGTTGCCCTGCCCTAGTCATTAAAACATGTACTTTCACATAATGGCAATGTGCAATGCAATGGAGATGTCTCTAGCACACGGTGAGCATCATGAAGCTGGCCAGGGATGACGTGAATTGTAATTCTCAACACATGGAGGACTTCAGGCAGCCTATACCAAGAAATGGGACAGATTGCGCAACTAACAGCAATAACCATGAGCGCATCATGCAACTGGGTCTTTTATTCAGGATACCTGGATAAAGGAAAGTAACAGTGGAGAGGTTTCAGGGAACTCCATTTCCTTTGTCAACACTCTCCTGCTGTAAAAAGATCGGAACCCCATGCCTCCATCTAAAGCCAGCGTCCACCAACCACAAATGTACATAGTCCCATGTGATCCACTGTTATGATGAGCACTATGTTCTACATGTGCTTGCATGATGACATCATTACATCAAACCAATCCATTAATATGACATCATATCAACAAATGGAAAGCCTTAGGTAGCCCAACCTACTTTATCTTCCTACATGTTAGCTCAGCATATGTGAATAGTATCGTGTACCTCTCTAGTGCATGTGCTGTCAACCAACCTTCTATAAAAAAGCATCAGAGGCACATTGGTTCTAAAAATATGTCAATTCGCAATCCATATAGGTCTCTTTGGTCCTTTTGTCTCCAAATCCAGCACTTCACTTGCTCTCATTATCCTTTTTGCCATCTTTCGTGGCATTCTTACTACTAGTGAGCATTTCCAGGATTCTTTACTCACCTTAAATACAAATAGGATTTAGTATGTTCAAACCTTTCAAGCACACGGTTAATTCTCTGAAATTCATTATTCATGTTAGGAACATGAAGCAATCCATATGAATTATTAGGTTTAATAGATTCTACAGCAATCTCAATTTTCTTCAGTTCTTTATGACCATTCTGTAAAAAAGATAACAGCAATATGTAGAGTTAGACCAAAGACAACTTTAATGATTAATAATATACATTATGTATAAAACCGGCATTGACAACAATATGCTCAAGTATGCATAAAGCTAACAACTGACAGTGCTGTGCACTTTACATATTCTGCACATCTATAATATGTGAAGTCAAATTTCTTATGGTTATTCTCATCTTAATCTATATTTTCTTTACACTTTTACACCCCAGAGAGCAGAATTTGTTTTCATAAAGGCTTCTGTGTGGGACTGTGCAAGCAGAGAGTGCAGCAATTTAAAAAAGGTACAATGTAAAAAAAGATTGTGATACAATGTAAAAAAGCCTGCTACTACAACACAGAGATCACTCTGAGCTACAGAAAAAGAAAAATAGCACTGATTTCACAGTCCCCGAACAGAGATCCAGGGAGTTAAATATCAGGAACATAAACGTGTAAAAAAAAATATGTGGAGATAAAAAAAAAAAAAAGTAGACAATTTCACTTTAGGTATTATACATTTGCTGAATATGTAATGTCAAACAGCAGGTTGACTGTCTCTTTAATGGAAACATGCATGCAAAAGAGAGTAACTGCATTTAAAGGGATAGTAATGTTTCATAATAAAAGCAGCTCTAATTAATATTCATAGTATTTGGGCCTTGGAGAGTGTTATTTCAATTCTGTCAGAGTTGTAGTTCAAGAGTAATTGAATGATAAAGTATCCCCCTCCTGCCACTTTTACTGATGTAACACTGCTCACCTCAGAGCAGCAGGGAGGGCCCAGGTAGATTACAGAGAGGGACAATCTTCAATTAAGATAAGGGAAAAACTTGAAAAATCTTTCAAGGGGGGCAGGGTTTTCATTGTTCTCACAGTAGAATATTGACCCTTGGTGTGAGCTGTCTGGTCTATGGACTGGATTCCACATCTGAGGGGAGGGGGCTTACACTAGGTAAAAGGGGCGGGAGGGGGAAACTTTATCATTCAATTACTCTTGAACTACAACTTTCACAGTATTGAAATAACACTCTCTATGGCTCAATTGTTATGAAGATTAATTGGAGCTACTGTTTTTGTGAAATGTTACTATCACTTTAAGTACTTAGATGTTAGAGATATCCCAATTGCATTGCTTCACAATGTGAAACAACAAAAGCATGCAAACAACAGACATTAACCACAATAGACAACGTGATCATGTATATAGAGGAAGGCAGTATGGGGTGAATGTACTAATCCTCCAGTGCAGCCCCACTGAGATTAGCCTCTAATACCAGTGGCTGCAGCATATGAGTGCTGCAGGGCATACCATTTAACAAAGTCGATTGTTAGGACTTTGATGCCAGCCAGCACCATACTCCAGCCTCATAACATGAACAGAGAAATGGCAAACACTTAAGCCATTTCTTCTATGCCTTGATTAGTGCATAGATATGAACAAAGCAAGAGGAAAGGATTGCCCTGAAATGCCAAAAGACTGTCCCATTGGAAAAGTGACATCAAGATAAGGAAATTCATTGATGAGATTCAATAAGCGGTTATAAAGAGGTGATAAATAGGTAATAAAGTGGACAGGTTTTAGCACCTATTCTCTAGACCCTAGTTTTTCAACCTGTGGAACATGTACTTCTGGGAGTACTTGGTACACAGACAGGGACTATTTGCCACAGGGAGAACTATTAAGCAATATAGAAGTACCTGATTGGCTTACCAGCACAACCATATCACCTGACAATGGCTATGTTTGCATGTGTTTTAAAGCCAACCATTTTTATTTTGCAGGAAGGTCCTTCTGCTCAGGACCATTGTAATGAAGCCTGATCAGCTATTTAAGAATTAAGATGGAAGAATGTACTAATGTCTTGTCTGTTTGGCCTTCAGCATATGCACAATACAAGGCAAAGGAACTAAATAGTTAGGAAGCTTTTTAAGGGATAGTAACACTTTGTTTTATCTTTATTTTATTTTGTAGGTATTAAAAAAACATGAAGAACGCTATAAGTCTTATCTATCAGACCTTTATGGTTTGAGAGATATTCACAAGCAAAGTTCCCCCTCCCACCCCTTTTACCTAGTGTAAGCCATCTCTTCTCAGATGTGGAATGCAGTCCATAGACCAGACAGATAACAGAACGGGACAATCTTCTTACTATCAGAACAAAGAAAGCCCTGTCCCCCTTGACAAGTCTTTCAGGTTTTTCCCTTATCTTAGTTGAAGATTGTCCCTCTCTGCAGTCTACCTGGGCACCTCCCTTCTGATCTGGCTGAACAGTGTTACATCAGTAAAAGGGGCAGGAGGGGGATACTTTGTCATTGAATTATTCTTGAACTACAACTCTGACAGAATTGAAATAACACTCTCCAAAGTCCAAATACTATGATGATTAATTAGAGCTGCTTTTATTATGAAACATTACTATCCCTTTAGTGGGCGGGACCTGAGCAACATGATGACAAGCAGCTAGAGCTGGTGTAGGAAACTCAAGGATTCAGAGCCACTCGAAGTTCATTAACTCAGGACATCCCAGCTTGAACACAGGTGAATCAAGCATTGGCTCAGCTACTATAATTAATTGAATTGTAATTAAGAAGGAACATTATTAAAGAATGCACTGCCAGCAGCACTTACATACTGATTACGTACTGATTATGCCCACTCCTCAGGTAGAGACAACACCTGACTGTGAGGAGTGTCCCTGATTGCTCCACCACCCATGTACAAAGTGGGTGACTGTACAGTGATGATTTTGTGTTAAATCAGGCACTGGAATTGTTTTTTGACCATACACCTGCCTAAGGAAAATTCTAACCCTTTACATCGCTTGATCCACGGTCAGGACAGTAGGGCAGTCTATGGATATTTTAGGTTGTTTCTTTCCTCTATAAACTGTTTAACATTATTAAAAACAAGGTATGGAGGAAATAGTGTGATTTTATGCCATTTCCTGAGCATGATATGGGGCAGATGTAAGGAGCTTGCAGGCATTAAGAGCCTAATAATGGCAGTGATTGTCCACTGGTATGTACTCTAGTGATCACACACTACGGTGCACACCCCAAACTGCAACAACTGGCATTAGAGGCCATTGTTGTGGAACAGAGTTTCTCCCTCCTTGCAGATGGTATATGTGTATGAGTCAGCATATGCCTCTCTGTGAAAGAAAGTGTGTGTGTGTGTGTGTGTGTGTGTGTGTGTGTGTGTGTGTGTGTGTGTGTGTGTGTGTGTGTGTGTGTGTGTGTGTGTGTGTGTGTGTGTGTGTGTGTGTGTGTGTGTGTGTGTGTGTTTATTTAAGAGCATGTGACTGATATAAAGTGAATGTGGGTGAGACCATGTGTATCTGTGTAAGAGAAAATGAGTGTGGGTGAATGAATGTGTGACCAGATGTATGAATGCTTATCTGTGCGAATGTGTCTATGTTCTATATCAGCACCTAACAACTAATTATAACCAATGTTTGCTTAACATCATTTGGAGCCCTAGCCTTTAGCCATGCTACTCCATACAAATATTTAGAAAGAAACTCAAGACATACAGTATCTATTTATGCAGTCTTATTACTAATGCATACAACCTACAGGCAACACATACATTTCATACTTCTGGTGTTTATATTAGTTTTCATCCTAAGTACTTTTAACTCTCTATTTTGATACCCCATCTTACAGTGTCTTAAAGTGTGTTGAGTCCATTAAAAGACAGGTGCTATACAATTTGCTTTCAGTATTATGTTGTGCTCATTAACAAAGAGCATCTAAAACCTATTTTTAAGATCTACTCAAATTAACACAAGTGAAGAATATCATTAACACAGGCAGATTATGAATGAGCCACCAATTCATCCATGTGTGTTCATTTGAGATCTTGGCAATTTGTTCTGTTGGGGGACAAGAAGACAGGTCTGAGAACCTCTGCATTAAAACTTCAACTTTCGACCTTCAGGCTAAAATACTGAAATTGATTAATTGAAGTGGTTGCTAAGTCTGGCTTCAAATACTGATACATTGTCATCATACAGATGCAGTATGCATTATTGTACCTTTACCTGCAGGTAGATCTAGAGTGATATAACATTTTCATTGACTTCTATGCTTTTTCTAAAGTAACAGGTGTTTTCTGGGACAAGGATGTGGTTTTAAACATGAACTTCTGCTACATCTCGAGTTGCTGAACAATGATATATACCTACATTTTTTTTCCTACTTTTTAACCAATTGGCTGCTAGCAGTGTTTCCAACACTTTGGAAAGCAGTGCTTTGGAGATATCCCTACCAGACAAGGGGTTAAATTCTATTTTCTATTTTTTAGTCTAATTTTAAGTGTGCAGTACAAATACTGAAAATAAATAAAATAGAGCTGAGCGGATGTTTGTGTGTTAGTATACCGTACATTTCTAACCCATTGAGTGCCACAGCACTATGCAAGACACACCCACTCAAAGGGTTAAGGGAGTGATGCTGTTTGTGGTGCTGAGAGAATCCTTTTTGTTCCACTAGGCAAGTGGGGAAGCAGAGATGTCTCAGACTTCAAGGTTTTCTACTGCTGACATTGTGTAAGGGAGGGCATACCTTCCACATCACCAGCATGTTTCTCCTCCCCTCACCTTGAATACTTAATTCTTAATGCATATGGCGATGTGTGTTCAATCACCAAGGCGATGTGCTCTTCATACATAGCCAGACAACATCGTCACAGCATCTCTCCCCCACCCTCCAATCTTCTAGCCCTTGCCTGCAGATTCTTGAGAAGTTCCTTGACTGATGGGGGTTCCTCCAAGAACTGGTCTTCTTCATACAACCAACTCTCAAAAAGCTCAATATATTTCTCAACATGAACAATGCTGGACGTATCAGACTTCAGTTTATTTCTTTCACTGCGTTGAAAACAAAATAGGATCAGAATTACATAATTTACACCAAAATCACAGATATTGCATCTAAATCAATTTATACCTTAGCATATACTTTATTCCTGATAATCAAGGACCGTAGGTATAAGACCTCTCTTGTTGTTAAGCTCATCAGCTTAAACAGCGGTACCCAACCCTATTCTCAAATACCTTTAACATGTCTTTAGTATTTCCTTGGTTGACTACAGGGGATTTAACCAGGGGCTCAGTCGTTTAATTAACTCACATGAACACAAGCAAGGAAATCCTAAAGTTATTGCCTATTAGGGTGGCAATGTCTTTAGGATTTCTGCTTGTGCTCTTGAGCGAGAACATTTTTTAAAAGGAAAACGAACACCTCAAATACCTTACTATGACATGAAAATACTGATGGTCACTATGAATTTTGCCCTGACAGAAGATGTTGGGGGAGATTCACTAAGGCACGATAAAGAGGTGATAAAGCGGAGATGACGTCTCCAGTGATATCACTTATACCATTTCTAGGTTATTCTTTGAAGCCAAAGTACTAAGATTTCTTCAGATTTGGAGATCTTAGTGAATAGGCTGTATAAAATGACATAGGAACTGGAGAAGTGATGTCACTGGAGAAGTCTTCTCCGATTTATCAGCTCTTTATCACACCTTAGTGCATAACCCCCATTATCTCATGAACCAAGGTGAATGGGCTAATTTTCATAGTGACTATTAGGATATTCTAGCCATAGCTGTGTAAAGTGATGGTTATTATTAGAAATAATTAGTATTCCCTTTGGCAAAAAATGGTTTAAGCAATTCTAGTGCAGTGGATTTATAGAGAGTTCCAGCAGACACTAATGAATTTGTTGAATGTAAAGGCAATATAAGACAGTGGTCCCCATCAAATGTTATTAAAATATTCAACAGTTTTCATGTCATACCATTTCACACAGTCCACCTTTCTCATTATTTTATTATTTTCGCTTCCTGCCTCATATACATATACCCCTGTGTGCTCCTCCTTAATGGGACATTAATGTCCCATAAAAATGTTTTGTGTTTTGTAGAGTAAAAAAATAAAATCTGTGCAACAAATCCCATCTCTCAAACCTTTACAGTTTGAGAGATATTCGGTTCTAAAGTCCCCCCTCCCTCCCCTTATCCTGACGTCAGCTGTAAGCTGACAGCAGGAGTTCTTGGTCTGGGGACCGACAGAGCCGCAATAGCGAGATTTTAAAAGAAATACTTCATTGGAACGGTCTACAGAGTGTGCTTGGTTTGCAAGCACACTTTTTAGACAGTTCCAAAGCACTATTTCTTTTTAAATCTCGCTATTGCGGCTCTGCTGAAGAGCCTCCTCGTGTTGGCCAACACAGATCTCCTGCTGTCAGCTTTACAGCTGACATCAGGAGAGAGAGAGAACTTTAACATTGAATATCTCTCAAACCATTAAGGTTTGAGAGATAGGATTTGCTGCATATAATTTATTTTTCTTTAATCTACAAAACAAAAAAATATTTTTATGGGACATTACTGTCCCTTTAAGTCCTTCCCTCTTTTTACTACCTCATCTACTATCTGCTACTGCACTCTATTTCTGCCCCTTTTTTTCCCTCCAACCAACTCCAACACCCCCATGCCTCATATTTTATATTTCCTTCTTACTATGAGGTTATATACAGTATACGCATCTAAGTTAGTGTATGTAAAAATGCTCTCTTTGATACAGTAGATGAAGAATATGGTCTTAAATATTCCCTGGGCAGAGCCCTAGAACTTTGTTTGTTTAAGAAACTTTGATAGGTGTCTTAGAAGTGATAATTCAATAATGTCTATAAACCATCAGATGTAAAATAAGAACATTTTTGAACAGAAGAAGGATGGGTTTAAATATCAATATATACACTGATTTAGATATAGTCACTCCTATATATAAATAACCAAACACTGTCACTATAGATGTTGACTGGACCAAAGTCTATGGAAACTACACAACCTTATTTTCATGTTTTCAGTTTCTTTTTAATTTTCTTCTCTGTTCTCCTGTTTTTTAACTTCTCACGATACCAAGTCACCTCTCTTTTCTGTTTTCTGGAACAATCTGCTGCTTTAATAGTTATGTAGCAAAGAGTACATCACAATGCTGTGCCATGGAATTGATGTGTCACTCCATTACAATGCTGAGTGCTCACACCTAATTTCAAACAAGTGAATAGAGAGCGTTGTAACACTTTGCAATGCATTGGGTACCCCTCTGGCACTCAGAGAGTTAAAGGGGAAATATACCTTAGGAACAAGTGGCCCTTAGTTTTCTTTATAGATAAACATAGGTGTCATTCATACAGCAGTCAGCTATATCTATTCACTTGTTTTTATAATATATGCATTTTCCTGAATATTTAGAACTTTATTGAAGCCTGACCCTAGGTCACACCTCCACACTACAACTCCACAAAACAGTGGTCTTCAATAGACTTGAATGGCTTGTAAGACTCACTTGTCCTTAAAGGGATAGTAATGCTTTGTTTTATCTTTATTTTATATTGTAGGCATTAAAAAAACATGAAGAACGATATAAGTCTTATCCCTCAAACCTTTATGGTTTGAGAGATATTCACAAGCAAAGTTTCCCTTCCCGCCCCTTTTACCTAGTGTAAGCCATCTCTTCTCAGGTGTGGAATCTGGTTGTAAGACCAGACAGATAACAGCAGGAGACAATCTTCTTTCTATGAAAACAATAAAAACCCTGCCCGCCTTGACAAGTTTTTCAGGTTTTTCTCTTATCGTAATTGAAGATTGTCCCTCTCTGCAGTCTACCAGGGCACCTCCCTTCTGATCTGGCTGAGCATTGTTACATCGGTAAAAAGGGCAGGAGGGGGAGACTTTGTCACTGAATTACTCTTGTACTACAACTCTGACAGAATTGAAATAACACTCTCCAAAGTCCAAATACTATGATGATTAATTAGAGCTACTTTTACTATGAAACATTACTATCCCTTTAACAGGTTTATGAACTGAAACAGTTAGCAGTGGACTACAAAAGAGATAAAATGTACAAAAACATATTATATAGTTGTATCTAACGGCTATGTTTAAGGACACCTACCTGGGTAAATCATTATATTAAACACATTAAGGGTCACTTATTACTCAGGTATAATTTATCTTTAAATCTATTACATGATAGCCATAAGTGGACATGATGTCAAGAAGTGCAGCAATTGAACTTGCTATTTATCCTATGGTTAACATGACCTGGCATGGAGCCATATAACCAGAAGTTATGTTGCCTTATGAAACCATATCTGTTCAACCATAATCTAGTGCCTACAGGATCAAATTATTGTACATATAGATAAAGTCGAACATCTACAAACAGATATTTGTATACGCAATTGTAAGTAAAGCTTGCTAGTACATATTCATCTTGTGCTATTCCAGGGGTAAGCAACCTTTGGCACCCGACTGTTGGAAACTACATCACCCATCATCCCTAATCAGTTGTTGGCTGGTTAAGGAACATGGGAGTTGTAGTCTCCAACAGCTTTCATGCCAATGGTTGCCTATCCCTCAGCTATTCAGGGGCAAATCAATTAACTAGGACAATCTGCTGATTAACCAAAATAAACGATCTTGGACTGGATTCCACTGCAGTTGATGAAGTTATCAAGGGGTCTATCTAAGAGGTTCTCCTCAGACATTAATGGGAATCTGTTAAATAATAACAGTTGATGACACTTATCAGCTGCAATGTAATCTAGGCCTGTAATAATGATGGGGTAAACTAAGCTGTTGATTCATTATGTAAAGTTGTTTTGAATGTAAACAACTAGGGGCTAGATTCTATTACATGTGCTAATTTTATCATTGCTTTTATCTCCAGTTTTCCCCATAGACTTCAGTAGGAAGATATTTGAAAATACTGAGGGTAACATTTATCTACTGCAATAAAATCTGGCCCTAAAACTGTTATATTTTCATGATTAATTTAAAAGCATTTGAAGCTGCTTGGTAACTGTTGCAGCCACTGGTGGGTGACAAAGTTTAAGCAGATTATTTTAAAATCCCCAAAACACTCTCTGTGGTAGCTTAGCTTGTGGTGAGTCTTATAAATCCGAGCAACCATTTGTGTACACTTCCAGCTATGGACTTACATCTCAGCATCCGCTATGCAAGGTACTTTAGATGCCCCTCTTAAAGAAGAAGTAACAGCTCCTACAAATAAGCCCCCGCCCATTTACTTATAACCATAACATTCTAATGGCCCAGTGAACTAGTGTTAACCTCAATCAGTCCTGGATGTTATGCCACAAAAGATATCCCCAAAAAAAGAAAAAACCCTTAAAGGGATAGTAATGTTTCATAATAAAAGCAGCTCTAATTAATCATCATAGTATTTGGACTTTGGAGAGTGTTATTTCAATACTGTCAGATTTATAGTTCAAGAGTAAATCAATGACAAAATATCCCCCTCCCGCCCCTTTTACTGATATAACACTGCTCAGCCAGAGCAGAAGGGAGGTGCCCAGGTGCCAAGCTTTTCAAGGGGGCAGGGCTTTCATTGTTCTGATAGGAAGAATATTGTCCCTTGCTGTTATCTGTCTGGTCTATGGACTGGATTCCACATCTGAGAAGAGATGGCTTACACTAGGTAAAAGGGGCGGGAGGGGGAAACTTTGCTTGTGAATATCTCTCAAACCATAAAAATTTGAGAGATAAGACATATCGTTCTTCATGTTTTTTTAATGCCTACAACATAAAATAAAGATAAAACGAAGTATTACTATCCCTTTAAAAGAGGCACACAAATACCTCAATCAGTATTATAGAAAATATATTTTATTGGGTATCAACAAATATCAAAAATCACAATAAAGCAGTAGCACTTTAAAAAAAATTAAAATACATATTTGTTCCGAGTGGTATCAAAAATGTATCAGTGCATGTCCTCCAATGCATTAATTACATAATAGCAGCATAGCATAATCCTATATAATAATTCGCTAGGATGTTTGTCACAATGCAATCAGGCGCAGTAGAGGCTGCATCGTGTGGAGCAGTGAGGTAGCGGCCTCTTAACCCTTTGAGTGCCAGAGGGGTATGCAACACCCCTCTGGTATTCAAAAGGTTAACATTACCCAGACCTTGGCCCGTGTACACGGGCTTTTATACTAGTCAAAAATAAACCGTAACAATGGTGTCCCAATAAGGTACAAAAAACACATCAACCATGAACCTTATTTAAAGTGCAAAAAATGGTTAAATTACTAAATGAAGTGAAAAGTCAAAAAATACACAATCAATGAGCGTTACTTATCCAGTGAATGCTAAAATAGCACCAGAGATGGGACACCGGGAGGCACTGGATGATACCACTTCAGGCAACAAACAACCGATCCCTGGATATTATGTCAATAGAGGTGGACATGGCAGATGTGAGCTAACCCCACTCTACCACAGGAATTTAAAGACATAACAGTTGTCCTAATCTTTCTGCATATACCTTAAATAGGCAAAGAGCCTTTATACCCCTTACACAATCTGTACTTGAACATAAAATACTGAATAATTTTTCCCACAAACTTGTTCAGTATTAAAAATAGGGCCCTTATAACAGCTCTCTCATATCAGGCCTGCTACAAGATATTGGAAGAGATGGGGTACAACTAGAACTGGGTGAAAAGCTGGTGCTGCCACCACATCATCAGGGCACTGGAGTGAATTTCTGAAGGGATATATATGTTACTTCCCAGGTGATAGTGTGCAGCAGAAACAGCACAACGTCGTTTCCTGTCACTGAGCCTGCTACTACTGTGTAGCAGTACAGGATAGTGACATGTTATCTTCAGTATCACCAGTTTGAAATAAAAGAATAAAGGGCACTGTGACTTGTCCAACACCCAACACACCTCATTATAAGCTTGCCCCTCTTGCAGATATTGGAGTGTGTGCGTGCTAAGTTGTACCCTTTGTTTATTTTCCTTGTCTTGTTGGTCTGCGTAGCATCTGTCTCAGCAGAGGCTCAGCCAGCTCAGGAATGAATGACCACTTGCATGGCTGCCTGTCACTAATCAGTCAAAACAAGTTTTTTGTTTTATCAGCTTTTCTTTTTAAACTCTCCTATCTCTATTCACAGTCCTATCAAGCAACTCCAGATCCCTCTCCCTACACTAGCTTGCACCAACAATTCAGCTGCTTTCTCTCTCTCTCTCTCTCTCTCTCTCTCTCTCTCTCTCTCTCTCTCTCTCTATCTATCTATCTATCTATCTATCTACTTCAAGTAACTGACAACATGCGGGACACTGACACCCTTTTAAACTACCATGGCAGGAATACATGGGGGATACTTTCCACATAGCGTTGAAAGACAGTTTTATCATTGATTTTAAAGCAATGAAAATGGTGGAAAAATGAGGCAAATTTGCAATTCTTGCTGTAATTTTCCCATATGTCGGGAACTGCTGGTTTTCGTATGTTTCTCTTTTGAGAAAAAAATGTTTTGCCCATTCCTTTGTCCATCCAAAGGTAAAACCCCCTCTTCATTGCCCATCCATCCACTGATAAGAATCCTATCAAAATCTTCCGCTGTCTGGATCAAAGTTTCCAAAGAGCAGAAGACCATGTGAAGCACCTTGATGTCTGCACTTTTTTCCTGCTGAACAACCCTGCTATTGTTAAGGGACAAATGGCAGTTTATCTCTCTACTCAAGACACTATAAATGTCTAATTTCTCTATCTATGTTTTTGGGCCACACCAGCCATCTTGGAATGGATCTACAACTTTGGTCCTATTTTGACTATGTTTTGTCATCAAGCAGTCATTGGCTGAGAACCGATATCCTGAATTAGTGAATGAATTAATATTTTTTATTTATGTAGCCCTCACAAGTTTGCGCAGCTCTTTACAATTTCAGTTTGGACAATACAGGGTGACAAGTGCTTAGCAAAATGAAACACTGGAAGTGGGGTCCCTGCTTGAAAGCCTACAATCTAAAGTGGTAAGGAAAGACATACAGAGTATATAACGGTTATGTGTTGGAATTCAGTGGTGTACTGTGAAGTGCTGTATACTGCTGTGCTGGAATGTGCAGTGTAGTGTGGTGATGTGTGATATAGTGTATTGCACTGCTGGAGTGAAGTGCAATGACATAATACAATTCTGGAGTAGAGGGAAGTGTAGAACAGTGCAGTAGAGTGCTATAGTTCAGTGAAACATAGCGTGGTACAGTGCAGTACTGAAGGGTCCTGAGTTATAATGGAGGGGCCACCATGACAGTGAGGATTGGATGTGGGCTGTAGACATGCATTGTAATGTAGTGATGGAATACAGTGATGTGCAGTGCTGGATTGTAGTGAAGTACAGTGCTATTCAGTGCAGGAGTGCTGTGACGCACTGTGTTGTGCAGTATAATGTAGTGCTAGAGCACAGTGAAGTTTAGTGTATTTCAGTGCTGGAGTGTGGTTAAGTGCAGTGCCAGAGTGCACTGAAGTGCAGTGCAATGCAGTGCTGGAGTGTTGGTTCATTTCCTCTCCTCTCCTTTTGTTTTTGTACATCATTCCCTGTCTTTTCTCTTTACACCTCCACTACGGTTCAGCTCAAGAGTGACCCTGGTCAACCCCTTATACAGGGTTCCCTATCAAAATGTTGCACAGTATTGTGTGAGCAACTAAATAGCGCATAAACCATGTCTGATTATGGGATGAAAAGGGTGACATGAGAATCTCTCCCGCATCAAAAGTGCGTGATTCTAATGTTGTAGGCTTAAGCGTTGCTCATTTGGGCGTCCATGTCATTCTCAAAAACATACCTTGCTGAAGCCAGAACAGTTCTGTGTGTACTCTCCTTTCCCTCAGTGTGCACCTCATAGTAATAATAAAAAAAACATATAACCATCTGCAAAGACACAGACAGGCATGCAATTCAACAGTATGTGCACATATTGCAGCAGGATATTTAACTACGGTAGGGGTAAATTGAGCTGATAATCATGTTTTTTGGGGGGTTATTATTATGAGGTGGACACTGAGGGGAAGGAGAGTGGGAGTACACACAGAACAAAAGAGCAAACACTCCAAGCCCTTAAAATATCTAGCCCAAATATAGTCATATTCCAAGAAATCCATTCCCCAAGGATAAACCCCAGCCCTTAAAATATAAATCTGTTCAAATTTCCCTTTTCTCCACAGCAGCCAGGAGAAGAGCAGGTGTAGCTACTTTAATCTTCACTATGTGTGACCTACTCCAGTTCTTCTTTGTACTAGATTACTTAGATTGCAAGCTCTACAGGGAAGGGACCTTGTATCCTAATATATACTAACCTGGTGCTATATAAGCACTTAATTACTGCACTAATTGTACCCCTTTTATACTAAATGTAAACTGTAAAGTGCTAAGTACACCTGTTGCCACTATATAAATAAAAATATACATACAAATATACATACATACATACATACTACACTGGCCAAAGGGGGGGTGCACTAAGTGGTGATAAAGTGAGATAGCTTATCTAGTGCTAGCACTTATCCAGTTCCTAAGTTATTCCATTGAGCTTAAAGGGATAGTAATATTTTGTTGTATCTTTATTTTATTTTTTAGGCATTAAAAAACATGAAAAACGATATATAAGTCTTATCTCTCAAACCTTTATGGTTTGAGAGATATTCACAAGCAAAGTTTCCCCTCCCGCCCCTTTTACCTAGTGTAAGCAATCTCTTCTCAGATGTGGAATGCAGTCCATAGACCAGACAGATAACAGAAGGGGACAATCTTCTTCCTATGAGAACAATGAAAGCCCTGCCCCCCTTGACAAGTTTTTCAGGTTTTTTCCCTTATCTTAATTGAAGATTGTCCCACTCTGCAGTCTACCTGGAAACCTCCCTTCTGATCTGGCTGAGCAGTGTTACATCAGTAAAAGGGGCGGGGGGATACTTTGTCATTGAATTACTCTTGAACTACAAGTCTGACAGAATTGAAATAACACTCTCCAAAGTCCAAATACTATGATGATTAATTGGAGCTGATTTTATTATGAAACATTACTATCCCTTTAAGCACTAAGATTCCTCCATAGAAAAACATAGAAACCGAATAAGTGTTATCACTAGGGAAGTCATCTCCACTTTATAACCTCATTACCAAACTTTAGTGTATAAACCACAAGGAGTTTTAATCAAACTATTAGATGCTAGAGAGATCTCCAACACATTCATGCTACAATGGTGATCTCTCCAGTTTACAGTCTTTTAAAAAAGCTAACCTTTGCCCTCCATTGCCAGAGGGTTAATCAATGCATTTGAGCTCAACACCCTCCTGCCACTTAGAGAGTTAAGGAAGATGTTGTTGCTCCTGTTTCGTTGATAGTTTACAATTGAAATAATGTTTGCCAATGTTCTCTGGTAATTTTTATACATGGTAATATTGATTTTAACCCTGCCCCTTAAAGCAAACCAACAAATGCCAGTGCTTGAGGCAAGAGGAGAGAGAATGACTTGCATACTTTCACATGGTGCTCATATTGATCTAACCAGTTTAACAATGATCTGCTTTAAAGAGGCAGTGCCTTTTAGGACAATATTGACTTATTATCACATAACAATTTAGGTGATTATGAAAGAGCTTTCAAAATCACCTGTATGCTGTGTTAGCCATTTTACATTAAAGATAATAGTTTATAAGTTATATAGTTGGTTTAATTTTCTCCTTAACTTTCCTTCCTCAGTGGTTTGCAGCTCATCTTGCTAACATTTTTAGTAGGGAGTTCCCTCTCTCTAGTGTATTAAAGGGCAATTATTACCCCATTTACTAACTCTGCTGCAATGGTGCAGTCCCAGAACATTCTATGAGTCATCTGGAGTGGTGGGGATGTCAGAAAAGGCTGAAACGCAAACTGGAAGTCTGTGAATATCAGCCACAAACTCCAGGTTTGCTTGCACTTCAAACACCCACTCACACATGCACATGCACGTATGAGTTGCACATATATGCACGCACGCACGCACGTACACACACACACACACACACACACACACTATGCTCTCTCCCCTTCTCTGCATGCAAACTGACAGAGAAGGTGGAAGAGAACCTGGAGCAGTGCTGAGCATTAATGCCATGAATAAATATTAATTTACAAGGGTCTCTTTTGGCATTGAATATCAAAACGTGAGGATAAGAATGTATATGTGAAGGGTGGCAGCAGGTGAGCATGATGGGAGTTGTAGTTAAAGTTATGCAATGCTCTTTTGCGTGCGACCTTTTAAAAGTGAACCCACTCCAACTGTATAATTTACTTGGTAGAGCACTGCCTTCTAAGGTGTTGTATGAGACAAAATCGACAAGTATTTCAGTAGAGTGCATGGGACTGCCATCAGAAGAGGCACATGTGGGAACAGAGGGATTTCAATGAGATTCCCAGTTCATGCTCATTTGTACACTGGGGCCCCTAAACACTGGTATATGTTAGTTTCTTCCCATGATATTCTCCACTGACAGACAGCATTATATCTTGCAGCTGTCATTAATTAAATTTTCAATAACCCACAATGCGCCACTATTGGTCCATGCTGCTCTCCTAATTATACACATCCTATATTATAATTCGCTAAGGATGTTTGTCAGAAGCCGTCATGTGCAGTAGAGATGGCCGCGCGCGCTGCAGTCATGCACAGTACTGACTGCCCGTGCCATGGCTGATACAGAGCAGGGCGCTACTAATTCAAACCGTAATCCTCTCTGCAAACAAAGGTGCACAGAGAGGACTACGTTCTGAATTCGGAGCGCCCCGCTCTGTATCAGCTGCGGCGCGGGCAGTCGGTACAGAGTATGACTGCAGCACCGCCAGTGTTGGCCTGTGTATATGGGCTTTAAAACTAGTATGTTAGTATTTGATTATTATTGACTAGTTTAAAAGCCTGTGTACATGGGAAACAATGCCACCCAGCAGCCTCTGCTGGTGCCTGGATCCTCTCTGCTCACCAAGCGGTCCCACGAAGGTGCACAGAGAGGACTCCAGTCAGGAGCTCCCCGCTCCGTATCAGCCGAGGCACATTCAGGCAGTCTCTACTGCGCATGACGGCTTCTGACTAACATCCTAGCAAATTATTATATAGGATAATGCTAGTTTGAGCTCACCAGGAAACTGTATATTGTATTTTTGTATGTGTTTTGGGAGGTTTTGGCTCCTCCCCTCTTGCTTAGTAGCTCCCTGTATTCAGGTGCTAGTAGTAATTAAGGAAGGTATATCTGGGATGCCTTGATAGGACAGGCAAGCTTATCATAGTTTTGGCCAGAAACATATAACTAAATATCACTCTTTAATATGTATAGTAAGTCACAGGTTTATCTTAAACATCACGATTTAATGTGTAGACTTTCCTTTTGATTGCTTTTAATATACACAAAAGCACACACAGTAAATGTGCTTGTTCTTTAACCCCCTGAGGACCAGATGGCTTTGCAATGCATTGGAAAGCAATGACTTGTACAACTGCCTGGTCTCCAGGAGGTTAAAATATACCCCTCTCTTTTTATTAATTTATTATATTTGGGTAGAGAAAGGTTGTTCCCACTTCCCTCTCTCGTTGTCTATGACCCTGGTGGTTTCTACCGCTTTTGACCACAAGGCAGATATTGTGACTCTCTACCTCTCTGCTCCATAAGTGTAGCAGTGCCATGCTGCATGACTGCACCATTAGAGTCTATGGGAAACTTTCCACCCTTAGAAATTAATGGCAGGAGGATTTGCCAGAGTGTAATTGCACAACATCACTACACAGTGTAATGGACACAGGCATAACAATAGGGGTCGCACCTGTGACCGGGTCCGTCACTCCAGAGGCCCGGCTCCCCCCCCCCCCCCGCAGCCCCATCACTCCGCGCCCACAGCAAGTAGGTCTGTGCCCTCTTTGGCACAGATCTCTAACAGCTGATCTCCTTCTGTGGAGCTCTAGTAATGCAGATCTCTGGGACATGAACACCTCTCCCACCCCTGAGAACTGAGCGGGAGGCACAGACCTCTCCTGCCACGCCGCTAGACCGCCAGGGAGGTAGGAGCAACGTGGAGACTGGGGGCAATGTGAAGGCAGTGTGGAGACAGGGGGGCAATGTGGAGATGTGGTGGCAATGTGGAGATGAGGTGGCAATGTGGAGATTGAGGGGCAATGAGGAGGCAATGTGAAGATTGGGGGGCAATGTGGAGACTGAGGAGCAATGTGGAGATTGGAGGGGGCAATGTGGAGATGTGGTGTCAATGTGGAGATTGGGGGGCAATGTGGAGATAGGGAGGGCAATGTGGTTGGGGGAGCCCAAAGCAGTTTCTGCACCAGGGCACGATGGCTTCTAGTTATGCCTCTGATAATGGAACCACATCTTTTATTACTATGGCAAAAGAAATCCTCATAGACCAGTGATTCTCAACCAGGATGTCATGGCAGTTGCCAAAGACATTCATTTAGGGCGCTCCATTTTTTCCATAAACACTTGTAAACACTAGACAAATGTGAATGTTAACTTTAAAATGTGTATTCATAGCAACTGATATGCATAATATATTTATTTATATTATTCAGATTGTGAGAGCTTAGAATAACTATGTTTCTATACTTGTAATCCTTCATTACACCCTTGACAAATGACATATACTATTTTCAGGTGCCTCAAAAATTGTTGATAGCATCTAAGTGGCGCCTGGAGCAAAGAAAAAAAAAGATCAAGTAGCATATAGAATCTAATGGGGCAGTCATGTGACCGTGGTTCCATTACACTTATGGAGCAACGAGGCAGATAACCATGACCTCTGCCTCAACATCTAAGGTGACAAGCCACTGGGGGTTATAAAAAGAGAGAACGGGGAAGTGTGAACCAAAATATAATAAATGTAAAGAGACAGATCATTTTAACTCATTGAGGACCTCTGGTTCTCAAAAATTTAAAAAGAATCACATTAAATCTAACATTATGGGTGACAGACAGACAAACAACCCTCTGGTACTCAAACTTTTGACAGCAACACATACGTCTATACACTGGAGAGATGGGTTGCCTGTGACTCATACATAACATAG